>JALAZF010000407.1:0-1200000 GCA_022829125.1 Lathyrus tuberosus
TGACATTTCAAATTCTGTCATCATCATTTATTTGAACTTCGACAAGTTCTCCAAGCTATTTTCAATTACCAGCAAGTCATTGACATATAAGCAGATAACTGTTATAACTTATGCCATAACCTGAACATAGACACTATACTCAAAATTGCATTTTATCTAGAAGGTTTCTTACCTAGGGGCACATGTATATTAGCCTACAGAGGATATTTATTCTACCAAATTTGATTCTTATTTCAAAATCACTTTTCTTTCACTTTTTCCTCAAGATGTATGCAAAGGTTTGGAAGAAGATTCTGAAGATTTATAGGAGGTTCTTATACGGAATGATGAAGGGCGAATCTAAGATATCTTGGGTTTGTTGGTCTGATGTTCATAAACCTAATCGGTGTGGTGGATTGGGAGTTCGGGATCTTCGCTTGGTTAACTTGGCATTGCTTGATAAGTGGCGTTAGAGGCTCTTATCTCGGGCTAATGGGTTATTGAGGGATATCCTTTCTAGTAGGTATAAGTCCCATGTGGTTTCTTCTCTAAGGGGAGGTAAGTCTTTTGATTATCACTTTGTCTCGTTTTTGTAGAAAGGGGACTAAAGTAAAAGAGTCTACCAATTTATTTGTTAATGGGCTCTAAAATAGGGCTAGGTCCTGTAATCTTACTTCTTTTTTGGGGTTTCACAGACTTTATCTTATTGATTTTCATTAGGATAGAAGGGTAAATTAGGTAGCAGTGTTAAAGGGTGGCTTGACAAGGTGGAGTTTTCAGTGGATGAGATATTTCTTTGTTTGGGAGCATGAGTTAGTGGATATTTTCTTTTAGGTCCTAAAGGAGGTAATTCTATCGCAATAGAGCGATTGTTGGATGTGGAAGGCTACTAAATATGGGGTCTACTCAATAGCTCCGACCTATTTCTCTCTTATCGAGGCAAAAGTTAGTTTTTTTTCTTCCTTTAAATAAGGTGGATCGAGTTATGTCTCGTACTTGGGTTAGTTGGGCTCAGTCTAAGGTTATAGTCTTCTATTTACAACTCTTTCTTAACAAGTTTTATTATGGAGATAATTTGTTTAGGTGTTGGGTCTTATTCGAATTGGAAGAAGTTTCTTGTTGTTTTTATGGGGGTTTTAATAGAGTCGGCATCCCATTTATTTGTCACTTATGATGTGGTATTACCGCTATGGTACATGATCTTATATGGCTAGGTTGTTTTTTCTCCATTCCGAAGTATATTGTGTCTATCTTTGAGATTTTTGTTACCATATATGAGTCTCATAAGATTAGAGGTGAGTTGATTATGCTTTAACACTCAATGATGTGGTCTATTTGAAAGTCTCAAAACAATTTGATTTTTATAAGTAAATTTGTTGACATGAAATACTTAGAAGACATGAGTATCGTTCTAGCTTGGAAATGGTACATATCTCATGAAGTTTTTGAACTACTTTTGTCCTTTCTTTAATTGGCGATAGAATTCTATCAAGAATTCTATCATGTGTTTAAGCAAAAGCGATATCGAGATTTTGAACCATGCTGTCTAGCTCTAGTCATTGTCTCCTTAGTGGACGTGTATATTTATTTGTGGATCTACTAGTTATCTTGTTTTTGAGGTTGTTTCAGTGTTTTGTTGTTTTTGTCTAGTTAGACGTTTTTGTCTAGAGTTTTTTTTTTTACTTAAATAGCTATTTTGAATTATTATTTGTACTTAACTGTTTTCTTCTTAATGGTAAATAACATTTATTTTTGACAAAAACTAAGTTTTTTAAAAAACAAACATTATGTAGGAAAAAACTATTAATAATAATATTTATAAAGCCAACCTCTTTTCAATGAACTAACACATCTTATCGTAAAAATATTCAAAACTTAAATTTGGTAACAACAGTAAGTATATTAATCCTAATTAATCTTTTCCCTATACTAACCCTTGAAGCAACTATGAAATAATGTCACGAAAAATTCAAGAAAATGCATTTTCAAATTTAATCAAACATAAATAACTATGTTTGGTAATAGTAATTAATACCTTCAATTGTGCCGATCAAGATATGTTGGAATTAACTCAAGATTTTGAGTAATTCTGAACCAATTTTAATGAACAAGATTCAATCAACCGATCGAAATCTCTTGTTCTTTACTCTTCACTTGAGTGAAGCAATCACACTTTGATTGAAAGAATGATTCGGCGCAATAATTGTTAATGGAAGAAGAAAGAAAATTGTATAAGAAAGAAGATTAGGTTTTGACAAAAATTGACGAAGAAGAAGATGATTTCTGCAGAGTTTTCTCTCCCCGCATACTGTGGAAATCTTATTAATTTTGCAAATGCAAGTGATTATAAAATTATTCTCTTTCTTACTCAAAATATGGGTTACTCCCTCTATTTATAATTGAGCTAGCTTGCTCCCTATGCTAAAGACCAAAAATACAAAAGCCCAAAATACCTATTTTGGTCTAAGTCGAAATCTTGTGTCAAGCAACCTGCTTCAACACTTCGACATCTAATGCTACTCGGCACACACCACAAGTTTTGACACATCATTGTTTCTGTTGAGCACTACATGCTCCGACACAAGGAATTACAATCTCAACAGGCCACCTAATTCATTGTGTCTAAGTTATCTATATTCATCATAGACCCTAGCTTCTTGAAGACTTCGACTTGTACTCCTTTCGTCATGATATATGTAATCTGATTCTCAGTTCTGCAGTGTTCCAAGTTCATCTTCCCATATGCTACCTGCTCTTGAAGATAGTGGAACCGCATTTCAATGTGCTTGCTTCGTCCATGTGCTATCAGATTCTTTGTCAGATTGATAGCAGACATGTTGTCGATCTTCATGGTAATTGATCCATGACTCTTCCCTATAATATCTTCAACCAGATTCACCATCCACGTTGTTTGACATGCACAAACAAAAGCAGTTATGTATTCTGTTTCGCACGACGACAATGCCACTACTGGCTCCTTTCTCGAACTCCAAACAACTGGTGCGCCACCTAGCATAAACACATAGCCACCTATGGATTTTCTATCCTCAGCATCACTACACCAACTTAAGTCGGTGTATCCCACTAACTTGCATTCTTTTCCTTCATCAGCTGTAGGAAAATGTCGTAGTCGAGAGTTCCTTTCAGATACCTTAGTATCCTCTTCGTCGCTGCCAGGTGTGATACCTTTGCCTTCTGCATGAATCTACTCACCATACCTACACTGTATGCTAGATCAGGCCTTGTGTGACGAATTATTTTAATGATCCAATAAGTCTTCTGTGCCGAGTTGGGTCGACACCATCTTCATCTGATTCTTTCGACAGTTGCATTATGGGCTCAGCTGGAGTCGAAGTTGGATTGTAATCTTGCATCTCAAATCTCTTGAGTATTTCACCTGCATATCTTCTTTGGTGCATCATCAAACTTCTACCACTCTCGTAGAATTCAATGCCAAGGAAATATGAGAGATTTTCCAAGTCTGAAATTTCAAACTCCTCACTTAGGTTATGTTTGAAATCTTTGATCTCATTCTTGCAACTTCTTATTATCCACAGGTCATCGACATAGAGACATAGTATAAATAATTTACTCTTCCTTCTTCTTACATATACTCCATGCTCAATTGTGGACTTTACGAATTCCTTCTCCCTTATAAAACTATCTATCTTCTTATTCCAAGCTCTTGGAGCTTTCTTAAGTCCATACAGGGCTTTATGAAGCCTGTATACCTTGTTTTCTTCGCCTTGTTTCACAAATTCAGCTGGTTGTGCGACATAAACTTCTTCATCTAATGGGCCATTCAGGAATGCAAATTTCACATCCATTTGACATATGTGCCAATTATTCATATTTGCTAGACCAACAACCAACCGAATTGTTTCTATCCTAGCAACAGGTGTAAAAACTTCGTCGAAGTCGATTCCTTCTTTCTGAAGAAATCCCTTCGCCACAAGTCCCGCCTTGTGTCGAGTTACTTCTCCTTTAGGATTCAGCTTCACCTTGTATACCCACTTCACATCAATTTCCTTCTTGCCTTGAGGCAATTCGATAAGTGACCAAGTGTTGTTGACTTCGATGGACTCTAGTTCCTCATTCATTGCTTTCTTCCACTTCGAATCTTTCAATGCCTCAGCTGCATTGAGTGGTTCCACATCTGCGTAGAAAGCATAGTGTACCAACTCACCTTCTTCATTAACTACATCATCTGATGTAGTCACACATTCTTGCAACCTTGCAGGCATGTGTCTTATTCGATGAGGCCTGCTTGGGCCTGCTTCACCTCTGACTTCTTCTTGTCGAACTTCTCTTTTGACTTCACTAGCTGGTTCTTTACATAAGATTCTCATTGAATCCTTATTAACATTCTCAGTCCAATCTCATTCCTTAAGCTCATTTATGATAATGTCTCTGTTGATCACTATTTTCTTGTTCACCGGGTGGAACAACTTGTATCCTCTAGTCGAATAATATCCTACTAGGATCATTTGACTCGACTTGTCATCAAGCTTTCTTCTCAACTGATCTGGCACATGTCTATGTGCCATAGACCCAAACACCTTCAAATGACTTAGGCTAGGCTTGACACCATACCAACATTCTTTTGGTGCAAATCCTTCTAGCTTCTTCGTTGAACATCTATTCAAGATGTATGTTGCAGTCAACACAACTTCTCCCCATAATTTGTTGGGTAGATGCTTGTCTCTCAACATACTTCTCACCATATTCATAATGGTTCTATTCTTCCTTTCTGCAGTTCCATTTTGCTGTGAAATGTAAGGTGGCACCACCTCATGCACAATCTCTTCTTTCTTACATAATGCATCAAAATCTTTCAACACATACTCTCCACCACCATCAGTCCTCAGAATCTTTAGCTTTCAACCACTTTGTCTTTCGACCATAGATTTAAATTTGGAAAATATCTCTATCACTTCACTTTTCTTCTTGATCAGGTAAGTCCACAGTTTTCGACTGAAACCATCTATGAAAGTGACAAAGTATTTGTTACCTCCAATCGAATCCACCTGGATATGACCACATACATCAGAGTATATGACTTCAAGAATTGCCTTTGACTTGCTTCCTGCATCCTTGCTGAAGTTGTTCTTGTGTTGCCTCGCTTGCACATATTCTTCACATACATCGTTTGGGATGTCAATTTCTGGTAATCCTGAAACCATATTTCTTTTCTTCAAATCTCTGATGTCTTTGAAATTTAGATGGCCAAGTCTATAATTCCATATTCATTCATCTCTATCGGCTGCATTTGCAAGGCACTTATGCTCCATCACATTAAGTTCAATCTTGAAGGTTCTATTTTTAAACATAGGAGCCTTCAAGATTAACCTTCCTCTTGAGTCGAGAACTCTCATCATCTTGTCTTCGATTGACACCTTATAGTTCTTTTCGACCAATTGCCCTATGCTGAGCAAATTACTCTTCATGCCTGGTATGTACAATACATTGGAAATTACTGACCTCTTGCCATCTTTCCTCATAATCATAACATCACCAATACCTTTAGCTGCTAGAGTATTGTCATTTGCAAATTTCACCATGTTCTTCATTGAGGGTTTTATGTTTACAAACCAATCCTTTCGACCATTCATGTGTGATGAGCATCCTGAGTCCAAGTACCATTAGTCCTAGAATCTTTCTTCATCTCTTGTTATGACCATCAACAACATCTCTTCTTCTTCAAGCTTCGCCAACTTTGCATCAGTTTCTTGATTCTTCTGTTTTTCAGGACAATCATTAGAATAGTGACCATAATTCTGACAATTGTAACACTGAATGTGACTTTTGTCAGGTTTTCGACCACCACATCTTCCTCCACCTGCAGCGTCACCTCTTTGGTTGCCTTGGTTCTAGGGTTTTCTATGATTCAACCAGTTTCCTTCTTGCTGATTTCGACTTGTCGAATTGTTGTAGCCTCATCTGCCTTTATTGTCACTCTAACTTCCTTTGCCTTTCTTTTCTTTTGTTAATTGCGCCTGCAAAGCCATATCATTCTTCGACTTTCCTGCAACTCTTTCACTCATCCTTTGTTCATGAGATTCAAGAGCCCCTTGAAGCTCTTCCTTTGTCAATGTTGACAAATCTTTCGACTCTTCTATGGCTACTACCACGTGGGCAAACTTTGGAGCCAGTGACCTCAAGATCTTTGCAACAACTGATCTTTATGTCAACACTTCTCCACATACCTTGATTTGATTCACCGGTTTTGTAACCCTAATGAAAAAATCAGTTATGCTTTCACTTTCTTCCATCTGAAGCAATTCATACGCCTTTTGTGAGTTTGTAACTTCACCTATTTCACCTTCTCTACGCCTCCAAACGGTTTCTCTAAGATTTCCCATGCTTTCTTTTGTTGATTCTACATCACTGACCTTTTCGAAATTGTCTGGATCAACACATTGATAAATTATAAAGAAAGCTTTATAGTATTTCTTCTTCAATTCTTTGTATGCAGCATTTTCTTGATCTGACGCGTTTTCTGCAAGTGGTGTTACTCCTTCCTTCACAAGATCCTAAAGATCTTGATAACATAATATCACCTTCATTTGCTTGCACCAATTCGCGTAATTATTGTTCTTGAGAATCGGAAGACTCGCCGGAAAATGCCCGTTTGGATGATTCATCGCTATCGTGTTTTACTTTCACGAATCACAACTGGAGCTCTAGATACCAGATGTTAGAATTAACCCAAGACTTTGAGTAATTCTGAACCAATCTTGTCTTGACTAACAAGATTCAATCAACCGATCGAAATCCTTTGTTCTTCACTCTTCATTTGACTGAATCAATCACACCTTGATTGAAAGAATGATTCTGCGCAACAATTGTTAATGGAAGAAGAAAGAAAATTGTAAAAGAAAGAAGATTAGGGTTTGACAAAAATTGGGGAAGAAGATGATTTCTGCAGTCTTCTCTGCCCACAAACTGTGGAAATCTTATTAATTTTGCAACTGCAAGTGATTATAAGATTATTCTCTTTCTTACTCAAAATAGGGGTTATTCCCTCTATTTATAATTGAGGTAGCTTGCTCCCTAAGTTAAAGTCCAAAAATACAAAAACTCAAAATACCAATTTTGGTCTAAGTCAAAATCCTGTGTCAAGCAACCTGCTTCGACACTTCGACATCTAATGATACTCGAGACACACTCCAAATTTTGACACATTTATATTTCTGTGGAGTACTACCTACTTCAACACAAAGAATTACAATCTCAACAGGGCAAAAAAAAAATGACATGATGTTTGAGATATAATTTTAAATAAATTTGTTAGAATTGTAGTTGACTTTGTGTCAAAGTATTTAAATAGTGATCAAATTACTAAATGGTGAACAAATTAAATAGTGATTGAATCTATTACCACTAACTTGTTTAATTCTTAAGTTTAACTAGTTTAAACGAGTTAAATTATTCATCCCACCCAATAACTATCACATATAAAAATAGTTTAAAGAATCTAAATGTACCTTCAGCGGAGAAGTTAATGGCCAGATTTCCATCGAGTTTCAAAGTTGTTAGAGAAGCTAATCCATTCAAACTTGATAAGTCTTTATCGTCTAGCTTGTTACCCGAAAGATCTAATGTCTCCAACTTTTTTAGTTGAGGAAATCCTTCAAAAGAAACAGAGTTAGCTATTTGTTGTCTGATGCTCTTTACTATGAACTATTTATTTTCTTTAATTTTTAAATAATTTTTTTAGCCTTAGTCAACCTATCAACTTAGGATGAATATTCAATAAGTGTCATGCCATATCATAAAAAAACTATCATCTATTAAAAATAATTACATCTCAATATTTATTTTATAGGTCCTAATAATACCTTGAACGGAGAAGATATTGTACATGTCATTGCTAGCAAGGTTCAAAGTTGTTAGAGCAATTAATCCGTTCAAACTTGACAAGATGCTAACATTTAGAAGGTTCCATGAAAGGTCTAAGGTCTCCAATTTCCTGAGTTTAGGAAAACCTTCACACAAAAAAAGCCAGAGTTAAAAAAATTTAGTAAACTATAGCTATCAGAGTTTATAGACTATACCAAATATGGTGTACTGTATTTTATAGTTTCTAGACAATATTTTATTAATAAAAAGTGTTAAGTACTGTTTTTACAACTATTTATTGTATTCTTTTTTATTTTAAATTTTATATTTTCTAGAAAAAAATTTATTAATAAAAAGTGTTAAGTGTTTTTACAACTATTTATTTTAATCTTTTTTATTATAAATTTTTTAAATAAGTTATTTTTACCATTTATTTTAAAATAAAGAGTGTTTGGATGAAGAATTTTAATGAGAAAAAGTAATTTTTTTAGGAAATTTGAAATGACTTGATCAAAATTCATTGTTTGGATAAAAAATATGGAGAATTGTTAAAATGATGTAAATTTATGGAGTATTTTATTCATGTTAAATTTAAGGAATTTAAAATGACACCAAAAAGTAAAGAATTTCAAATTGTTTCTTAACTCTATATAATATGAATGTTAAATTATTTATTATTAATATTTCAAATTTTGCAAGATGGTTCTCATATTTTATGAAAATTTCAAATTCACTCCCAAAATTTTCAAAAAATTGCAAATTAGTCCCTAATAATTTTCAAATTTTACAAATTGGTCCCTTCAAATTTTCAAAAATTACAAATTGGTCCCTATTTTCATATTTTAAATTTGATCCAAAAGCTTTAAAAATTATGAAAATGATCCCAAATTTTTTACATTTAATCATTTTAATACTCCATCCAAACAAAAGAATTTAAAAATGAATTAATTTCAATTGAATCATTTGAATTACTTAAAATTTTAAATTCCCTAAAAATTCTCAAATTTCTCATCCAAACACACTCTAATAGTTCAGATTCATTCTCATATTCTTACATAAAAATGAAATTCTCATAAGATATGTCATATATATGAGTGGAGAACAACTTACTTTAAGATTAAGTTTTTTTAATTTACTACGAATCATAGTTTTTGAATTGAATCTAATCTAATGGTTAAATTAATCTTTTACTTAATTAATAATTAGCTTAAATAGTCTTTTGGTCCTTGTAAGTTAGCGAATTTTTTATTTTGGTTCCTGTAAGTTTTTTTTTTTTGTATCAGTCTCTATATCTTATTTTTTGCATGCGTTTTAGTTCCTAAAATCAAAATCCGCAGGAAAATTTTTCCTTCGAATTTTCTACGGATTTTGGCTTTAGAACTAAAACGCATGCAAAAAATGAGATATAGGGACTCAAACCAAAAAACTATATTTGCAGACTATTTAGGCCTTAATAATTATATAAATTCTTTTACTCTTAGAATAAGTTGATTCACGATCTTTATTAAATTAATTACAACTATTGTTTAATAACTTTATCAAATCTATCTACCCTCCGATTCACGATCTAATCAAACCGACCAACTGAACGGTTCAGATTTTAAAACTATGCATTAAACTTTTTAATTTGTATGAATCTGTTAAAAACTCTTTAATAATGTTTAAATATTATCTTAGTTTATGTCTATAATGTTGTAAATAATAAGTATAAACATATTTCTTAATTGAAATTTGGACATTGATTTTATGTAATGAAAAAAATAAATTTCCTCGTAAAACCCATTGGTAAATTAATATAATTTTGAAAACGAAAAGAAATGGCTTATAAATCCAAATACATAAAATTAATATTTTAAAACCTGAAACTATCATCAATTCGATCATGCTATTTGGTTATTGAGTTATTCTTTAAATCGCATAACTTCTAATAATGTGAAAAATAATTGTTTTTATTTAATAACATAATTTTTTCAAAGTTTTTTTATTAATTTATAATATTATTATATTATTTAATTAAATTTCTAATTTTTTAAATTTATTATATTATTTTATTGTATGATTAATGATAAATAAATTTAATAAAAATTGCATTAGAGAAATTTATTGTAATTATAGAATATATAACTCTCTTTTCTATTTGACCAAATTAAACATTAAAAAATTTATGATGCAGATGCTAAAACTACAATTCTAATTTTTTTAAAAGGTTACCTATCTCATTCTTAAAATTTAAAAAACTTCATTTTTATAATTTGAACATTATTTAATTATTATAAATAATTAAAATAATTATAAATATTAATAAAATTAAATTTAAAGAAAAACACCAAAATTTAACAAAAAATTATAATTAAGCTAAAATATAAATATAAAGAAAATCAATTTACAGGTTTAATAAACACACTAGTTCAGTAGTATGATCAGTGAATCGGTCGGATCACATCGATTTTTATTAAATTAACTACAATTATTGTTTGATAACTTTATCAAATCTATCTACCCTCCGATTCACGATCTAATCAAACCAATCAACTGATCGGTTCAGATTTTAAAACTCAGAGCATAGAACTTTTTTAATTTGTATGAATCTTATAAAAAAAACGTTTTATATATATGATAGTAGTACGTACCTCTGTTGCCAATGAAACCGACAAATCTATTTTCGGACAAGCTGAGAAGGCGTAATTCTTGAAATGGACGGAACAATGAAACATTTAACATCACATTTGAAGGAGACGTGATTAGTAAGTTGTTTAAGGAAAGTTGAGTTATATGACCAAAAGTGATGTTTGAGTTTGAGCACTCAACTCTATTCCAAGTACAACAATTATTTCTTCTGTCATCAACCCATGAATCCAATTCATTCTCAGGATTGTCAGAATCCTCTAAATGTGACAGGATGAAGTGTTTGATATCCAACAGGCCTATTCTCTCACTCTCTAAACAACCATTACATGATACTTCATTTTGTACTAATATTATACTCACTAAATAAAAAAGGAAACTAATCATACAACTCAATTTCATTTTTGACAACTATGTATTGCGTTTCACTTTGCCTCAAGACATATTTATATAGCCTAAAAGATGATATTTTTTCTATGGCAAGAAACTTCCTGCCGACATATAATTGACTAGTGAGGCTTACTTTTGAAAAATATGTCAAACTTTTCTTGCCTGCAATTATTTAAAAATTAATACTTTAGTTGCTTTCAATAATGTAACATTTAAGTTACAGTTGAATTGGTCAAAAGGAATCAATATCTTTTTCTTTAACTTATCTTTATAAAATCTATTAATAAGATGATGGGATCATTTTATATAGTCTTTGAGTTGGCAAATTTTAATATTTAAAATAATCATTTGGTTTTGGACATTTATTTAAGCTCAATTCTTCAGCCCAATATTTTCTATTGAGACACCTACATTAACTCCATATGGTCATTTATGATTGCCACCAGTTATTACGATTGTCACAAAAATCTCTACTATTATCATGAGTCTTTGATTTGAGTGAAGGACTGATTTATTTATATCGAAAGTATTTATCACAGGTGGTGGTTAGAAGGTATCCCGTTGAAGAGAGTCAACGGCCGTACAAAAATGGTGAGTAAGATTCACACAATAAAAAATGTAGTTGCACAGTTGAAGCTTCCGCTTAAAAATGAGCATTGTAGATAGAATCACACTTGAGGAGAGGGTTAAGTATTAACAAGTGTGAATAGTATCAATAGTGTGAATAATAGTCTCACATTAGATAGGAATGTGGTGACTTAAATATTTATAAGTGAGAGAACTCATACACCTATTACCTTAAGATTTTGGATAAATATGTGATATGTCTCTCACAAATGTGTTGCTCAATAAAAAAAAAAGTCACACAAGAAAAATAGAAAGTGGAGAGACAAATTTTGAAATGGTTTACCAAGAAAAAATACAGATCTATTTTGCTGAACTAAACCATAAATAGTCACACTCTTAGTAAATGAGATCATCAAATACATATATACATATATATTAGTTTCCATGTCTTAGATTAATTATTTAATTAATTAAATGGATTTACATAATCAATTATTAATTAATTATAGTATAATTAATTGTTATTTAACATTAATTATTGATAAATTATTTGATTGAGTTTTGTGCCTGAATGGACTGTGATGGGTTGTCTCATTCAGTTAAGCCCAATGAGAGATCTCTGCCCTCAGTCGTTTACTTATTTAAGTGTCTCTCCATTAGACAATTAACATACTCTGAAAATCCTAAACGGCAATGAGGGTAGTAATCCTCTCATACTCACTCTTCCAACGGCTGTCTCTCAAAACCTACAAGATACATCGTTCTTATCGTTCTTGATTATTCAATAATATTATAATATGCTATAATTTGTATTTATCAATTCTATTAAAACCTTCATCTTGTTCTTTCAAAGCTTATTAAATGACATGCATATATCTATTAGTTTACACATACATATGTTATTTTAGCAGATATCATTATTCCTCCAATAAAGATGACTCTATATACAATTTTCAGCTTTACTACCATAAGGAATGATAAATTTAGATTATTTTTTAATACACCACCCAAGTTTCTTATATACCACGTGAAATTATTTTTTTGGCCCCCAGTTTCGGATGTGCACATTCGGACGCACCGTTTTTTTTAAAAACGTTGCCTTGTTCCGGATGTGCAAATCCAGAATGACAAGTTACGCATATTCCGGATGTGCACATCCGAAAAAATGGCTGAAACTTAAAAAGGTATATTTATTTTAAGAAATAATAATAATATGTATTTTAAAAGAATAACGATCAACAGTAAAACATTACTTCTATTACCAGAGTCGACACAAAGTTGATGGTACTCCTATTACCACTTGCAGAATCAATGGACTGACTTTAGGTCACAAGATACAGAGGAATTATTTTTGCTCAGGTTCATTGCGAGAAGATAATTCAAGATCTCTTTAAAATAACAGTGGATCCTTAGAAGGGAAATCGACCTGCTTGAATGATAAGATAATTTTGTTAGATTTGTGTATTCCTCATGATAGGAAAATTCAGGGAGTGACGTGTGGCTTTCTATAAATCAATTGGGTTTAAGCCTAAAAGGATTATATTTTACAGGTTCGTGTTGGTTTTTACTAAATGATACATACTAATGTATATTGTGATGTTTGAGTTTGAGCACTCAACTCTATTCCAAGTACAACAATTACTTCTTCTGTCATCAACCCATGAATCCAGTTCATTCTCAGGATCGTCAGAATCCTCTAAACGTGACAGGATGAAGTGTTTAATATCCAGCAGACCTATTCTCTCACTCTCTAAACAACCATTACATGATACTTCATTTTGTACTAACTAGCGGGATACTCGTGCCTTCGCACGGGTACCCGTCGGTGACGCGCATTTGTCTACATTTAAAACTTTGTCAAAAAATATGATTAATAAAAATTAGTAAATATAATTTATATATTAAAAAAATAGAATCAATACCCGCGGACATCGGTTGATATTTTTTATAAAAATATTTTTGTAATAATTTAGTTTTAAAAAATATCAAATAATAACATAGTATTTGTAAATATTAATTTAATTGTATAAATAAATATTAGTAACATTAATAAAAGTATTTGGATCATCTATACACTATTTTTTCATATATAAAAATAAAGTTCAATCTAAAGTATTTAAATTTTTTCCGTGTATAAAAATATATATGTCTCGTATACATTACTATATTATCAATGATTTTATTTTTCCCGTTTCAGTAATACAGTTTTTCCCGTAGTTATATAATTTAAATTTAAAAAATATACATAATCAAATATACACGTACTACTTTTTTGTGTTTACCCGTAATAAATTTGTTTTATATATTTTTAAAAAAAGACAAATATTTTTACTATATTTTTAATATTTATCAATCATAAATATTTGTCCCGTAATTTTTTTTTTAATTTTCGAATACAAATGTAACAATTATTTTAAAAAAAAGTTATAGATTTCATATAGTAATAATTTATATATTTTTTTAATTTATTCTCATTTATAAAACATTGTATCAACAATAGACTTTTCCCCGTTTATAAAACATTGTAATTTTCTTTGTAAGAAGCTTTATTTTATTATCAAATTTTAGAGACGAATTATTGTGACGTCTTAAATAGTTTATTTTAATAATTAGTTAGACTTAAACAAAACTTATAATTATACAATATTTTTTGAAACAACATATTTATAAAACATTATAATTATAAGTTATTGAAACAACATATTTATAATTGATTGATAAATATATTTCTAATTGATTGATAAATTAGAAAATTAATTTGAGAATAATTTTTTTGGTGTTTTGAGTATTTTTATGATTGGAGTGTTCTTTTATCAATGATAACTATAATTTATTTGATAATTTTAAAAAATATAGATAAATTTTTATTTCTTTTAAAAAGGTATTTTAACTTAAATTAAAAACAATTTTAAATTATTTTGCTTTTTTTAAAAAAGTCATCTGATTGTACGTATATTTAAAATTAAATTTGAAAAAAAGTATAATAGTATCTTAAATAAAAATTATTTATTATTTATAGTGATCTATTAATTTTGCATTTATTTCAAAAATCTCTCTTTCTTCCAGATTTAGAAAAAAACATATTTATAATTGATTGATAAATTAGAAAATTAATTTGAGAATAATTTTTTTGGTGTTTTGAGTATTTTTATGATTGGAGTGTTCTTTTATCAATGATAACTAAATTTCTTTTTTAATTTTAAAAAATATAGATAAATTTTTATTTTCTTACAAATTATTATTTCTTTTAAAAAGGTTTTTTTAACTTAAATTAAAAACAACTTTATATTATTTTGCTTTTTTTTTAAAAGTCATCTGATTGTATGTATATTTAAAATTAAATTTAAAAAAATATATTTAAAGTTATAAATAAATAATAAAATTATTAATTTTGAACAGAACAGTGCATTGAATAAGATGAAGTGTAGTGGAAGAAAGCAAAAGAAAAGTTTTGAAAAAGCAAAAAATCGGATTAGAAGATAACCCAAAAACAGAGGTATGATTACATAGAGAAAATGAAGGAAAGATGGTGAAGCAAACCATGTGAAAGCATGATAAAACAGCAGGGCAATATTGGTATTTCCATAATACTAAATTTTCTTATATAATAGATATTATACTCACTAAATAAAAAAGGAAACTAATCATAAAACTCAATTTCATTTTATATAGCCTAAAAGATGATATTTTTTCTATGGCAAGAAACTTCCTGCGGACATATAATTGACTAGAGAGTCTTACTTTTGAAAAATATGTCAAACTTTTCTTGCCTGCAATTATTTAAAAATTAGTACTTTAGTTGCTTTCAATAATGTAACATTTAAGTTACAGTTGAATTGGTCAAAAGGAATCAATATCTTTTTCTTTAACTTATCTTTATAAAATCTTAAATAAGATGATGGGATCATTTTATATATAGTCTTTGAGTTGGCAAATTTTAATATTTAAAATAATCATTTGGTTTTGGACATTTATTTAAGCTCAATTATTCAGCCCAACATTTTCTATTGAGACACCTACAGCAACTCCATATGGTCATTTATGGCTCTCTAATCAATATGATTGCCACTAGTTATTATGATTGTCACAAAAATCTCTCCTGTTATCATGAGTCTTTGGTTCGAGTGAATGATCGATTTATTTGTATCAAAAATATTTCTCACGGGTGGTGGTTAGGAGGTATCCCGTTGAAGAGCGTCAACGGTCGTACAAGAGTGGTGAGTAAGAATCACACAATAGAAAGTGTAGTTGTACAGTTGAAGCTTCCGCTTAAAGGGGAGTATTGTGGATAAAATCACACTTGAAGAAAGAGTTAAGTATTAACAAGTGTGAATAATGTCAATAGTGTGAATAATAGTCTCACATTGGATAGAAATGTGGTAACTTGAACATTTATAAGTGAGAGAACTCATACACCTATTATTTTAAAGTTTTGGGTAAATATATGGTGTGTTACTCACAAATGTATTGCTCAATAAAAGAAAAGTCACTCAAGAAAAATAGAAAGTGGAGAGACATATTTTGAATTGGTTTACCAAGAAAAAATACAGATCTATTTTGCTGAACTAAACCATAAACAGTCACACTCTTAGTAAATGAGATCATCAAATACATATATACATATATATTAGTTTACATGTCAATTTTGTGTTAGATTAATTATTTAATTAATTAAATGGATTTACATAATCAATTATTAATTAATTATAGTATAATTAATTGTTATTTAACACTAATTATTGATAAATTATTTGATTGAGTTTTGTGCCTGAATGGACTGTGATGGGTTGTATCATTCAGTTAAGCTCAATGAGAGATCTCTGCCCTCAGTCATTTACTTATTTAAGTGTCTCTTCATTAGACAATTAACATACTCTGAAAATCCCAAACGACAATGAAGGTAGTAATCCTCTCATACTCACTCTTCTGACGGCTGTCTCTCAAAACCTACAAGGTACACCGTTCTTATCGTTCTTGATTATTCAATAATATTATAATATGCTATAATTTGTATTTATCAATTCTATTAAATCCTTCATCTTGTTCTTTCAAAGCTTATTAAATGACATGTATATATCTATTAGTTTACACATACATATGTTATTTTAGCAGATATCATTATTCCTCCAATAAAAATGACTTTATATGCAATTTTTAGCTTTACTACCATAAGGAAGGATATATTTAAGGTAAGATTTGAAGTAAATATTTAAAACAACTCTTAAAGAAAATATAATCATTCTCATATTTAATTGAGTTGACTCATGAACCTAACGAGTCGGACTATATATAGTTCAAGTTCAAGTTATTTAGTTAATGAACTTAGTTTTTCCCTTATATTCAACTCATTTGTTTCATAAATCTAATTCAACGATTTAATTGTCGAACCGAGTTTCAAACTATTTTCGAATTGACTTGGTTCATTGTCAGCCCTATTTCCACCGCAGTTCTTTTTTTTTTCTTTTCGTTTTTTGTTTAATTATTTAGTTATATATCATTTATTTAAGTTTTTAAAATGCTTTTTGTTTTACGTATTTTTTCCAGTTCTCATTTATTGTTTTCTATTAAAAAATATTTTATAATTTACAAATAAAATATTTATTTGAACCAATAATGATTGTGAATTTTTTTTGGATATTAATGTAAAAATTGTAAAGTATTTAAAATAATATATTAGTTTTTTTTTGTTTAAATTGAAAACTACTTATTTAACTTATAATAATAGATAACTTTTAGTTCACTATAATGGATCAATAAATATGGTTCATCAAATATAGTATATATATTTTTATTAAGTTACTATTTAACTGGAGAAAATGTATCATATAATTAAAATGTATTTTTTGTTAATCAAAATTAATATTTGTCTTATAAATTAAATTAAAGAGATGTAATTTTGATGGTACTCATAAACATAATCTATTTACCCTTATATTGTTGAAACCTGTTTAAGAAAAGAGTTCGGATATGCTCCATTTATCATATGTTCTGTTCTGGACTGGACCAATGGCTAGAATTGGCCCAATCCGCTTCTGCTCCAGAGCGGCCCAAGTTGCCTAAGTCCAATCCACAAAGGGGCAAAAGTTACCTTTTTGCCCCTCCAACCGGTCATGGAATACATCGTTCCTCTCCGGATTCGCTGCCTGTCACGCACGGCTTCCTCGCTCCCCGGACAGCTAAGGGCAGTTGCCCGAAACTATGCTTATGCCCGACATAACGGCTAGTTTCGGACACCTTGCCAGACTTAACGGCTAGTTTGGGCAATTACCTATTCTTCGGGAAAACGGTTATTTCGCCCCGAAAATAGGACCGTTGGTCATGCGTTGGGGGCTCTATATAAACCATCTCGCTTGAGAGGGTCAGGTATCCAATATTCACCCTAAGAATTCACACTTTGTACTTGCTCCTTTTCTCTGACCCTTTCTTGCTTGAGCGTCGGAGTACCTTGCAGGTACACCCCCTCCTCTCCATACGACCAACATCCCTGACGCACTTGGCGGCCCGATTCTACAGGATCTGATCCAGCCTTCACGATCAGTGGCGCCGTCTGTGGGAAACTTTGTTCTTCCCATCTTTCTTTCCTCAGAAACCGAAGATCAAAACAATTCTCAAACATCATCACGATCATGGCCTCCCAAGATCGCACCAAGGATGCTCTCCAAACCACCATCCTCTCCGTCAACAAATCTGACGTTGACGACCAGTCATCTCTCCTCCGAGATGCCCGTTTTCTACGGGACGGAGCCACTGCTTCTCCTTCCCCTGCCCCTACTGATCACAACAACGATCAACCTTCACTTGACGTCCAGCCCATTCCTGTTCCGCCCAACGCCGACCCTGCCGTGGCAGCCCTCCTGGAGGCGATCAACAAAACCAACACCCTGATCCTGCAGCAGAACGAGAGGATCGGGGCACTAGAAGAGCCCTGCCGTCAAAGATCCCCTCCTACGCGGAGGAACCAGCGACGATCAAGAAGCCCGTAGCCCCGGAGAGAAATCGACCGAAGACTGCGCCAAGAACCTGATCCTCGCGTAGCCCGAAAGCGCGACCAGATCTCCCCGCGTGACCAGCACGCTCATGACCACAAGAGGACTCGAAGGAACGAACAGTCTCCCCCGATCAAGTCTAAAGGACGGGACCGCTCACCTTCTCCTCGAATGAACTGATCACCTTCTCCTCGAAGGAACCACTCACCTTCCCCGCGAAGGAACCGCCGTCGCGAGCATCCCGTTCGGTCCCCATCATACACCAGTTCTAGCAGCGACGACAGCCACACGGCCCGTTGTCCCAGGAGATCTTGGATACCCGTCTCCTAAAAGGCTAGGAGAAACCCCCGTCACTTGGCACGTACGACGGGACCACTGACCCCGACGAGCACATCGAGAACATCGATGCGCTGTTAGACTACCGCGGCGTACGGGGTGCCATCAAATGTAGACTGTTCCCGACCACGCTCCGGAAGGGAGCGATGACATGGTATAAGCAACTGCCCGAGGAGTACATTACCTCGTGGAGACAGCTGGGCAGGATGTTCTCGCGGCACTTCACAGCATCTCGCCGCCACCCCAAAACTGAGGTCTCTCTTGGAGCCATAATCCAAGGAAAAAATGAACCTCTCCGCACATATATCGAGAGGTTCAACAAGGAAGCAGTACAAGTCCCTACAACAGACGAAATGAAGAAGTTCCTGCTCGAGCAAGGGCTCCGCCCAGGCTCCGAGTTTTCTAAAGCTATTGGCCTCGCACCTCCGAGGAACATTGACGACCTTCTCCTCAAAGCCCAAAAACATATTCAGTATGAAGAGAACGTTGTGGCCAACAATGTCCGAGTATCACACCATCAGGAGAATGCTCGGTCATCCAAAGGAGAAGAAGCTTCGACATCTCGTCGGGGCGACCGGAGGCGCGAGGACCGTCCTCGTGACTCCCGTGACAACAAAGGGCCCTCCGGGAGGTTCCATGACTACACTCCCCTAACCGTTTCCAAGGAAAAGATCTTGTCTGAATGTACCAATTCGGAATTCAAACAGGCAGGGGTCTGCTTCCCCAAATAATTTCCAAACAGACCAAACGTGGACAAATTAAAATACTGCCGTTTCCACAAAAGTCACGGCCATACTACAGAAGACTGCATCCATCTGAAGGATGCCATTGAGATACTGATCAGGGACGGGCACCTGAAACAGTTCGCCAAGAAGAAAGACACTCCTCGGCAAGACACCCAAGAGTCCAAGAAGATTGAGGAGGAGGTACCCTCCTCGGAAGACGCCAACATACAGGTCGCAATGTCCATATCGCGACCAGAGGATTTCTACGTCCCAGACGGGCTCAACGCCCCTGCTTATTTCGCGGCCCACAGCCCGTGGGAGACTTTTCCCTCCGCCATGGTCATTTCTGGCGGGAGATTCAACAAAGTCACTGTGGGCTCTGTGAAACGGAAGTTCGACCACCTGATCAACACAAGCTTCAACAAAGTGACCACGCTTGATCAGGCCCAGAAGGGCTCCGTCCCCATCTCCTTCTACCGGGAGGAACTCCTCGGCGGCTCCCCGAACTCAAGCATACCTTTGATCGTCAGAGCCCGGATGGCGAACTTCGACGTTCGCAGAATACTCGTCGACCAGGGCAGCTCGATCGACATCATGTACTCCCAGCTGTTCTCAATATTTCAGCTGGACGAATCGCACCTTACCCCCTACGTATGGTCCGATTTGCAAGGATTCAATGGATCTGTGACGAAGCCATGGGGATACGTCGAGCTGATCGTGACCTTCGGATTAGCCGAGACAGCCAGATCCATCAAGGTGCAATTTCTGGTAATCGACTGCCCGTCGCTTTACTAGTGCATTTTCGGAAGGCCAACTCTGGCCGAGTTGGTAGCAGTGCCCTCAACAGTCCACCTGAAGATGAAGTATTACACTTCGAAAGGGATGGTCGCCACCCTCCACGACGATATAGAAGTTGCCCGACGGTGTTTCAAAGCAGCTACAAAGGGACTCAACGCCATAGCGCCCAAACCAAAGGTGTCGAGCAAGCCAGCACTGCCAAGCAGCTCAGAGGAGGCCAAGCCTCTGCCCCAGGTCGAATCTATCGACCTCGACAGTCGTTTCCCCGAGGACCAACAGGAGGAACGAGCAGCTTCAGCCGGCCCATCCACGTCATCCAACAGCAGCTCCCATCCGATGCGCCCAATCCCGGATGGCAACTTCGAGATAGTTCTGTTTGGCGAAGACCCCCAACGGGGAGTGAAGATCGGAGCAGACCTTTCTGACATCGCAAGGAAGCATCTCAAAGCATGCCTCCGAGAAAATGTCGACCTCTTCGCGTGGAGCGCCGCAGAAATGCCCGGTTTGGATCCGTCCACCGCCTGTCACCAGCTGACAATTGACCCGGCCATTAAGGTCGTAGCACAACGTATGAGAAAGCAGTCTCCGGAGAAAACGGAGGCTGCCGAAAAAGCTGTAAAGGACCTCCTCAGGGCCAAATTTATTTCGAAAGCCAAGTACACCACTTGGCTGTCCAACGTTGTATTAGTCAAAAAATCTAATGGAAAATGGCGCATGTGCATTGATTATACCGATCTCAATAAGGCATGCCCGAAGGATGCCTACCCCCTCCCCAATATCGATAAACTTGTTGATAATTCTGCTGGTTTTAAACTTTTATCGTTCATGGATGCCTACTCGGGCTATAATCAAATCCTAATGGCAATGTCCGACAAAAAATATACGACCTTCATGACCGAGTCGGGCAACTATTACTACAACGTAATGCCCTTCGGCCTGAAGAACGTCGGAGCAACGTACCAACGAATGATGAACAAAGTGTTTCGGGGTAAATAGGCGACATGCTCGAAGTCTACATGGACGACATGATCGTAAAATCCCACGAGGAAACCGATCATACTGCCCATTTGAGAAAGGTCTTCGAACAGGCCAGGAAATACAAAATGCGTTTTAACCCGGAGAAGTGCACGTTCGGTGTCCCAGCAGGAAAATTCCTCGGCTTCTACTTAATGGAACAAGGAATCGAAGCCAATCCTGACAAATGCTGGGCATTCTCCGAGTTTCCTACGCCCAAGTCCAAAAAATCCATCCAGTCCCTCAACGGGATGCTCGCGTCACTATCTCGTTTCGTGGCCAAGTCCGCCCAGCACGCCCTACCATTCTTCAAACTCCTCCGCAAGGAGGCAGCATTCGAATGGACCGAGGAATGCAACAAGGCCCTTCTCCATCTAAAACGAGCACTCTCAGAGCCACCAATCCTCTCCCGCCCGGACAATGGCGAAACGTTGTACCTATACCTGGCCGTAGCAACCGAAGCAGTGAGTGAAGCTCTCATCCGCGAGACACCTAACAGGCAGAACCTATATATTTCACTAGCAAAGCGCTGCAAGGACCAGAGTTAAGATACCAACAGATAGAGAAGGTGGCGTTGGCCCTCATCAACGCAGCCAGAAGATTAAGACACTACTTCCTGGCTCACACGATCATGGTCCGAACAGATCAGCCCATAAAGCAGCTGCTCGGACGACTAGATATGGTCGGCTGAATGCTCAAATGGTCGCTAGAACTGTCCAAATTTGACATCCAATACGAAGGCAGAAAAGCCCTCAAGGCCCAAGCTCTGGCCGACTTCGTCGCGGAAATGACATTCACAGACTCCCCCGCGAGCGAAGCGCGCAAATGGACCATCTTCGTCGAAGGTGCCTCAAGCTCGGCAGAAAGCAGCGCGGGCATCATACTGGAGAGCGACGAAGGAATTATCGTCGAGGTATCACTCACACTGTCTCTCCAAACCTCCAATAACCAGGCTGAATACAAAGCCTTTCTTGCTGGGCTACGCCTTGCCAAGGACCTAGGCGCAGAGGAAGTCGTCATTTGCACAGATTCACAACTCGTGGCCCTCCAGGTTCAGGGAGAATACCAAGCCAAAAACGACAACCTGACCGAATACTTGGCCCTGGTAAAGAAGGAAATGGCGAAGTTCACAACAGTGGAAGTAAAACACGTTCCCCGCAAACATAACGTGCGAGCAGACGTGTTATCCAAACTAGTCAGCACGAAGAAGAAAGGCGGAAACAAGTCCGTCATACAGGAAGTACTTCCTCGACCTAGCATCGAGAAGGCCTCCCCGACACTCGACGTACAGGTGATCGGCGACAACAACTGCTGGATGACCTCAGTCTACAACTATCTCGCCAAAGACGAACTCCCGTCCAACCCAAAAGAGGCCAGCATAGTCAGGCGGAGAGCCTGCTCTTATGTCTTGGTCGAAGATAAACTCTACAGACGGGGATTCTCCATTCCGCTGCTCAAATGTGTTGAGGAGGAAATGGTCGCACACATCCTACGCGATATCCACGAAGGAATCAACGCCCAACATCTCGGCGGAAGGTCACTCGCTCGAAAGGCTCTTCGGGCAGGTTACTACTGGCCGACCATGCAAAATGACGCGAAAGAACACGTGAAGAAATGCGATAAATGCCAACGGCACGGGGACATGCACCTGGCTCCGCCTAACGAGCTCAAGGCTATGTCCTCCCCGTGGCCATTCGCCTGGTGGGGCCTAGACATCCTAGGACCCTTCGTGGTGGGATCAAGTCAGAACAAGTACCTAATAGTGGGCATAGACAATTTCACAAAATGGATAGAAGCAGAAGCTCTAGCCAAAATAACTGCCCTCAATATCCTGCGTTTCTACAAACAAAACATCCTTGCACGTTTCGGTAATCCCCAAGCGATAGTAACGGACAACGGGACGCAATTCACGGACAGGAAGTTCCAAGACTTCGTCGCCCAACTGGGCACGAAGCAGCACTTCGCATCCGTGGAGCACCCTCAAACAAACAGGCAGGCTGAAGCAGCCAACCGAGTCATCCTTCGAGGCCTCAAGCGAAGGCTGGACGAAACAAAGAAGGCATGGGTCGAGGAACTACACAGCGTACTGTGGGCATACCGCACAACTCCACACTCAACGATCGAGGAAACACCTTTATGTCTAGCATACGGGACCGAGGCTGTAATTCCCGTCGAAGTTCACGTGCCCTCTAGGCGGACAGAGTCGCCCCTAGACGAGGAGATGAACGACGAATCATTGAGGGAAGAGCTAGACCTCGTCGAGGAAATCCGAACTGGGGCAGCCCTTCGTGAATCCTCACTAAAACAAAAAATTACCATCAGGCACAACGCCAAGGTGATACGGCGAGAGTTCGACGTGGGAAGCCTTGTTCTAAGAAGAAACCACAAAGACTCTCGCGAAGGCAAACTAGCAGCCAACTGGGAAGGACCCTATCGCATTCGAGCAAAAACGGAAAACGGGGCCTACTACCTAGAACATCTCAACGGGGAAGAACTTGCTCGACCATGGAACGCTGAAAAGCTAAAACAATACTACAGCTAAATTCTCGGTTCGACCCGTCGCAACGATGAACGTCAGCTACTGACCACTATGCACGTCTAGGTATAAGCATCGCATACGAATAAAACAGAACCTCGCTCAGTAACGAGTCGGGTAACTACTCGACGGTGGTCCTCGATCGAGCATCGCTGTCGTCAAAGTACCATGACTGGCAGAACCCCAGCTCGCGATGGGAGGTTCACGCCGCGAACTCAGGCCTCAAACGCGACCTGAGCTCCGCTCCCCGGCCAGGATATTCCCCGGCCGTTCGACCATTTCCCCACACTTCCGAACACATCTATTACGAGCAATCCCCCCCAAAATATTCGCACAAGTCAAATGCTCCCAATCACGGGCAGACACACATTCACAACGAGCATGAGTACAACACTTAGCAAAAATTAAAGCAAGTAGAATCATGCAAGTAACAGAATCAAGCATATGATAATTAACATAATAAGTGGCCACAGGGGCCACGATTATACGAAGTTACATCAAACAGGGGCCACGCCCCCCACAAATAAATTACAAGCAAATACTCGGCACGTAGGCCGGACAGATAACAATAACATCAAAAATACAAACTCCTCACTCGTCCGCATGCTCGGCAGGCTCTGGCTGGGGTCCCTGGTCCTCTACGGGCTGATCCTCGGGGGTACCTTCAAGGAGACCGTCGGGCATGACAATACGGCCGCCCTTGACGTGCGCCAGGTAGTGAGTACCCTCGACAGAAAAATCGAGCTCAGGGTTCACCACCTGCAATTGAGCCACGACATTTTTGAAAAACTCCTCCGCGACGACAATCCCATCGTCTTCGGCCAGCAGCATGCGAGCAACCAGCTCGGACCTAGTCTTCAATTCTTTCACATCGTTCGGCTCGTCGACACCCGGGGCATTGACCGCACTCAGCTCCCTGATCAGCTCCTCGGCAGCTTTTTTCTCCACCGCCAGCGTGGAGTTCTCCTCCTTCAGCCTGGCCGTCTCCTCTTCAGCCTTCTTCTGAGCCTCGCCGGCACTCTTGACCTCTTCCTTGAGGGATGCCACAGAAGCACGGGCAGCATTGAGTTCAGACTCAGTTGCAGAGTCCGCTTTAGTGTAAACAGCCACCATCTCCAGCATCCTGACCAAGGCAGAGGCGTCTTGAGCCACCAGTGCCCTCTTTCTCAGGTGATCCATACCTTCCAAGTGAAGAGATTCCGCCCGGGGAACGGCCAAAGAGTTGCCTTCAAAAAACCTCCTATCAAGGATACAGGGAGGAAGCTCGAACTTCCCTTTCTCCGGCACCCGGGTAAGGTCCACAGCATCAGCCAACCTTGCCCACTTGGGTCGCCCGGTCAAAGATAGGGGAGATCCCCGGGGGGCAGGATTAGGAGAAGTGGAGGTCCCTGCAGCGGACTGCGCCGGAGGAGGAGCACGAGTACCAGCGAACCGAGATTTCGGAGGAGCCGTTCCAGCTTTATTCCTCGCCAGAGCATTCCTCACAACCCGATCATGAGCCTGAGGCATCTCACCTGCACAAACAAAACACAACATGTTAGATACGAGGAAAAGGAATAGCGCAAACAAAATCTAAATAACTAAGACTACCAAGCAATTTATCGGCATCCATGGGAGCCTTGCACTCCAGCAGCGCCTTGATATTGACGAATCGACGCTCAACCCTCTGGCTCCCATCCTCCTCGAAGATCGGACTGCCCTTGCTCGTCTAGCACTTAGCTAGCCGGAAGGAGTTGACCCACTTCACCAGCACCTCGTACGCCGCGGCGTCCTGCCCGCGTAGATCGCTCGGTTGAAAGACATAGTCACTGGGCTCCTTGGCAAAATGATCTGGTGCCCAATGGAGGGGGAACTTGTATAGTCTCTGCCCAATAAACCTCCCCGCCTCATCGTACAGCTCGTTTCCATCCTCGTCAACTTCGATCTCCCAGACATACGTACTGTCCTAGGCAGCCTCGGACACGGGCTCAACGACGTAATACCGTTTCTTGAATGTCCGGATGGATTCCAAAAACGACTTGAACAGCTTGCGGGGCTGCTTTAGAGAGACTCAGCCATACTTCATCCCCGATAGCTGCCTCTGAAGATGGAAGACCATGAAGAACAAAGGAAGAGTAGCCCCTATAGCGAGATGCTCGCATACCAACTCGAACGCCCGGATGAAGGCCAGCGAGTTAGGATGCAACTACGTAGGGGCCAATTTTAAATGCACGAACACTGACTGTTGAAAATCAGTGAACGGCAACCTCAAACCCAGCTCTTTAAAGGCGTACTCGTACATTGTAAAGCGGTCCCCGAAGTTCGTGCAGGCCCGCTCGTCCAAGGAAGGGAAGTGCACCTCCACTCTCCCTCCGGTCCTACCTCCGTGAAAATGTCCACCAAAGATTTTGCAAACGTGGACACATGCTCGGAAGGTTCGGCCACCTCCCACTCCTCCACGGAGAACTCGTCGACGTCCTCCTCCATGCCGTCCAACTGTTCCTCCTCCCCGACATTGCTGGAAGAACTTGAAGTCGCCGAACTCGAGGTCGTCGAGCTGCTAATATCTTCGGAGCCCGTCTCTTCCTCAGATGTATCTATAATAACCTCTATTTCTAGCCCCGTCGCCATTACGATCACCTGAAAAGCAGAGAAGAATGTGAATTCGACAGCAAATCAAATCCACCCTTCCACTGCTAAGTCAAGTGAAAGGGCGCGCAAAGGGCTAAGGACAACGTCCCCGGCCTAAGCCCTAACATCAAAGGAAAAGCTGAAACCTCCCTGTGAGGAGACGCTCGAAACTAATCTTCTAGAGCGAGGAGCTTCCCCGCACTCATACCCAGTTTTCGTTTGAAGCTTCACCGGAAATCCCAAAGCTTCACCGAAATCTGGGAATGTTCTACCAGAAAACTCATCGCCCACTCGGAGGATAAACAGGCACGGCGATCACGCATACGTAGCTACCGCAACATCACCGTGAACCACCCTCCTCGCTGAAACATACTACCAACTCCGGCGACATGTTAGAGGTAGAAAAATGGCACATCCATCGTCCACCACCAACACTCGCCGGAGATTCACCCATTTCGTCCTCTAAAACTAACCCTAACCACATGCAATCTACCATTAACAACTAACAGAAGTAGAACAAGCAAAGGATCAGAAAACTTACTTGATTTAAGTAGAAGAAAGAAGCTGCTCGAAGCTTGACGCGGTGGTCGGAGTAGGCGGAAGGCGGTTACGGGCAAGAGTACTGAAGGAAGCGAAGAGAAATCAGACTGAAAAGTTCCAAATGGAACGATTTTCCACCTTTTATACAAAGGGGCACGTGCAAACACGCGCTCGTAGGCCATAATGACTACCCACTGGCCATCATTGCCTATTAACTACTACGCGGAGCTCGAGGCACACGTGGCAACCCAACGTTTCCAATTCTGTCTGACCATTAGTCTCCCCGAACACCAGACAACAAGGTCACGACCACGAATCTCACGAACATCTGGAGTCACGAGCACTTTGAGACAATCCTCCTCGTCTTCAAACGACGACTCCATACTGGCTCACCGAAGCAACGAGCAGTCCTTAAGTCATCACTCCCATGCTCAGGAGCAACGACTTGGGGGGCTCCTGTTCTGGACTGGACCAATGGCTAGAATTGGCCCAATCCGCTTCCGACAAAGGGGCAAAAGTTACCTTTCTACCCCTCCAACCGATCATGGAACACATCGTTCCTCTCCGAATTCGCTGCCCATCACGCACGGCTTCCTCGCTCCCCCGACAGCTAAGGGCAGTTGCCCGAAACTATGCTTATGCCCGACATAACGGCTAGTTTCGGACACCCTGCCCGACATAATGGCTAGTTTGGGCAATTACCTATTCTTCGGGAAAACGGTTATTTCGCCCCGAAAATAGGACCGTTGGCCACGCGTTGGGGGCTCTATATAAACCCTCTCGCTTGAGAGGGTCAGGTATCCAATATTCACCCTAAGAATTCACACTTTGTACTTGCTCCTTTTCTCTGACCCTTTCTTACTTGAGCGTCGGAGTACCTTGCAGGTACACCCCCCTCCTCCCCATACGACTAGCATCCCTGACGCACTTGGCGGCCCGATTCTACAAGATCTGATCTAGCCTTCACGATCATGTTCCATTTACTCTTTTTATTGTCACAGATGGTTGACATGTGGCAAGACAACATCTAATGGTTGAAAATTAAAATTGATAAAACAATTACTTGTTTAATAAAAATAATAATAATGCAAAACACTATCTTTCTTTCTTCCTTATGTTAGGCTCATTTTTTAAAGATCAAATGACTAGTCTTTCTCCATCTCTGTTTATCGCTGCAACTCTCGTCACATCTCTGACCACCTTAGCTCCATGTCCGCCACTCTTTGTCACATCTCTGACCACCGTCACTTCATCTCCGCAACTCTTCGTCACATCGCCGACAACCGCCCCTCTACATCACATCGCCGACACAACCACTCCATCTCCACCCCTCTGCATCACATCGCCGACACTGTCACTCCATCGCTCCCCCTCTCTGTCAATCACAACCCCTACTCCCCTCTTCATCTAGTTGTCGCTTACATTGTTATCTCTGTTGTTTCAAGTTCATCTAAATGTTATTGTTGCCGTCATAAACTAATCATCTTCATCCATTTCCAATTATATCCGTCAATTACAATTACAGTGGCACCTCACTCCCCTTTTCCTCTCATCACCGTTTGCATCGTGATTTTAATCATCCTGTCGCTGACAAAAATGAAGCTAACCTATGGATGAAGGAAAATGATAGTGTTTTCTTTATTTTTATTTATTTATTAAATATCAAATTTAAATTTCAACGCTTAGATATTGTTTTGCCACATGTCCACCATCGGTGACAATAAAAGGGGTAAATGGAATATATGCTAAATGAAGCATACCTGAACTCCTAAGAAAAGATGACAACATACACATGTAAATTAAGGAGATATGAATGGCTATAAAGGCGGGAAAACAACCCACTTTTTAAAAAGTAAAATTAATTTTTATCACTTCTTTAGAAAATTTTATCAAAATAACCTACTTTTTCAAAAAAAACTCAAAATAACCTACTTTTCAATTTATTTTCCAAAGTATCCCACTTTGGGGATGTGATAGAGAGGGGGCACCATGTCAATTGGCGACTGCTTAATGGGCCTAAGTGGTGTCGCCAATTGGATTGGAGACACCATATGGTGTTGCCAATCCAATTTGCGACAATGTGTTAAACCTTCTATGGTGTCACCAATGCATTTGGAGACAGGGTGCATTTTGTAATTTTTTTAACAAAAATAAATAAAATTAATAATTAATTAAAAATAATATTACATAAATTAATGTTGGCGACCGGGTTGGTCATACCGACCAGCCATTCCACATTCCCTAGGCACCCTCACTCGTTACACTCGTTCCTCTTATTGTTGATTCACTCTAGGTGTTTGAGGAGTTGAAGTCTCAGGAACATTCCCAGCTGATTCCCTAAAAAAAATTTACATTTTCATGAGGTCTTGTGTGTTGAAACTGAGCGTGCGACCCATCCCAGAGTAGTTCGGATGTGATGAAAGGGTTATTGGTGTGCGGCTTGGACGATTGGAGATGGGCATTGGTGTGAAGGCTTTGTTGGTGAAAGGTTGAAATGGTATTGGTATTTGAAAGCCATAAGGGTGTTGGGATGTTTGTGTGTGTAGGCTAGGGTATGATGTCTGATCGTTTTGGCTATGGAAAGATGTTTGGGCGTTATGGCTATGGTATGATGTACCCTCATTTTGGCTATATCTTGATGTTGTGTTGGGGGCATAGCCATATTTAGTTTCTTGATAATAGTCATTTTGTTGGAGACGGTATGGGGGACGCTCTTGGTATTGTGGTTGGGTGTTTGGCATGTTTGGATGGTGGGTTTGTGTGTTAGTGGGTTGGTAATTTTGTTGGGTAGGGGGTTGTGAGTAACATGGCTGATAATTTCCCGGTGGGTTAGACGTTGAAGTTTCTTGTGTGTAGGTGGTTTGTCATGGGTCATATAGATACCTCTCTTCGGAGATAAACCCAGTTGCAACCGATTTGTACTAAGCCATATAAGTTTTAGTTGGTATAGACGGGGTTGTCATCACCTGGTCACGCAAGACATGGGCGCGGCGATTCGTCCATTTACGATGCTCAGATTTAGCAAAATCCTTCCAGACGGGTGATAAGTGCAAAATGTACCTATTTTTGTATATAAGTTTTGTTGCACTTATCGATACTTTTTGTCTATATCGTTCAAATAAACCCTACGTTGTTTATAAATACGTTTACTTTACGTTTTAGTGTATATATTGCGTATTGTGTAAATATTACGTAATTTAATTGATTTTATCTCATTTTTGTAGGTATTAAATAAAGGCTATCTTGCCATATTCTTGAAGAGCATTGAATAAGCTTTCCAACGCTTCCGACCGTGCGTAAATCGGAGCTACGGTGAAGAAGTTGTGGTCAAAATAAGGTCTGGTTTTCTGTCATGTACGCACTGCGAACTGGAAGCGAGTGTTCGCACTGCGAAGGCCAGCGAAGTCCACAGCGAAGGAGCCCAGAATTGGGCAGAGGAGAAACAAACCAAAGTTAGCACTGCGAACCAGTCAGCGAGCATTCACACTGTGAATGATTCGTTCGCACTGCGAACCAACGAAGGAAAACAAAGGCGGTTTAGCAATCAGAGGCACTTAAAGTGCCATTTTTTGAGTCATTCGCACTGCGAACTGTGCAGAATTTGCAATGTATATAATTCATTTCAGTCACTTTTTATGGAATGGTTTTGGGGATTCTTGTTCCTAATTCCATCAAACTTCATTTTTCATTGGAGAGCTTAGAAAACAACTATGGAGCATGCATACGGATGAACCGGGGTGGATTGATCGTCGACCGACTTTGACAAACCGCGAGATGTTTGGTTCATTTCTCTTTTTCTTTGTGTTTTTCTTTATGGTTGGGTTGTGTATATGTATTTGCTGTAAACTCATGTATATTTGTCGCCCATGGCGTTGTATAAAACTTGCTTTACAAATCTTTATTGGTGATTGTCTCTGATTTTTGCTTTATGCGCGGGGTTTGGGTTGCGTTAGACATAACCTTCGTGAACTTCGATTAGGGATGATTATCTGTTAGTTTCTGGACTCTAGAGATAGATTTAGGAGCTAACAATCTTCAATAGGCGTCGAATCTTAATGCCTTCCGTGTTTTGAGGCTTCGCCCGCGAGAGTGACGAAGAGAGTGACATGGTTGTTATCTCAATTGTACGTTAGACATAACCTTTGTTGTGAGCGATGCTGGGTGATATTGAGGAGTATTGTAGGTGGAGTATAACTGGTCGGTAAGTTTAAGTTTGTGAGGAGTGATTTATATGCATTGTCAGACGTGTTTTTCTCTCTGAAGAATGATTTCTTTTTGTTTTAATATTTACTTTTATGTTTTCTTATTTGAAACCATTCAAATCCAAACTCATAAATGCGAGAGACTGTCGAACGACATTCTTTCCCTCGAACCGATCTCTGTGGACACGACATAAATCCCGGAGGGAATTCTTTCCGAAAATAAATATTTTTGCTGCTTGCCCTATTCTGCATTCAACAAAATGGCGCCGTTGCCGGGGATTGGTTTTGATATTGAATCGCATTGCGATAGTTTCTTTGTTTTTGAGTTTTGTATATATCGTATATATTGTCTGTTTCCATTATGTTTGTTCAAGTGTTGTATACATTTTGTTCCCGTAACGTTTGTTTAAGTATTTGGTTAGGACGCTTGCTTTTGGTTGCGCGGTGAGACATCACCATGGCATGAATGAAGGAAGTTTCTAATGAAGCACCGTAAAGGCGTCGAGCTTACGACGTAAAACAAACATGTTTTATAGTTTTTCTTTTCGAATGTTTTTGGTTGTTGTTTGCTCACAGATTTTGATTGACTTACTTGAGGATGCTTTTGTGATTTTCTAAGTTGGTTCGTTTCAACTTGCGAATGCGTGGTAATGATCTTGTTAAGTTTTGTACACGTCTGAGGTATGTATTTATTGCTTTCTATACTTTAGCATATTCATGATACTTAGGCATTTTACAAACTTCCATGCCATCCATTCTTTTGTATACTTGTTCTATTGTGAATCACTTTAGTTCCCAACCTTTTTGTGAGGTGGCTTTCCATTGTTCATATATGCGCGGAGAACCAACATTCTTGTTCTAACTAGATTTTATTATGTTGAATCTTTTGTTTGTGTTGATTATATGAATGCATGAAAAGGATCAAGGAAGTTGTTTCATTTTGAGCACAACCACCTTAGCCAAATAGTCAATTCACCTTATGAGTGTGTGAGAATTCGTAACCCCTTTGAGCTTTTTGATCCATGTTTTTATTTGAACTTAATGCTTGTCTATGAGTATTTAGTTCACTTATTTTTGAATGGATTTTGTTTTTTCTTGGACCTCAACTTTGTGTTGTTGTATGGATTTTTCCTTGCCTTAGAAAGTAGGGAGTATTCACATGATGATGCGGTTGAATTCAAGTTGGGGAGAGGATGATTGTATACTCATTGGTTGGATTCTATGAGGATTGAAAAAGAAAAGAAAAAAAAGAAAAATATGACAAAGAAAAGAAAAGAAAAAAGTAAAAAAGGAAGAAAAAGAAAAATCCTTGAAAAAGGAAACAAAAAGAGTTTCAATAATTGTGCTAAATAAGTATTGTGTGTTGTGTAGCACTTGGGATTTTGGAAGAAGTTGGTTGAAATTTTGTGTGTGAATCTTTGTGAGTTTTCACTCCCTTAGGTTTAGGCAAGTTTTTGTTTCAATTACCTTTAGAAATTGCCCCTTGTTTGTTTACCCGACCACGTTACAACCTTGAAAGTCCTTGTGATTCTTGCCTTTGTATTTTCAATATGAATTTGTGGATGTATGCATAATTTAGTCTTTTGTTTGCATGAGTGTTGTGTGAGTGTAAAGTACCTTATTGTGTGTTTTTCATCTACCGATGATTGTTTTTACTAGGTGTGATTCACTTTGGAACTTTTGTTGTTTTAGAATTTTTGGCATGATTTTTGTATTTTGCATTTGTTTCGTGACTATGTTGTTGTCGTAGTTTAGTGGTAAGTATTTACTTTTTGTGTGTACCGTTTTCATTTGAACCATTCATTCGTTTCCGTTTTTCAAAACCTGTTGATTCGTCATTCTTTGGATATTGCTTGTGCATTTTCAAGTTTGTTTGATTCTTGTTTGTGGACAAACAATTAGGTAAGTTGGGGAGAGTTTGATAAGTGCAAAATGTACCTATTTTTGTATATAAGTTTTGTTGCACTTATCGATACTTTTTGTCTATATCGTTCAAATAAACCCATGCGTTGTTTATAAATACGTTTACTTTACGTTTTAGTGTATATATTGCGTATTGTGTAAATATTACGTAATTTAATTGATTTTATCTCATTTTTGTAGGTATTAAATAAAGGCTATCTTGCCATATTCTTGAAGAGCATTGAATAAGCTTTCCAACGCTTTCGACCGTGCGTAAATCGGAGCTACGGTGAAGAAGTTGTGGTCAAAATAAGGTCTGGTTTTCTGTCATGTTCGCACTGCGAACTGGCAGCGAGTGTTCGCATTGCGAAGGCCAGCGAAGTCCATAGCGAAGGAGCCCAGAATTGGGCAGAGGAGAAACAAGCCAAAGTTCGCACTGCGAACCAGTCAGCGAGCATTCGCACTGCGAATGATTCGTTCGCACTGCGAACCAACGAAGGAAAGCAAAGGCGGTTTAGCAATCAGAGGCACTTAAAGTGCCATTTTTTGAGTCATTCGCACTGCGAATGATCGTTCGCACTGCGAACTGTGCAGAATTTGCAATGTATATAATTTATTTCAGTCACTTTTTATGGAATGGTTTTGGGGATTCTTGTTCCTAATTCCATCAAACTTCATTTTTCATTGGAGAGCTTAGAAAACAACTATGGAGCATGCATACGGATGAACCGGGGTGAATTGATCATCGACCGGCTTTGACAAACTGCGAGATGTTTGGTTCATTTCTCTTTTTCTTTGTGTTTTTCTTTATGGTTGGGTTGTGTATATGTATTTGCTGTAAACTCATGTATATTTGTCGCCCATGGCGTTATATAAAACTTGCTTTACAAATCTTTATTGGTGATTGTCTCTTATTTTTGCTTTATGCGCGGGGTTTGGGTTGCGTTAGACATAACCTTTGTGAACTTCGATTAGGGATGATTATCTGTTAGTTTCTGGACTCTAGAGATAGATTTAGGAGCTAACAATCTTCAATAGGCGTCGAATCTTAATGTCTTCCGTGTTTCGAGGCTTCGCTCGCGAGAGTGATGAAGAGAGTGACATGGTTGTTATCTCAACTGTGCGTTAGACATAACCTTTGTTGTGAGCGATGCTGGGTGATATTGAGGAGTATTGTAGGTGGAGTGTAACTGGTCGGTAAGTTTAAGTTTGTGAGGAGTGATTTATATGCATTGCCGGACGAGTTATTCTCTCTGAAGAATGATTTCTTTTTGTTTTAATATTTACTTTTATGTTTTCTTGTTTGAAACCATTCAAATCCAAAATCATAAACGCGAGAGACTGTTGAACGACATTCTTTCCCTCAAACCGATCTCTGTGGACACGACATAAATCCCGGAGGGAATTCTTTCCGAAAACAAATATTTTTGCTGCTTGTCCTATTCTGCATTCAACAACGGGATAGTCCCATTGATCATTAACTATTTTTAGATGTAATTTACCGAGGTCATCTAGGGGATCTGGGATGTTTTGATGCATTCCAAACTGTACTTTGACACGGTCACTGTGGTGCATCTCCACAGTGGTGAATCTGATGATCAGCATGCATGCAGTCCAAACTGCTGCATCTTCCTCACTGGCTTCATGTAGATGTTCTATGTTTAGATATGAACACCAAATGAATTGAAGAAGAGAAAAATATTAGATCATAAAATGGGTGATATAAAAAATAAATTGATTTGTTTAGAGGCCTTACATCTCCAGGTGTAAGGTGATCCAAGAGATTGCGGTATTGAATGATACAATGTCTAGAACATCTATTGTAACTCATACCCCGAGTCGGCCATCTAAACAACAAAAAGTTCAAATTCAATTAGTTAGACGCAATAATTAGTAAGGTGAATTAACTAATATTAAGTTATTAACTTACTTTTGTGCATACGGGAATGAAAAGCTGTTGGGTTTGGGTTGACAGGCGCTAGGGATGGCAATCTAGACCAACCCCATGCTTGGAGCAAAACGGCACATCCAGAAAATGTAGATGTGTTTTTTTGGCACACTTACACAAAGAGCTATACAAATAAGACAGACAAGCGGAACCCCAACTATATTCTCTTGTTTTATCTAGGTTTCTCAATAAGGGTAAATACATAACATGCATAGAAGAACCAGTACCATCGGGAAATAAAAATAAACCAACTAAACGCCCACTACAATAAAGAGACATATGTCTCCAATGTATTTGGGTTTGGTTTTTAAAACACCGATGTTGTTCGATTCACAATCAATAGAAACACAAGTGTCTTACATTTCAAAGATAGATTGGAATCAATATTAAGGTTTGGTCCTATATCACAAATTATATATCAAAATCCAGTTTTTTTTAAACCAACCATATTAAATTTTATCAACTTAAAGTGCGAGATGATGAAGATGTTGAAAATATGTTCGTTAGTCACAAACATTCTGGTTTCGACTATATTAAGTTGTATACATTACTCCAACAAAATATTCCATCTCAGCAGTCTCAGATCATCAATCAATCAGAAGGTGCATACTCAAATGAAATAGAAACGGAATACTCAGATGAAACCGAACCAGAGGTTAATATCGTTGATGACGAAGAAGAAGGAAGCGAGACGCTGATCGATCAACTGTTGAACAACACCAATGAAGATGACGAACAAGTGCCAATGCCTACAGGTCACGTATACTGTCCGCCTCAACATATGACAAATTTGGACTTGCAAGACAATAAAAGATCCTCAAATATGTTTTACAACCCGTATATGTGGTCAGAGAATGAATTAAAAGTGGAAGACAAGTTTCGTACCAAGGAAAAATGTGTATGAGCCATTAAAAAATATCACATGGATAATTATGTTGATTTTAATGTACATCGAACTGATTCGAGAAGGTATGTCATTATTTATCGTAATCCACTTTTCAAGTTTCGGCCTGCTGCGTCTTATAGGAAGAGAAGTGATTCTTGGAAGATAGCTTCCAAAGAGCCACCTCACAGTTGCACTGCCACAAATATTGTTCAGGATCACCAAAAAAATGCAGAATTGATATGTCAAGACATTTTGCCGCTTGTTAACAAGGATCCATCAGTGAAGGTGAGTATAATAATCTCTCATATCATTACGCGGTATAATTATACTCCCTCGTACAAGAAGGCGTGGATTGCAAGGACAAAGATTGTTGAACAGGTCTTTGGCAACTGGGAGGATTCTTACAAAGAATTACCATGATTTTTGGTAGCACTTAAGACATACACACCGAGGACTGTTGCAATCATGCAGACAGTGCCAACATGTAGGTCAGATGGAACTATTGTTGATGGAAATGCCATATTTCACCGACTCTTTTGGTCGTTTCAACCATGCATAAAAGGTTTTTCATTCTGCAACCCTATTATTCAAATTGATGGAACATGGCTCTACGCAAAATACAAGGGTACCTTGCTTATGGATATTGCATAAGTCGACAACAATAATGTCTTTCCCATAGCCTTTGCTCTGATTGAAGGTGAGACTGTTGCTGCTTAGAGTTTCTTCCTTAAGAATCTCAGAGCACATGTGGCTCCACAAGCCAATCTCTGTTTGATTTCAGACAGGCATGCTGCTATTAAGAGTGCTTACAATAACCATGATAACGGATGGCATAATCCTCATTCCACCCATGTATATTGCATTAGACATATCACACAAAACTTCATGCGTGCAAACAAAGACAAGAACCTTCCCAAAAAAATTGTGAATGCAGGGTATGTTCTAACTCAACCATCATTTCAATACTACCTTAACGAAATTAGGATGTCAAATGCAGATGCAGGAAGGTGGTTGGATAACATTCCATTGGACAAGTGGACATGGGATTTTGACAGTGGATGTCATTGGGGCCACATGACAACAAACCTTATGGAATTCATGGACGACGTCTTCAAAGGAATTAGAAACCTTCCAATCACCGCATTGGTGAGATCAACCTATTATGGGTTGGCATCACTTTTTGCAACAAGAGGCGAAAGATGGAGTGCAGTGTTAATGTCGGGTCAATTATTCAGTGAAATCATAATGAAAGTGATGAAAGAGGATACTATCAAAGCTAACACACATGCAGTTACAGTCTTTGACTGTCATAGGCAAACTTTAAGTGTACATGAAACAATGGACCATAATGAGGGGAGGCCAAATTTATCCTATGCTGTCAGGCTAAATAGATGTTGGTGTAACTGTGGCAAGTACTAGGCCTTCTGTGTACCTTGCTCACATGTCATTGAAGCATGCACATATGCTCTTTAGAATGCTTATAGCTATCTATTTGATGTTTACAAGGCTATTAACGTTATGAATGTCTATAACGAAGGCTTCGCAGTGCTACCAATGGAGGAATATTGGTCTCCATACCAAGGGGACATAGTTTGACACAACGATGAGATGCGAAGAAAGAAAAAGGATATCCAAACAACACACGTCATAATTTAGTTTCTCCTTTCAATTGTTGTTACCTTATATTTTCATATATTATTGAGTTTTTGTTACAACAATGTTAATAACAAACAAGACATACAGCACATACAACTGACTACACATACAACAAATAACAAAACAATAAAAAAAACATTTCTAACTGATTACAACAATCAAACTGATGTCATTCGGTTGAAACATCACTTCCCTCGCATGCTTGTCAGTCTTAACGTGAACCCACCCACGCAGACGATCATGTCTCTCGATACGTCTTATTTCTTCCCTTCAGGAATGTCTTCTTCTAACCACCGATTCAGCTCCCTCTTTAGTTGGTTGAAACTTTGAATGTTCCAAAACAGCATGACCATCAGAGGCTTCTCTCTCTCTCTCTCTATCTCTCTCTCGAATAGATGACTTTCCCGTAGCGGCGACGATACATGTTAATAGTACAACAAAGATATGAGATGATCTGTGGAAATAAATGATCAGAACACCTCTATTTATAGAAAAAAAATTCACTTTCAAGCATGTCTCCAGTTGAATTCGCGACACCCTTGTAACTTTTACACTAAGTCACCAATTGGATTGACAACACCATGTGCTGTCTCCAATCCAATTGGCAATAACACATACCCTTTGTGAAGGGTCGCCAATTCATTTGGCGCTTTCTTTTAATCAGTACCCCAAAGTGGGGTACTTTGAGAAATAGTTTGAAAAGTGGGTTATTTTGAGAATTTTTTTCAAAAAGTGGGGTATTTTAGTAAAAAATTCACTTCTTTAAGGTCATATATTTTGTTAAACAAAATAAAATATTTAATATGAACATGATATAAAGAAGGATTTTACTATATTTAATAAATTTGTATAAAATATTATGTATATTTTTTTAATTAAAAATATATGTGTTCATTTTTAGACTTTTTAAAAGTTTATATTATACAAAAAAATCATTTGCATGCACTATAAATATAATTAGATATATTTAACTTTTATTTAACTCTAAAATCATGTCCATAAATAATTATGACGTATTAATACTGGAAATTTGATAGAAAAATATCGAAAAAAAATATGTCAATTTTCAGAAGAGCAGAGAATAATGTATCATTTTCAGAAGAATTACAAATAAATGATAAGTCGGCCAGTAAATAATGTTAACACAAAAAATGCCCCTTCTTTCAATGATGATTTTGTAGATGGTTTTCACAGAAAAATTGGGAGCTCTTGGTTCTTTAGAAATGCTAGAAGAATTGTGAAAATACTACCAAATGTTGTTCAATAACATAGGACATACTCAATCAAATGTTAAAAAAATGTCACTCCACTCTGAATATATGATGTCTCCATCTATCATTGACTCAAATCATCTGTTATTGTTACTAATAGCTCTAATCCATCTTTCAAACAAACAATTTCTATTGAGTAGAATGTAAAAAAGAAAGGGGATCATTGGAATCCTGACAAACGCAGGTACATATTTATTTTAAATAGAGAGGAACTCTATTTCATTAGTAAGAAGTTTTGTAGTAACATTGTGTAGTTTTCATAAATCACAGTTGTGATTACACACTTTGTAATAAACACTTTGAGTGCAGTTTGCACAACAATACAATCTTCTTCTTCTTCCTCCATAATTTCTCTTTTCTCTCATTTCAATTGTCTCATTTTCATCTTTCAATTCTAGATGTAGTGTAGAATCATCTTACAATCAAGGAGTGATTATTTCACTTGAGTAAAGGGTGAAGAACAAAAGGCGTGATCAATCAGAAAGATTGATTCTTGTTCATCAAGCACTACTACAAAACGCCCAAACAACAACGCGAGGTTTACAACGGCATCATATACACCGTTCTTATAGTGCGTACTGGATGCGCGCACATTATTTTAATTAGAAATCTCAAGGGTATAATAACGGTTGTTATGGAAACTGTGGTGATACAATCTAGCTATCATGGGTTCGAACCTCATCGCCCTCAAATAGTTTATCCCTTTGACGTAAATGCTCCCTTTTTAAGTTTTATTAATATTTAACTAAAAATAATAATGATATCACGATGGGTTTTTCTTTAAACTGTTGTTACAAACTGTTGTGTATTTTAAACACCAAGTATATATCAATTTATCCATTGAAAAAAGAAACAAGACGAAACAACCCTAACACCAACGCCGTCACCATTGTCGGGAAGAAGACAACAACAACAAGAAAGTGTTCTACTTTAAGGTGTTGCAATGTCACATTTGAAGACAAAATCATCCAAAGGTGTTTCTACGTCTTCTTTCAGTGTAAAATATCGATCTGGAAATTTTTGTGGTTGTGATGGTCGTATGGTTTCGTATCAATGCAAGAAGGGACAAAATAAAGGAAGGCTTTTTTGGAGATGTCCATTTTGGAGGAGCGATCAAACATGTAATTTGTTCATATGGGATGAAGACGTGGGAGAAAGAGATGAAAATGACGATGAGAGCATTATGAAGTCAGAGTTGGAAGCTGTGGGCTATCTGAAGGTTATGTATGAGGATTTAAAGAAAAAGAACAAGAATTTGAAGAACAAACTGAAATCAGAGATATTTTCTGGAAATATCAAGATGTTATTGTTGTACCCCAAATTTTTCCCTTAGATTCATTGATTCGTCTGCATAACATATTAGTCAACCATGCGTGTATAACTAACCGCTTTATCTAGATTTTTGTTTCATTTGGATAGACAGGTGTTGTTGCGGAAGGTGCAGAGTTTTGAAGGCTGCGTGTATGCTTGTGGAGTATCTCTGGCACTTGCAAATCGGTGTTGAATTCCTATGGAAGATATGCCTTCAGGCCATCCTTGATTGCATCCTAAGACTATCAGTCGTATATGGGCCATTGGATCTAAGGATATTTCAAGATAACCCAAGTCACTTAAGATGATTTTAAGGGTCTCATAAACATGCTTATCATTTCCAATCATTGGAAGAGAGAACCAAAGCTTAGTTTGCTACACAAGGGATTAAATTCAAAATCAACAAACTCAAGAATCGAGGTTTACAGGAAATCATGAGAATTTGTACGCTACAAGTGGGAACATGCCAAAATTTCACAAAGTTTTAATTCCAAGATTTCAAATTGAACTTTTGACTTCAAATTCCCATTGGTATCCATTGTTTTTTTTAAACCAAATATCTTTTTAGACGGAGTTCAAATAAAGGCCAATTAGTTCAGGACCAAGTTTTAAGTTGAAATTCTAAGTCCTTTAAGGCCATTACAAGATTTGAGATTGGTTGAATTATATTTCCAAGTGCACGACCTCAAGTTCATTTACCAGTTACAAAACTTCTTTGTTAGTCTAAAACATATTTTGACACAAGATTCACGAGTTTGAACCTGTTATGGTTCAAAAGCAATTTCCAACACAAGACCGTATATATGTGAGATCCTTTACATTTCAAAATCCATCCGAGATTTAGAAGTTGTATTACAAAAGGGATTTCCATTTAGAAGCATGGCGTGTTTCAATGCGCAAGACATGATTTCCAGATTATGAGTGTTGTTTTATTTTGGTTGTCGACCATATCTAGACTTGCTTCAAAAACATGAACTCCATTAGGCCATGTCTACTTTGGCACATTTTTACGCAAGGCTATGACAGTAACAAGTATGAAACCAACAAGATTCATTTGCCAATTAGTAAAACAAGGGAATTAGCAGTTCATGCTACATTTCCTTTCAAGTTCTATTCTTACAAGTGTGTACAGAATGTAAATACTTTTTCAAAAAAAACACAACTGAATTGAATCATAAGAGGACCCTAAGACTTTCTATTACAACATCACTTTCTAATATTGGTCACTGGTTTGGAAAAGATACTGATTGACGGCGAGACTTCTGCGACTCATAATTTGAAGCTCAGCTTTTGGTCCCACATGATATTAACAGCTCCAGTTTACAAGACAACATCTCATACAGTGGGACCTACCACCTGATATTGCAAGTGCTTACTAGGATTAACTCCAAAATAGGCAACATTCTTGATGGCTCAGCATCCACCGCCAGTGATTTGCTTTGAGAAAATCCAAGGCATCACATGAAAGTCAAAGAGAAAATCAAAAGTCATAAGCATTAATTCCTGGGAAATACGTCTCAAACATGATCAACATAATGGAAAACTCAACAAACATTATCCAAACAAGTTCAGCACAAGCTCTGTTGTCCCATTCAAACAATAAGATTACCAAGAACGACGATAGTGACTACAAGGTGATAGTTATCAATTGAAGAACCACCCAATCTATGCAGCTTCCATCACAATCCAGCAGTTTGACCTCTCTCATCCCATTGGTTTTGATCCTCGCCATGTCAAACGACGGTACCATCAATGACCTGTCCAAAGTGAGTCCGCGTCATTTCTTAGCCACTACAGTCAAGCCGAATATTACACACAATGGGTGTACGTCAATGTCACAACCATGCAACGGGTTTCAAATTCAAGAAAAGTTCGAGAGCACCACATTATGTGATAAATCAAGACTTAAAATAGAGCCTTATCACAAAATATTTCCTCAAAACAAACTCATGTTATACCAGTTCAAGGTTCATCCATTTAGCCAATCTTCCCAAGTAGCTTGCCAGGAACCTCTGTGTGAAACCATGTCCAAGGCCATCACAAGTTAGTCAAAACCTACAACGGCGCATGATTCGTGGATAAGTTTCGGTTACGGTTTTAGCAATCATATAAAAGATCAAATTGAAGCTTTACATAAAATCGTTAGAGAAAACTAAGGAGGGTGAGTACCTTGATGATTCACATATAGCCACGGAGCTGGGAAAATTGAGGATGTCCCCAAGAAGGGAATGTAGCACTAGCTGGTACTATCAAAAGAAAATAACAATTCGAGAATACATCAGCAATCCGTAGAATTCATTCAAAACTCTAAGCATCCATCTTCAAGTATTGCTAAGAAAGTTTACAAGGAAAGGATACGTAAGAACAATACTTACCACAAGTCATCACCATAAAAAATGCATCGGTTTTGAATTGGGGAAACATTGCTCACTGCAGGTGCTGTTAGTTCCATTAACCTACAATTCACAGTTGAACATCAACTCAAAACAATTACTATGGAGAAATATTGAAACATAAGGAAAGAACAAAACACAGTTATTTGCAAGCACTCGAGAGAAAGCATACCTAAGAATAACAACATTCGCGCCTAGATTCGATTCATCCAAACACTTGCAACTTCGTACTTTGCCAAGCCATCATCAAGTGTTCTCCAAAAGCACATTGTACAAGAAAATGAGAAGTCGTGAGTATTGGGCATCAAGAAGAGGAATTTTGCAAAATAGAACAATTATCAGACAAGTTAAAACATTCCAAAACACAAGATATTCAAACGGTTTACAAGTTCCTAATTTGGCCTCAGAACAATTTTGAATCAGGCATTTCATCATTTTCAAAATAAAGAATGGAGGGCAACATCGTAAAACGTCGCCAGCAGCCAATTCTTCCCCCATTTGGATTAAGCGAACCAAGCAAATCGCATTCAAAGTCAACCAAGTTCAAAAACTTTCCAATTCGAAACCAAACCACATCAGACAGAAATCAAACCACGATATTAAAGGTCACGATTTCATCACAATAATAGAAGGCATCACAGCATTAAAACTTCCCAATCCCAAACCAAATCGTATCAAATGCAAATCGTATCAAACCGTCCAAACAATTCAAAAACCTTCCAATCTGAATCAAGTTATATCAGGCAACCGAAACTTTCCCAAACCAATTCAAATCAAATCAGTTTTCAAAACTGAATAAAATCTGCATTCAAGAGATTTGATTCACATTTAAGACCTTCCAAATAATCCTCATCACTGGCCATCTATAAAAGGGACAAAGTCCTAACAGAAATTTCACACACCAAACCCTGGAGGAAACGAGAAAAAGCAGGAGGAGAAACCCATACGAAAAGAGAGAAATCACAAAATCATTTTCCAAACCCAAAAAAAACCAGAGATCAGAAGAACGTCAAGTTCGTCATCATCTCTCAACTACGCCAACAGACGGAGCTAACGTCTAAATCACAAGAGGCTATCGCACAGAGATAAGCAGCACAAAAGGTAAAAAGGAGAGGAAAAGATTCTTCCCTGACGGAGTCGCGAAGTCCTTGCCGTCATCGCCGTCCCTTTTGTTTTCTTTTTTTCTTTCTCGTTTTGCTTTAACCGTGTAAATGTAATCCGCAAAGATGTAATGAGAATGATGGGGCTGGGAATCGTGGGGGGAAGGGTCATGTTTGTTTGTCTTTCGCGAGAAACCGAGAGAGAATCGAGAGAGAATCGAAAGAGGGTGGCGGCGAGATTAGGAATAAAACCCTAATTTCTCAGAATTTGGGGAGATGCGAGAGAGAGCAGAAACGTCGTTTGATCCGGTCAATCTCTCACTTTTTTTCGTTTTATCAAAAACCCTTTTTCTTGTAAAAAAAAAAACCAGCAAATTCTTTTTTTAAAATTTATATTTAAAACCTTTTGTTAACTATTTTATTAAAACAAAAAACTTTTTCTTTAAAATAAAAATAAAAAAAAGGCTCTTAATCACTCTTTTCTTTCAATAATTAAAACTAAATTAATCTTTTAATTTAAGTAAGAAGGTCTTTAACTTTTTTTTTTTATAATCCTCAAGTAAGATAAACATTTTCGAGAAATCCTAAGTAAAATTATCATCCATACAATTTCTTACAATATGTAACCGATTAGCTCTTTTATTAAATAATTTGTTAATCAAAGTTATTCTAACCATTTAAGTTAATAGTTATCTTCAAGCATAATTCTAATTCTAAATAACTTTTATAATAAACCTTAAAATCAATCTTTTCCTAATAAACTCTCCTCTTAAATCAATTCGTTAGATCCTACGTGAGTGAATCGCTTGATGTGTGCCTTTTATGATTGATATTTTGCTTGCTACATATTTATATTGATATTGTTTACTATGTCTAAAACCTTTTCAAAAATACTAAAAAACTCTCGATCCAACGTCGAGCCACTTTTCTGCCTATGTAAGTCGAGTGCCTTCGGGCCTCGCATTCAACCTTTTCGGTCACCATACACTTTTGCTAGCCCACTTTGCTAGTATGCACAACTAATCTTAAGTTTGGGTCCCTCGACATTCCAAAGGAAGGTTATTAAAATTGACTAAACCGTCATAAGACTAATGCTTTAGAACCCTTGGCCATAGGATTCGGAGTCGCCGTACTCCACGTCTCGCCGTAGACACTTAGAATCTTAGCCTTAGGATCGGAGTCGCCGTACTCCAAGTAAATGCTCCGCCGCGAACATTTACAATCCTACCCCTCTTAAACCAACCTACAACTTTAGAGTCGCCGCACTCTATGTAAGGTCTTGCCCAAGACATTACTTCCCCTTGGAACCTTGACCCCGTCAAGAAGTTCCTCTTTTCAGAACTACGCATACTCTGATTCTACTCCCGAGGATACGTAGGCATAAGGTGCGATACCTTATCGAGTATACTTAGATACTAACCCCTAGGGTTCAACCTTTAGCATAGCACCCTTAGCAAGCGAATGAGAGATAACATAAGTACTAACGAGAGGTTCCCGTAGAGTACTACGGACGTTTAGGATGCTAATACCTTCCCTAGGCGTAACCAACCCCCGAACCTTAGATCTTTAGGTTTTTTTTCGCTTTTGAACCTTTCCTTTGGATAAATCAAAGACGGTGGTGAACATTTAAAGAAATGTGATCCTAGTTCATTAATAACTATGGTATCCAATTCTCACCGCAACAGTTATGTTTTCTTGTCTCCTTTATGTTTAATGTTTACTTTGTTATGAAATGTAATAGTTGAATTAGGGTTTGAATTACATTGTTGATGTTTAAACTGCAGATCCATTGTGAATTACATTGTTAATGTTTAAACTGCATATGCATTAAGTGAGAAGTTAAGGCGCACCTTTTCTTTTTTTTTTTATTTTAAAATTCACAAATAAAAGGGTTATCACTACGATTCTCCTGGTCAACCGTAGTGATATATTTATAATAAATAAATACCTATCTATAGGGTTTTTATTTATTTTAAAATTCACAGATAAAAGGGTTATCACTACGGTTATTCTAGTTAAATGTAGTGATATATTTATAATAAATAAATACCTATCTATACGGTTGTGAAATAGTTTACCCATATATAAGCAAAATAACTTTCACTTAATTGACAGTAACGTCGTTGCCTTCAAAGTGAAACTCTAGAACCCATTTTTTCTCTTCGTTTTCACCATTAGCCGTGAATCATACATTAAGGTATTCTTCTTCTTCCATCTATTGTTAGATATTTCCCATTATCTCGTTTGTGGATTGCTGTTTTTGTTAATTGTTCTCATTTTTTCAGATTCATTTTCACTACCTTAACAAAGACCATGTTTTGGAAACTTCATAATGTTTGCGTAGCTATGGAAAAAAGTACAAGAAGCATGAAGCTATGATAGAAACTTCATCCACCTTGTACTTTTTCTTCATGGCTTCACGAACAAGATGTTAGTAAATGAAGAATCAACACTGTAAGCAAACTTTATCTAGTTTTAGAAATAATGAAAAGAAGTATAATAAGTATGAAGCTTTTGTGTAAGCTTCTTCCTCCTTATATTTCTTTTTCATTGCTTTCCAAACTAGTTCAACATCATAACCGATTCCTGTTCCGCGATTAGTTTTATAAAAAGGTGTGTTATTCCCGTTCCTCTCTTTACTCTTCACTGGATTATGGTTTTAGGGTTTGTTTTCAACTGAGGATGCTTATTTTTAAAGTTTGCTTTGTTTCCTTTCAAGTTTGCTTTGTTTCCTTTCAGGTTAAGGGGATGATACATGGTGATGATGCTGGTGGAAGTAAGCGTATTATATCAGTTTATAATTTCTGGATCTGGTATAGAATGTTGTTTGAGTTTATTATATTCTATTTACATTGTTTGTTTAACTAACCCTCACTTAAAGTTTGCTGGTGGTAGCAAGCGTATTATATGAGTTTATAATATCTGGATCTGGTATAGAATGTTGTTTGAGTTTATTATATTCTATGTAGATTGTTTGTTCCACTAACCCTCACTTAAAATACATTCAGTTAATTTGACATAGATACTTATAATCTACAAATTAAGTTGTATTTGAAAACCAACTTAAATAAACCATTGTTGTTTTCTGATTGCATGCCTCTCATCATTTATCTCACGTTCTTTTATATATAGATTATGGTATAATGATCTGGCTCCTTAGATGCATCGCCATCTTCCATTATAGTTAAATCAAAGATGAGGCAGATTATCCAATGTCTTGTTGATCTTATGGAAATTTAACTATAATCGGATATAGCGATATATCGAAGAAGTCATATCAATAAACCACAATATATGTAAAAGAGCGTGAAATGCACAATGAGACGAATGCAATCAGAAAACAACATTGGTTTGTTTAAGTTGGTTTTCAAGAACAGTTCAATTTGCAGATTATAGACATCTTCATCAAATTGAATCCATGTATATTTATTTAGTGAGGTGTTTGGAAAACAAGCAATCTACATTTAATATAATAAACTTAGGGTACTTATAACAACGGTTATTTATTGTAACCGATATCATAAGTAATTTATATTTTATATAATTTCGCTGCTGACGGGTTTCGAACCCAGAACCTAAGTGTATGTATCACAACGATTTATTATCATAACCGTTGTGATATATGGCTCGCGCCCTACCTTTCAATAACGGTTTCCAGCCCGTTGTAGAAACAGCTAACTTACAACGACAATCTACATAACAACGCCTTCGCCCGCGTCATTATATGTCATTTCCAACCGTTGTTAAATGGGTTTTTCGTAGTAGTGAAGATTGATTCGATTAACTTCAAGATTAGAGTTTTTCCAATACCTGGTATTTAAAGCACTGACTGTGCGATCTTTGGGACGCATTAAATCACAATGAAACATCTAAATGAGAATTTTTCGGCGAATCTCCCCATTCTGAATAGCAAGAGCTACGAAAATTGGTGCAAGCAGACGAGGATGGTGTTTTGTTACCAAGAAGTCTGAGATCTCATTAAGAATGGTGAGCATCGATAAAGATAATACAAATGAACAAAAGGTTGCACATAAAGATTTGAAGAAGAAAGATTATAAATCACTCTTTATAATCCATCAATGTGTTGATGCAGATAATTTCAAGAAGGTAGGTGTCACACCCTAGATTTTGCCCCGCCTAATTCAAATGCATTCATCCATTGGCATTGATTCATCTACAATAATTCATTTATGTTTCATTCATCTGCATCTCATTATCTGAACTAATTCCTTATGACCATCTCATCTGGTTATAAAAACTTCATTTTTCATACATAAGTCATGATTAATAGTCACTTTGTTTGATTTATTTGTTCTGATCAATCCCTGCATCCCCTTATTCATTACATGTCCATAATCAACATCGGTGATGAATTTCATTAAACCTTTGTCAAATTGATTGTTTAAGATTTATTATGAACCTTCATGCATTATATTAAGTGTCATTTGATTTTTGTCTTGTCTTGGTTCTTATTTACTAAGTTCTAGCAAGAAAGTTTATTTGATTTACAAGTTTAAGTTCTTGTTTTGGTTCTTATTGTGTTGATTAGTAATAATAATAATAATAATAATGTTTGATTTGCAAATTTGAATCGAATTAGAGTCGAGTAATAATAATCATAATAATTTCATTTTATTTTTTCTCTATTAATTTGACTAGGCAAGTCAAATATTTGGTCACATTTAAGAAGAAATAGACATTGTGTGTTACATTAAAATTCAAAAAATAAATTACATTCCTTTTTACATTAAATTTAATCACAAAAAATAATAAATAAAAAAGATTTCAAAATAATATAAACATAATGAGTTTTTTACATTATAATAATTACATTTTTACAATTTTTTTTAAAAATTACAAATAAAGTGAATAATTCTTAAAAAGAGAAAAGAACCCCCTCAAGCTTATCCTACTGTCTCTGCGCCTTAACCCTCAAGCTTGTCATATACAACCTTTGTTCTTGCTGAGCATAGTTTTGTCATACAAGCAAGGATAACAAAGCAGCATTTAGTATAATTTAGGAAACAAGACTCATGCCATAGAGTCAACTGAAAAAAAAAGTGAAAAAACAGAGTTTTACAATTTGAAACATAGCAGAATTTGACACCATTTTAATCACACAACCTTTGTACTTCAAAAAGTAACCAATTCCATATCAGTTTTTATCATTCAACAGCAGTAGCACCACAAAGAAACCCTAATCTCATAAACTTGAAAAAATTAATATAAGTACAGAGTAGAGTTTTGTTAACAGGGCGACCTAACCATCACCAGGGGGACACGAAATTTCAGAAAAACAAAAACAACCAGAATCATAAATTTTTCTTCAAAACAAAATTGAAGAGGAAGTTTCAAACAACCATTTTTACCATCAGTTTTTTTATTTTAAAAAAAACAACAACCACCATATTCATATACCAGAGACAAAATTCAAAACCCTAGTGCTAAACTCAGAAACATAAAAATGGCACAGAGAATTCAAACATTCAGAAATATTAAGTTGGGTCTCTCTTTCTTTGGGCTTCAATGCCCTTGCTACTTATGCCTGCTTTTTGTTGTAAAGCCCCCTATTTTTAATCTATTTTACTCATATTTGTGTTGCATTTAAAAAAAAGATAATAATAATAATAATATGTGATAAATCTTTTCATGAATCGAAAGGTTGATTAAATTCTTATTTTATTAAAAAATGGAAAAAAAATGTTTTTTATTTTATTTTCTTCATAAAAAAATATAATAATTAAAAATGATCTATATGTATGACTTAATATTTTATTTTATCAAATTATATCTTAAGAGTCTAAAGAGTTTATTTTAGAGATAGTCTTTTGGAAATAACATTGATTTAATTGTTGCTTGATGTATTTGATACCCATCAATTATGTGAATGCTTGTATGCTTATATTCGACCTATGATGTATCTATTCTTTCATTTAAATCTTTGATTATTAAACAAGATGTGAGTGCTAATAAGATCAACATTTTCAAACAAGAACAAATACTTGATCAAGCATAAAGCTAATTTTCAAAACCTCACTTTTCTCAAATCATGAGGCAAACCTCGATCAATATTGAGTGACTTTTATTAAATCAAACGTAACGTCAAACCCTTTTTAAAAATAATCATGAAGGAAGAGGACAGTTGGAATCTTGCTTTCTAGCAGAACCCTCGAATGGCCGGTCTCGAGCCTCGCATTTTGGGTTAATCGTTAATTCTTTTTTTTCACTCTTAAAACACTTAAATTAACTTGAACAAATATGGGGCCGTTGGGATCAAGCATTCTGGCATAACTCTTTGAACAATTGATTCTTATCAAGCGTTTGTGGTCCATCAAACAATTTTCTCAAATAATCTTGAATGAAAAATGACTGTTGGAATCTAGCATTCCAGTGGAACCACGAATGATTGATCATGAGGCTTATGTTTCGTTCTCATCAAACGTTCGTCATTCACTTCTAAAATACATCAAACCAATCAGACTCTTTTTTCTCGCCGCTGTTCGATCTTAAAAACCTTTTTCATAAACGAAAGACGTCTTGTCTTAAGATGATGCAAAACAATGCTTCATCCATAATTATTGAGTTGAGATAAGTGACGTTTTCCCGTGAATATTGATACCTAGAAATCTATTTAGAGTGTTGCAAACGGCCGGTCCTCACCTATTTTGGGTAAAACAATGTTTTCCGTCGATTAATACAAGATAAATTTCGATAAAATCGACCAACAAACAAACATTTTCTACATAGAACTACATAAGGCTTGAATTCTCTATTGAACCTGGATATACATATGAGCAGGATTGCAAAATCTTGTCAGGCCCCCTAATAATAAAAACCTTTTTAGGTCCCTTTTCATTAATAAAAATCCAAAAACATTTCTCTTTTCTCTCTTTTTCTATCCCAAGTAAATAGAATATTAGAAACTAACTCACGCTAACATTCATTCGAAACTAACTAAATAGTTCACGTTGAGTACAACGGACGTGAAGGGTGCTAATTCCTTCCCCTTGCTTAACCGACTCCCGAACCCTGATATTGGTTGTGATGACCATATCCTTCTCTTTCTTTTAGGGATTTTATTTGACAGTTTCCCTTTTCCTCTATGGGAATAAATAAAGATCGGTGGCGACTCTGTTAAGTCCATCCCGCGAGCGTGTTATTACGCTTCACGAGGTCGTGTTCTCGTTTTTCGAGGTACAATAGTAGGCAATGTAGATTCAGCGAAGGAAGCATGAAACATCCTGGAGAAATCATTTGGAGGCACTGAGAAAGTGAAAGAGGTGAGGTTACAAACTCACAAAAGAATGTATGAATTGCTTCATATGGAAGATGTAATATCCCATATTATCTAAATGCTCAATTGGATATCAGATGAGATCAGATGAGTTTCTGTGTACTCTATTTTTGGATAATTGGATTAATGGAATCTTCTAAGTACTTTAAGTATTATCAATAGGGATCAATAGAGCAACTAATGAACTCTGAAGAGATCAATTATTTAATAAAGAGACAGATCAACATTTACTTTAATTCAAGAAAGGATTTTACGGTAACTCTAATAATTGATCAATTGGTTTGAGATGACAAAATATCAATTGGAGATATTTTGCCCTGTTGGATTTATATTATATAATAAGTATTATATATATATATTTGTAAAGAGAAAGAAAAAGGAAAATTAGTAAAGAAAGAGAAAGAAAAAGTTGGTAAGAAGAAGAAAAGAAGAAAGTGGGAGAAAGAAGAGAAAGAGGAAAACAGAGGAAAACGTGGAAAGGGAGAAGAAGAAGAAGAAAACTCATGGATCATCTTCACTATTCATCATCTTCTTCAACCTCCTCTTCAATGCTAAGGTGGGTTCTAGTTAGACACTCTAAGTTCTAGAAATATAAGTTTAGAACTTAGGTTAGATTTGAGAGAAAATGATTAAACGGTTAAATCAATGAAATCTAACGGATGAAATGCGGTTAAACTGCATAGAATACTTGTTGTTATGTTTGGAACATGTTTTGATTGATATAGTATGGATTGGGTATGTTGGATTGAGTTGAATTGAATGGGGTTGGTTGAAAAACCTAAACTTTTCCTATTTGATAAATTGGTATTAATTTTTAAATCATGGTGGATGGCCTTTTAATTGGGAAAATATTGTAGTATGTTGAATTCTGAGACCGGGGCTTTTTACGGAATCGAAATCGGAGGTCCGGAAGGCATTTAACGGTTGAAAACTGAGTTTTTAGCAGAATCTGCGCATTTATGCGCTGACCCCCAGGATTATGCGTCGATTCATGATCTGCGTGCGCTGACCCGGGCAAAACCTGCAGAATTATGCGTCGACTCATAGAGCCATGCGTCGGCTCATGGTCACTGATTTTTTCCAAAATGTCATATTTTGTTTTCTTCATAACTTTTGAACCGTAAGTTCGTTTTGGTCCCCGTTCGAAGCGTTGGAAAGTTATTTCAATGCTCTTTGTGATGGTGAGGTAGAAACATAGTTATATGTTATGGATTGATAAGAAAAATATGGGAAATTAATGTATGTGTGAATATTGTAGTCCCCGTTTCCACCAAAATTCATGCATCGGGAATCCGATTGATATGGGACTTGAAGCCTTGGAAAGAGAATCCAATGTGCTATTAAATGGTGTTGTGAGACCATGATTTAACCAAGGATGCTTGGTAAAGAATAGGATTGGCTTGTGTGCCTTAAAATGTGTGTAAACTACTATGTGAAAAGTGATGTTTTATGTCATGTGTGATTATATGTGTTTACTTGTAATATTTGTGTTATGCCATATCTATCTAATTGTTGTTAAGTATGAATGAGAGCATATGCATGCTTAAAATGAATTAGGTAGAGTGAGGAAACTTTACCCCATAACAACTTGATAGTGTAACCTAGTAATGGTTAGGAAGTGATAGAAACTCTAGATGGCGATGCTCGTGCATTCAATGTATAGATGTGCATCCTTGATGAGTAATGGTCTAGAGTAGATAACCTAGATGACAACGCTCGTGCAGAAGAGGTCGAGGCATGTGTCCATTACTGAATGGTATCGAAAGAGTAAAACACTAGTATGGAACATATGTGTAAACCTTTGTGGTTTTGTGAAAAGGCAAGAGAGGCCTTAAGGCTAATGTGGCCTTGTGATTGTCGAATACCATCACGTCGTGTTTATGAAATCACGTAATCGTAACCATTTTCTTTTGAATTGCCCTTGAGAGGCCTTCATGAGTCTCGAGCTCCTCTGAAGTGCAAGCACAATTACTTGGCAGGTTTGATTCCCGCGTGTAGTACGAATGAAGCCTATATATAAAGGTAAAGAGATTTGCGATGGTTAACAGGCCATGAGAAGTGACGGATCACGGTTAACAGGCCGATGATCCCAAATGTATTTCGTATGCCAAGTAACTACAAGGATCCATGACCCGGGTCGACTTCTAGACGTAGAAGCGGACGGGAAAAGGGGATGCCTTGGTACAGGTTATCGATTAGTGATAAATTCTTGAGTTAACAGGCTCAAGACATAATTATGAGTTAACAAACTCATGACATGTTTCTATATAGTGTGAGATTGTGAGATTGTGAACTCAAGGTCATTTTCCCTTCCCCTTGACTTGAGTTAAGATGGGCTAGAACCCTATAAAGCCGAGAGAATCTATAAGATAGGGAACTCACTAAGATTTGATGTATCTCACCCCACTATAGTTGCTATATTTCAGGTGTAGTTTGCAGGTTTGATTTATAAGTGGAGCGATACTTGGACATTTCAAGATGAGCTTAGTATTAGTCTTTCCGCTGTGTATTATTTTTCTTGTACAATGAGGAATATTGTATAATGATCTTAGTTTTATTGTTTTGGCTAATTTCCATGTCTTGTACCATAGATTGTATTGTGTTTTTAGAATGGTCAAGTATGTGAATTACGCCATTAGGCACTTATGATGGTGTCAGTACCAAATAAAATGCTTGTATGGTATTATTCTAGATATATATTATACAAGGTATTACAATTGGTATCAGAGCAGGTCGTGTCCTCGACCTAACCTTGAAACATCATAAATAAATCTATTCCTGTCTCTTTAGTGTATCTTGCCAGCATGACTCTTAATATCATACTATGTAGTATTGGGCCTGATCAACCTAATGCTATGTATGTGATAGGTAGAATCATGGTTGAGCGACCACGAGGATTCCGAAGTGTTGTCGGAACTTGTGCTGTGAGGGAAGGCTCAAGCCAAGAGTTAGTACTGAAGGGCTTTACAGTGGAGATCTTAGTAGAAGTTGTGCTTGGGTAGCATGGAAATTAAAGAGTGGTGTGTTGTTCAAGCAATCCTTTGGAAAAGATGGGGTCTGAAAGTTAAGAATCCCTAGCGGACGATTGGTTAAGGTATTGAGGAATGTGTAAAATTGCTAGTAAGGCTGGATTGACAACTGAGTTGGACAAGGATTTCAAGTAATCTCATTCTGTGAAAAAGAAGAGTTGTTTTGTGGAACGTGTGACGTAAGGTCCGGAAGTGAGTTAGGTATTGGTGTTTCAGTTTCTAAGGTCACTATGGTATCTTGAATGGACGAGAGTACCTTAAGGAATGTGTTCGGAACTATATCTTCCGACTGGTTAAAAGTTGAGGGTCAAGGACGTTCGACTTTTATGGGAACCTAAAGTAGTAGAGAAGTGTGAGAAGGAAACACAAGGATGTGTTTACATGCTTCAAGTGAAATAAGTATGTGCCGGACGAAGAGCGGGTGATGAATTGCGTATATTCGGTTATGTAGAGATATTAAGTTCGAGATGATACATCAGGATTTCTGTATTCGGTGAGAGACTAAATTGGAATTTGGAATTGTTAAAATACCCAAGGGACAGTATAAGGTGTTGTGTTGGAGAAAGAATGAACTTTATTTAGTAACGGAAAGTGTAGTGATACGGACCGGAAGAAGTTTGTATTAAGAAGCAGAGTAAGTATCTTGGATCTAAGGGAATCTTAGTAAGATGGTTTTATATTTGGACTTAAGAGGACTACCGTGGAGAGCAAGGTAAACGCGATGTGGAAATGGTATTAACGGTATGTTATGAGAAAGTTACACATTGAAAGTAAGAGCAAGCATAGTAGTAGCACCGTGGTCACAAGTGTACGTGATAGATTCTCATTCTTGAGACAAGTATGAAGGGACGTACTTTGTGGAGCAGTAAGTGTTGTGTTCTAAGAAGTAAGATCGTGGTAAAACAACGAGAAGCAATCGGGACTTATTACGGACTAAGTGTAAATGATGGAACGGTTCATACCGGAAGGGTTTTGTAAATAATTGATGAGAATTGTCGGTTGCGAGTCTTCCATTAAGTAACTTGGTGTAAGTGGGATGTTCAATGGATAGTGAAGGGTAAGAAATCCCGGTTAATGTGTACGTAGTGATGGAAAGGTTCTTCAAGAGGATGCATTGCCCCGATTTATTTTCAATTATAGGGAAACTTCTGTATTGTGAGTAATCGGAATATTTGGAATCTACCTTTTGTGGGACTAAGAACGTTGTTCTTCTAACTCTTACCAAGGAGTTCAAGTGAGAGAACAAGGTGGTGTACTGACGTGTTATGTCCGCCATTTTGTGGTACCGTTTAATGGTTATGTGTTGGGTTTTTCTTATGGACAAATTAAGTTCGAGTCGTGGCTAAAACCCTAGAATGTTGTCATTATTGACTTCCCGCTAGTGCAATTGTTTGAGCAGAAAAAATGAACTATCCCGCTGAAGTTTTGTAGTGTGAATGCTTCAGAATTTGGAATTTTGCCTGCCACTTGGTTGGAGTGTGTCGTCTGCATGTTTTGACCTTGTTGGTTTTACCTGAGTGGATCATGGTTAGTGAATGTTATACAAGTTATGAAGCCGTGAGTTGAGAATGATATTTCCAGTTAGAACAAATCAGAGTGATGGTTTGGGTAGGGATGACTTGAATTAAGAAGGAGTTGGTTTTCGGCTTCTGCAGCAGTGTTAACCGGTTAACATAATGGGATTAACCGATTAACACGTGCAAGGATGGTATTTTGTGCTGAATTTTGAGAAGTTAACCGATTAGCTCAGATGGGTAATCGATTAACATGTGTGTAAATTGTGAAATCCCTTAGGAACCATCATCTGTGTTTTGTTACCTTTTGTTGCTCCGAGTGGGGAGTATTGTGCGAATGTAAACCGGAATTGCAAGTAAATGAAAGACGGATTTGTGTTTTGAAATCGGAACTCGTGGAAGGGTGTTACTTAGTCGATCATCTGTTTATATGACAAAGGAATTTAACTTCGAGGGAGTTTGACTTTTGGGGAAGTAACCTTGTGAAATTGTGTTGAGTGTGAGGAAGTTATAAGTGTATTACTGTTGAAAGCCTTGAGGGCGAAGTCAAAAAATACTCACGAAGTATTGATCTTGTAAAGATCATTTCGGTAATTTAATTGTTGGTGTTAGTAAGGTATGAGCGGTTGATCCGAGTTTAGAAATTGTTATCTTCCGTGAGTTCATTGTTTTGGATTTAGACTCTGTGAGAGTGGTACCAGTGGTGTGCAGTTGTGTTTTACCCAGAGAAGAGAATTTGAAAGTTATCTTTCCAAGTACGAGTAAGATTTGGACGTTCCAAAGTTAAGCATATAACTTGGACCGTATGTGGAACATAACGATTAAGAGAAATGGATTCAATTGAGAAGTGTGGCATGTCCTTGAGGGTGTGTGTATGTGTAGAGTGTTGTTTGTGGATTGGTGAGTAGTATGGAAACTCACAATTTCGCTTTGAATGGTTTAAGTTTTGATTAAGTGGTGACTCACATATGATTGAAGTTCTATGTTGGTGTTACGCTGTTATTAGTTGAGATCTCGAATCAGCAAGGAACCTTGAGTAAGTCAGAAAACCGTAAGAATAATTGATATGGAATATGGTAACTAAAGACGGAAGTTGTAAACTACTTCTGGATGAATTATTCGAATTTTGAATGAGTTTGGAGTAGTGTAACTCCTGTAGTTGTATCGTCTGGGGAATATTGGACATATGTGATATTGTATGTTGGCAAAGAAATTGTTCTACCATAGGACGTCAGTAAGTTTCTTGTATCGTTGGTTAGTAAGAATCCCAGTGGATAAGTGTGTTCTCCGTGGACTGTTAGCTACTTGGTAATGCTTAAGAATTGGTGGTATCCCAGTGTTAGAATTGGAGTTGCGCAGTGGAAGGTGATAGATGAAAGAGTTCAGTCAGACTAATAAGGATTATAATGATTGTACTTGTAAGTATGGAAATAAGGAGTCTTTTCTAAGCGTGTTACTTTTGGTGTGATACGAAAGAGATGAAATATTGGACATAATAAGTACCCTGTACATCATCGGACCATATGGAACTGGTAAAAGAAGTCGTTTGACTAATTATGAAGTGGTTTTGGACGTTAAAAGATTTATGAGAGGTTAATTATCGGTAATTGCATAAAGGAAAGGAATCACCGAATTACCTCATGAGGATTTGATGAGTGTTTGTTATCCTGAATTAAGATAAGGTGTTACGGTTTTGTTTGTGACTCAGTAGAGGAATATGGAATGGTACATTCTTGCCGAAAGTAAGATGCGACCAAGTATTTTGTATGGAACAACAAATGAATCGAGGAGAAGTAACGTTCGAAGTTAACCCAATATTGGATTATGTCAAAAATTCTAACGGAAGTAAAGCTAAGTGTAGATCTAAGACATTGATACAAGTTGTGGTTATTGTTGAGCGAAGGAAATTCGGGGGCGAATTTCAATTTAAGGGGGGGAGAGTGTAATATCCCATATTATCTAAATGCTCAATTGAATATCAGATAAGATCAGACGAGCTTCTGTGTACTCTATTTTTGGATAATTGGATTAATGGAATCCTCTAAGTACTTTAAGTATTATCAATTGGGATCAATAGAGCAACTAATGAACTTTGAAGAGATCAATTATTTAATAAAGAGACAGATCAATATTTACTTTAATTCAAGAAAGGATTTTACGGTAACTCTAATAATTGATCAATTGGTTTGAGATGACAAAATATCAATTGGAGATATTTTGCCCTGTTGGATTTATATTATATAATAAGTATTATATATATATTTGTAAAGAGAAAGAAAAAGGAAAGTTAGTAAAGAAAGAGAAAGAAATAGTTGGTAAGAAGAAGAAAAGAAGAAAGTGGGAGAAAGAAGAGAAAGAAGAAAACAGAGGAAAACGTGGAAAGGGAGAAGAAGAAGAAAACTCATGGATCATCTTCACTATTCATCATCTTCTTCAACCTCCTCTTCAATGCTAAGGTGTGTTCTAGTTAGACACTCTAAGTTCTAGAAATATAAGTTTAGAACTTAGGTTAGATTTGAGAGAAAATGATTAAAAGGTTAAATCAATGAAATCTAACGGATGAAATACGGTTAAACTGCGTAGAATACTTGTTGTTATGTTTGGAACATGTTTTGATTGATATAGTATGGATTGGGTATGTTGGATTGAGTTGAATTGAATGGGGTTGGTTGAAAAACCTAAACTTTTCCTATTTGATAAATTGGTATTTGTGACTCCCCCAATCTATACCCCCAAGCTATTAAAGCAGTAAATAAAAATTCAAAATTTCATCAGAGTATATTTCAATTAACATGGCATAGACAAGGAGAATCACATTATATTGAAACATAACATACATACAACACCTGCCCATAAAGATATGCAACAGTGGGGTAGCATACATACAGAGGAAACTCAGTTCCTTACACCCACATTTCAAAGTTTTTAGAATAAAAGCGGAAAATCTAAAAACTGAATATCATATAAAAAGTTGGTCATATTTCAGGTTATACATGCACAAGCAAAAGATGTATATACACAACAACCACAAACGGCCACCCTAGCTACCCGGTGTCACATATCAGAGCCGACCGACAAAAAGGGTGAAGACACAAAGCTTCACAAAAAGACCTCCAGCAACTCTAATCTGCAATGCCTCATAGAGCATTATAAAACGAGCAGAAGGGTGAGAAAAACAACCATAATATAAATGCATATAATTATATATATCAACATAAAAATACACATATCAAATTTTCTCACCACAATTATCACATGCCTACACATAAAGCATATACAGATTATATTCACATACACCCATATTCACACATCATGCATATGTTTATACACACAAAACATATCATTCATGATTTAAGGCATTTAACACGAATGCACAGCAATTCACAAATGCTATCACAACGTCTCGCACATAATCAACCAAATCATGAATTTCCACATATAACCAATGCAATCATAATTCATGCAGATGCAAAGAGACCGACACAACGACTCTCTATGCAAATGCATATGCGGTACCGACTCCAAGATTCATATCTCAATACTAGTTCCCTCAAGAACTCTGCAGAACTATCGCTCATTACATCACTGTAACTCCCCGTTGGGCATACGATGTTCAACCGTCGCTTTAGGTCTCCACATGAGCACACGACGTTATGGATTGCTTTAGGTCTCCACATGAGCACACAATTCGATCGCTTTAGGTCCCCACATGGGCACACGATCGTCTATAACCATCGCTTTCAGTCCTCAGGCTATTCATACCTTTTATATTTTCGAGGCACACGATGTTATAGCTGATTCCCCACCGGAACCGCCGTCACTCAGGACGCAATTGCATATAACCATCGCTTTAGGTCCTCAGGCTATTCATACCTTTCATATTTTTGAGGCACACGATGTTATAGCTGATTCCCCACCGGAACCGCCGTCACTCAGGACGCGACAACAGTGCACATCATGATGCTTGGCATACAATGACTCATGACAACCAATGCATTTCCACACATATATGTAACCATAACAAGCATATATAATCAAATACAACACATTTCATTTATTTTCCCTTCGGCCACAATTCATCCCCACAACGTGCCATCACATGTATTCACATCATATAACATCATGCAAGTCATACGATATCCATATTCAAGACACATTACATAATACACACCCATTACACACAATTATAACAACAAAAGTCGACAACACGGTTCTATTCCTAATTCTCGACATAATTAAATCGGCTAACAAATTCCAAACCATCATAATAAGAAAGTACAACTCAATAGCTTCCCAACGCATCAAACCACGCCTCAAACCGAGCCACAGATCAAAAGTTATGCAGAAAGCAAAATTACTTAAACATCACTGTTCGCTGGGCGAACCCTCTCGCGAGCATTCGCTAGCACCTTCGCTAGGCGAATGTTCCAGCGAACCACTACTAGCTAAAAACAGACCCAAAGTTCGCTAGGCGAGCCCTTGGCTAACCGAGTCAGAACCAAACAGAACCAAAAACATACAACCTTCGCTAGGCAAACCCCCGTAGCGAACCTTTGCTACCCTTCGCTGAATCGTTCGCTAGGCGAACCCGCGAAAACCTCACTCGCTGCCACCTTCGCCCCAGGTTCGCTAGGCGAACCAAGGAAAACCCAGAATTTTTCTGCGCTGTTTGAAACCCCAAAAGTGATATTCCCCAACCAAAACATTTCCCAATCAACATATATCAATCAGAACCTATTCTAATCATGCCAACAAGCAATCTACCACATTTACATCGATTTCCAACCGCTAAACCATCGATTCTACTCATTTTTATCGTTTTCGACCTAGAAGTGAAAAACATAGAAAGCAAGAGAATCATCCAAACACATACATACATAATCATATACAAGCATAGTATAATCGAGTTTCGTACCCTTACCCGATTAAATCGATTCCTAGAAGTTGTTTTCTTTGATTTCCAAGCTTTCCTCTTCTTTTCTCTCTTCTTCCCTTCTCTCCTTTTTCCTTTTTTCTATTTCTTTCTCTCTATTTTCTCTCTTCCCTCTATATTCTATTTTCTTTCTAACTTAGTAAATAATTAGGAAAAGACTAAAATACCCTTACTCACAATTATCCCGCAGACACTCTCAAAACGCGATAAAATATAATAACAATACAAAACAACATATTATCACACCAAAGTCATAAGTAAAAAATAATATAATACTCAAAATAATTAAATCGACTCGATTAAATAAAACGATCGAAACTGGGGCGTTACAGTATTAATTTTGAAATCATGGTGGATGGCCTTTTAATTGGGAAAATATTGTAGTATGTTGAATTCTGAGATCGGGGCTTTTTGCAGAATCGAAATCGGAGGTCCGGAAGGCATTTAACGGTCGAAAACTGAGTTTTTAGCAGAATCTGCGCATTTATGCACTGACCCCCAGGATTATACGTCGACTCATGATCTGCGTGCGCTGACCCGGGCGAAACCTACAGAATTATGCGTCGACTCATAGAGCCATGTGTCGGCTCATGGTCACTGATTTTTCCCAAAATGTCAGATTTTGTTTTCTTCATAACTTTTGAATCGTAAGTCCGTTTTGGTCCCCGTTCGAAGCGTTGGAAAGCTATTTCAACGCTCTTTGTGATGGTGAGGTAGAAACATAGTTATATGCTATGGATTGATAAGAAAAATATGGGAAAGTAATGTATGTGTGAATATTGTAGTCCCCGTTTCCACCAAAATTCATGCATCGGGAATCCGATTGATATGGGACTTGAAGCCTTGGAAAGAGAATCCAATGTGCAATTAAATGGTGTTGTGAGACCATGATTTAACCAAGGATGCTTGGTAGAGAATAGGATTGGCTTGTGTGCCTTAAAATGTGTGTGAACTACTATGTGAAAAATGATGTTTTATGTGATGTGTGATTATATGTGTTTACATGTAATATTTGTGTTATGCCACATCTATCTAATTGTTGTTAAGTATGAATGAGAGCATATGCATGCTTAAAATGAATTAGGTAGAGTGAGGAAACTTTACCCCATAACAACTTGATAGTGGAACCTAAAAATGACTAGGAAGTGATAGAAGCTCTAGATGGCGATGCCGTGCATTCGATGTATAGATGTCCATCCTTGACGAGTAATGGTCTAGAGTAGATAATCTAGATGACAACGCTCGTACAGAAGAGGCCGAGGCGTGTGTCCATTACCGAATGGTACAGAAAGAGTAAAACACTAGTATGGAACATGTGTGTAAACCTTTGTGGTTTTGTGAAAAGGCAAGAGAGGCCTTAAGGCTAATGTGGCCTTGTGATTGTTGAATACCATCACGTTGTGTTTATGAAATCACGTAATCGTAACTATTTTCTTTTGAATTGCCCTTGAGAGGCCTTCATGAGTCTCGAGCTCCTCTGAAGTGCAGGCACAATTACTTGGCAGGTTTGATTCCCGTGTGTAGTACGAATGAAGCCTATATATAAAGGTAAAGAGACTTGCGATGGTTAACAGGCCATGAGAAGTGACGGATCACGGTTAACAGGCCGATGATCCCGAATCTATTTCGTATGCCAAGTAACTACAAGGATCCATGACTCGGGTCGACTTCTAGACGTAAAAGCGGACGGGAAAAGGGGATGCCTTCGTACAGGTTATCGATTAGTGATAAATTCTTGAGTTAACAGGCTCAAGACATAATTATGAGTTGACAGACTCATGACATGTTTCCATATAGTGTGAGATTGTGAGATTGTGAACTCAAGGTCATTTTTCCTTCCCCTTGACTTGAGTTAGGATGGGCTAGAACCCTGTAAAGCCGAGAGAATCTATAAGATAGGGAACTCACTAAGATTTGATGTATCTCACCCCACTATAGTTGCTATATTTCAGGTGTGGTTTGCAGGTTTGATTTACAAGTGGAGCGATACTTGGACGTTTCAAGAGGAGCTTAGTATTAGTCTTTCCGTTGTGTATTATTTTTCTTGTACAATGAGAAATATTGTATAATGATCTTAGTTTTATTGTTTTGGTTAATTTCCATGTCTTGTACCATAGATTGTATTGTGTTTTTAGAATGGTCAAGTATGTGAATTACGCCATTAGGCACTTATGATGGTGTCAGTACCAAATAAAATGCTTGTATGGTATTATTCTAGATATATATTATACAGGGTATTACAGAAGATAATGAAAATGTGTTTGATTTCATCATCAGAGTGACAAAACCGGTGAATCAAATCAAAACATGTGGAGAAATGTTGACATGAAAATCTGTAGTGTCAAAGATTTTGAGGTCGTTGCATCTAAAGTTTGATCATGTGGTAGTAGGCATAGAAGAATCGAATGACTTGTTTAGTATGACAAAAGAAGTGCTTTAAGGGACGTTTGAATCTCATGAACAAAGAATGGCTGAAAGAACTGCAAGTAAGTCAAAAACTGACGTGGCTTTGTAGGCTCAGACCACTAAAGAAAAGAAAGACAAAGGAAAATGGAATGGACGCAAATGCAGAGGAAACCATCAAGATGGTGGTTCATCAAATTAGAAACAATCTTCTAACCAAGGCAATCACAGAGGTGGTGGTGCAGGTAGAGGAAAAGACGATGGAATAAAAACTGATAAAAGTTATATTCAATGCTACAATTGTCAAAAGTATAGCCATTATGCAAGTCAATGTCGAGGAGGCAAGAATGATCAAGAAAGTGATGCAAAGCTTGTAGAAGAAGATGAAATAATGCTAATGGTCACAACGAAAGAAGAAGAGAGATTCAAAGATCAATGGTATCTCGACTCAGGCTATTCGTTACACATAATCAGAAGAAAAAATTGGTTTATCAACATCAGTCCCTCGTTGAAGAACAAGGTAAAATTTGCAAACGACAATACTCTATCTGTTGAAGGTATTGGTGACGTTCTAATCAGGAGAAAAGATGATAAACAATCAGTAATTTCCAATGTGTTGTACATACCTGACATGAAGAGTAATCTGGTAAGTATAGGTCAGCTGATCAAGAGGAATTACAAAGTATTGATTGAAGATAGAATGATAAAAGTGATCGACTCGAGTAACAAGTTAATCATGAAAGCTCCTATGTCTCATAATAAAATCTTCAGGATTGAACTTGATGTATTAGAACACACGTGTCTGGCAACTGCATCTAGCAGAAATGAATGGTTATGACATTATAGACTTATAGCCTGTTTGGATTAACGTTTAATATTACTTTATCGCATCCCCATATACTTTCAAACGTGGAAATGAGAAGCTACAAAGTGTAGCTTTTAATAGACGTGCATTTTTGACTATTTCAAACACAGACACATACAGACTATTAATCACTTGAATCTAAATGACATTAATAATCTGAAGAAATACATGATTTTCAAAAAATTAAAAGTTAATAAAAAAAGGATCACACTCCCATATCCTATCTCATGTGTCCCATGCTAACAAATGAGTTTGAATTCGGGAATCATTTCCATTCCATGGCATACCGCGCCCTCCTATTTCATTTTCCTCCTTCCCACGCCAAACTCACCTCTTCTTTCTTCTTCTTCTCCTCTACCCGCTGCCTCCGCCCTTCTCCTACACTTCCGACGCAACCTCCGCCGTCCCCAAAGAAGCTCCCTTTCACTGTCTCGGTCCACGGCAAGACATGGCAGGACCCTTATCACTGGATGTCCAACACCGACGATCCCCATTTATTGGAACATCTCAACTGCGAAAACACCTATGCCGACGCCTTCATGTCCGACACTCTCAAACTCCGCTCTCACTTGTCCTCCGAGATGAAATCACGATTACCTTCTTCTATTTGCACTCCCCCTGAGTGTTGGGGACCCTGGTTTTTTTCCTTACTCCATTTTCTCTTCTCTTTTTTGTTATTTCAACTTAATTACTTCTTTACATTCAATTTACATTCAAATTCAATCGAAAGAAACTATTGTGAATATATACTTTTTCTTTACAATGTTTTGTTTTGAATTTAATTGATTGATTTCATTCTCTCCGTTAGGTTGTATTATCAGTACATTCCAGAGGGAAAGGAATATCCTGTGCTTTGTAGGAAGCTGGAAACGAAGACTAATGGCTGGATGAAGACATTTTTGTTTCGCCATGGAATTGCAGGATCAGACAGGGAGGAGGTTTTGCTTGACTGGAATGAACTTGCCGAGAAATATGGTAAGTTTCTGTAACATAGAAAATATATACTGATGTAAGTGTCACCGTTTAATACTTTATCTTGTTACTCTGAATTTGATAAGTTCGCAGATTTAACATATAGTTAGAGTAGACATCACTGGATGTTAAGTTCTGTTTGGATTTTTATTTGATTTGATTATTTCTATTGGTGATATTTGACAAAATAATCAATACTACAGGGTATGTCCACGTCGGAACATGCAGAGTTTCACCTGATCATAACTACATTGCCTATACAGTTGATATTTCTGGGGGTGAAAGGTTTGTGCTTCAGGTTAAAGACCTCAGAAGTGGATTACTTGACCACAAAGTAGAAGTTGATGGTGTTGTTAGCTTGGCTTGGGCTAGAGACGCAACTTCTCTTTTTTATACTCAATCAGATGAAAACCAGCGACCTTACAGGTAAAATTTTGTAGCTAGATTTTCTGTTTTATGGGGTTTTTAGAGAGGGAATGAGAGTTGCATTAAGATAGTATCCTAACCTTTATATGATATTATGTCAGGGTTCTCTGCAGAAAACTTGGATATGATCTTGTGAATGATCTCACAGTATTTACTGAAAGTGATTCCGGTTTTTGTGTGGATATAACAAGCACAAAGGATGGCAAGTTCATTACTGTGAATTCAAACTCAAGGACTTCATCTGAGGAAGGAACTTATATGTCTTCTCGTATGAATTTATAACAAAAATTTTCTTTTCTAGTGACATGTTTATCTTGATGCTTATCACAGGTTTATGTTATAGATTCTGCCAATCCGCTGGATGGTTTACAAAGACTATGTGAACGTACTTCTGGTGTACAGTATTTTGTAGAACACCACTCTGGTCTATTTTATATCCTTACCAATGCTCCTTTGCCTGATGGTCAATGGTCTGGTGATGAGTATTACCTTGTTAGATGCAGAGTTCAAGATATCGAGTCGCCTAAATTGCAGGTTATGTTTGATGAGCTCCATACATCTCTCTTATTTGAGTTCTCTTAGACCTGTGCGCTGTGTGTGAACTCTGTTGTTACCGTGTCTCTAATTCCTCTTTGATCTGCCCTTTTTATTTCAGAACATCATCCTTCCTGATAAAGATACACGCCTATGTGATTTGGACATCTTTAATGGACATCTGGTTCTTTTCCTCAATAAGAAAGGTCTTCCTTTGTTATGTTCCTTGAACTTACCTTTCCAAATTGATTTCAAGGTATATTATTGGACATTGATCACAATGAAACTGATGCTTCCTGATATACATTTTCTAAGCATAATCTATATCTGTTAAAGATAACTGAATGGCTTAGTTTTAGGTTAGTTAATTGAATTTGTTGCTAGATATTTTTTGAGGGAAAGTTGGCTTGATACAAACAAATTCTCATTTAGCATATAGACCAGTTTCTTCTACTTCACCCAATAGCATAACTGAATCTGAATAATTTCTATTGTTAATCACAAAGAATTGTACAAGTTTATACAAAGGCAGTGGTGTCTTAAATCCTTAGGGTCCGTTTGGGGGTTGGTTTTTGAAGGGTTTTGGAGGAAAAAGACTTTGGAAGGCTGCGTCTATATCTTGACATGTGTTTGATATTTTTAAAAAGTTTAAAAAACAATATACTACATTAGCATATAAAATCATACTGTTTTTTAAACTTTTTAAAAATGTTAAACATATTTCAAGATATTGGCGCAACCCTCTAAAGCCTTCCCCTCCAAAACCCTCCAAAAACCAACTCCCAAACAGACCCTTAAAGTTTATGGTTAGAATTAGTGATAGCTTAGGTCTATGTATTGAAACTGTGGAGTGCTATAAAAGAATAAGAGGAAGGAATCAATCATTCAATAATCAATAATAATTACAATCGACGTTCTGGCTCAAGTTGGAGGAACTTAAGCATATATGTTAGATGCATCCATCTTGTTACATATATATGCTATCCTGAGATCCCGTAAGAAGTTAGTCAGCATGTCTACTAGCTTAGTCTTGGATTCTAGAAAAGAAATCTCGATAATACATGAGAGGATCGTTTCTCTAATGACGTGACAGTCAAATTTGTGTTTAGTCTTTTCATGAAAGACTGGATTTGAAGAATGGTTTTACAGGACCTATCTTTAAAAACCTACTCATGGACCACATATTTTAGCCAGAAAATTTCACAATTAGTATTAACCATAGTATGATACTCTATGCGCTTGATCTTTGGACAACATTATGGGCTTCTAACCATATATATCTTCTAGGTTACTAGGTAAGAGGCAATTTAATATATGCATAGTAATTCAAACCATATATATAAGTTTATTCTTTTGCTACTAGTTAGGCTTTTAATCGGTCTCTTTTCTATTTGGGCCAACTTTAATAGTAAAATCAACCCAACAGAAAACTTTAGATTTTGCATGGGGGTGCAGGACAATGCACCATGTACGATTTATTCCATAGCATTCATATCATCAATCATTGTTTTTCGCCATCTTGAATAGGATAGTGCTTTCTGAATAGTCTTAAGTGGGATTAAAAGCTAAGCAACAAGAATCATCAAAACCTAAAATTGAGGATCCCAGAGCGGGAGAGGCAGATGGTAAAAATACCAATGTAGCTACGATAACTGAAGAAGCTTGATGGGACACCTTAAAATGAAGGTATTCTTTATACTCGCTATTAGGAAGTAGGAGATCCCACTTGGTTTTAGTTTTTTACTTATCATTCAGTTGAAGAGATTAAACCACATTGGAAATAGAACAATGATCTTGGGTTTTTCCATCTCATTTACAATAGAACATCTCATTTACAATAGAACAAATAAAGATTTCATCTACCACGTGTGCCATAACCACAACTTTTACAACCATGACCTACCTCTTTGGTCAGTCGAACTAGAGAATCTGATCAATATAACTTCGAAAACATGTGCTGTTTAACATGATCACACGAAAGAGCTTATTACTGGGTTTCCTTTCTTAATTCTACCGTGCACACACACGCACTCCTGCCTAAGTGTATGATGTTCACTCATTACAAATATAATGTATTAGTTTGACGAAAATAACTAAATGTTAAGAAGAGCATAATCAAATAGCCAAAACAAAATTTATGTTGCTACCTTGTTCTGCCATGTTACATGGTGTCTCAGTATATATAAAATTGTATTCCATAGCAATGGCAACAAAAGATACACTACTGCATAATCATCGTGTCAATTATGTGAATATGAATGTTCAAATCCAAACTATATTTGATATGGCCTGTTTGCAGATACTGCAAAACTATTTAGACATTTTCTATTGGGCATATCATTTTTCATGCAGCTTGTAGTTTGATTTCCTTCTCAGCAATGTTATTAGCTTTATGGCAAAGCTTCTCCAAGATGGAATATGAATTACTAACCATGTAGTACAAATTTAAAATTTAAATGTCTGACATTTATTGACCTTATCTTGAGTTGCATTGTAGAATCAAGTATATATTCAAGACCTGAAACCGTGGTACTTTCCTCTGCCAACAAATACATGTAGTGCCGTTCCTGGTTCCAATCATGACTTCCTAAACGCAGTTTACCGCGTGGTTCTTTCGTCACCCGTGGTACGATAACTTAAGTTATGTATGCTACACATATTTGTAGATTTAGTGATGATTTTATTTACTCATCTGTCATTAAATGTGAATGTGCTTGTTGAAATCCTTATATTATAATTAATAGTTCTATTAATATTTAGTATTTGGATTTTTGAAAAAATTTCATTACCCACAATTGATCAAAATTTGCTTCCATTTTATGACACGATTTGAAAATTTGAATTATATACTAAGTTCATTTTTCAAGGCAATGCTTAGCTTAGCCTGCTCTATATCATGTAAAAATTGTTACTATTCTTCCAACTGCTAATATAAAGTTGAACTGTTAATGTTGTTGCCCTTCAACATTTGCAAAGAACAACATCATATTTCTCTAACATTGTGAATTTTCTATATTTTGTATTCTTGAAAAATTTATGATTTATATTTTTCATTGATTTGTAATTTATTTCCACACCATATGTAGTATATTGCATTATAACATGATCCAGGTGTTGTCACATCAATTTCAAGGTGAAGTTCAAAAATAAAAAAGTAACTCCATGGAGGGGGTGGTCCACCCGCAAACACTCCGATGATCAAGCTAGTTTGTGATCAAGGGTGTGAGGTTTATAGAATTTAAAGAATGTGTAGCCTTGAATCGTGAGTTAGTATTTATAGGACGATCTCTAGGGTTTTCCAGGTAAAATTCCTGAGTTGGATTGCCTTAGATGTGATTTCACTGATCAACGTTGGATTGTTATCGGATGGCACTGGTGGGATCACTGGATTAACTTGGGTGTGCCTCTAGAGAGTCTCAATAGTATGGTCCGTAGTGCTTATATTCATCAGCGGGTTGTACAGTCCATTAGTGGATTGGGCTTAAGCCCAGTCGGTAATACTTTCCATTGTTACGAGTCTTTGAAAAGGCTGTCAAAATCAGACAAGTATTATATCATCATTTTTAGTATTCTGATAAAGGCTCAAAAGGGGCTCTATCAAGTACAAGTCCACTTATCTACATTCACTATGGGTCAGAAGAAGGATTCTTCCATATCTAAACCTGTGAATGTAAACATGTGACTAAATCTACATCTAGCTTAATTATAATTATGGGAGTTGATCCTTTAGTGCATTTGACGGTGTTATTACTTGTGATTTCATTGAAGTAAATATTTGTTGATGTATTACATCTAGTTGCTTTGACTTAACCTTGTTTTTCTTGGCGAGTCGACAGATGCCAGATGTTATTGTTGACTATGACATGTCAAGACAGACTTATTCAATTGTGCATCAAGAGGAAGTGAATTGTGATTCTGTTGGTCAGTCAAGCATTCCACCATTCAAGCCAATGAAAAATAAAATCCAACAGGCATGTGGTGATAAGAAAGAGTGTGTCTCGGATTCTGATTCACAGAGATGGAAGGACTTTTCTGAAGTATACTGTTGTCAGAGAGAGGAAATTGTTTCCCATGATGGTGTAAAAGTTCCACTAACCATTGTGTACTCTAGGGAGTCCTGGAAAAAGGGTCAAAGCCCGGGAATTTTAGTAGGATATGGAGCATATGGAGAAGATCTTGATAAGAGTTGGTGTTCAGATCGCCTGAGTTTATTGGACCGTGGTTGGGTATTGGCATTTGCTGATGTAAGGTTGGTTGTTTGAAATCATCGAAAGTGAATGTTTTGCATATCGGGTTTTGTTTATATAATCATGTTGACCGTAATAGATTGGAAGTTTCTATTATGATATATCTAACTTACATATCCATATTTTTTATTATCTGATCATGTGTATTGCACTAGAGGTGGTGGTGGTGGAGGTCGTTCATGGCATAAATCAGGATGTGGATTAAACAAACAAAATTCAATATCTGACTTTGTATCTTGTGGAAACTACCTGGTTAATGAGGGTTATGTCCACAGAGACCAGCTTGGTGCTGTTGGAACCAGTGCAGGCTGCCTTCTTGTTGGTGCAGCTATGAATATGTATCCACAACTCTTTCGAGCCACCATATTAAAGGTAAGTTTGATATAATTATCTCTGCTTGGCTTTCTACGTTTCAAATTTTTATGAATATTAGAAAATAAATTCACTTATTTTGATTTAGAAAGATCGTAATTCAATCAATAATTTGCATTCTTGATCCATAATTTCTTATTTTAATTTATTTCTTGTTATACTCGAATGGGTTGTATATATCAGGTACCATTTATTGATGTATGCAACACATTGTTGGATCCCAATCTACCCCTCACAATCCTGGATTATGAAGAATTTGGAAATCCTGGAATTCAATCGAACTTTGATTCTATTATTAGTTTTTCTCCTTATGACAACATTCCACAAGGTTGTTGCTTTCCGTCAGTTATGGTTACAGCAGCGTTCAATGATTCAAGGCAATCTCACTCTTCCCAATAATCTATTACATGCACAGACACACATGCACAAAATATTCATATGCTCTTTACCTCATGAGAGCTATATGCATTTTTATCTACTTTTAGTTGCTTCAAAGAAGTTGATGTTAACAATTGACATTCGTTCTCAGGGTTGGAGTTTGGGAAGGTGCTAAGTGGGTAGCGAAAGTACGAGATAATACATGCTCTCGTTGCTCTCTTACTGTAATCATGAAAACAAGTATGATAGGGGGCCATTTTGGTGAAGGTGGTCGCTATGCTCAGTGCGACGAAACAGCTTATGAATATGCTTTCTTCATGAAAGCTTTTGGAATGTTAAATGAATAAGCTAAATCATTAGGCCAGATGCAGCAATGGTGGAAAACAATAAATGAAAAGATAAACATTAGTTACTAGAACTCCTAACAAGAGAATTTCTTCTCCTAACTGTTTATTAACTGCTTTCTCAATGCTTTACTCACTCCTCTACCCTCTCTTTTATTGCAAAGAGATATGAACATGTCAACTAACATACACATATGTATTTGTAACGTGAAAAGTATTAATATTTACAAACCAATTAAGAAAAGTTTTACAGAGTCTATTCTAGTTACACTTCTATGGATCCGTTTAAGAACCTGATATAGGTATATCTCCAAGAGCGACAAAATAATATTGGTCCACTGAATCCCCAAAGTCCAACACTGAATCCAACTCCTTAACTCATGTAAAATGTTTCATAGAAAATTGACTCCTCATCCTCATCCTCAATCTCATTATCAGACAGCAATGATGGCACACCATCTTCTGAGCATGCTTTTTCCAGTGGCTTTCCACAAAGATCTAGATTTCCTTGGTAACTAGATACACCAAAGCTTTGCAACTGAGTTCCGATTGGGATTTTACCAATCAGATTGTTGTTTGATAAATCCATTACACTTAAACGATCAATTTTAACAAGGCTGGAAGGAATTTCACCACATAAATGATTCCTAGACAAATCAAGAAACTCAAGTGATTTCAAATTCCCAATCTCATACATTATTTCCCCACTCAAATTGTTCCTTGATAAATTTAAAGACACCAATCCCAATAGAGACCCAATTTCTTTAGGTATTTCTCCTGTTAAACTATTTCCTGACTGATCAATGCTCTTTAAAAGCAGCTCTGGATTCTTGAACGCGTCTTCTACGCCCTTCCACATAACTGGAATGTAGTAATCATACCTACTTCCAGTTATATTGTTATGATAGATATGACTTACATTATCACTCACAGTTATGTTCATACTTATTGCAGCCATAACAGTAAAGTTGTGTAAACATTTCGGACTTTGGTCTGATATATGATTTTCTGAAAGTTCCAATAGTTTGATCTGAGAAAGATAACAAATCTCTGATGGTAAACTTCCAACAAAGTGATTGATACGTAAACTCAAGACAACTAATTGGTGTAGGTTTTCCCCAACCATGAAGGAATTGAACCAGACAATTTATGTTCACCGACATCTAGCATTGTTAAATTGGTCAAATTCTTCATGGAGGAAGGTAGCACCCCAATTAAGCTGTTATTGTGAAGAACCAAAGCCTTCAAATTCACAAGGGTGCCTAAAGATAGTGGAATCTTTCCAGACAATTTATTATTGCTTAGATCAAGATACTGTAATGACTTGAGATTATCCCAACAATCAGGTATCCTACCCTTCAGTTGATTGTTTTATACATCTAAAATTCCCAAGGAATTGACTGAATTTTAGTCACATAAAAGTGAGTCCAAAATTGAGAATCTATTATGGGAGAGATGCAATGTTGCCGCTCTCAGCATAAATGATGGAACTGAACTTTCAAATTGGTTTGAAGTCAAAGTCAAGAAACTGCAGTTGTGCAAGATTTCCAAGTTGATAAGGGATTACTCCAGAAAGATAATTTCCTCCAAGATTAAGATACCGCAGTTTTGCTAGATTTCCAAGTTCACAAGGAATTGCCCCAACAAGATGGTTGCCTTCAATGTTAAGATATTTGAGTTGAGAGAGATTTCCAAGTTCATCAGGGATTTGTCCTTTAAACTTGTCATTGTATCTAAGATCTAGGTACAGTAAATTCTTAAGGTTCCCAAGTTGGTTAGGCATCCTTCCACTAAACTCAGAACTTGAAATATTGAGATATCTTAATTTGGTGAAGGAACCAATCAGTTCTGGTATGTAACTACCAAAAAAAAAAAATTCTTACTGATATCCAAATATTTGATACTATTTTGCAACTCAGTCAATAAACTAAGATTGATTGCACCCATCAAATAATGTGTACTAGAACCATGAAGATCAAGCATCTGTACATGACCTGTTTTATAATTGCATCTAATTCGTTTCCACTTGCAACAATCTCTATTTTTCTCATCATCCCTCCATGTGGAAAGCATGTCATGATCATCTTGAAGGCCTTGTTTGAACTTGAGAAGTACTTCTCTCTCCTTCTCTTTGCATTTTACTTCTTTATTCCTAGTTGATGAGTTGAAATATTCATGGATTGACTGTGCGGAATGCAACAAAATGAAAAACAATACATAACATAGTTTAAGAATACAATTTTCCATTGAAAAACAATATTTTCAATGTAATCACAACTGTGTTTTCAAAGATGTGAACTCCAAAATATAAATTATGAGATATTTGAGTATTTTTTTTATTGATAACAGTTTGCAAGGATGACTTGAAATTTTCAAAGTCATTCAAAAATACTGACTAAAAGTCTAGTATGTATATAGTAATTGTTATGGTATACGGGTCCACAAATTGGATCAATGAAGATAAAACTCCACACTTGGTGAATGAGATAGGTTCAAAACTGCAAAACTCAGCTATTAAGTAATGGTTAATTTTATGTAATCCGTTCAGGAAATTATCACCATTACATGAATTTTAGAATAAAGACTAATTTTTCAAAACTCAACCTATAAATTTTGAGGATTTCTTATTACACCACTTATATTTCTTAGGCACCATGCAAAATTTCTTTTTTACCCCCAATTTTCGGATATGCACATCCGACGCACATTTTTTTTAAAAAACGTTGATTTGTTTCGGATGTGTATATCAGGAATAATTTCTGATCTGCAGATCCGAAAAAATATACTAATATTTTGTTTTCTTTCCAAATCTTAGTTAATAAGAGTTATTTTAGTGAATATATAAGATTAGATTGCTAAATATTTTTTAAGATTATTCCATAAAAATGTCATACCATATTTTATAGTTCGTTTAAACCACATATATATATATATATATATATATATATATATATATATATATATATATATATATATATACCACTTATTATGGTGGCAAACATGACCTGTAACCATAAGTTATATATCCAAAAAAGGGCATTGTGAATATCCGAACTTCCAAATCTATCCTCGAAACTTGTAGGACAAATCAAGATCAACAGTAAAACATTACTTCTTTGACGTTATCCAAGATAAATGGCAGTAGAGTCGACACAAAGTTGGTGGTACTCCTATTACCACTTGCAGAACCAGAATCAGAATTTTCGACTTCACTTATGTAGTATCGAGCGCGGAAAGCTAGCAAGTGTGCATAATAAGCAGAAGGAACTGCATACAAGATGACATTTTAGTTAAAATAAAGTTGTATAACTGACAACAAAATAGGAAAATGCTGGTGTCTACCACCGTTCCTTTGACAATTTAGAAAAACAAAATCAGCAAAAAGTTAAATTTTGAGTTGCACTATAGTGCACAGGGCAGTAGTTAAAACAAGTTATAATATATACATATACATCAATATACATCTATGTATCATTTAGAAAAAACCAACTCGAACTTGTAAAATATAATCCTTTTAGGCTTAAACCCAATTGATTTATAGAAAGCCACATGTCACTCTCTGAAAATTAAAATAAAATCAGCTATGTCTCATCATGAGGAATCCACAAATCTAACAAAATTATCTTATCATTCTAGCAGGCCGATTTCCCTTCTGAGGATCCACTGTTATTTTAAAGAGATCTTGAATTATCTCCTCGCAATGAACCTGAGCAGAAACAATTCTTCTGTATCTTGTGACTCAAAGTCAGTCCATTGATGCCACCACCTTACAATATACAACAAGCAAACATAGAGTGATATCTAAATATCATTTCATAAAAAAAAAAGTTACACATAAGTTATGTACTGTATTTTGACAGGGGTATTATTATGTATATATATCATTTTATTTTATATATGGATGTTTTCGAATGTATATTAAGTTGCGACGATATATTAACATCTACGACCAACCAACAAAACTCATTTTGTAAAAAAAAAATAAAGTTATGCTATTTTTCCGAATGTGCACATTAGGAAACATTCCGGATTTGCACATCCGGAACAAATCAACGTTTTAAAAAAAAATGGTGCGTTCGGATGTGCATATCCGAAAACTGGGGACAAAAACGAAAATTCGCGTGGTGCCTAAGAAACATAGGTGGTGTAATAAGAAATCCTCTAAATTTTTGATTAGTATGTTTTCAGAACCCTAGATAATTATCGGTATAAACTATTATGAAAGAGACAAAACTCTTGTATTATAATGTATGACTTTCCATCAAACTAGTAGGAAACCAGTGCGGCCGAACGGGTTCTCGTCGGGACGTTGTAAATGTCACCAATTAAAGAATGTAGTACAATAAAATGATTGTAGAAAGTAGTAGAAAAAGTAATATTAAAAAAGAATTGGAAATTCTTGACACTAAAGAAAAAGAAAGAAATTAAAGAATAGAAAACATAAAGTTTTTGGTGTTGTATGAAATATATTAGCATTGCTGAATTTATTAATTGTTTTGGAACTTTTGAGACATGTCAAATTAAAATAAATTGTTAGTATGCATTATATATATTTTTAAGTCATTTAAAGTTATGGGTTGGTATTTAAAAAATTTGTTTTAAACTATATAGTTTTTGTATCACATAAATTAGAATTATAATAGACTTATAAGTTTAGTTCAAAGACCCAGCTCGTTACTATTCCAAGCCTGTGTATGATAACCCAAGTGGCAACAGTAGTGACTTACATAACGTGTAATTGAAAACAAACGAAGGTTGCATAAAGTTTCCATTCTGCAACGCTACAACAGGGAAAGTGATGAAGGCAATCGACAACCCTTAGTGCATGGATCATCAAGAAGCTGACCGCTCCAAAGGGGTTAAGGAACTAACTTGAAGCCACGATCCGCAGTCGAACAAAGATCATACGCACGGGTGAGTATTGTTTTGGTCAGCAATGGGTTTAGTAAAAAAGTTTGAACTGCAAAAAATGTTGGAGGAACGGATGTTTTTAGGGTTGCATGCTAAAGTATGTTCCGACCCGTTGTTTAGGGTTAGTTGTTTTTGAAAGATCCTCTTTGAAAAGATTGTTGCGTGAAATGATCTTATGAGCCGTGACAAAGTGTAGTTGATGTTTTGTGCATAAAGATTTGTCTGGTTTTATTTGATTTGTCATGTATTTGATGGGGCAACATAGAAAAAGATAAAGTATACGTCGTTTATACATGTCTTATGCAGATCAGAGAAATCAGCGGAGGATATTGTTTTTGATATGTTAGAAGCTGAAGAGAAAATGATGGAAAGAAAACGGAAACTGAAGCTGACTGATGCTCGACATTTTGTTTATACAAGGAAATCTCTGATTAAAACTGCACGGAATGCATATACAGATTCAACTCTGAATGGGAGGTTATATATCCATTCGCGTCATGTCATTTCCTGTAATGTGATATAGTGTTCCTTCCTTAATCTCAGTTTTTTCGTGGTTGTCTGATAAATCCAGGGGAAAACGACCATCAGAGGCGGATGACGACATTGTTGGAAAATCTCCGACAATGCTACCACGTGCGTCAGATGATCGCCATGGGAAGAGGCCTTCTAAATCAAATGTGGGAGGGAGTGATCAAGGCAAAGGACTTGCTGTTGCTCATGACACGCAACGAACGAGGATAAATCCGATTGTAACCATTTCGTCGAATTCGTCAAGGTAATTTAACAGCTTTATACATGGTGCATGAAGTGTTTCCATTGACAAACCATTTACGATGAATGGGTTGTTATGGTCAGTGAAGCCTGGTTGTTGTTTATGTGTGTATTTCTCAAGTAAGTAAAAGCAGCATATTTTGTTTAACTTCAGTAGTGGTAGCAAATAAATAGATTGAAATAGTCACCGACAATTTACAATTCGTTTCAACCATACTTATTGTTTGTCGTTTAAGATGAATACATTAATAATAGAATTGAGTATTGTTGTGTGTTTTTTATTACACGACCATTAAAAAGTTGGCGTACACGAAAATCCTTTTGTCATTATGTATAAGGCCTTCGTAGTTAATGTATGTTAGTTGTTGTAAGTTGTATATCGTACCAACATTTATAGACAAATGCCAAAATTGCAAAAAAGAATGTCTTGGTATGTTCAGACTGTTGTAACAATCTCTGGAAGTTTGTAAATATTGAATTCAGCCCGACTTAAAATTCAAATAGCTCATTCGTCGTTATTAACTTGTGCAGCAACTACCAAAACATGTAATATGGACCGACTGTTTCGAAGGACTGGATCACATAGAGATGTACGACCTGGACACCGATGAGAGATATGTTTGTGAAGTGCACACTTGTCAAAGGCCACATTGTGTTGAGAAGTTCATAGGTCGCGGGTGGTATTCGTTTGCGAAGGAAAGACAACTTATTAACGGAGACGTCCTATGTTTCAGCCTGAGGGATCCTCCAGCCAGCCACATAAATGTTAGTAAGCTGAAGTGATGGAAGGAGGCAAAGGTTGTAGTAGGTCTGCAATGATAGATGAATGCATAGGTTTTTTTTTTGAAGATGAAACTATTTTTTTTGCTTTTATATGATGTTTAGCTACAATGTAACTGGATGTTGTCTTTTGAGTATGGTTGGTGAAACATGTGGTGGTTGAATCATTAGTGTATTGGTTCTGAACTGCAGGAATTATAAAATCCTGGTGAAGTAGACATGTCTGTATTCTGTTTAGTATTGTTGGTTGAAATGGAAATGTATGAAATTTGTGCTTGTATTATTATTGCATGAGTCATGTGTTTACGTAGATCGATTGTTATTAAATAATGCATGCCACTGTAGTAATTTATTTTGGGAGTAAATGATGATGGAAAAGGGAGACTACAGGTGTACACTGTAATTTAAATGAAAAGAAAGGTTTAAAATACAGTATGAGGATACATAAGTATTTTATGAATGATCCGGTTTTCTAAAAAAAGAGCACAGGCTTTTATTTGGCATTAAGTGGTTGAACCTTTTCCAAATAGAAGTTGAGGACAACATTTTGTATCATCACGTGAAGAGAGATGGGTAGGTTATTTCTTTGTAAAATTATTAAGTGGCAGATGACAAAACTCAATAAAGTGACCATGTGCTTAAAGTATTGGTGGGTGAGTGGTAAAGAATATTAAAGTCATTGCTGTTGAGTGTTTGCAAGGCATAACACAAAGAGAGGCATCCTTTATCCTTAGGCAAGTATTGCTCTCCGCTGTTTCTCCCCTTGCAAGCATCACTGTAGATGCATGGATAAATGTGGTGTGTTGAGACACCTTGAAGTGGTAGTTTGTTTTAAAATTGCAAAGTTATCGACCCAGGTAAATGTTAGATTCAGCTGTGTTATTAGTTTAAATGATTAACACAAAACACATTAAGATAATCAATTTTGAGAAGATTAACTTAGTTTGTTATTATTTCCAGAAATTTCCTGAAATTGACGACATCTTTTTGAAAGTATTCGGTAATGAGATATGTAAGATCTGGATGATTCTAAACAACCAAGGTCTCCACCATGAATTGATCTTCAACGAACAACCCGTTCATCCACTGGTTATAAGCGGGTGGCCCAGATTGGAATCGTACTATAACCTACCAAGTAATGTTGTTGTAACCTTTGGTTACTATGGAAACAACAACTTCGGCATCAACGGTTTCGCAGAGATTACGAAATACCAAGAGTTACCGTATTTCCATAGTAGATATGTCTATGGACACGACATATACAATTTTGAACACACACTAACCCCTATAAGTGTGGATCTGCCGAAATTAGTTAAGTATTTGTGTTGTGGTCGAACAACATGTAAGATTAAGTCTGGTTGTGTTGAAATCCATATAACAATCTAATTATGGCTGCTTTCTGTTACAGAAGTTACAGGTTGATTTTGCCGAAGCACTTCGAGATAATGAGTATGAAGATATTGTTCTGTACGATGATAACGGGAAGTCGAAACTAATGGAAGTGTTTAATGTTGGAGAGACTCACAACACAAAGTTGGGGTATGGTTGGGATGAGTTTTGCAAAGACAATAGCTTCAAAGCTGGAGATATAATCCGATTTCGATTTGATAGAACCTCGTTGTACAAAAAATGCCATGTTTACGTATCTCCGTATGTTTAGAATACAATGGTGGGTGTTTTATCGTCATTTTGACAACCAAGTGTGTAATAATGGGGAGATGGTAAGTAGAATTAACGGTTGTTTATTAACACGTTTCTGTATAAATTGTGTGGTAATACAACAATCATATTGTAGGCGTAATGAATGTTAAGTTGCTAGAATTTTCCCGGTCTTACAATGGGCGTTTCAATGAGGGAAGAGAGTTCAACACTTTGGTTCAGGTATGAATTTTAATTGGTAATACATTGACATGTTTTATTTCTGCAGTCTTGGGTACACCAGTAACAAAAGGTGTGATATTTTGATTACAAAAGTCTGTCAATTACAATACTATGGCGATTAATGAGAAAATAAGTTCGATAATGTATATAAAAAAGTAATGGAATGTGGTATAAAGTATATGAGTAATAAACGCAGAAAAGTGTTTGTAAATGTATAATTCGTTGAGTACTAAATATTAATTCTGTATGAAGTGTCTGTAACTTCAAAGTCATACAAAATACATGTGAGTTTTACATAACACATAGACACTCAAACTAATGGTGATAATGCTTTCAAGTAAAAAAGAAATTTACAGGTTCCTTGCCTGTTTCGTCCAAAAAGACATTTATAAAGTGAAATCAAGTAAAGTTAGTTCGCATACGCAGAAAGTCAAGCGTTGTTGAAAACCTCTTTGTAAACGACGTTTGTAGTGGTGGTTTTGGCCATGTTGTTTTCATCGTGGACCAAAACTTTGATGCCTTTCTTACTTGTAACTCTTGAAAGCGCGACATATATTTGTCCATGAGTAAAAACGTCTCGAGGAATGTAAAGCCCAACCCAATCCAATGACTGACCATGGGACTTGTTGATCGTCATTGCGTAGGAGACAATGATTGGAAATTGTCTCCGGCTTAGCTTGAAAGGCCAGGGAGATTGAGAAGGCGACATATTCATCCTTGGAATATAGACAACGTTGCCGTGATTTTTACCACCCATAATACGTGCTTCAAGAACATGCGTAGCTATGTTAGTCACGATTTGACGTGTACCGTTACATAACCCTTCGGACTGATCGATGTTACGCATTAACATAACAGGTGTTCCTATCTTCAACTTTATGTGATGGTTAGGCAAATCGGAGGTTTTCAGAGAGCTTAGAAACTCAGGAGTCAGCACATCAAGCATGTCCCTATCGTGTATCTCGGAGCGATCTACAGAGTTACAACTAAAGAAATCCCCATGTCACCTAATTAAAAAAATGGAATCACTAATGTTGTGTTAATAAAACAGAAAAACCTGGTGCATGACCTAATTGGTTCAAATTTAGAAAGTAAGCAACAATACCTGGCATGATGGCTAAGACATAATCATTTATTTTGTCAACCATTTCAATGGTTAAAGCCAGTATGGCTCTACTCTGAAGGTATGTGTAATCACGATAATTGGTGAGAAACTCCGGATAGGTACTCGTTACAATTGCAACAATGGGATCTTCAAATTCAGTAATGAGCATCTCAGGTGGGAATTCAATCTCAGCGGTGCCATCGTTCGGTTCACCAACTCTTCCTTCCTCAATTTTGAGTAGCCAATCCGAGAACTCAGAAATTTCGGTCCTTTCTTGTTCGGTAGGACCGCAACTCAGACGCATATTCTTGGTTAACGATAACACCTTTACCGAATGCCAAATGTACGAAGCGTTGATTGTGGCATGAACAATGTCAGAACGACCACCCCTTGGTATTACCGACAAAATCTATCGGAAGTCCCCGCCGAATACGACAACCTTGCCATCGAATACCTCAGTGGAGTTGCTACTGCTACTCATGATATCTTTTAATGTTCTATCAAGAGCTTCGAAACACCACTTGTTTTCCATCGGGGCCTCGTCCCAAATTATTAATTTAGCCTGTCTGAGTAGCGCTGCAGAATCTTCTTTATAACCAATGTCGCAAGTCGAGTTATCCAATATAGGTACAGGTATTTTGAACCTCGAGTGAGCAGTCCTCCCACCCGGTAACAACAACGATGCAATCCCACTTGTTGCGACGGTTAAGCATATGTCGTGCTTGGATCTAATCGCACTTGCGAGTGTCCTCCACATGTAAGTTTTTCCGGTACCCCCATAACCATGAAGGAAGAAAACCCCACTTCTCTGACTTGTAACATCAAACATGATTGTGTCGTATATTCTCCGTTGCTCATCTGAAAAGAAATTTGAAGGTTTAGTCAATGTAAGAGCTACAAAAAGCTATAACAATGAAAAATAAATGTTATCGTGCATACCTGTAAGAGCAGAGTGAAGGGAGTTAAATTCGTGTTGCATGGTGGGAATGTCGTAACTCCGTTCGTCATATATGAGCCTATTGCCCAGTTATTCCAAGACATAACTGTCCGGGTATGGTATTGGGTAGAAATCTTTTAGAGTTTTCTGGTTCGTTTGAAGCAGTTGCTCAATTTCAAGCAAAGTAAGATTCTTCAGCTCCGAATCAGTAAGTAATAAATTTAAAAAAGTAACAGATTTACATGTGTTAGTGAATATAATCATTGGAACAATGAACAGTATAACGTTTGATAGATCGTACCATTGTTTTGTGTCAATTGTCTTTGGCGTTGCAACAATCCGTCCGATAGTAAAAGCCATAACTCATTCCATACATGAGCATGCCTGTTAACATTGCCTGACATAAGCATAACCACGAATAGTTTCCGAAGGAAATGACCTGATCCCCATTCACTGGCTTCTTTGATGGCCCCGATGTATTCCCTATCATCCTCAAGGAAACCCATTGCAAAACACGCATCCCTGAATGAATCGTACTGTGTACCACCAACCTTTCTTATGTCTTCGTAACTTGTAGGTCCCTTGACCACCGTCAGCATCATTCGTAGATAAAGAAGTTCGCCCGTAGACGGTGGAACTGAAATCAAACGACCAATCGTAAACCCTTTCTTGCGAGGCTTCCACGTTCGACTTTGTTTATGGTACACAAAAATGCTAACGAACTCGCCGTACGTTAGTTGTCTAGCATGTTCATAATTCTGATTTGCAAGCAACCACGCAGAAAATATGGATTCCGTAATGCTTGCCTTTTCCAGAATGTTCTCCATGCGGTCATAATCAGTGCAGTACAAAGGCTTCTCACCGATAAGATGGAAAAACATACGTTCAACCGCGGGTTTCCTTCCATGAATGTTGTAAGAGAAGATTCGCCAACTTGCCTCGCAAGGAGAGATGTATCTACAATCAATGTATTGTTTTATTTCATCAACGTGTTCAGTACCAGTCGATATGGAATGATTTGCCTGTACAACGGAAGCGGTAATTCTATCATATCTCTTGTGGATATATTTGAACAGATATTTGATCGACGTACTCTGATTACACCACTCCATGTTAATATGTGCCTGGTATTTCAATAGCAATTGAGTGTTGTAAGGGACGACATGTCTATTGTCCAAAGGGATGCCACTTTTGTGAATTATGTGTGTAGATGACCGTCTCCTGTACAAAGGATATCCTTCAGCATCGACAATTGTATTTTCGATGAATCGCTTAGGAAAGAATTTAGTGCATTTTCTATTCTTCATACACGGTGATGATTCCCTTGACAAACCACATGGTCCATGTACCATATGGGATTTGACCAAATTGTACAAAGTAGGATTAAGTTCCGGGTTAGGTATCTCAGCACAAATGATTCGGTCAATGTCAGAAGGGGTGGGATATTTACTTGCAGGATGCAAGAAGATCAGAATGTGGGCGCGGGGAGGCCTCTTTTTTGGAACTCTATCATATACATAACTGAGAGTAAGAAAAGTAAAAAAGGAATAAGAAAGAGTGCACTGATGAAATACAATAAGGAATACCTTAAATGTAAGACTTACATGCAATAACACGACCAAGCAGATGTTTTTTTGTGATGTCGCGCATGAGTTGGTCGAATTTTATCTTGAACACCTTAGCCACAATATCAGGACGGTCACTTGCATTTAAGTTATTGGGTTCCAACTGACATTTTATTTCAACCCAATTTGGGTTGCAGGTAAAAGTTATAAAGAGGTCAGGAAAACCCAATTTACTTGAAATCGCCATTCCGTCAAAATAGAGTTGGTCCATGTACCGCTTGCTGCCCACAAAACTTGAAGGCAAAACAACACATTTTCCTTCCTTATGACTTGTCTGGGAAGTTCCTGCAGTAGAAGGTTGTTGAATGTTGTTATACTTACCAACCCTTAATTTTGATTGATTTTTGCACAACCAATTCAGTCGCTCTGTCTCCACCATAGTGTAACCGTCAACTAAAAATTGTTGGAAAAGACATCTTGAATGGAGCAATGTTTTTGGTTCATCACTGCGCTCCTGTAGGCGGTAGCAAAGCCAGTCTTTAATGGTTTGCCTGTTATTCTTTGTGACTATTCTTTCATGCTGGTACTTGTGGAGTATGTTATCTCTGTAACCATCCTCCCCATATGGGAAAGTCAAGGGGTATTGGTACCCAAGATAAGCCGGGTGAAATTCATCGATTCTCTGCAAGCCACCGTCACGCTCATGTATTATGATGTCCCTTTGTTCAGCAGTGTCAACATCACCAACAATCAGCGCAGCGACTTCTGAAACAGAAGACGTGTTATATACCCGACCATCATCGAGACGACTTGAAATCAGTTTCAAACGCAAGTCTTGAAATGCATTATCTTTCAATACATCCCTTGCCATTCTGAATGCTTTAGCATGAACATTGTACTCATCCAACATTACCTTCAAATTGGTGACAATATCCTTTTCAATATTTTTGTTGTCGCTACAATGAGAACAAAAGGGACTCATGGTTTAAAAAAAGAAAGTTCCAAAATAAGTTCGAAACCACCATATAGTTGTTAGGCTGAAATTAGAATTACCTGAAATAGTCCATCCTATTGTCGACCTCATTTTCAGTGTCATATATGTAAAGCAGAGCATACTGTGGTGGTGAACCAATCTCGGGAAGCATAGTTCCGATCCGATGGCAGGTTTGACCATGAAGTCGCAAAGTAGGAGGACCGTTCCACGGGAATAAGTTGTGTCAAATTTCATACCTGGAGAAGTGAACGAAAACATAGCATTGTAAGTTCTTATGTTTTGTTGAAACTTTTTACTATGGCGTGATGTTTTATCAAACATGAGCTGTTGTAGGAGAGGAGGAGGTTGTTTCATAAGTGGCAGCATGACTTTCCCACTCCTGCAACAAATATGAAACTTTGCAAAAACGGCATGTCTGTTTTTATTCTTACGTTCCTGATACCACATCAAAGCCTTACAATGCTCACATTCCCAAAGAGGTTCTCCGATGTCATAGTATTCTGCATTTAATCAATTATGTGAGTAATTCTTAACGGAAAACAAATAATGTATAACCCAATGAATTGAGAACAGAAATAACCTTGAAGGTGCGATTCAAGCGTGTCTTCGTATGCCTCATCATCAGATTCTGATGACATCCCCAGATTATTCCCTGATCCAATGTCTGAGTTGTCTTCGGAAGAAGGATAAGCAGCGGACATATGAATAGCATTTACTGTGGGGTCAATTGTAATGGGTGATGTTCCAGTGTGGGGAGCAAAATTAGAAGTAGATGCAAAAGCATTTGAATTGGTAGACCATGTGTTTCGGTTATTCGTCATGGAAGGGCCAATGCTATGATTAACAGAAGATCCAAGCACGAAAGAAGGTTGAGGCAACGAATTACATGTGCTGTGTTGAGATGACGAAGTAGTCGTTGAATTACATTCGAAGGCAGGCATGTGAGAATTGAACGTGGGAAACAAATTAATGCCAGCATGCATATCGAAACGTCTTCGTTTTGGCGGGCATGTTGGCAAAACATGTCTTGTTGAGGGGGCAATATGAATGGTGTTGACAACATCAGTCAAGGGGACTGAGTTATTTGCTTGGTAGGATGGAGTAACTGTATAGGTAGGTGTCGAAGCCGAGGTGATTGTGTTTTCCTTGTTCATAAGGATGTGGTTATGCCTCTTCTGAAGCAATAATGATCTTCTCCTTTTCCTCGCCAGGGATGTAGGTGTTTCACCGGTATCGGCCATTACAATGTTATAGCTGCAAAATAGAAGGGGATGATGGCAGTTAGCATCCACATTGTTTAAAATGTCGTTACCAAAAGCAATTGTACGTACAAAGGTATAACATAAGTTAGTTAGAAGTTATGACTAAGAGTCTCAAACCTGGATGGCTTGGTGTGGCCGCTACCTTGTAATGAGGATGATGTTTGTTAAAGTCTCAAAAGAAATGGGATTGGACCACGTGTGTCTGAGGAATTTTTAAACACTACCGAATAAGGAGAGAGTATAATACATGTGTTTTTTGAGTCTCCAATAAGAAAATTGGCTGGGGAAGAATATAGTGGCAGAAAAATTAAAAAATAGGGGGAATGAGAAACATCTATGCAAAGCATACGTGGGGGTCATTTCATTTCATTTAAGAAGTTATGATGAATGGAAGATAGGGAAAGAAATGTATTGAAGATTATGTCATGATCATTATTAAATGTTAGATAAGTAGACATAATAGCAGGGTAGGGTGTTATGAAGTGATATGTAGCCATCTGTAGCAACTGCATCAAACTGTACATGGAATAACGTGCACGTTGGAGCATGGTGAATTTAGTTAGATGAAATGGGTGTTTACTATTAGGTGCTAATAAACAGTGTGGCCTGAAGTGTGATATTAAGTATTTTATGAATAATATGCAATTCGATTGACATAGTAATAGATATAGTGAGATGTATATAAATAATCTACAGCATCAGTGGGATGGTTGGGGTAAAAAAGTGGTGTGGTTTCTGTATGACTGTAACGTTCAAGATGTGTGATATTTTAAGCAAACATTTACAATTGCTGAAGGGCAATATGGAATAGATTACATCTGTAAGTAAATGTTTGCTATGATTAGTGACATGCAAATATATATATATATATATATATATATATGTTGGGGATGGAAAACCAAATTCATGTGGCGACATGAGAAATATACAATATTCAGTTGAATACGTTAAGTTGTATATGCAGAGACATATTGAAATAACAAACTTGATACTATTGTATTAATGAATTCAGGAAACATAGTCATTGAGATGTTTTAATAGATATTCAAAATACATCCACCAGTGTGTTGTTAATCAAAAAACTAAATCCACCAAAAAATTACATAAGTTAGTTGCCAAAATTTGTTGGAAGTCAATTGTTAATATAACACTGAATGCTGAAATCCCGAAGAAGCAAGGCAAACAAACACTTAAACCGCTGCCTTTTTACCGCGCTTGATGACTTTCTTAGCTTTGGTTGACGAAAGATCCCCCTCAGCCTGGTTTTTGCCGGATGACTCAAAGGAAGCGTCGGGAGACATCCTCTTCACATTAGCGGCAGGGGTGGCGGGATCAGGAATGTGTGTAGAGGAAATCTCAGCATCCTAGGTCAGAAAAAAAAAATAATGCTTTAAAAAAATTTTCTTCATGCTTCAACACAAAAAAATTAGAGGAAAACATTAACAGTTTTGCAAAAGATTCAAAGAGTGTGCAGCGTAATGTGAATTGTAAAATAATAATAAGCATATGGATAAGGTACCGTCATGGAAGTAAGCTTATCAAATGGTGCGCCTTCGTCAACACTCTCCAACATCTGCAGAAAGAGGAAAAAATTAGTAGGCATCTTCATGGGATGAAATAAGTCATATCTCCCATGTAAACGAAAACAGAGATACAATAGGTGAAGACCAAATTGGTTTGACTGAGAACTGATATGAGGGAAAGATGTTGGCTGAAAACGAAAAAAACAAAGGCATTATTGAGAAATATACATCAAGAATCATGGTGTTATAAACATAAATGTGAAAGTGTTAACCTGATCAGTTCCCTGTGATACCTCCAGTTGTTTAATCAGTTCCGCATCACTACGAAAGTCGACAACAGAGCAACTTTTGAACCTGGGACACCACTTAACCTTAAAGGCATACTTTAGGTTCAACATTGCATCCAACACAAGTGGAAACTCTAGGGGATCCGTGATTCCAACCTATGATTTAAAACAGAAACGTAATTGTGAAAGACTGTAGCATAAGCATGGGAACACAGTAAGATATAAATGTAAATGGATCAAAGTTATCCGAGGTAACACAAACCTATATCATTGTTGTACGTAATTGGGCGGCCGATGTCCTCAAAAGCTCTATGGATTCCCTATCCCAGAATATGAAGCTACCACAACAGCTGTCTTGCTTGACCCCAATTTCAATTTTGTACCTACAAAACATTAAATCATCAAACAGTATTAAAGATAAGGCTCAATCAATAACAACAATGTAATGAAATAAAAGGGTATGCAACCTCCATATTTCAGCTTTGGTTCGGTGGCCGTCCCGGCAAAAAAAAGGTGGTTTGTCACCTTTAGCAACCTGTGAACATTGATGGCAGGCTTTATAATGCCAACCATTAGGAGATGCGATGACCTTATCGGTTGTTACGACAGTAATGCAGAAAGTTGTCTTCAAATTACAAAGAGACAATGTTAATGCATTCATGTAATTTGATAAAACACACTATTCAAAAAAATTCACAACTCAAGCACCTCATGTAATGTGATGATGTCACATAATGAGAGGGGAATAACTTTGGACAAAATTGTTTCAGTAGGGGTCTGTTGAGAACCCGAAGATTGTTGGGACCAGGAACGGTTGTGTGCCCCCAAGGCCGACGACTTTCCAAATTTAAAATCGATGGGCAAACTGTAATTGTGAGATACTTGTATTAAATAACATTCCAATGGAATCATTCAGTCAGGTATGTTTGTAAATAAATAGTCCAAAGAAGATGGTCGAACCTTTTTAAAAAGTCAGTGATGTCGGGCAAATCTTCGTTGATATGAATTTTCGTAATGTTGTATGTGTTGGTAACGACAAGGGGATATTTCCCTACAATACGGCAGACAGCGTTAAAAGTGGGTGTGGAAGATTAAAAGTATCGGGATAAAGGTATAAATATCAGATAGCGTGTTGTGCATTTGCGTACCTTCTTCTTTGACCTTGGCATATTTCAGCAATATCACAGTTGCTTTCGCAGGGTCCTGATGTTTTTGTTTGTAATCAAAGAACTCCAGAGCATATGTCTCCCACAGAGTGCAATGCATTGTGTTGTCGCTAGTGCATTGTAAATGAAAGGATCAGAATATATTGAAATAACATAAAAGAGAGGGTTTACAAAAGTAATTATGGGAGATGTTGTCATGTAACATACGATAAGTCCCTCAATATTAAATTGACCTGAGGCTTTTTCCCCACGAAATGAGATTGGGAGTATCCGATTTCATCTACAACACCTATAACATCTACATAAACGGGAAACACGATAGATTAGTTAAGATATAGGAAAGATGGCAAAGAAAACATGGAAATGTTGATGAGAAAAAATAAATACCGATTAAGAGATTCTTGGGCCATTTGCCCGAGATGATGTTCGCAAAAGGCGTTAGCTGAAGTTTCTTATCAGGAATCTGATGTTTACCAACATCTCCCACCGTGGTACCACCAGTGAATTTCAACAGATACTTGTGCGAAGTAGGTTTGAAAATCAGATTGTTAGGATGAACTTGAAAGTTCATTATCGTGCAAGTTTCGTTAATAGACATTGTTGAGTCAAAAGCTTGTCTAAAGATTGTAGGAACAATGACATGAATGTCATGACCCTGAAACATGAAAACAATGAACACCAGTATTGTCAAAGCTCAAATACACAACCAATATTGTCAAACTTTTAAACAACTTGTAAGGAAGAATGAGCAAAACAGGTATTGATACAACCTTAAAAGGAAATCATAAGAAATGTGAAATAACATTGTCAAGAGTTACAAACAACATGGTCAAAGAATAAACATTAAGATGTTTGAATGACATGACTCTGAAACATGCAAAGAAAGAACACCAGTATATTCAAAGGTGTAATACACCACCAATATCGTCAAACATTGAAACAACTTGTAAGGAAGCTAAAGGAAAACAGATTCTAAAACAACTTTAACAGGAAATCATAAGATATGTCAAACAACATTGTCAAAAGTTAAAAACAACATTCAACGAAGAAACACTGATTTTAAACATACCTGTTTGTCTACCACAACCATTTCGAAATGCTCTTTGGTTGTCGTTGTAACCTTCCACTTGTGATGAATCTTTACAGCAAGTTTCCACAAATCTTTGCTATCATTGATGTCAGAAACCGGCTCAAACGGGCGTGCCATTTCGTTGAGGTTTCGTCAGAGATAAAATGGTGTTGGTAGTTGAGATGAAGAGATGAAGGAAAATAAGTACGATCAAAGACACCAAGTGGTTCAAGGGCGTAGACAGTGAAGGTGGAGTAGAGAAGGTGCAGTGGTTATAGTTTTGATAGTGTGAGTTGATGGTGAACAGTGGTGAATAGGTGAAGAGGTAAGGTGGGTGTGTTTTGAAAAACCAAAGAAAGAGCGAAGGTGGTAACACAGAGAAGGCCAATGTGGGAAAAAGGTGGTGTGGGTTCAGAAGCCAACACGTGTACAAAAGGGCAAAACAGTAAAATCAGTGGGTGTAACTTTTCTTATATGGTAGATTACCTTACTATTTATTTATCGATGTTATTTTTCTTATTAATTAGTAAGATAGCCGCGTGTTCGCACGAGTAAATATATTTGGGCCTAAATTTTTTAAAGAGTCTCAAAAAATAAGGAAGTTTCTTACCCCGCCTCTTGAGGTTCTTACGCATCGTGTACCCTTCCAAAAATACCCCCTGCTTCCGGAGATGTATCTCTGGACGCACCTTTTTTTTTACTTAATGTTGATTTTTTTCCAGAGATACATCTACGAAATGTTTTCGTATATATAGCTCCGGAACATTTTGCAATACATTCGCGCCAGAACCTCTTCTCCTCCCTCATTCTTTATTTTTCATCTTCTCACTCTCAAACTCTCCAAACTCTCGAAACTCTCTCAATCCTCAAAAAGTCTTTTTCCACCAAACTTCATTATTTTTAATCAAGTTCGACAAGGAGAGATCATTTCAACGATCAAGAAACACCAACACATTCAAAGATCGATATAATCGGTAAGTTTTCAAGTTTCCGAGGTATTTTCGATTCTTTCACTTAAACGAGTTAGAATATAGTTTTAGGGGTAGAAATCCTTAGATAGTTTTAGAAACATAGTTTTGAGATAATGTAGGTATTGTTTGTTGGCTGAAACGGACGACCAAGGCTTCAAAAAATCACATTTACATGGGTAGGGGACGCCATTGCCGTAACCTTTGGAGTTGCAGGTTATTCCGGATCTACATCTACGAAACAATTTAACGTTAGGACACTTCCGTAGATGCAGCTCCAGAACAACCCAATCGTTGCAAATTTTGGGTTCTTTCGTAGATACATCTACGAAACTTTTTTCGTGTGTGTCTATCCAAAAGTAGAAAATGTTAATTTTTTTTCTTTTTTGTTTTTTAATTTATTTGTATTTAATTGTTTTTTCTTGGTTATACCTTGCAGGCATTATGGCAGACAGAGACGATAGATTACAACTTGGACGGGTTTCGCAGCATGCATCTGTGAGACGCGAGCGGAGCCAGACCACCGTTACCCAGGCCGATACAGCTGAGGCACAACCTACTGGACAAACTTCTTCATCACATGTCCAGGACACTCCCTCGACCTCGTATCCCACCCCCATCATTGACTTCTTCATCCCAGAGGCGTCGAGATTCAGCCGAGGGTTCATCACAGGCCCCGTCCTCCCGCAGGCCTCGTCGAAATACTCATGTTCCTCCTACTGCCAATGATGGTGCTCTGGTACCACCTCCAGAGGGTGATGACCCACCAGCGGAGGATGCTGGCGACGACGACGATGATGAGCCAGAGGGTTTCCCAGGGGGTCCCTCAGATATGTCTCTGCTGACAAGGTACGCTGACCATACTTCCAAACATGTCTAGGAGGGAGAGGTAACATTACTCAGATTGTTTCTTTTTATTTTTCATTGGAAATTTATAATTTGTACCATTGTTTCTTATTAACATTGTTTCTTATTTAGGGAAATTTTTCAGACTCGTCAGCCGCAGAAGTTCTACAACCATGGGCGGAAGATATTATCTTTGGAGCAGCCACATGAGACTTAGTTCCAGGATGTCCTTGTCGCCTATGATTTGAAGGACCTTTGTGAGATCGGTTACAACCTGATCCACAACGAGATGCTGATGGGATTTGCGGAGAGATGACACCCTGAGACGTCCTCCTTCCATCTACCGCACGACGAGGTAACTATTACACTAGACGACATCTCCTGTCTATTGCATATATCAATCAGGGGTATCCTCCCCCGTCACGGTAGGATGACGAAGGAGGATGCGAGAGAAATGTTGATCGATGAGCTTGGACCTGATCCACTGCATGTGCTTGAGGAGGTGGATAAGACCAGAGGGGCTCATGTGAGGTTCTCCTTTCTGACGCGTAGATTTCATGAGGCGCTCGCTGCTACACGGCAGGCAGATGGCGATCCAGTCGAGGTTGAGATACATAAACAACGTGTGCTGAAGTGTTATTTTCTATTTTTAGTCGGCACACAGCTGTTTGTGGACACTTCCTCCACATATACCGATATCGCTTACCTGAGGTACTTTTTGGATTCCACACGGATCCATGAGTATAATTGGGGGGCGGCTACCTTGGCTTACATGTACTCGAGACTGGGAGAGGGATGTCTGTGGAAGACCAGGAATGTGGCAGGGAGCGTGGCTCTACTTATGGTAACAATCTTATATCCTGATAACTTTTTTTTCATTTTTTTCATTCTATATTCGTGAAAATGCTTGATCCTGATGTTTTTTATTTTCATTTCAGGCTTGGATATTCCACCACTTTCCCATGATCGTCGGGTGGGGGAGTGTGCCTGATTACACAGAGCAGATGCTGCGTGCCCGTGCCTTTATCCCGCTCAGGAGGAACCAGGCGGTCGACCCTTACAGAGTTTATCTCAATCGCCTAGTTGCTGAGGAAATTCGCTATAACGTATATGCCGATCACCATGAGACGCACCCGTTTAACGACATATCACTATTCTCTAGATGGTTGGCATGTAGTTTAACCATCACTGTTCCATATTTGCCCGAGTGCGTCATGCGGCAGTTCGAGTACACACAGACGATACCCAGACACCTAGTTGTCTCCGCTCCTCTCGGCTTGACCCGTAGGCAGATATACGAGATCTTTACTGACCACAAGACGCACATGGTACCAGACGAGGCTCGGTCGACCAGAGCGCCGAGAGACTGAAGTTGCATTGATGGCTATATCATGTGGTTCTTCACCGTCTCACACCCATACATGGTGCCCACTGCAGAAGGATCACTGCCCATACCAGCTCATCAGGAGTTCTTATAGGAGCAGCAGTCTCAGTTGGACCACACTCAGGATGTCTTGCCTCGCTGTCATCAGATAATGGAGATGGGGTGGGCAGACATTGCCTCCGATTTCTTCCCTAAGGGGTCTGACCACTGGCGTGTATTGGATGAGATGATTGAAGTGGCACAGGGGGCACTTATGTATCACAAGCATCGCGCCAGGACGGGTGGGATCGATGGCCTAGGACGCAGACCGGGCGGTCGAGGAGGCGATAGAGACAGACGAGGCGGTAGAGGCATAGGCATAGGAGGGGATTCAGATGTTGTCAGGCACACACAATAGTGATTGTGATGTGTTTTTTGATGTATATATTTTGATGACAATTATGTACTATTTTTTATGATTATGACATATTACTTCTCATATATATATATATATAATTTTATTTACGAATGTATGTTATTTTATATTCATCTGCAACAGTTAATTTCCATTTGCGACCAATAAAACTTGATTTAAAAAAAAAACCTGTTCTGATAAGATTTCGGAGATGCATCTACAGAAATTTTTCCGTAAATTTGTCTCCGGAAGCATCCAGCGTAAAGAAAAAAAGGGTGTGTCCGGATGTGTATCTCCGGAAGCAGGGGGCATAAAATGAATTTTTTTAAGTGCCTAAGAGTATCAAGGGGTGGATTAAGAAATTCTCAAAAATAAACTTTAATGATTGCATGTATATGCAATGTTAAATTAAGAGAATTTCTTATTGCATCCCTTGGGGTTCCTTAGGCACCATGCACGCTGACTAAAATGCCCATTGATCTCGGAGATGTATCTCGGAACGCACCTTTTTTCACCTTTTTTTAATTAATTCCGTAGATGCATCTACGAAATACTTCCGTAGATGCATCTACGAAATACTTTCGTATGCGTATTTACGAAAGAAACCCAGAATCAAAATCCCAGAAAATCAACATTGCAACAATAAAATCAACACTTATAAAATAAAATCGGCGTTACAATGATGATTTTGACAGAAATTTAAATACTACATTTTAATTTCCCGGTGGACGCTTGCACATCTCTAAGATGTCTTCGACCGCTCTTCAGACCCTCGCCTTCAACTCGAGCAAAATTTTCTCTTCGAAACCGAAATACGTTCGCCACATCGCCCTAACATCGTCTTGATTCTTGAGCTCAAACTTGCTGTAAACAATGTTCCCTTCGTTGTCAACTGAAGGTGAATGATACTCAAGCTTCATAACCTTTCGCTTGTCATTGTAAGGTAGGCGATATTGGATCTCGTCTATGATATCAGTGGGGGGGGGGGTGAGATCCATGAGCTTGAACGTCCTCCCAAGTGTTTTGCCGTCGGAAAAGGAGACACTTAAGATATACAAACGAATCTTGATTTCAAACAATTGAGACATTTTTGTATTTGTGTGAAAGATAACAAATGAAACCCCAAATTTATAGAAAACCTAGGTGAATATGGACCAACCATTTTCTGTCAAACCGGTTTTCGGAGCTATATCCACGGAACGACCCCAAAATTATTGGTTCTAGAGGTGTATCTCTGGAGTTTTCCCTGAAACTGCAAAATTAAGAACCTTCCGTAGATACATATCTGAAACTTTTCCTGCTACATTTTTAAACCAGAACTCAATATAGAAGCACATCATAATAGACAAATAAAAGGCAAAAATGCATAAATAAGGCATAAGAATAAAAAGTGACTATTTTGCACTTCAAAAATTTATAATTAGTCGTACGATTATACAAGAATTCAAAACGAATCAAAACAAGTGTCATCGGCTTAATCTATTAGTGGTACCCCTTTGGAATTTTCTGCATTTGATTCCTTTTCAATGTTGTTCAATCTATCGAATTCGTTCATCCTTTCAACAAAACGATCCGGTCACGTCTCGGCATTTGTGGTTGAATGAGTCGCTCATTCCAGTGATGTAGGTGGTATGGGGCATCTCGGTTTCAAGTAAACTTGTACAAAATGTATTGATTTTGCAAGCCATACAATACACATGATGCGATCATTTGGATTTTGAGGTGGTGCAGTGCAGAGTGGAAAAAAGGTTTTCGAAAACCTGTATCGCGTCAACTCAATGCACACCCTATAATATGCACATGCAATAAGATGACCCATATCATAGAAGGTAATCCATTTCGACACTGGTGCCAGACCACTCAAGCAAGGAACAAGAGATTCATAAACCGCATCAAAATTTTCTTTCTTTCCATACAACCGCGTGTACGATTCTTTATGCGTCTTCAACTCTTCGATTAGTTGATGACGGACAAGCGCATGATTATCCTCTTCTTTACCAAGCAAAGCCGAAACGGCTCGGTAACCTCAATTACCATCCTCTTCAACATTGACGATACGGTCAATTTATTTGTGCATAAAAACCGACATCTCGTCGATGAATGAAATTTTCGGTGGAATCAGGGTCGGAGGCGGTTTGCTTATGCGGGCTCCTTTCATGACACTTTTTTGAGATTTAGGAGTCGGTGAGTCGGGATAACTTTTGTCAACGTGCTCACAATAAGAAGAAGACTGTGTAGTCGAGTTGTCATTCGGTGTAAGCTTCATTTTCTTCGGAGCACCTTTTGTCTTTACCGCTTGAGAAGGTGGTTTCATGTCGGTTGTTTCGGGATATGCAATCTTCCTTAATTGTTCTTTGATGTGGAGTTTCATGTTGTCATCGACTTTTGAGAATCTCTCTTGTATAGCTTCCTATTCGGTCAAAATAGAGATATTCAGTTTACCTCCTTCCATGCATCCATCATCATCAAAATTAAGTCTTTTCCAATGAGGGCAAACTTAGTCCATTCTTATTGGCTCACCTAGTTTCAACTTTTTAGCAATAACACAAGCACACGGAAGACAATAGGTTTTCACAAAAGTGCAACCACCATTTGCCTATCGGAACCTACAGTTTCAGCTCGTTTGGCCTCGTGAAAAATATAGTTCAACCCCGACCGAGACATATTTCCGATCAATTGAAAATAAAGAATGTTGTCTTTAAATCGATGTTCCAATACCGTTATACTCCGACCAAATGTTGTTTATATATCATTATGTTGTTTTTAATCATGAGATTTACGGAGTCCCAATCTCGACACAAATCCCTTTGCTATTACCCAACCAATTTTTCAAACTATCATGGGCCAACTCAACTCTATTGGTGGTTGTATTTCCAAGGTGTCAGACATTATCAGTCCATGCACAAACTATCTTCTCCTTCACCTGATCAAGAATAGTGCTTTTAACGTATTTCAATAAAGCAGGATACTTTTCACACACTTTCCGAAATTGAATGATGGAATCATATAATTCTTTTGTGGAAGAATTTAGTATACGATTCCATGCATCCACTATTTTTTCAACAATCACACCGGCCTTCACCAATTTCCACCTTCGGACTCTACTTGTTTTGCCCCCACCGCGGGTTTAACCCGACTTCTCACATTCTTTGTTACGTGATATCGACAAAGTAATGCATTAGAAGAAGGAAATACCCTTGCAACCATATTCATCAACACAGTATCGCGGTCGGTAACAATTGCTTTAGGCATCTCAACTTGGTCCTTCAAAAGTGACCGACACACCTCTAATGCCCATGTAAAATTGTCCTCTTTTTCACACTCCAGAAAAGCAAAACCAACGACATCATCTCAAATAAAGGAAGTCTATACTTGTTGATCTTGTAGGTAGAATCAAGAATGAGCATTGTCGAGAATGTGTTGAACAACTTTATCGAATCCGGATGAGTCCAAAAAATATCTCGGACCGTAACTCCATTGTCGCAAGTTCTGTACCGGGACACGTAACTGCTATCATCCAACAATTTCAACAGTTGTTGCATCTCACTTCTATCTCCCCTAATCGCCTTGTTGGTGCGGTACCAAATGTTATACACTTGCCTTATACTTGACATATTGTCGGGTTCCTTCTGTTTCAATGTGGCAAGTATATTTTTCAGTTGGACAAGATTCAAGGTCATGTCACTAATACATGTCTTCTCTTTCGGCTTGAGCCGACATAGACTAGGATGGCCTTGTAACTTTAAGCACAGTTCATGGTTATGCAAACCACAAATAACACTAAATTTCCACTTTTTGGTACTCAACATGTAACCACGAATCTTAAAAGGACATTCACATTTTCTACTACCGCTTTCGTCTCTTTTAAACTTTCGTAGAGGAGTCTGATATTTCCCGCTTCTTTCGCACAACAAAGTTACAAAAGCGTTTCTTATTTCCAAACCATTATCTGATCTTCCTATAACCACACCAAAACCAAGTCTAGTTGCAGTCCTAAGAATCCATGTGAGCATGCTTTCACAATCATCAAACTCTTGCTTGTTATTAAAGTCAACACCGACATCTACCGACTTTACGACAACCTCTTGACCATTCGAAGAAACATCGTTTGTAGAAACTAATTCTTTTGAGATATTATCGGGGTGCACCATATCTATTTGTAAACAATAAGAAAAATAAACAAAAATTACAAAGCTCCTGTAAAAAAAAAGACAAACACGTTCCGGAGATGTACATTCGGAAGTGTTCATCTTCAACACGTTCCGGAGATACAGCTCCGGAAGCAACATTACTTTTTTCCCAAAACTTTGATGATTAATGTGAGAAATGTAGTGGACAAAGTGCAATCTTTACCTGAAATTCGATCTTCTCTTTCTCCCATTGATTTGTTGCACGAAAAAGTTAGAGTTTTGGAGTGAAAATGATATTGATAATGTAGGGTTTTTAGGTTGGTGAAGGTGAGTGTGGAAGAAGAAAAGATAACAATGAAAGGAGTGATCATGCATGTTTAAAATATAGCAGAAACTTCCGGAGCTGTATCTACGGAACATTCTGGCGCTTAGACGTTCCGGAGGTGCATCTACGGAAATTTCCTTGAACTGTATCATTTTGAAGTTTTTCCCAGTGTATACCAGTAGAAAATGATTCTGTAGATGTAGCTTCAGAAACAACAAAATTTTGGCAAAAAAAATGTGCGTCCGGATGTGTATCTCTGAAAGCAGAGGGCATAAAAAGAAATTCACTAGATACCTAAGAGTATCAAGAGGTGGATTAAAAAACTCTCTAAATTAATAGAGATATCTTACATGAACATCTACAGATTTGATATTATAAGACCACTTAGATTTCAAATTAGACAAATGAGGTGAAAAGTGTTAATACAGATGTCCAAAATTAACAAATTTTCTTTTAAAGATTTCCCATGTATACTTGTATGCCAAACAAAGAAAATGTGAGCATCTGTATATGTTATGTTGTAAGAAAAACCTGTGATTAAAAAATTGAAAACTTAGAAACAGTGTCACCAAACCAATCATTTAAATGCTCATATGTGTTTAAAGACAGAATAATCTAGCAAATATGAAGAAAAAAAAATGAAGAAAAATAAAATAAATGATCCAATAATTTAGAACTATACTTCAATCACATTAACTATATTTTAAATAAAAAGTGTATTAACATTGCAAAAAACCAGTTTGTTTTGCATGACTAAAATTGATTAAAAAATGACAATTAAAATAATATTTTTACCCCAGTGAAAGTATGGTTGTCAAGCACGTCTATGGCAGGTAGAATGCCCCTATAAGTGGATTGTGTCAATATTATATTATAAATAATATTGAAGTAGTATCTTCGTTTACTTAAACAGTGAAAATAATGTTTTGAAATTAATTTAAATCGAATGGATCGAGGCTAGAATTGTGAACAAAATCATTTTTCTTAAAAGTATTTCAAACATTCTTATATGTCTTAGAGTTGGAACACATGAATATCCAGGATAATTTAACCTATACTTGAGTTTGCATAAGATCGATGAAAACCCGAATGTAGGAAAGAGTATTTGAAATTTTAGTGAAGATGATGTATGTTTTTTATTATGTTTTTCTGAATCCGGAATGAAGTATTTATAGGTCATACTGATGTTGTTTCACAAGGTTGCGACCCTTGGTGAAACAACTTCCTTTTACCAAGAGTTACAAGTTTTTGCCAAAAGTTATATTGTTTCGCCTATAACATCATTCTTCAAGAGTTCCATACTTTCATTCTGCAATACTTCATGAAGTGTTGCCTATTTTCGAATTCAAACATAATACAACACTTCACAAGTGTTGCCTATTTCTGAATTCAAAAATTTATCTTCACTTGAATATTTTTTGACATATTGGAACACTCCCATGGGCATTGATTGTCCATAATTTCCAACAATCCCCCACTTGTTCTAATAATGACAAGTCTAATTCCAGAAAAGGAGGTATAAAGAATGTTAATACTGTTATGCATCTTTCAATTTAAAACTTAACCTTAGTGAGGACAACACAAATCCTAATTAGAATGTTTGGTAGCAATGCTTTTAAACCATTAATCCATATGATTGGACAGGCGTTACCTTACACACATTCTTTAAGGGTTCTTCCCCTACATATCTCGCCTAACACTTATTTATGGCCATATGCCTTCCTGTTTCATGAATTTTTTGTGAGAGAAACTCCAACTCTCACTTTGAGACGACACCATCTTGATATTCACATAGGTGAAGTTCATATTGTATCATTTTCCATGAGACACATACCTAGATATTGAACTTCATTAAGAGTTTAAATAAAAACTCAAACCTCATTTTAAAGGTCAACATTATCACAAAATTTTCGACAAACATCCAAATCAACGACTTGTTGTTACCCATTGAATCTTGAGGTTAATGTTATGTTTACGTAAGATTAGATTGCTGCCGTTGTCGAAACTCTTACTCAAGGAGTTTCAACCCCATGCGTCTCGAGGTTGTTTTTACTAAGTCTTTGACAAATAGCTTAGTAAATGTATCAGTCAAATTATAATTTGATCGCATATGAATGAAATGATTACACCCTTAATCAATTTTTTCATGAAAGAATGTCTAAGTCCTACTTGTCTAGACCTTCTTTTATACACTTTTTGTATGCTCTAGGTAAGGTGGCTTGACTACTGCAATGTATCAACACCTTTGAAACATTGTCTTTAGCCAATGAAACTTCCAACAGAAGGCCCATCAACCATTTAGCTTCTTCACCAGCGGAAACAAGAGCCACAAACTCTGATTTTATGGTCAAGAGAGTAATACATGTTTGTTTCTTGTTCTTCCAAGAAATTTCACCTCGAGTTAATGTAAATATCCACCCAGTTGTAGATTTATGATCTCCAACACTCGATATCCAACTCGCATCGGTTTATCCTTCTAGTATGGCATGAAACTGTCATACCCCAAATTTTGACCACTAAGATTTCCCATTACTGTGCAAATCATCTTCACAATATGGAGGAACCATTATATTTCATCAGTCTCCCCAAAGATGGGTGAGCATCCACTACAATCAAAATTAAGGTTTCAAGCCCTCTCAGAGCCTTAGACAAAGGATCAATCAAGGAATGACATGATCTTCAACTTGTCTAAACCTCTCAAACATACACAAAGGATCAAAAAGGACTCCCACTCCAATGATTAAGCACAAAGCTGCTCCCTTCTAGGTGGATCAAGCCTTAAGATCGCCAGCATCACCAAATTAGGGTTTTGGTCGATCAGGGTCTCCAAAGGGAAATTTTCCTCTGGGCATGGGCCAATGATCCAAAACATAACCTAATATACTCCATGGAACCTCATGGACCCAAGCATCAAGTCAATTTTGCCTCAGGGGATGCATACATCAAAAATCAGGAATTAGGGTTTCTTGACCTAATTCACCCATAAGTTGACTTTTAGGGCAAATCATGAGCCAAGACCTCAAGACAGGATTTGAGGGTCTCTAATGAACTATATTGATCCATTTGGAACAATGGATTAATCCAAGAAGTTTGAGCAACAAGTCTCAATTTCATCTGCACCACAATTAGGGTTTCGCGAGGAAAGTCAACTGCAACTTTGACTTTTGACCAGGACATGCTCCCAAGCCCTATTACATGCATCAATATACCCTATGACACCCATGGAACATGTCCATCAAGTTTTATTTAGGTCAAGGTCATGATTTCATGAAGAATTGCACAGTTTGGAATTCATCTGATAAAAAGTCAACTGTGCACAAAAGTCAACTTTGACTTTTTGAGATTTTTCACCAAAATGGATTTTTAACCCTAAAATGATGTTAATGTGTGATTTGAGTCATCATTCATCAAGAAAAATCAAATAAAGTTGGATAACTTGTAAAAGGGGTAACCATAAAAACTTAGAAAATTTTCTAAGTTATGGGAAAAGTTACACTAATGTGCCAACTTTGGAGGACCATAACTCCTAAACCACAAGGCCATTGTTCCCCATTCAAAGCTTGATTTGTAGATCTCATTGCCCTCTACAAAAGCTTCATACTGACCTATGTCCAAATTCCTCATGGATTCTGAGTTATGGAGTGATCAAAATCAAGAAAAGTCACTTTGTTCCAACACTTAGTGAAAATTTCACTAAGTCAGATTTTACCCTACTTTTTGCCAAATGTAGGGGGATTTTTCACTTGGATTCAAAAGAGATCAAAACCAAACATGTTCAAACAGTTGTTGTATCATGTAAGGGCTTTTCAAAATGGCCAAGAACATTACCAAATTCAATTTGAGTTATGAGATATGACATTGGCAAGTTGCCTTACTGAAATCTGCCAAGGCAAGGCAGATTTTGCACTTTTGGTCGATTTACCAAAATTAGCCAAATCCAAATGCTCCTATCCACTTGGACACATCTGAGGATTGAATCTAAAGGGGACAACCGCTGAGCCAAGCCTCCAAAGTCTTTGGAACAAGAAATTGCATGTTGAACCTAGAATTGCCAAAATAGGGACAAGACTTCAATTTTGGATTGGAGCATTCAATGGAAGCACCAAGGTGGCATGGACTGAGCCATTCTCAACTGAATTCAGTCAAGACTTATCCAAGACCAAGGGAACCAGCAGCCTGTGCCCTAACCTCTAGTCAATGGCTAGAGGAGACTTGGATTTTCATTTGCCAACATTGGCTAAACCTACTCAGCAGTTGCCATTCACTATTCCTTGCAAAACAAACTTGCTCTACTATAAATAGAGCTCAATTGTGATCAGTTTGAGTACACCAAAGCCATCAAACAGATGCTTTCCTCAAAATCTCTTCTTTTACTCCAATTTTGCCTTCTAAGGCAAGTCACTATCGGGTTTTGAGTTTGAGAGCTTTTCCAACCAAACCAATCACACACACACCTCATATACATCATATAGAAGTGATCCAAACACTCACATAACATCTGGAACACTGATTTCACAAAATCACCAGGCAATTGCTCAAGTTCTTGACAGTTTTGCAGTTGAGGTACCATCTTCAACTCCAAACCATTTCAATCCATTCCAAGTATCCAGACACACTCCATGGCACCTAGGGAAGCTATCCAGATCATTGGAACCTAGTTGTAACACCTCCAACACAAATCACGATCACCAGCTGCAAGTGGTAAGCATGAGCTCTTCTAACTCTATGATCCATGCAATTTTTGCTGCACAATAATTTGGCCATATGTTCATAATCATGCATGGAATGTTTCCCCTCAATTAATTGCATTGTTTGAATCGTGTATCAAAAATCCTAGCCTTCATGCAGAAATTAGGGTTCTTGAGGATTTTTCATGATTTCTTGTTATATGTTTAATTTAAATGAAATTAATTGCCATAGACATGATCGTGAGGTTAAAACGAGTTGATTGGTATGTGGATTACATGATATGATTAAGTATTCAGTGAGATTGGAGAGAAAATGCAAATCTGGCCAAACCCAGAACACGCGCGTGTTCTTGGCGCCATTTCTTTCAAATTCAAATATTTGAATTTTGTGATTTTATTTAATTGATTCAAAAATTAATTTCTCTCTGAGTTTTAATGATTTTGAGTTGATTCTTTTTTTAATAATTCACAAAAATGTTAAAATATTTTATTTTCCCAAAAAATCATAAAAATATTATTTATTTTGTATAATTGATATTTTTGCAAAGAATTAATATTTTAATTGTTTTTAACATTTAAAATATTTTTTCCACCTTGATTTTGCAACTTTTAATGCCTTTTAATTATTTTGTAGGTCAATACTTAATTTTTGAAGCATTAATCCAAGATCACAATTTGTTTTCCATATGTTAAACAATTTTGATCATTTTAATTGAATTTTTATTCAATTAAATACATTTTTGAAAACAAATTAGGGTTTTTGGATTAATTCAACCCTCATAAATCATTTTCAAAACTTTTGGGCCTCTTGAGAGAGTGTAAGACCCATCCTTTTGTACAGAAAACTTTTTGGGCCTCATTCGTTGTATAAGTCCCTCTGTACATTTTCAAATAAACGACGCGATCGTCGCCTTTTAAAAAAAATCATATGGGCCTCTCCTTGAGCTATAAGACCCATTCAAAACTTTTGGGCCTCTAATCGAGTGTAAGACCCAATCCCCTTTTAACCAAAACCATTTGGGCCTCACTTATTGTATAAGTCCCTCTGCGTTAAAAGAAAACCTCGGCGCGATCGCCATTTTTAAAAGAAAAATCAATTGGGCCTACCCTCTTGTCATAAGCCCCACTCTTTTTCTTTAAACTTTTTGGGCCTCTTGAGAGAGTGTAAGACCCACCCCTTTGTACAGAAAACCTTTTTTGGGCCTCAGTCACTTGTATAAGTCCCTCTGTACAAATTCAAACAGTACGCTCACTGATAAAACCCTGGGCCTCTCCTTGAGCTGTAAGCCCCAAATCTTTATTTTTCAAAGCACTTTCTCCTTTGATTTTGAATATACTGTTGTTTTCAATCTTTCTTTGTTGAACAACTAACCAAACAGCATGGAAGCTCTACAGCCGAGTAAGTGGTTATTGCTTTCATTTACCGCTTTCATATACATATAACTGTATTGTGGGGCTGTTTCGCTGTAAGTCTTCTTTCATAAACTCATATCAACTGTGTAATAATAGTATAGATATTTAGAGTTTCCCCGGCAACTACGTCTAGAACTAGGTCACGCCGTTTCACTTATTCGTAGAAATAGTCTAAACTAGATCCCCATAGGATTACCAGACACAATCTTCCCTCCTCTTGGGGTTAAACAACATGGAGACATGAAAGGCAGCATTCTCGGTGAACCCTTTCATAGACTGTCACTCGTAGAAGTTGTCAAAGAAACTCTATTACCTAGAGATAATCTCTTCTCCGTGAATTGCATCTCTTGAGTTTCTTCCAAATTCTCGGACTTTCCTGGCTTGATCTATTCTCGGTGAATGGCATATCTTAAACTTCTCGGGGTTTGGGGACCCACAAGCTTCTTAAAAGCACTTGTCAAGGAACTCTACTCCCCAGAGATGATATTTTCTCCGTGAATGGCATCTCTTGAGTTTCTTCCAAATTCTCGAACTTTCCTGGCTTGATCTATTCTTTGTGAATAGCCTGTCTTGAACTTCTTGGGGTTTGGGGACCCATCGGCTTCTTAAAAGAATCAGCCTCCTCTTGGGCATCGTACAAGGACCCACAGGCTTCCTAAAAGCAACCCTCGCCTCCTCTTGGGCTTAGTACAAGGACCCGTCGGCTTCTTAGAAGTATTCACAGCCTCCTCTTAGGCTTCGTATAATGATCTCTTTCTCCGGGAATGATAGCCTTCTCTTGGGCATCGTACAAGGACCTCTCGGCTTCTTAAGAGTTTGTAGCCTCCTCTTGGGCTTCGTACAAATTATCCCGACGACCTCCTAGAGGTATAGGAACAGAACCTAGTCATCTTCATAGGACAGTCCTTTCAAAGAGTCTACTACTGTTTCTCAAAGCATAGTACAAAAGATGAAACTCTAGACTTGGGCAGTCTAATCTCCTTGAGTCTCAAATACATTCTCAAGTGACCCCTTCGTTAAATAGGAAGAAAACCCGTAGACTCGGACAGTCTCAAATACCCTTCGGATTTCCCGCTTCCTTAAAGAACAGGAATAACCCGGATCCTCAAATCAAATCCTTGAGTACAGTGTTGCTCATATAAGAACTGATTTTCTCTTTAAAATCAGTATACTGGACCTGTCACTTAACTGAAACAGTAACCATAGCCTCCTCTTAGGCTTTGTATAATGATCCTTCTCCAGTGAAGTTAGCCTCTCTCTTAGGCTTTGTACAATGATTCTCCCCAGTGGAGTCAAACAACTTTTAGCCTCTCTCTCGGGCTTTGTACGAGACACATAAGTGACTCTCTCTTTGAGTCAATCACCCCTTTCGCCTCCATCTCGGGCTTTATACGAGATACAAAAAGGTTCTTATTGAGCCAAACAAACAATAGCCTCCATCTCGGGCTTCGTACGAGATACAAAAAACTCTCTTGTTGATTCAAATAGCCTCCATCTCGGGCTTCATACGAGATACCCAAAAGACTCCATCGTCGAGTCAAAACCTTTTAGCCTCTCTCTTGGGCTTTGTACGAGACATATATTAGCCTCCTCTTAGGCTTTATATAAGAAAACCACTGGTTGATCCAATCAACCTTTTAGCATCAAAGTTGTGCCTCGTTCACAGTACACAAACATCAACAACTTCCTCCCCTTCATCTAATCGCTGTAAGTGGCAAACCTCTGGATCATCTACATCCATGCCACTGTCCCTCTTTTAGCATGAGAAATTCCTAAGGAAAGATAGCATTGCTCTACACTGAGTTAAAGTCTTCTCCTTCAGGTTAAAATCCCCTTTAAAGTAAATTATGGCATTGCTAGGATCCGCGTATCCCGGTTAAAGTAATTCTCCTTTATAACCAGTCACCCAACAGTTGTGACAAACGGACCCCTTTAGAGATGACAAATTCTCTCTAAAGTCAACACCTTTAGCTTCATATCTTGGGCTTCGAACAAGATACAAATAAACTCTTCAGCTTCATATCTTGGGCTTTGAACAAGATACAAATCACTTTTCGCTTCACGTCTTGGGCTTTGAACAAGACACCAAAACAACCATTTCCTCCCATAGAATAGGAGGAACTACGAACGCTCTGATTTCCCTGTTTCGGTAAACGGGAATACGTAGGCATAAGATTGAAAGAAAAATCTTAGCGAGCACACTAAATAAAAACCCAAAATCCCATACTTTCATATATCTGTCCTATCATCCTAACCGATAGCCCAGGCATTCTATTCTTAACAAAATAACCGAAAGGAGACCCACATCTTAATAGCATCTGTAAACCAACAGTCATATATTTAAACTCAGTATGCAAGCAGGGTTAATTGGAGACATCTATTTCCCTTCCTTAATCAGGTTAACAGGATAAAAAATGAATCGAACTGTAGTACCCAAGTGATAGTGATTCGAAACCACAAAAACCGCGCTACAGAAAAATGGCGACCACAGTGGGAGGGACAAGGATCTTGTTCTCTTCCCATCCTTTCGGAAGAAACTTTAAGTTTAGAGATTTTTCACACAGAAAAAATGGCGCCCACCGTGGGACCCGTCTCTGTTTTCCTTCTTCCTTTTTCTCTTCACTTGTGTGATACCACAGATTGGGGCTTCCGCTGGGGAACCCATTTCTGCCAGGAACTTAGGATTCATAGCTTTAAAGGTCTAGGATGTTTAGGACAAATATATATACCGCTTTTCCTAATTGCTATACATGTTTATTTTTCTTCTAATGGGAATGCGTGATGCCCCATGTGGAAAGATTGAGTATACACTTAAGATAAGTGACGGCGACGAGGTCGACCATCAACCTCAGTGGAGGCTGACCAATGCAACCCATTCTCTCACCTAGACAATGGGCCGATTGTGATGTTTGAGAAGCTGAGGAGCCAAACCCTTTTGTAGTGCGGAAATTATCGGGAATAGTTGTTACGCGATACTACCTTCATTTGAGGCTGGTGATCTATTCTCGGTGAATGACACTTACTCTAAGATTGCTCTACAACTCGCTGGCGATCCGCTTGTTGTTTTGCTTTCCTGGGAGGAGCTGATGATAATGAGTACAGGTACAAAAATCACCTTAGTATAAACCTTTGGGGATGGGTAGAGCCTTGACTTCATGACAACGACCCTTTGACCCCATGTTTTTTCTATGTTTTTGTGTGCTGCATTCATGCATTCATTTTAAAAACATTAAAACATTCAAAAAATTTCTCTTATAGTCTCTTTGTTTTTCAAATTACACTAATACTGTGATTGCAAATATCAGAGAAAAGGATTGCGCTAATGGATTTCGGTAGAAGGAGAACCCATAGGTATACCTTCAGGATTCCAAAACTAGAGGATTTGAGAAGGTTAGCAGGCATGATCACAAACCAAGAGGCTTTCAGAGCCAAGCACGGAGGTTTGCTACCACTGTTAAGAGTCCATGTGATTGAAGGAATCATGGATGCGCTCATTCAGTTTTACGATCCGATTTATCACTGTTTCACATTCCCGGATTACCAGCTCGCACCAACGCTGGAGGAGTATTCTCATCTGACTGATCTACACATTACAGATCGAGCTCCATTTTCTGGACTGGAAGAAATTCCAAAGAATCAGACCATTGCAAGAGCAATTCATTTGGACGAGTCTGAGGTCAGGACTCACATGACCACTAAGGGTGGCATACAAGGTTTGCCAGCCCAGTTCTTGACCAAGAAAGCCCTGTATTTTGCCAGTATAGGGGACGTGACTGCTTTTGAAAGCATCTTTGTCTTGCTCACCTACGGGTTATTTTTGTTTCCCAACATCAATAACTTCGTCGATATCAACGCCATTAAGGTTTTCCTCATTGGAAACCCTGTGCCGACTTTGCTCGCAGATGCGTATCATTCTGTACACTTGGGAAATTTGTACAGCGGAGGGGAGATCACATGTTGTGTACCTTTACTTTACAAATGGTTTATCTCCCACTTGCCCAAGTCTGCTGCTTTTTGGGATTGCAAGGGTGCCTTACGTTGGTCGCAGAAGATCATGTCCCTCACCAACTCTGATATAGATTGGTGTAATAGGATCTATGACGGAATCAGAATCATTGATCGTTATGGAAACTTCCCCAACGTACCCCTCATAGGAACTAAAGGAGGAATCAACTACCATCCGGTGTTGGTTCGTCGTCAATTTGGATACCCGATGAGACACGTCCCACGGGGTGTTCATCTGGAAGGTCTTTTCTTCAAGGAAGGAGAAAACGACAGAGCACTAAAGATGGAAATAGTGCACGCTTGGAAACACGTTCATAAGAAAGGAGGAGAGTCTCTAGGAAAACCGGATTGTGTCTTGGTGGAGCCTTATCTCCACTGGGTACAAACTAGAGCTCTCAAGCTAAAAATGCCTTATCCGCGTCACGGAGTTCTTCCACCAAAGGAATCTGTCATGTACTTCATGACGGAAACAGAAAAGCTTCAGGTTACTCTCAACAAAGTTCAACGGGAGAGAAGGTCTTGGAAGAACAAGTACCGCACCCTCAACATAGAGTGCACCAGAATACAGCAACTACTGAAAGAGAAAGATGCTCTGATTGAAATTTTGGAGCAGCATGCTGTAGAGAATCAAGATGACCAAAGGAATTTGCTCACTTCTTTCACTTGGCAAAGGAATGACAACCCGACAATGGCCCAAGAGCCCCGGTCAAAGAAAAGGAAGATACCAGAATCAACACCCAATTTCTCTTCAGAGAGGACTCGGGACCCATTAGCTTAGGTTTCTGTTTCCGCACCTTGTAATCTACTGTATTTCCTTTTCTGTAATCCTTTGAATTCAATAAAAGGGGTTTCCCCACTGTTTGATATTTGCAATCTAATTGTTGAAGTTTATTTTGATTAAACAAAAAAACAATTAATATAATCATTGCATTCATCATTCTTACATCACGTATTCTTCTTACCTACGATTCTCACGTTTGTGTCTCGATTCTAGAGTCAAACTGTCTCATTTGTACAATACTTGGGCCAATCTTCAGAAAAAGATGGATGATCTTGAGGAGGAAAACAGAGAGTTGAAGGAAGAGATCGACGCTCTGAGAGAGGATATGAGAAAGCTTCGTAACGACATGCAAGCCATGGCAGAAGCTCAGCTACAAAGAACTGTGATCTCGGAGATCACCTCAACACCCATCGTGGAGAAGTATGTTCCTAGGTATCAAATGCCGAAAGATCATCCTTGGGGCATGCCTGTTAACTATATCCTGGAAGGATATGTTCCGCCGATCGCTGAAGATCAGGGAATCACAACAGAAGCCGCTGGGCCTGAAGGTTACAAACTTCAGGAAAGCGAAGATGCCAGGGGCATACTGAAAACTCCTGAAGGTTACAAACTTCGGGAAATGCCAAGATTCGCTGCCGTAGTCACGGTACCACCCCCTGTGGTGCACACTATCCCAGAAGGACAGATTCCACCGATACCTGCTGGTAAAAAGGAAACTATGTTCGATAGAATGGATGAATTCCAGGAACAGTTCTTGGAAATGCAGAAAGAACTGCAAGCTATTCGCGGTCAGGATCTATTTGGAAAAGACGCGGCGGATCTCTACTTGGTCCCCAATGTGAAAGTTACGCATAAGTTCCAAGTGCCCGTCTTTGAAAAGTACAAGGGTAACTCTTGCCCTCAGAGCCATCTGGTGATGTACGCTCGGCGGATGTCAGCTCAGACGGAGAATCAGGACCTACTGATTCATTACTTCCAGGATAGTTTAACCGGTGCTGCATTAAAATGGTACATGGGTTTAAACCGTACTACGATCAGTACATTCAGAGATCTTGGTACTGCCTTCGTCCAACAATACAAATACAATTTGGATATGGCACCCAACAGAGATCAACTCAGATCGATGTCGCAAAAGGACAAGGAAACCTTTAAGGAGTATGCTCAAAGGTGGCGTGAAATTGCCGCTCAAATTTGTCCGCCTCTTGAGGAAAAAGAGATGACAAAGATCTTCTTAAAGACCTTAAGCTCATTTTACTATGACCGACTGGTTGCCAGCGCACCCAGTGACTTCACCGAAATGGTCGGCATGGGCGTACGTCTTGAGGAAGCCGTTCGAGAAGGGCGTTTGGTAAAAGACACTGGATCGACAAGCGGTACTAAAAAATACGGTAGTGCTCTCCCTAAGAAAAAAGAGCAAGATATTGGGAATATCTCTCTCAGAAAGCAAAGGCGACGTTATCAACCGGTAGCAGCTACGTCTAGAACTAGGTGACGCTGTTTCACTTATTCGTAGAAATAGTCTAAACTAGATCCCCATAGGATTACCAGACACAGTCTTCCCTCCTCTTGGGGTTAAACAATATGGAGACATGAAAGGCAGCATTCTCGGTGAACCCTTTCATAGACTGTCACTCGTAGAAGTTGTCAAAGAAACTCTATTCCCCAGAGATGATCTCTTCTCCGTGAATTGCATCTCTTGAGTTTCTTCCAAATTCTCGGACTTTCCTGGCTTGATCTATTCTCAGTGAATGACATGTCTTGAACTTCTCGGGGTTTGGGGACCCACAGGCTTCTTAAAAGCACTTGTCAAGGAACTCTACTCCCCAGAGATGATCTTTTCTCCGTGAATGGCATCTCTTGAGTTTCTTCCAAATTCTCGAACTTTCCTGGCTTGATCTATTCTTTGTGAATAGCCTGTCTTGAACTTCTCGGGGTTTGGGGACCCATCGGCTTCTTAAAAGCACCGGCCTCCTCTTGGGCATCGTACAAGGACCGACAGACTTCCTAAAAGCAACCCTCGCCTCCTCTTGGGCTTAGTACAAAGACCCATCGGCTTCTTAGAAGTATTCACATCCTACTCTTAGGCTTCGTATAATGATCTCTTCCTCAGGGAATGATAGCCTTCTCTTGGGCTTCGTACAAGGACCTCTCGGCTTCTTAAAAGTTCCAGCCTCCTCTTGGGCTTCGTACAAATTGTCCCGACGACCTCCTAGAGGTATAGGAACAAAACCTAGTCATCTTCATAGGACAGATCTTTCAAAGAGTCTACTACTGTTTCTCAAAGCATAGTACAAAAGATGAAACTCTAGACTTGGGCAGTCTAATCTCCTTGAGTCTCAAATACATTCTCAAGTGACCCCTTCGTTAAATAGGAAGAAAACCCGTAGACTCAGACAGTCTCAAATACCCTTCGGATTTCCCGCTTCCTTAAAGAACAAGAATAACCCGGATCCTCAAATCAAATCCTTGAGTACAGTGTTGCTCATATAAGAACTGATTTTCTCTTTAAAATCAGTATACTGGACCTGTCACTCAACTGAAACAGTAACCATAGCCTCCTCTTAGGCTTTGTATAATGATCATTCTCCAGTGAAGTTAGCCTCTCTCTTGGGCTTTGTACAATGATTCTCCCCAGTGGAGTCAAACAACGTTTAGCATCTCTCTCTCGGGCTTTGTACGAGACACATAAGAGACTCCCTCGTTGAGTCAATCACCCTTTTCGCCTCCATCTCGGGCTTTATACGAGATACAAAAAGGTTCTTATTGAGCCAAACAAACAATAGCCTCCATCTCGGGCTTCGTACGAGATACAAAAACCTCCCTTGTTGAGTCAAATAGCCTCCATCTCGGGCTTCATACGAGATACCCAAGAGACTCCATCGTCGAGTCAAAACCTTTTAGCCTCTCTCTCGGGCTTTGTACGAGACATATATTAGCCTCCTCTTAGGCTTGATACAAGAAAACTACTGGTTGATCCAATCAACCTTTTAGCATCAAAGCTGTGCCTCGTTCATAGTACACAAACATCAACAACTTCTTCCCCTTCATCTAATCGCTGTAAGTGGCAAGCCTCTGGATCATCTACATCCATGCCACTGTCCCTCTTTTAGTATGAGAAATTCCTAAGGAAAGATAGCATTGCTCTACACTGAGTTAAAGTATTCTCCTTCAGGTTAAAATCCCCTTTAAAGGAAATTATGGCATTGCTAGGATCCGCGTATCCCGGTTAAAGTAATTCTCCTTTATAACCAGTCACCCAACAGTTGTGACAAACGGACCCCTTTAGAGATGACAAATTCTCTCTAAAGTTAACACCTTTAGCTTCATATCTTGGGCTTCGAACAAGATACAAATAAACTTTTTAGCTTCATATCTTGGGCTTTGAACAAGATACAAATCACTTTTTGCTTCACGTCTTGGGCTTTGAACAAGACACTAAAACAACTATTTCCTCCCATAGAATAGGAGGAACTACGAATGCTCTGATTTCCCTGTTTCGGTAAACGGGAATACGTAGGCATAAGATTGAAAGAAAAATCTTAGCGAGCACACTAAATAAAATCCCAAAATCCCATACTTTCATATATCTGTCCTATCATCCTAACCGATGGCCCATGCATTCTATTCTTAACAAAATAACCGAAAGGAGACCCACATCTTAATAGCATCAGTAAACCAACAGTCATCTGTTTAAACTCAGTATGCAAGCAGGGTTAATTGGAGACATCTATTTCCCTTCCTTAATTAGCTTAACAGGATAAAAAATGAATCGAACTGTAGTACCCAAGCGATAGTGATTCGAAACCACAAAAACTGCGCTACAGAAACCTACCATAATGAAGCCAAACTTGTTGTTTTCCAAAAAATAACAATATTCTTCGTGATGGCCTTCCAATGCTCACCATTTGGATTGCTAGTAAATCTACTCATTTTACTAACTACAAACGCTATGTCAAGTAAATTGCATCAAATACATATTCCAATTGAGCCACAACTCTTCCATCATTATTTTAAAGTTTGACACTAGGATCATATGGAGTAATCACTTTCTTGAAATGTAAGTGTTAGAACTTATCAAGTACTTTCTCAACATAATGTGTTTGACTAAGTTCACAAACCCCACTATTTCGCTTTATTTTGATCCCCAAAAGTGTGTCAACAAGTCCAAGATCATTCATCTTGAATGTGGAAGTTAAAAACCTCTTTGTTTCTAAAATTTCATTCATCTCGTTGCTAATGATCAATCATATAATCAACATGGAGACAAATAAATATAATAATATTCTCACACAATTTTGTGTACAAACACTTGCAACAAGAATTAGATGAAGAATGTTTTTAATAATCATGCATGATGATGCAAGAAGGTTTTTTTAGATGAAGTGAGAGATGGAATTCTGAGCAATTTAAAGTAATATAGTATGAATTGCAATGAGTACCTTAGTTATGTTCACTTGTCTCAAATATTCACTTGAATTTCTATGTTCAACCTTCTTGATCAACTTCATCATTGGTGTGCATGACACTTTTGAACCATTTCTTCTTTGATAGTCTTTGTCTTCATCAAAATTGAACTAGATATAAGATATATTCTTCCCAATCTCTCATTTTTGATGATGACAAAATATTTGAATTTGCGTTTTAATAATGATTGAAAAGTCTCCCCCTAATTTGTGTGTCTCCCCCTTACTTGGTGAATCTTGCAATGGCAAAGTAAAATTTTTGATGTCATTGTTTTGGTTCTTATTTTAATCCATACTAGGATTTGACAAGTTTGCACACCTTTTTCCATTACCAAGAAACACATAACCTTCCGGTTTCTTCATGTAAATCTCCTCAATAAAATCTCCATATTGAAATTTCATTTTGACATCCATTTTATGAACTATAAGTTCATGAAAAGAGGCTAATTGAAACGATACTCTAATTGTCGTCGTCCTTACTACTAGTGCATATGTGTTAAAATAATCAACACCTTCCTTTTGTCTAAAAACCTTTTGGTTTGACATTATATAATTCATTTTGTCTTGGATAGCGTCCTTCCAAAAAGAGAAGTCTTTTGAAGCTAATTCTCCCCTTTAAGTCTTAAGATCATTTTCCACTTGAAGAATAGTAGGAATTTTACTGAAAAAAATTCTCACCATCTCATTCCACGTGATAAAGAAAATAAGTCGAGAACTAATTTTGTTCGGTCCTAAATCCTTAGTCGTTCAAACTCTCTTGCATATCCTTTGCGATAAGTTTCTTAAAGAATTATATTCTTGGGATTCAATAATTATATTAGACTCCAAATTAAAAAATCTATATATTTTACAATTAGGCGCATAGTCTCTAAAAGTACATTTGATCCCTCGAGGACTCAACTTAATCCTTTTAGAATTCATAAAAATATAATTTGATTGAATAGAAAGGAGACAAAAATAAATTTATATAAATGTTCATAAACTGAGTAATTTTTTAACCTGTTATTCTACCCACTCAGTGGCGGATCTTGACTAAAATATTAGAGGGGGGGGCGATAAGTTTTAATTAAAATATTATAATTGAAATTGACTAAAAACTATAAACTTTAGATACAATTTTTTTCAAATATTCAAAATAACCAACACAAAATAAGAATAGAATATATTAAAAGAGATATCCAACCTCGAATTAAAGTACCACCTTTCGCTCTTTTAAAGACTTGAACTCATTAATAATTGAATCAGTGGTGAAGTGTCCAGCTATTTCTTTTTCAATGTAAAGCATCATATTGTCAGCAAGAAATTCATCCTCCATCTTATTGTGCAATCTTGTCTTGATTATCTTCATTGCTGAGAATGATCTTTTTGTAGTAGCTGTAGAAACTAGAAGAGTTAAGATGAGACAGATTAGTCGATCAATCAAATAATATGTATCTGCCTTCCTTGTCTTTTTAAGAACTTCACACAATTCAGACATAGTTGACAAGTTACTTAAATCTGGATGACCAACAACATCAAGATGAAAGTGTTGAAGTTGATATCTCAAACTAATTTTCTCATTCTCACTAAAATCCTTAGGATATAATTTATTTACAATAGCACAAATGTTATCCATATTAAATGCTTTTTGTAAATATCCTTAGGAACCAAACTGTTGCTTAGACTTAAAAGCTCCATTGTTTGCTCATAAAACCTATGATTTAATTCCTGCAATTGTTAATCAATTGTAACACAAAAGAGTTTGACTTTAAAATATTGACCCACAGTGATGTGATCCATTTGATGACGTGTGTTAGTAGAATAATAGTGGGGGTTGTTTTTAATCGTATCCACAGGGATTGTTCGATATTTGATGTGTGTCGTTCAATAGTTATGATATTTCAAGTTCAAAGGTTTCAATTGGTTCTCAATTTCGTTTAACGTCAATTTGTAGCAAAGATTAATTGGTGACAAAGGTTTTGTAAAAGTTTTGATAAAAGCATGTTAAGGTTAGGTTTCGCTAATCCTTTTTACGTATAAACAAATAATCAAGCGTATGAACTCGGTTTCCGACCAATACAACCGCGTATCCTCCCGACTAAGTTTATGTCTAAAGCGAAGTCGTGAGTATCGTTGTTTAGACCGTTAGATGATGTCTCACGCTAACAATCTAAACAACGATCATTAAGATCAACACAATGCGACTAGCAAATCCCAAATCTATGTCTAGAGTTTGGTTTTTAAGGGATAACATTGTTAGGTCATGATTTGTAGAATCTATGTCTAGAGCAAAACAAATCACACATGGATCATTAAGAGAAAACAACATCATCTATATTGATCAAAGACTTTGTTCATATACAAAAGATCAAATGCAATACATAAAATCAGAATCAACTACTTCTAACCTCAACACAAGAGAGTTTAGCTACACATTCTCATGGTAGCTTGGATGACAAGTTAAGTTGCAAAGCTTGTGGAACTTCAATCTTCAAAGATTCAAGGATTGAAGCATAAAAGCTTGGAACTAGGAAAAATAAGTAACAATGGAGTTTTTTCTTCGTCACACAAGTTTTAGGTTACAAAAAGAGTGATAAATCAAAAGGTCTCTCCAAAAATATCTAACCACACACTAAATAACACTTTCTACCCAGACAAATTCGCCAGGCGAGCTACAAAATTCGCCTGGCGAAACCTTTAAGTACAGCCCACGTGCCAGAATAGTGCAAAGAACTTGAGAAAAAAACTTGAATTCGCCTGGCGAATTCCAAACTCTCCAGGAGAATTACTTTCGCCACCAAGTCGCCTGGCGAATGCTGCAGCGAAACACTTCCAGAGAGCACACAATTTGAAGATCCATTCGCCAGCTGACTCGCCAGACATTCGCCTGGAAAATTTCTCCTTCCGCCACCCATTCGCCAGGCGAATTCACTGTTTGTTGCAGACACGCGACGTTGCTCATTTCATCATGTTTTCTTTCGATTTTTGCCACGTCCTTTTAACAAAAAATGCTGCAAAACAAACAAAAACATCAAATAGACCAAAATAAAACATTGATTCGAAAATCACTTAAAAATAAGCAGTTTCGTATTAAGGTACTTAGAAAAAAGCTTAAAAATACAGAAAATTAATCTAAAATTCATTTACAATCAGATACCTATCAAACTTTCCCCAACTTGCCTTGTTGTTTGCCCTCAAACAAAAATTAGTGTTAACAACTACAAACAAGAATTCCAAGCACTACATCAACCGAAAACCTCAATGGTTCAAACTTGACACATACACGCACAAAGTATTTCCACAAAGTTGCATAGAATCCAAGCACAATTATGAGTTAAGTTCTAAACACAACTTACACAATGCAAAATCAAGTTCCTACAAGCTCAAGTTGAATCACCTAACTATACTTATTATTAACAAACTATGTACATAATTACACACGGGACAAAACACTCTCACAAGCAATCGTGCTACATCCAGAATCATTCATGCATTCATCTCACAAAGTTATAAAAAAGAAGTAGAAAATAAGATCACAAAGGACTTTTATGGTTGTAATTTGGTCGGGGTAAAAACAAGGGACATATGTACACGGCTATTGAATAAAAAAAAACTTTCACGAAGAGCATTTCCCTTATTAACACAAACCTTCTTGCTTGAACCACCAACACTAATTCTCACAATACATTCTCTTTTCTGGCTTTGATTCTTAAACCCTTTTTTTTCTTTGATTTTTCCTTTTCTTTTTCATCATTCTCCTATTGAATTCATTTGAGAATGCATTGTACCCACCATTCTTTTCTCCTTTCAAAATTAAACCAATCTCCCCAACCTCAAAAATACTACAAGTTCATTTTTAAAAACTCTTCAAAACATGTTAACATTCGGGTTCATGATTAACACAACAAAAAATCTTTCTTTTTAGGCTCAAAAGGAGTTTCAAATTCGCGCACACTTACAAGGTTACTCGGAAGTATTTTTGGAACGGTGGTTTTCCTCATAGTGCTCAAAATTTGCCTTAATCCTTTCTAAGTTTCCAATCATTTAAACAACTCACAAGATTAAACATGAACAAGACGAGTAAAACAACGATTACTCGACTCTCTTTTTGGTGAACAATGGAAAGCATCTCACTTTTGTGGTTTTGTCCTAATTGATTCAAACATGAACAAGTATTTACAACACAATGCATTATCATAAATTGTATAAAGCACCAACTCACAATCATGCTAAAATTATACACAACACATTCACACTTTGATTGTGCACACAATCAAGAATTCTATCATCACCATCAATGTTTAATGCTAACAAAGCACCCTTTTTGTGCTAACACAAAATTTTCAAAAATTAAGGGCGATTTTCACTTTCTTTGCGCAAACACACATAAAATAAAAACAGAATTTAAACTAAACAAAATTTCACACCAACTGAAATATTATAAGTACTGGTGTAAACACACCAACAATTGTACTCGCCGAAGCGATCCAGAATACTACAACTGAAAATTCTCGCCGAAGCGATCCAAAATTCTAACTGAAATATAAAAACTGAAAATAAAATACTAACTGTCATATAAAAACTGAAAATAAAATACTAACTGTCATATAAAAACCGAAAATAAAATACTGAAAATAAAATTCATAAAACGCAATAATAAAAATCCTTCACTTTGACGCCTCCGCTAATTAACCAAATCATGGAGATCATCCTGCATCTCGTCACCACCACCATCATCATCATCATCATCATCATCAGCTCCACCATCACCCCCAGCATCAAGAGCTCCAGTTGGACCACCCCCCTGAAAAGAAAGGACGCCTGTCCACAGGCCAGTTGCATAATTATCATAGTCCGTCCTAGTAGAAAAAGGAACAACCTCCTGCGGAGTGGTTTGAAACTGGTACAGCTGCTGCATGCAATTGAAATTGAACTCTGATGATCTTGGGTAAGCAACAGCCATATCCCAAGAGTAATTGAATGCAGCTCGCATTCTAGGATCCCACGTCGAATAATCAAGAACCTCGGGCTGCTCACTAGGCTGCGAACGGGATGACTGACCAACACTCGAACCCTTCCTCTTCTCAATCAGCTTGTTCTTACAATACCTCTCAATATAGTCATCATTAATAACCCCCCTCCTTTTCTCGTTAATTACGTCGGGCATCATGATGGACTTTTTGAGACAAAGAGTTGTAACAAAACAAGGGAAAATAATAGGGGCAGTAGCATGTACCTCGGGGCGTCGTGTATTCTCGATAAAATTTTCCATTTCATACGCAATGATCCGAGCAACATCAAACTCTTTGTCTTCCATGATGTAATAAAGTAGGAGGCAAACATCAGGCGGAATCGAAGAACGGTGCGATTTGGGCCTAATGTTGTGGAGAATTAGAAGAAGAACAGCTTGCACATCCGGAGGCATGTCCTCCCTCTGATAACAGATGGGATCACCCACAACGTTTCTTTCCACACTTTTTCCCGGAAACAAAATGGTCTTGGCAATCTTATCATGATCAAGATGCGTGCCAAGCTCCTTAGTGTAGGCATCCTTCTCGAACATTCCTAAAGAACTCGGCTTCCCAAAAAGGACATTGATGTCTTCACGATCGAACCTAATTTCTTTGCCATGGACATAAGTGATGTACCGGAACACTTGCATATCTCCTTGAGTTTCTGGGAATTCAAGAGCATTTGCGTAGAATTCACGCACCATCTCGTAGTTGAGTGCCTCCAAAGGATTAATCAGATGTCCTCACTTTTTGTTGTTGAAAATTTTGGCTAACTTACGGTACGGACCCTCCGGGTTGATATCAAATCTTTTCTCGGATAAAAACTGCCGGCCCTCAAGCATTTTGTACCGGGCAGCATGAGCTGCGCTTAAGAACCGGTTCGGATCAAATTCAGGTTGTTGCCCGGAACCGCTTCCTGCAAGCATCTTCTGTTTCTTTCCACCGGTGACTTTGGTTTTTGGCGGCATCTGAAAAAAAAAACGGAAGACACAAGCAAAGGAATCGTTGTCTCATGTCAGCAAAACCCAAACACCAAACAAATTCAAAACAGAAAGTAAAACACATAAAAACATAAGACATATACACAAAATAGAACAGAAAAATAATAAAATAGTAAAATTTGCCATTCGCCCCAAGCTCGCCAGGCGACTACCTGGCGACCTCTCGCGGCACACTCGCTTGGCGAGTGACTGGCGAGTTCTGTAAAATTCCCAAAAATTCAACATGCAGTGGTTGTTTCACAATTTCCTTGCAGGAAAACACCAATCCACCACTTGCTACTTAATAACACTAACATTTAAGCAATGGCTTAGGGTTTCTAACAACATTCTAACAATTGTGAACTAAACCCTAATTTAACCTAATTGAACAAATTAAGCAAAAAAAAAAAAAACAAAATGAAGAACAACAATTAGAATGTAAGCATACCTTGAATGGAAGTGAAGGTGATGGAGAAGGAGAAGGAAAGGTTAAGAGTGTAGGGTTTGGGAGAGGAGAAGTGAGAGTGAAAGTGACAGCGAGAAAATGAGAGGAAAAAGTGAAAGGAAATGAGATAAGGAGAGTGATGTGTGTGTGGTCCCTAGTGGACCTTAATAAAATAATATGTTAATTAATTAATTAAAAAAACATTCTTTTCTTTTTCCTTCTGCAGACAAAGAGACAAGTCACGCCAAATTCGCCTGGCGAATGTGTGGCGAGAGACTGGCGAAATTGAATTCGCCAGTCGAATTACACCAGAAGCAGAATTATTAGCTGTCAATGGTGTAAAGCAGAATTTTCCAACACTTTCTAAAATAACTACCAATAACACACAATTTATAAATTAAACAGATGAAATACTTACAATGTTGTGGTGCCTCCCAACAAGCGCTTGTTTAACGTCGGCTAAGCTCGACGGTCCACCGCAATCTCATGGATAGCGGAAAGGAACAATGGCGGGAGTCCGTTCGAACTCACCTCCAAGATACACTTTAAATATTTGGCCGTTAACAGTCCAATTCTCGTTGGTTGTTGTGTCTTCAATTATAATCACTCCATAAGGCTTGATTTCTCGGATCCGAAACGGACCCGACCATTTAGACCTTAACTTTCTCGGAAACAATTTTAACCGAGAATTGAATAGCAGGACCAGCTGTCCTACTTCAAACTACTTGATGATATTTTTTTTGTCATGGTAAGACTTTACACGCTCTTTGTACAGTTTATTGGAATCGTACGCCTGAAGGCGTAATTCATCCAATAAATGTAATTGCTCTTTTCTTTTTTCGCCGCTAAGAGTGGAATCAAAGTTTAAAAATTTTAAGGCCCAAAACGCCTTGCGTTCCATCTCCACCGGCAGATGGTAATTCTTACAATACACAATTTTAAATGGTGTGAGACCAATTGGAGCCTTAAAAGCGGTCCGATACGCCCACAATGCATCATCCAATTTGTTGGCCCAATCTTTTCTCGAGGCCGAAACAGTTTTTTCTAAAATACGCTTTATCTCACGATTGGATACCTCCGCTTGACCATTAGCTTGAGGATGATATGGTGTGGCAACCTTGTGCTTCACACCATACTGCTCCAAAGCTTTTTCAAGCTGAGTGTTACAGAAGTGAGACCCTCCATCACTTATTAACACTCTAGGAGTACCAAAACGCGCAAAAATGTTTTTTTCAAAAATTTCACAACTGTTTTTCCGTCAGCTTTAGCACAAGCTATCGCCTCCACCCACTTAGACACATAATCAACGGCGACCAAAATATATTCATTGGAAAAGGAAGATGGGAACGGACCGACAAAGTCGATCCCTCAACAGTCAAAAACTTCGATTTCCAACATATTCTGTAAAGGCATCTCGTGCCGCCGTGAAATTCCTCCACTCCTCGGGCACTTGTCACAACTAAGGGCATGCGCATGTGCATCTTTGAATAAGGACGGCCAATAAAAGCCCGATTGAAGGACTTTAGTGGCCGTTCTCAACCCATTAAAGTGTCCTCCATACGGAGAGTTATGACAATGCCAGAGAATATTCGTGGCTTCCTCCAATGAGACACACCTTCTTAAGAGGTTGTCGACACCAAGTTTAAATAAATAAGGTTCATCCCATATGAAAGACTTGGCGTCAGACAAAAATTTCCTTTTTTGGTGGTGCGTTAGACCGTCCGGTATCAATCCGGCGGCTTTGTGGTTAGCCATGTCGGCGAACCACGGTCTAACATGCACTCTAAACAATTTTTCATCCGGGAACTCCTCTTTGACCTAAAATTCATTCTTGGTCACGTCAACGTTTACCAGGCGGGATAAGTGATCCGCCACCAAATTCTCGGATCCTTTTTTGTCACGAATTTCAAGATCAAATTCCTGTAACAAAAGGATCCACCGAATAAGTCTCTGCTTAGAATCAGGTTTGGTGAGCAAATACCTTATAGCCGTGTGGTCCGTGTAAACGATGACTCGTGAACCAATCAAATAGGAACGAAATTTCTCCAACGCATACACTATGGCAAGCAACTCTTTCTCAGTTGTTGCATAGTTAATTTGAGCCTCGTTTAAAACTTTGCTCGCATAATGTATCGCGTGGAAAATTTTGTTTTCCTTTGACCCAAAACAGCCCCAACCGTATAATCGCTTGCATCGCACATTAATTCAAAATCCAATTTCCAGTTAGGTGCAACGATTATCGGTGAGGTAGTTAAACTCTTTTTCAAAAAATTAAACGCAAAAAAGCAAGACTCGTCAAAGTAAAAAATCTTACCTTGGACAAGCAAGTTGCTCAATGGCTTTGCGACCTTTGCGAAGTCCTTGATGAATCTACGGTAAAACCCGGCGTGTCCAAGAAAACTCTTTATGCCTTTAACATTCATCGGTGGTGGAAATTTCTCAATAACGTCCACCTTGGCTTTATTAACTTCAAGGCCCTTTTAAGAAACTTTGTGACCGAGCACAATTCCCTCGTTCACCATAAAGTTGCATTTTTCCCAATTAAGCACCAAATTGGTTTCCACACACCGTTCCAACACCGTATCCAAATTTTTCAAGCAAATATCAAACGATTGTCCAAAAACCGAGAAATCATCCATAAAGACCTCAATTGTCTTTTCGATCAAATCCGAGAATATAACTTGCATACACCGCTGAAAATTCGCCGGTGCATTACATAATCCAAACGGCATCCTCTGATAAGCGAAGATTCCAAAAGGACATGTAAAAGCGGTTTTTTCATGATCCTCCGGGTTCACAATAATTTGGTTGTAACCCGAATAACCATCCAAAAAACAGTAGAATTGTTGACCGGAAAGCCTCTCGAGCATTTGATCCATAAAAGGTAGAGGGAAATGATCTTTCCTCGTAGCTTTGTTCAACCTATGGTAGTCGATACACATTCTCCACCCGGTAACGGTTTTTGTCGAAATGAGCTCATTTTTCTCGTTTCGGACCACCATTAATCCGCCTTTTTTCGGTACCACATGCACCGGACTAACCCACGGGCTGTCAGAAATGGTATAAATCATTCCGGCATCTAACATTTTTGCCACTTCTTTTCTAACCACTTCTTTCATGATTGGATTTAACCGGTGTTGAGGTTGAGCAACCGGTTTAAAATCTTCCTCCATAAATATACGGTGCATGCAATATGAAGGGGTTATGCCTTTGAGAACGGACAACGTCCATCCCATTGCATCTTGATTTTTTCTCAACACTTGAATTAAGCGGCTCTCCTCGTTTTCAGACAAAATACTACTTATGATCACCGATTTATTACCACCGTCATCGAGAAAAGCATACTTCAAAGTTGAAGGTAACACTTTCAGTTCAAGTTTGGATTGTTCATCATTAACCACTTTTTTTAGAATTTCCTCTTCATACTCCCAAGGTTGCAATTCTTCCAAAGCTTCAAGCTCTAACAAACACTCTTCAAGGGCTTGCTCTTCTTCAACCGAGAATACTTCCAAGGAATCATCCAAAGCTCTTTGTAACGGATCAATGACATGAATTTGCTTTGTAACTTCAAAACTCGCTTCCTCCGTTGCATCGATTCGGAAACAATCACCTTTATCTTTCTTGTGCTTCATGGCATCATAAAGATTGAAACACACCTCTTCATCTTGGACTCTCACTTTCATGAGACCATCGTCCATGTCAATTACCATTCGGGCAGTTTTCATGAAAGGCCTTCCAAGAATCAAAGGTGCATCCTCATCCTCCTCCATTTCAATGACAACAAAGTCTATCGGAAACAAAAATTTGTCCACTTTGACCAACACATCCTCCGCTACACCGTGAGGACGGGTAGTGGATTTATCGGCGAGTTGCAAAGTCATTTGAGTGGACCTCAATTCCATGTGTCCTAACCGTTTCACAATCGACAAAGGTATCAAGTTGATACTAGAGCCCAAATCAATCAATGCGTTGCCCACATACATGTTTCCTATCGTAACCGACAATGTAACTCGTCTCGGATCACATTCTTTCCTCGGGAGAGTACGTTGAATGATGGCGCTACAACTAGCATCTACCATAATCGTCTCTTGATCCGTATACCTCTTCTTTTTCGTGAGGATATCCTTCATAAATTTTGCATATTTAGGCATTTGCTCCAAAGCCTCGGAAAATGGAATATTTATTTGTAATTATTTGAAAATATCCATAAACCGAGAATAGTGCCGCGCACTATCTTTCTTTGTAGGAGCATGAGGATATGGTAGATGTTGAATTGGAATATTGTTCATCGACTCTTTTCCCTTCCTAGTTCTCTTCACTCTTTCTTCACTCTCTATTTTTTTCTCATTCTCACTTTTTTCCTTCTCATTTTCAACTAAAACACCCTCAACATTTTTTTCTACTTCAATCTCCTCACTATCTTTTTCTTTTTCATTTTCAACTACAACCTCCTCCTCCACTACTCTTTTACCCACACCCATGTCAATCTCTCTTCCACTTTTTGTTAGAATTGCTTTGCAATCTTTAGGATTCGGAAGCGTATTTGCCGTAAAGTGCCCTTTTTGTTGGTCGGCCAATTGTTTTGATAATTGCCCGACTTGTGTTTCAAGATTCCTTATGGCCGCATCGGTATTCTTTTGGTTGGAAATTGCCATTTGCATAAATTGTGTGAGAGTATCCTCCATCTTCGTATTTCCAACGGGAGCTTGCGGAGGTTGAGTGTAATTTTGGTATTGTTGACGGTTTGATGGTCCGGCTTCTTGCGGTCTCCATTGTTGTTGATAACCTTGGTTAGCCCTTTGTTGGTAACCTTGGTTGCCTTGTTGATACGGAGGTCGGGGTTGGTAACCTTGATTTCTCGCATAGTTTGCTTCCTCCACAACGGGAGGACAATAACCGGTCGGATGGTCACCTCTACATAATTCACACACTAACACTTGCACATTTTTACTTGAAGACTCATGCATTTCTTTGAATTGTTGCGGCAGCTTAGACATTTGCTTAGTCAACAACTCAACCTATTGTGATAACTAGACATGGCAACGGGGTGGGGCGGGGACGGTTTTTGTATTCCCCAACCCCAAACCCAAATCCTAGATAAATCCCCGTTCCCCGCCCCGATCCCCGTCGGGGATGAATAATTGAATCCCAACCCCGTCCCAAATGGGTTCGGGGATCCCCGCCCCGCCCCCAAACCCAAAACATGCCTTAAACCCAAAAACTTCCCCGAACCCAAAATTCTCCCCGAACCCAAAACATGCCCTAATTCTAATAAATATTAACTTATATTACAAATATTAACTTAAAATACAATCTTGAAGAATTTCAAACTTATATTTTGAATAATAAAATAGAATCAAAAATATTAATTCATCAACCATACATTTAATATTTCAAATTAACAAAATCAAATAATTCAAAATATAAAAACTAAATAATAAAATACAAATTGATATTCCAAACTTTAAAACAAACACATAGTAAAAAAATATTCTACATTCCAAAATACCAACAAAACAACCACATTCTAAAAATATTCAATATCATTTGTCTATGGAAATTGCTAACAAAAATAGATAAGTGACCAACATCAATATTGTCTTCTTTCTTTCTCTAAATGCTATTCTCCGTCTTCAAAGAGGGAAATGACACCACTAGTCAATATTTCACCTATATAAAAAAAAAATACAAATTAAAATACAAACATTAATAATAAATAAGAATAAAAGTCAAAATTTAATTACTCTTGTATTCTAATAACAAATTGGTTACTAACAAGTCAACTGGTTGGATGGATACTTCACACTCCATACTAAAAATTAGTAATAAATAAATACCACTTCACATTTCATAGTAAAAATTGAGATACAGGTGCAAGAAGAAACTCATAATACATTGGTCACTTCACACACCATATTATAAATTAATAATAAATAAATCAAAGGAAATTTTTACCTTCTTCCTCGGGCTCTATTTCATCGAGTAAAGTAGTGTAGTCATTGTTTAACTTAGAACTCATACCACCTAAAAATATAAAACACAATACAATATAAATAATAATCAATTAACAAATACAAATACTTCTAACATACTGAATATGGTAGAAAAAAATATGAATACATTTAAATTATAAAACCATAACTTGGTATGTCATATAAAAAGACACGGTATATTGATTTTACAACTCAGTGCCAGATATTGTATTAATACCAAAAATTGATTAACATGTAAAAATTGATTACACAGTATATTTATTTACCTTCTTCATTGGACAGTATATTGATTAACCTATAAAAATAGTTTTTTATAATTAACTTATAAAAATTGAAAAAGGCAATATTTATAATACCAAAAATATCATACTTAAGAGAAAGATGCAGTATATCAGTTTTATAATACCAACAGTATCATATTTAATATAAAGATGCAGTATTATAAAAGCTTACCACTATTTTCAGCACTCCATAACCAACTTCTAGCACACATCAAAGCCTCTAAAGTTGTCCAATGAAGTCGATTGCGGTGCGGACTTAAAACATAACCGCTAGTACTGAATGCAGATTCTGAAGCTACTGAAGAAATAGGAATTGCTAAAACATCTTTTGCAATTGCTTGGAGTGTTGGATATTTGATACCATTTAACTTCCACCACAATAGAATATCAAAATCAGGACTTCGCGGTAAAACATCCTCTTCCAAATAATGATCCAATTCTGTTTTAACAGATGAAGTTCTAGCTTTTTTTTTCTTCCGAACATATGCATCATAATCATCTAAACCATCATTAGCCACACGACTAGTTTCCAACATTGGTGAGTCAACACAATTCTCTTGGTTGAACTTCAATTGATAGTCAGCAATTAATTCATAACATATTTGTTGAATCCTCTTAACTTGCTCATTAGAGTCTTCATACAATTTTTCGTAATAGTACTCAAGTAACTCCATTTTGTACCTAGGATCCAAAACACTAGCAATTCCCATTATATCATGGGTGACACTCCAATATTTATCAAATTTTTGCAACATCTTGTTAGCCATTTCTTTGATCAATAAATTGGAAGAGTTAATCCAATCAGATATTGCCAATTTAATCTTGCAAATCTCAGGAAAAAACATGTTGGGAGTGGGATACTTAGTGCCAGAAATGATTTCAGTGATCTTATTGAACAACTCCAATCTTTCACAAACATCTTTTGCAAATTTCCATTGTGAAATAGTTGGAACACAAGTGTATCGAGTGTCACGTAGCCTTAACCGACTAAATACATCCTCATACAAAATAGCAATGTCAAGCATTTTATAAGTGGAGTTCCATCTAGTTGGACAATCTAAACTTAGAGATTTAGTGCAAGAAATTCGCAATTGCTTAGCTGTCTCCTCAAATTTTTCTTTTCTTTTAGGAGTTGCAGTCCAATAAGCTACACTGTCCCGAATCTTTTCTATTCCATCTTTCACTACTTCTAAACCATCTTTTACTATCAAATTTAATATGTGTGCGCAACAACGCATATGAAGTAAAGATCCATCCCTCAACAAAGTATTTAAATACAACTTCTCCTTAATTTTTTCCATCACAGCATCATTTGTGCTACAATTATCTAAAGTGATAGTTGACAATTTTGTATCGATATTCCAATCCATTAAACACTTAACTAAAGCAGAACAAAGTCTATCACTTGAATGAGGAGCAGGAATATAGATGAACCTAACATATCATAAAATTTAAAATATGAAATAAATGAAGCTAACATATTATATTCATGCTTAAACTAGACATAAAAAATTATAATTACCTCAAGATGCAACTCTGCAAATTCCAAGATCCATTAATATAATGTGCAGTAACAGCCATATACCCCTTTTTTTATTACTTGAAGTCCACATGTCTGAAGTAATTGCCACTCTTGCTTGAAGACTATCTAATAACTTTGAAGTCAATGTCTTCTCAAACTCGTACACTTTAAATATCTCCTTCCTGATAGTATTTCTACAAGGAACATGAAACAATGGTTGTAGAGAAGCAACAAATCGTCGAAAACCAACGTGATCTACAATTGAAAGTGGATACTCATGCATAATTATTGCACATGCAAGCTCTTTCTTTGATTTTTCAGCATTATAAGTACCAACTCCTAATTCTTGTTTTCCTTGTGAGCTCTTTGGCATGAGAAATGTTTGTCCTTTTGTAGTCTTGTTCTCATGAATTTTACGATGAATGCATGTCTCCATATGCTGTAGTAAGTGTTTCGTTCCGTTGCACGATTTTCCACCAAGATTTTTCTTGCAATATTTACATTGAGCCTTATCCTCACCATTAACTTTCACCTTTATAAAATGATCCCAAGCCTTACTCCTAAGTTTTCCTTTCTTTGTTTCTACCACTTTCTCTATATTATCACTTGTTTCTATTTTATCAGTTGTCTCATCATTAGGTGTTTCAACTGTTTCCGTCGGTGGTGTCAGACCATTAAGCGAAGAGTTGAAATAAGTGGATCAATGTTACCAACATTTTCCATGTTTATCTCTTGTTAAATTGTTCAAATTACAAAACCAATTAAATACAATCAATCAAACATACAATCAGATTTTACAATATGTACAAATTCTAAAACACATCACGTAAAATTCACTAAGAATAATAAAGCTTTAATTTTTTGGTGAATGTTACTATAAACAATTTTTGTTTTTGGCGGTGGATTACTTATGAAATGCAAGAGTTCAGTTAATTTTTTTCTAACTCCAAGGCATATATTTTCTCTGTAACGTACAACCATGTTAAGGACAATAACAACAATAGCTTCAGAATAGTACTCCAAGAGAAAGAGATGGTTAAGGATTCCTCCTTCATGTGCCTCACAGGAACAATTCTAATTCACACTTAACCTTTAGAAAACTAAAAATAATATATTTCTTACAACAATCACATTCATCTACAAGACTACAACCACAATAAAGATTTAAGATTTATAAAAAAAAATAAAAAATTAAGAAGAATAATACTTACATAAAAAATAATATTGATGAGGATGTCAAGATTCAAGATGGTGAATTAGTGAGTGATGTTGATAATGAAACGGGAAAAGAAAATTTTAATGATATTGACAGTGAGTTAGACTTTTAGAATAGCAAAAGAGATAGAACTGAACCATTAAAGTTTGTTTTTGGAATGTTAAAAGTTTATTAATTGATATAGCCAAAAGCCAACTATAAATGCAATTAGAATTGAGAAGTGGAAAGGTTAAAAATATAATGTCTGAATGTTTAAATAAATATTAATATATTATTTTCTTAAACATGATTTGTGATACTTGAGGTAATTACAATTTTAATTAAAATGATGTATTATATTTTGAGCGTGATACTTATGATAAGCATACATTACAATCAATCATACTAATAATAATAATTGCTTTGGAGGTTTACTGATACTTTTGAGCGTGATATGTATGAGTTTTAAATAAATATGATTTTCTTGAATAATAATAATAATAATAAAAATAATAATAATAATAATAATAATAATAATAATAATAATAATAATAATAATAATAATAATAATAATAATAAACGGGGCGGGTTCGGGGATGGGTTCGGGGTGGGTACTATACTCCCCATTACCTGCCCCGTCCCCATATTTTGAAATCGGGGAAAACCCAAACCCGAACCCAAACCCAGTCAAAGTGGGTTTTCCCCGTCAACTTCGGGGCGGGTTCGGGCGGGTACCCACGGGTATGGGTTTTATTGCCATCTCTAGTGATAACAACTTGTTCTGCGCAAGGATAACATCATTTGTTCCTAATTCCAACACTCCCGGAGTTCGTTGAGAAGGTCCACGGTTGTGACTACCTTGATGATCGTTCAAGGCCATCTTATCAATGATAGCTGTGGCTTCCGCTGCAGTTTTACTTAACAAGGATCCACCAGCGGTGGCATCCAACAAGGTTTTGTGTACAAGTTGCAGCCCATTTCTAAATATATGAATTTGTGACAATTCATCAAAACCATGGCCTTTGCACTTTCTTAACATTGATTTGAACCTCTCCCAAGCTTCGTTGAGAGATTCATTTGCTCCTTGTGTGAATACCGCGATGGCGGTCTTTGCTTCCATGAACCGAGTGTGAGGGAAAAATCTCTCCAAAAATTTCTCTTCCAATGCGTTCCAATCCGTCATTATGGCCGTTGACTGATCAAGATACCATTCCCTAGCCTTCCCAATGAGAGAATGCGGGAATAGTCTCTTGAACAAAGACTCCTCTTCTGCTTCAGGTGCACCAGTCGCTCCCGCTATTTCATAGAATTTCGTCAGATGGGTAAAAAGATCTTCATGATCCATTCCCGTGAATGGACTTTGATATAACAGTTGGAGAATACCGGTCTTCATTTCAGCATGACGACCGTTGTGTGCATGGCGAGCGAACTGAGCATTGTGTCTCAGACTATTTGTGCATGGCCTAGAAGCAGGTGGTGGTGGTGGTGGTGGATCTGCCTCCATAACTGGAATTATCTGTGGAACTGGTGGTGGTGTAGAAGTACTTTCCTCTTGTTCTTGCTTCTGTCTCGCTAGCTGCCTCCTTCGTCTAGTTCTGCTGTTGATTCTACGAGCGGTTCTCTCAATCTCAGGATCAAAAAGAAGTTGGTCCGCCGGTAGTTTCCCTCGCATAAACTAAGTCTGCACACTAAACAAAACAAATTAACAAGTTCAAGATAAAGTGGTAACAAGCTTAAAATAGCTCAACTATCGCAATGCTTGCAATATCACTAAACAATCCCCGACAACGGCGCCATTTTTGTTAGTAGAATAATAGTGGGGGTTATTTTTAATCGTATCCACAGGGATTGTTCGATATTTGATGAGTGTCGTTCAATAGTTGTGATATTTCAAGTTCAAAGGTTTCAATTGGTTCTCAATTTCGTTTAACGTCAATTTGTAGCAAAGATTAATTGGTGACAAAGGTTTTGTAAAAGTTTTGATAAAAGCATGTTAAGGTTAGGTTTCGCTAATCCTTTTTACGTATAAACAAATAATCAAGCGTATGAACTCGGTTTCCGACCAATACAACCGTGTATCCTCCCGACTAAGTTTATGTCTAAAGCGAAGTCGTGAGTATCATTGTTTAGACCGTTAGATGATGTCTCACGCTAACAATCTAAACAACGATCATTAAGATCAACACAATGCGACTAGCAAATCCCAAATCTATGTCTAGAGTTTGGTTTTTAAGGGATAACATTGTTAGGTCATGATTTGTAGAATCTATGTCTAGAGCAAAACAAATCACACATGGATCATTAAGAGAAAACAACATCATCTATATTGATCAAAGACTTTGTTCATATACAAAAGATCAAATGCAATACATAAAATCAGAATCAACTACTTCTAACCTCAACACAAGAGAGTTTAGCTACACATTCTCATGGTAGCTTGGATGACAAGTTAAGTTGCAAAGCTTGTGGAACTTCAATCTTCAAAGATTCAAGGATTGAAGCATAAAAGCTTGGAACTAGGAAAAATAAGTAACAACGGAGTTTTTTCTTCTTCACACAAGTTTTAGGTTACAAAAAGAGTGATAAATCAAAAGGTCTCTCCAAAAATATCTAACCACACACTAAATAGCACTTTCTGCCCAGACAAATTCGCCAGGCGAGCTACAAAATTCGCCTGGCGAAACCTTTAAGTACAGCCCACGTGCCAGAACAGTGCAAAGAACCTGAGAAAAAAACTTGAATTCGCCAGGCGAATTCTAAACTCGCCAGGCGAATTACTTTCGCCACCAAGTCGCCTGGCGAATGCTGCGGCGAAACACTTCCAGAGAGCACACAATTTGAAGATCCATTCGCTAGCTGACTCGCCAGACATTCGCCTGGCGAATTTCTCCTTCCGCCACCCATTCGCCAAGCGAATTCACTGTTTGTTGCAGACACGCGACGTTGCTCATTTCATCGTGTTTTCTTCCGATTTTTGCCACGTCCTTTTAACAAAAAATGCTGCAAAACAAACAAAAACATCAAATAGACCAAAATAAAACATTGATTCGAAAATCACTTAAAAATAAGCAGTTTTGCATTAAGGCACTTAGAAAAAAGCTTAAAAATACAGAAAATTAATCTAAAATTCATTTACAATCAGATACCTATCAACGTGCATGCCCTTCATGCTCTATATAAACTGCTTTACAATCCGGGGAATCAATATCATGTTTTTCACAAAATAATATTACATCTTTCAATAAACCATCCCCCCATCATCTCTCAACTTTTAAATTAAAGCCTTTGTAGTGGTGACTAACTGCATAGTGTAGCGCGGTTTTTGTGGTTTTGAACCACTATCGCTTTGGTACTACAGTTCAATTCATTTTTTATCCTATTAGCTGATTAAGGAAGGGAAATAGATGTCTCCAATTAACCCTGCTTGCATACTGAGGTTAAACAGTCAAAACTGTTGGTTTACAAATGCTATCAAATAGGGGGTTCTTCTTTAGGTTATTCTGCTTAAGCACAAAGTGTCTCGACGGTTCATGAGGATTTTGGTAAGGTACTGGATCTGATGTTTTTGGTTAGTATGTTCGCCAAGATTTCGCAATCTTATGCCTACGTATTCCCGTTTAATGAAACAGGGAAATCAGAGCGATCGTAGTTCCTCCTATTCCATGGGAGGAAAGAGATATTTTGGTGTCTTGTTCAAAGCCCAAGATTGAGGCTAAAGGTGTTTTGTATCTTGTTCAAAGCCCAAGATATGAAGCTAAAGGGTTTTGACTAAAAGGGAATTTGTCATCTCTAAAGAGGAATTGTTGATGTTTGTATGCTGTGAGCAAGGCACAAATTTGATGCTACAAGGTTGATTGACTCAACTAGAGATTTCTTTATACAAAGCCTTAGAGGAGGCTAGAAGTTTGACTTTTCCGGGGAAAATGTTCTTTCTGTCTTGTACGAAGCCCAAGATTTGAGGCTAAAAGGGTTCACCCAACAAGAGAGGATTTTCATGCGTCTTGTACAAAGCCTAAGACGGAGGCTAAAAAAGGTTTTTCTCAACAAGAGAGTACTTTTATATGTCCTATACAAAGCCCAGGATTGTGGCTTAACAAGCTGGAGAACCTGAGAGGAGACTAGCTCCTACTAGGGGGAATCTTTACTCCAAGTTTTGGATAAAAACTGACTCAACGAGAGAGTGTTTTTATCTATCTTGTACGAAGCCCAAGACGGAGGCTAAAAAGGCTAATTGACTCAACAAGAGAGTCTTTTATATGTTTTGTACAAAGCCCAAGACGGAGTATGAAAATGTATGACTCAACAAGAGAGTACTTTTATCTGTCTTGTATGAAGCCCAAGACGAAGGCTAAAAAGGTATGACTCAATAAGAGAGTCTGAAAAGGTGATTGACTCAACAAGAGAGTCTTTTATACTCAACAAGAGAGTGATTTTCTCTCTCGTACGAAGCCCGAGATTGAGGCTAAAAGGAGGTTGACTCAACAAGAGAGCCTTGAAAAGGTGAGTGACTCAGCAAGAGAGTCTGAAAAGGTTAGCTCAGTTGGGGAGGATCTTTGTATAAAGCCTAAGAGGAGGCTATCTTACTGCTGAGGATCATCGAGATCCCTGGGCAGGTCCAAGTGTGGGGAACTCTCATGAGAGAGACCTGGTTTCCGCTGGAGACTGATCCAGAATGATCGAGGTTTCTTACTATGTTTAGAAATGACTTGAGAATGTCTTTGAGTCTCAAGGGGATTTAGCCTGTCCGAGTCTATTAGTATAAGCGAGTTTTATCTTTTGTACGATGCCCAAGAGGAGGCACGAGCATTAAGGGATGAGAATCAACCCTAAAATCGCCGGAGGTTTGACATTGGAAAGACTGGTCTAGCAAAGGATAACTAAGTTCTGTTTTATACCTTTAAAAGGTTGTCAGGGTCCTTGTATTAAGCCCAAGAGAAGGCATGCGAACTTCTAAGAAGCCGAAGGGTCCTTGTACAATGCCCAAGAGGAGAAGGGGATGCTTTTAGGAAGCCTCTGGGTCCCCAAACCAAGAGAAGTTCAAGAAATACAATTCACAGAGAAGAGATCATTCCAGGAAAGTTTGAGGATTTGGAAGAAACTCAAGAGATGCCATTCACGGAGAAAAGATCATCTCTAGGGAGTTAGAGTTTCTTTGACAATTTCTAAGGGTGGCAATCTGAGAAAAGGTTCACCGAGAGTACTGCCTTTCTCTTTGTTCCATATTGTTTAACCCCAAGAGAAGGGAAGACTGTATCTGGAATCCTATGGGGGATCTAGATTTGTTTGTATTTAAGAGTGACCAACAGGGATTTACCTAGTGCTAGACGTAGTTGTCGGGAAAAACTCTAAATAGCTATACTAGTATATACACAGTTGATATATGAAAAGTATATAGGAGGTATGAAAGAAGACTTACAGTGAAGCAGCCCCACAATACAGTTATATATATATATATGAAAGCGGTAAATGAAAGCGGATAAACACTTACCCCTTGTAGAGCTTCCATGATGTGTGGTTAGTTGTTCAACAAAGAAATTAAAGAAAGTTTTGATAACAACTATACATTTATTTGGATTCAAAATCAAAGGAGAAAGTGTTTTGAAAAGATGGTTGGGGCTTACAGCTCAAGGAGAGGCCTAAATTTTAACAGTGATTGCACCGTTGTTTTGAATTGTACAGGGACTTATACAAGTGACTGAGGCCCAAAGAGGTTTTCTGTACAAAGGGATGAGTCTTACACTCTCTTAAGAGGCCCAAAAGTGTTTTAAAGAAAAGAGATGGGACTTATAACACGAGGGTAGGCCCAAGGTTTGATTTTGAACTGGCGATTGCGCCGATATTTTTCCTTTTACGCAGAGGGACTTATACAATATCTGAGGCCCAAAATGGTTTTGGTTAAAAGGGGATTGGGTCTTACACTCTACTAGAGGCCCAAAGAGTTTGAAAATGAATAAAGATGGGTCTTATAGCTCAAGGAGAAGCCTCGTTGATTTTTTTAAAAAGGCGACGATCGCGCCGAACTTTTGAAAATGTACAGAGGGACTTATACATTGTGTGAGGCCCAAAATTGTTTATTTACAAAGGGGTTGGGTCTTACACTCTATCAAGAGGCCCAAAAGTGTTTGAAAAAGATTTGTTTAGGGTGATTAAGATCAAAACCCTAAATTTATTTCAAAATGTATTTTAATTAAATAAAAATTCAATTAAAATAATTAAAATTATCAAACATATGTGTAAAACAAGTTGTGATATTGGATTAATGTTTTAAAAATCATGTTTATATCCACGATATGATTGAGAACCATTTAAGTTTGGAAAATCAAGAAGAAAAAAATATTTTAAATGTTAACAAACAAATAAAAGATTAATTCTTTGCAAAAATATAAAATATATGAAATAAATAATATTTTTGGGAAATTTTGGCAAAATAAAATATTTTAACATTTTTGTGAATTATTAAAAAAAGAATCAACTCAAAATCATTAAAAACCAGAGAGAAATTAATTTTTGAATCAATTAAATAAAATCACAAAAATTCAAATATTTGAAAATTCAAAAAAGGGCACCAAGAACACCAAGTTCTGGCCCGCACCCTCTGTTTTGCCCAGATTTACGTTTTCTATTCAATCTCACTGAATACTTGATGAAATCACACAATCCATATATCAATCTGCTTGTTTTCACCTCACGATCATGTCTATGGTCTTTAATTTCATTTATTTTAAGCATGGAATAAGAAATCAAGACAAAACCTCAAGAACCCTAAAACTTGCATGAAGGCTGAGAATTTTGATACACGATTCAACTAAAGCAATTAGTTGAGGGGAAAAATTCTATGCATGATTATGAACATTTGGCAAAAGTATTGTGCGAGGAAATATGCATAGATTAAGAGATGACCAAGTTTAGGCTTACTTGAAGGTCGTGGCAGCAAGAGCAATGTGATTTTTGAGTTGGAGGTGTTACATATGAGTTGTGATGATCTGAACAGCTTCCCTACACCATATGGAGTGTGTTTGAATGCTTGGACCTGATTGGAAATGGCTGGATCACTTCGTGGCATCTCAACTGCAACTTGGTTGAAAAACATGAGCAACTGGCTGGTGATTCTGAAAAATCAGTGTTACGTTTGTGTGTTTAGTGTTTGATCAGCTCACATATGATGTTTATGAGGTGTTAAAGCAATTGGTTTGAGTGGAATTCCTCTCTACTAAAAAACTCGATAGTGACTTGCTAAGAAAGGCATTTTTGAGAGTGAGAAGATGATTTTGAGAAAGGCAAGTGTTGTAGGCCTTTGGTGTACTTAAACTGAGCACAAATGAGCTCTATTTATAGTAGAGCAAGTTTGTTTTTCAAGCAATAGTGAATGGCAACTGCTGCAGAGGTTTGGCAAATGTTGATCAATAGGAATCCAAGTCTCCTCTAGCCATTGACTAGAGGTTAGAGCACATGCCTTTGGTTCCCTAGTTCAGAGATCATCATTGACTATTCAGTTTGAAAAGGCTCATTCCATGCCACCTTGGTGCATCCATTGAATGCTCCAAAACAAAATTGGAGTCTTGTCCCCTTTTTAGGATTTTTTAGGTTTGACATGCTATTTTTAGTTCCAAAGACTTGGGAGGCTTATGGATCAGTGTTTGTCCCTCCTTGGTCTCCCCCTGAGGTGTTTAGATGGATTAACTTGTTTGTCATTTGCATAAATTGATCAAATCGAGCAAAATGTACAAATCTGCCTTGCCATGACAGTTTGCAGCAAGGCATATTGACACTGTCATAACTCTTAGCTCAGATGGAGTTTCATGGAGTTCTTGGCCATTTTGGAAAGCTCTCATATGATACAACATATGTGTGATCATAGTTTGTTTTGATACTTTTTGGATCCAAGTGAAAAATGCCCCTACATTTTGGAAAAAGTGAAACAGATTCTTACTTAGTGATAGTGAAAATTTCATTAAGTGTTGGAAAAAGTGACATTTCATGTTTTCAGCCATTTTGATCCAACCATAACTCAAAATCCATGATGAATTGGAATGAGGTGTAGTTGACACTTTTAAAGTATGCCATGAGAGCTACAAATCCATCTTTGGATCAGCCAAAATGGTTGCTTGGATCACAAGTTATGATCCTTGGAAGTTGGTACCCTAGCCACTTTGTTCCATAACTTAGAAAATTTCTAAGTTTTTTATGGTTACCCCTTTTACAAGTTATCCCACTTTTCTTAATTTTTCTTGATGAATGATGATCCCAATCACACATTAACATCATTTCAGGGTTAGGGAACCATAATTGATCAAAAAGTCTTGAGAAGATTTCAAAGCATTATTGTGAGGTGAATAAGGACTTTCTCCAATATGATTAAGAAAAGCACAATTCTTTCCGGCATTGACCTTTCTCCACGTTTTAAATCCTTTTCTAGTAAAGACGTCAGCTCCAGGATGTCCCAAATTTGGAGACGTTTACCGGGATCACGTTCTAAACAATTGATATCAAATTCATCCATGGTGACTTTTTGAATCTTTTGAGGTTGTTCATCTTGTTGAACTTGAATTGTTTGATCATCAGAAACTTGCTCCTCAAGTATCGATGTTGAAGCTATACAATTTTCATCTTTATCAGAAACTTTCCTTTTAAAAAATGCATCAATTGTCTTATGTTTAACCATGATATAGCTCTTAAAAAAATACACAAATAAATTATTATTATTATTAATATTTAATATTATTAAACATATGGTCCTCATTCAAACCATTACTACTAAAATAATGACATAATTTTTTTCACATTTTTTGCCAATACCAAAGCAATTACTACTAAAACAAAGTATTGCACTTCTTACCAAAACAATTACTACTAAAACAGAGTACTGCAATGTGTCAATGACATATTGACATTATTAAACAAATTTCTAAATCACATGACCATGGCAAATTGCATTTCTAAATCACATTAAAATTGCAAATTGCAAATTTCTAAATCACATTACCCATAACCATGTCGACACACACACCCACACTCTGTCCTGTTTTAACTTTAATGGATTAAAATAAACATAACTCACAGTGTCACACAACACAAATAAATAGATATATACTGTATTTCTTCAATTATAATTTCTAAATGGATCATAACTTGCAGGAAACAAAGAGCAAAGTAAGAAACTTTATTCAATCAAATACATTTAAAAATTACACACCTTTGATTTGTGCTTATATGACCGTAAGGGAAGAAAACAACACCGATGTCGTTGTCAAAACCATAAATAAAGTTGGCGTCGTCGTTAAAATTGTAAACGGTACGGAGTTGTGGAAGTTATTGTCAAAACCGTAAATAAAGTTGTCGTCGTCGTTAAAATTGTAAACGGTACAGAGTTGTGGAAGTTATTGTCAAAACCATAAACAATGTCTTCGCCGTCGCCGTGACGTGAACACCGTCGTCCTCGTAGTTGTTTGTTGCCGCCGTCGATATCGTACCTAAACAAGAAGAAAGAGAGGTTTTTGTTTTGAATTTATGGTTTTGTTTGTGTTGATAGTATTGTTGTGAGTTGTGACAAAAGAAATAAAAAAAAAGATTCACTACAAGAAAAAAGGTCTGATACCACGCACGAAAAACCGAGGCTATATACAAAATAACCGTGGCAATTCGATGTTGCCACGGTTTAGCCACGATAATCAAACTGTGGAATATGCGGCCGTGGCCCAAAGTATAGTCCACGGTTTTCATGTTTGTGCCACGTTTTATAGACATCCGTGGCTAGAAGAGGCCACGCTTTACACATGCAGGTTATGGCCACGGTTTGTCTTTTGCCTCAGTTTTTAACAGTGGGTAAAACTAGCCATGGTTCATATATAATGTAAAACGTGCTCTAGTTTCCCAGGTATGGCCACAATTTAAATAGTGGGTAAAACTAGCCACGGTTCATATATAATGTAAAACGTGCTCTAGTTTCCCAGGTATGGCCACAATTTAAACCGCGGCTAATTTTATACATGGTTTTACTATATTTAGTACTACCACGCTTTCTATTTGTGCCATATAATTGTGTTCTACCTGCAATGGCTTAAAAAGTTTATTTTAGATCAAATTAAAATCTAACTATACAAGCAACATTATGCCACAAATCCAAAATATATTGACTAAAAAACATGTTAGTGTGCGCGACATTTTCTTATAAGTCACCAAACTATTACATCAAGTATTGCGCTACCGACTAATAAGTCGCCAAAATATATAAGTCTACATCAAATGCGCTACCGACTAATAAGTCGCCAAAATATAGTCATCCCAAATTAAAAACAAAGGTTCTTAATAGTCATCCCATAAAACATGTACAACTAGCTAGTATATCTTAAACTCATGCATCATAATATTCATCTTCTTCTTGATCATCACAACCTCCTTCTTGTTCTTCTTCCATATCTTGATCATCATCACAAGCTTCTTCATCACCATTCTGCAAGAAAAATGATATATAAATAAGCAATGATAAAATAAAACCAAGTATAAAATTAGCAATGATAAAATAAAACCAAGTATAAAATAAAACCAAGTATAAACTAATTTATACATCCTAACCATTTTGTTTCACAAGTTCAATAACTGCCATCCATTACCATTCTAGTAGCAAGCATAACATGCCTTACATAACTTTGATTCATGCTAATACATTTACAGGACAGTTACACAACAGGGCAACCAAACACTAATACAAATATCTCTAGTTTAGTTCATTGCCTTTTAACAAGCATTCACACAACTCAAGCTAACAACCAATCTAAGTAATTCAACATACAATTCTAACTAGATTTTCAAAATTCTAACAATAGCATTTAAGAAATTCAAATTTATTTTGATCCACAAGCTAATACATACATTACAATTACCCAATCATGCATACATATACCCAATTATAACAAGGAAACCAACAATTCCATTTCAAAATTCCATTTTTATTAATTCCCATATCAACGAAGTTTTGTAACAGTACCAAACCATGAAATGTTAGTTTCACTACATAATTATTCATAACTCAATTCACACTAACTCAATCATGACAAGTTCTAATAGCTGCAACATTTTTTTCACACATTCAATGCAAGTTCAAATTACAAACCAGCCAAACTAACATAATATATCTACACTAACTGTGACTAGCTTCAAGGCCACTTCATTAACTTTTTTCTTTCTCACCTTAAAACCTTTAGCAACTCTAACAGGTTTTCATGCAATTACTGACAGTCACAATTCCATTTGTTTAACTCACTAACTTTAATTCGTTCAACATGACTCTCATAACTAACCTACATTTTAACATTATAGCTAATTCACACTAACAGCAGAAACTAACAGAATAGCTAATTCACTCTAACATCATAGCTATTTTTCATTCTTCAATCTAACTCCTAAATCTCAATTCAAATTCTAACTCTTCTCTAACACAACTAACTTCAAACATAATTTTATGCTCAAAAAAACAGCATAAAATTATCACAACAACAGCATAACAAGTAAAACAGAATTGTACAAGGAAAAAACAGGAACAACACCATTTGTAGTTTACAATATACCTCTTCACAACGAGGAATATGAGTTGACGTCGACGAAATAGGACCAGCATGATGTTCAGTAGTACTAGTGGTAATTCCCAACGCAGATGCCATCATATTAGAGATCTCCTCGTCACTCATATGCGGGTTTTGTTGCTTCATCATGGTCTTAAAAAGTACCTTCATGCCATCCATCTCCCTCTTCATTCCAGCCACTTCATCACTATGCTGCTTTTTAATAACCGAAATTTCTTGATTTCTTTTAAACATGGTTGGTGTAGTTGTTTTTCCATAGCAACGTACTCGACCAAATTTTTCTTTCCCGAACAATGACGTAAATGTCTCAGATTCGGTCGAGTTCTTAACAGAATCTTGAAGCTTATCCTAATTAAAAAATATTCACATTATAACCACAGAATATTACATACAGTTGGAACAGAATTTTCCTGATTTTCTACATACAGCACCATTTTCCTGATTTTCTACATACAACACCAGTTTCCAGATTTTCTACCTAGCAGTTTCCAGATTTTCTACCTAGCAGCTTCTACCTAGCAGTTTCAGCCTACAGATGTTGATAGGTTTGAAAACAATAAATTGTACTTACAATTGCAGTTTGTGTTTCCTCATCCACTTTTTTTCCTTTTCGACTTTGTCGAGTCTTAATGAACATCTCTGCTTGGCTAACTTCCTCTCCGTCCTCTTTCTTTGCACGCTACATTGGTTGATATTAAACACATACAATTAGTAATCACTCAACCAATACAGAATTATAAATTGACGAATGTATAAACACACTACCAGTTTTGCACGAATCCTTGCAAAGTTTGTTTGTCCCATACGATGCATATACTTTAGCTTAGCTCTGTTCACAGCATTAACTTTGCTAATTTTCTACATTGAGGAACAGCAAATAGGCAACCAATAGGCAACCAAATGTTAGACAATAACATATCAAATAGGCAACCAAAATTATAATCTATAAGTCGTAAAATTATCTTACTTGGATTTTGCCATTTTTCCAATAGGCAACCAATTGCTTGAAATGAGCTATAGGTACGGTCTGGGGACGATGTTTCAATATTTCACTCATAGTAGTGTATTTTGAAAAGCAATTCTTTTTGATACATTTCTTGTAACGCCTCCAAGCATCATTTATCCGAGAGAAAACTGCTCTATGTCCATGCTCAGAGATAATGAATTTATCCTACAACAAAGAAGGGAATTAGATATATACAAGTAACAAATTAGGTAACAAAATGAGAAAATAACTCATTTTGATCATACAGTAACAAATTCCCATATACGGTCTTGGTTAGCATTCTTCAAAGCTCTGAAGTTTGTATAAGTTAAGGGACACAAGTCTGAATTCCTCGCGACAGTGCCAAGGAAACCACTCAAATCTGACACGGTTCGATCATTGGGTCCAATAGGCTCTCCATCATCATCTAAGACAACCTTTTCACGATCCTCACTATTTCTAGCATGGATTTTCAAACATTGTGTTGGTCCACGTGTCTTTTTCTTATTTGTCCCTGTGTTAGATAAACTATTAAAATGCGAAATCGAATTTGAATGCAACAATAATTAAAAACAATGCATGACATAAACAAGTTTTAATACCTTCAGTTTTTTCACTTTCAATTTCCCCATTTTGTTCATCCATTACATTTTGTTCCTCCTTGGATGAAGTCTTTCTCTAATTCCCAAATCTTGCAAATCATAGCGGGCTTTAATATGATCTTTTGTCTTCCCCGTGATGTCCAAAAGAGTTCCAAGAATACTATCACATATGTTTTTTTCAATGTGCATTACATCTAGATTATGGCGCAAGGTATTTTGAGCCCAATAAGGCAACTCAAAAAAATTTGACCTCTTCTTCCACGGGCCATCAACTTTCTTCTTTTTTGTCTTCCCGAATTCATTATTGAAATCTTTTAAGGTTTCAAGAATTTCGGCCCCGTTTAACATGCATTGTGCAGTCCTATGTTCTTCTTCTCCATTAAATGATTTGACATCTTCTCTCCAAGAATGAGTTCTTGGTAAAAAGATACGGTGGTCCATATAACACATCTTATGACTGTGTTTGAGGTAGAACGAATTGGTGTTAGATTTACAACATGCACACGCCACTTTTCCTTTGGTGCTCCAACCCGACAACATCGCATAAGCAGGGTAGTCACTAATTGCCCACAAAAGAGCTGCACGCATTCGAAATGTTTGATTCATTGAAGAATCATACGTCTCTATGCCGAATTCCCGTAATTCCTTTAGCTCTTCTATCAGTGGCTGGAGGTAAACATCGATATCGTTTCCTGGAGATTTTGGTCCAGGAATCAACAATGACAACATTGTATATTCAGGTTTCATGGACAGCCAAGGTGGTGTGTTGTATACCATCATCAAGACGGGCCACGTACTATGAGATAAGCTCATTGTCCTGAATGGATTAAACCCATCACTCGTTAAGCCAAGTCTTACATTGCGGAAATCACTAGCAAAATCTAGATGAAGCTCGTCAAAGTCCTTCCACGCTTTACCATCAGCTGTATGCCTCAATTTCCCATCCTTTGAGCGCTGTTCTTCATGCCATCTCATTGACTTAGCTGTCTTCGAACACATGAACAACCTTTGTAGTCTAGGAATCAACGGAAAGTGCCTCAAAACTTTTGCAGGAACTCTATAATCATTTTTTGATTGCTCAGACTCACATCCTTCAGTTGGAGCATTTTCTTTCCACCGCGAAGCTTCACAAACAGAGCAAGAATTGTCGTTTTCATGCTCTTTCCAAAACAGCAGGCAATCGTTTGGGCATGCATGGATCTTTTTATAATCGAGGCCTAAACCACTTATCTTGGCTTTTGCCTTGTAATATGATACGAGAATGTTTAAATCAGGCATTGCTTCTTTCAACAATTCTAATAGGGCGGTGAATGAGGTATTGCTCCAGCCGTTAAGACATTTCAACAAGTAGAGTCGAATCATGAATGATAGAGTTGAGAAGTCTTTGCATCCAGGGTACAGTTCTTTTTCCGCCTCTTTAATCAAATTGTAAAACTTCCTAGCATCGTCATTGGGACCTTCATGAACTCCGTGTGCTTCTGCCCTATCGATATATATGTCATGCACTAAGCCAGGGATGTCGTCATGTGATTCCTCTTGATCTTCCATCGCAGCACCAATTTCCATAGACCTTTGTACTTTCTCCCCATGGTGCAACCATACGTCATAACCTTTTAGAAAACCCTTGGCTATTAAGTGATCCCTAATAATATCTCTTGTTTTCCAATACAAATTTTTACACATAGTACAAGGGCACAAAACCTCATCTCCTTGAGGTCTACCGTTAGTGTAGGCAAAGTCTAAAAATCGAGTAACACCGTTGATGTACTCTTGACTAAACCATGGAAATTTAGTCCACTCTTTGTCCATCACTTTATAATCTAAATATTTGAAACACACAACACAAAACAGATTCAAAACAGACCCAAAACAGACCCAATACAGAACCAAAACAGAACACACTATACAAAACCGAAACAGAACCAAAACAGAAGCAATATACAAACAGAAACATGTGAATATACAAAACAGAACCAAAACATGGGAATATACAAACTGAGCAATCACAAACTGAACATTTTGACATTACAAGAACAGAAATACCAAACAGAAAGTCAACTTCTTAAATCAAGGTTCATCAACCTCAAATTCCACACTAAAATCAGATCACAATGATATTCAAAAATCCAAATCTTAAATCCACACAGATTTTTTTATCTATAACTAAACAAACAGAAACGAGTACCAAAGCACATAATCCATATCATTCGATAGATAAACTCGTAACTCCTAGTATCTAAACAAACAAAATTAAGATAACATCAACCAAATAACACTAATATCGGAAGTTAACCTTAAGATTTAAACACCTAAAACCATCACTCCAATACTAATAAAAATTTGCTTATAACCCAATTTCAATAATGAAACAAACAATTTAGATAAAATCAGGTTCAATCAAATGAAGTTCGTATCGCGGGCAATCGTGTATCAAAACAACATACTTTCAGTATTAAAACTTAGACACAAATTATCAGATATGAAAAGAAAACCCTAGTGAGCTTGTCAAGGCAGCAATTAGAGGAACAAATATGAAAATCATACAATCCAATCCAAACAGAAATACTAACATACAATTTTAGTTCAGTTCACATCACCAAACATATATTAAATCATACAATCCAAACAGAAAATCAATTTAAGGTTTCATATCAGTTAACTAATTCAAACCCTAAATCATACAATCCTAACATACTCAATGATCAGTTCACTAACATCAACAGAAGAAACCCTAAAAAACTCAGTTTCAAAACAACATAACAAAATCTAAAAATAAGGGTAAAGATGAAAAACCTTGCAATGCTCTAACTGAAAGCTTCCGCTCCACACCTCAACAAAAAAATCAAAACTGCATGCAAAACAAAATTTGGGGATTAGGTCAAAATTTGGATTTGGACTTTGAAGAGAGAAGAGGAACGGAGATGAATGTGGGAACGGAGATGTGTGCAGGAAACATGCAGAGGTGCGAACGAAGATGTGTGAGAACAGGCGAAGGTATGAAGAGAGAAGCAGAAAACTTACGCAGAGAGTTGACCGGAGTAGATGGCTGAGAAACGGAGAAGGTCGTGTTTCGGAGAAGGGAGAAGGGAGTTGGGAGAGTGAAGAGACGGAAGAGTGAAGAGTGAAGAAAGTTTTTCTATTTCTTTTTCTTTTTTTTTTTAATAAAATATAATTAGAAAATAAAATAAAAAACAAAGAGGGAAACTGAAAAAAAAAAGAGGGAAAGTTTGGCGGGGTATTAGATGTGGGCTTAGGCCACAGTTTGAATCGAAAATTATAAGCCGCGGTTATTAAGCGTGGCCTAAATATATTTGTCATTTTGTAAACGTGGCAATTTAAGAAAATGCCACCGTTTCACAATCTGGGTTCAATATTTCAAAACATATTTCCAAGGTTTAAAAACCCCGGCTAAAGCATATATGTAGCCACAATTTTTGAGCTGTGGAACAATTTGGCGTGGCAGTAGGCCATTTTTCTTGTAGTAATTAAACGGTGTGGTGTTATTAAGTTAGTGAGAAGATACAACATTTTTAATTTTTATTTATTCCAAATATTATATTTTTATTAATTAAAAAATAAAATAAAAAAGTGAGGGGAGCCGTGGCTCCCACCCGCCCCCAAGTACATCCGCCACTGTACCCACTAAATATCTAATAAATGAGACAAATTAAATTTGTTCATTTTATAAATCAATAGTTACATTTTTTCATTTCGAGTGACAATAGTCCTTTTTGATAACCACTAGTGTCCAATAGATACAATACTGCATCAACAAGCTTCTGCATTATATTTTACTATTTCAGTGTCTTATATTTATTTGTTTTCTTTGTTTGAAGATAGGACTAAAATGTGAAATAAAAATAGATGATATTTAAATGATAACATAGTTTCTACATTTAGTGCCAGTATAAGATCATTTAAAGAAATCCTTATGGTGGACATTATAAATATTCTAAAAAAATAATCCATTATGTAAAAAAGTATCATAACAGCATGATGACATCATGACTAAGTAAGTCTAAATTTAATATTTTAAACAAATACTCCTCTCAAATTGTTTGTAAGTGCTTATAAGAAAAACAGAATAAAAACTTTCAATTCTGTAACATAGAGAATTCACGTAGTACTTTTACTATGTGTATCCATATAATCCAAAGTGCATGTATATAAATATATATAGTAACTAGTTAAATCCCGCACGGGTTAAAATACCTTTGTAAAGTAAAATTGTACTCAAAAACACCTTAAAAATAATATTTATACACGTTTTTTGTTCGGATCTTATTGATTGTGTCCCGTACTAATGCATAAATAATTCCAATCACATTATTAACATTACAAACAAGTGTAAATGAGTGATAATACAACACCTACTAAATAACCACGGACTATCTTGAGAAAGATAACGAATTGGTTCTTCAATTATATTACAGTGACAATATTAAAATACATAATAATAAAGATTTTGAACTTTTCATCTTTGCAGGCAATATTTATAAAATTTTACTTAATCGAGAGTAATAACTTAAATTCTATTTCAACATAGGTGTGGTAAAAAGAACAATACTTTTTTTTTTTACAAAAATTAATATATACCAAACAATTAAATTCATTTATGAAACATGTGCATTGGTTTTTTTATCACACAGTTAAAATCATTTATAGATTAAAGAACCACAACTATTTTACTATTCAATTTATTAGTGTTTATTGATGGGAAAACCTCCTTATATAATTTTCTAAAGCATGAATTGATACAATCATTTATATTTTAAAGAACCCCAACTATTTACTACTTAATTTACTAATGTTTAATCATGTGGAAAAACCTCCTTATGTGATTTCCAAAAGCATGAACTGATACAATGGAGTCATTGTATAATTAATGGTCTAATATAGAAAATCATTGAATATGTACATTGTATAATCGATCAATTTAATTACACAAAGTGATGCTAATCTAACATCATATAATTATTCTACAGTATAAAGTTCAATCATAGTTTGCAATAAATAAATAAGTTAATATATATGAAAAAATCTTTTTGTTGTTAAAATAAGAGACATTATTTTATTGATTTTCTCAACCTACAAATTATACAAGTATCCCTAATACAATTATTTTTACATCAATGAAGTAAGAATTATCTGAATAAACGGTGTGTTAGTACAGATTGTTGTCTTAAGCATTGTCAGCATCAACTTCATAGAACTGTATACTGAAAGTTTTATTTTTCTCCGGTCTTGCAAGGAAAGTTACAGAAATCCAATTGTGGTATTTGCATGTTCAATAATGCAACCATGAAGAAGACTTCATGAATGAGGATCAACATCATTAGAATGATTTAAATGTTAAAGTTTCTACGTTTAAGTTATTTTAGTACTTATTAAAGCTTAAATATTTAAGAGCAAATAGGAGACAAGTCAATTGCCATTTATCATATAAACATCATATATAGTTTAAAAAAACAGGTTGTGAGATGAATGTACTCATCTTAAAAAAGAAATTGCAAAATATTTTGATTCGATAATAGCACTACAACAGAACCAAAAGTTTTTAGCAGAAAGAGGACAATGTTATTTTCACTTTTTTATGACCAAGTGGACAACTTCCTATGCTATTATAAAACCAATGACTTGACATGTTAAACCTTTTGCTGTTTTATTTTAAATAGAAGCTCAAAAGTACATATACTTTTGTACAAAATCCCCTAGAATCTGGTTCTTAGGAATGACATTTATGTGTTGTCATTTTCTTATGTATGGATTTAAATATGTTCAGTTTATGCAAATAAAAATCGAACTTGTTACTTTAGTATTCAATGCAAATATTAGTAACTAAAATAGTGAAAGTCCTGCACTACTTTCATAATCAAATTAAAAAGCAATGAAGATATGTTCTACCATTGTGCTAGATCTAATGAATTCAATGCATTTTATTCTGAAAACATATTTGTGCCATTTGAATTTTTGATTTCATCAATTTTTAAGACTTCTGTGACAAAAGAAATCATTATAGGCACTATTTAATTCAACATATTTTTTATTAATAAATGCAGCTAGAAACCCAAAATTTCCTTAACATATAATAGTACTCAAGGTGACTTTCATCTTATTAATAGACAAATTTGAAATTTGATTGAGTTTAAAAATAAAACTCTATGTAACTAACTGGACAAACATTAAGAAACCTTTTCCTTAAGCATCTTTGTCATAAAAATTAGAAGAAAAAAAACAAACTTTAACTCATGAAATGTAATAAGGAGAAAATATAGTCACAAAACACTCATTCACAAATTCATTCCTTCAATTTATCTAACTCACACAAACAGTCTTTTACTCGGTACAGGAAAAAATGAAAACATAGTTTAACTCACTTTCCTTTGTTATAAGCAAAACAAAGTTAAAAACTCACTCTTGAACTTTTTCTACGCACAAATAAGTCATAAATTCCTGCAAACTTCAAAAACAAACATGAACTCAAACTGAAGGAAAAAAAGAGAGTTATTTGAGCGATGAAACATTCATTCAAAAATAAAGTCACAACACCTTAAAAGCTCACATGAACTAAAAATGAACTACTTTTGCATACTACACGTTACATTTTACCGAGTCACACAAAATGACTTAAAACATACATACATCGAAGGAAGAAGGGGGTTGAGGGAAATACCTTTACCTCTTCATGTTTTGCTTTGACGTTGAGACAAAAATTGGAGGAGGAAATGAAAGAGGAAAACAGAGTTTGAAAATGAAGGAATTAATGAGAGAGTTTTGAAACAACCAATGAAGTAAGTAGGTAGTAGTCACAGTGAAGAAAGGAGACAAAAATACCTGCCACCATATTGAAATTATATTGATGATTAGGATTAATTTTAATGCAAATGTGTTCAATGTTACTCATATAATAGTGATAACAATTTACATACATAAGAATAGACATTTAGGGGCAACATATCTTCTACCTTTATTGGTGTCGCTTGGAAGTAGGATTATACTCTATAATGTTTGTGATCCTGCATATGCCTTTCCAATTTCCAACCATGAAAAATATGAGTTATTATGCATTCATTATATGAAAACACTAAGTAGAAGTTTAGTCATTAACCTAAGCCCCAATCCTAGCCGGGTCTGCATTTTGAAGGCTAGAGCCATACAAAAGTGTGGTTCTAGAGAAAATGATCATTGTTGAAAATGATATTGAAAACGTTTTGAACATAGTCTGCATTATAAGAAAAACAAATGTTATTTTTATCTTGAAAAAACTCAGACCAAGATGGAAAAAGAAACAAAACTATTTCTCTTCTTAGTTCTTACTTGTAATCAAGCATTGAGTTTCTTCTCTATTGAATCCATAACTATTTTTATGTGACTTATGAAACAAAGATGGTCTCACTAAGTCTCCAAATCTGTAAAAATCAACACAATAATAACCCATAAAAAATTATTCAAAAACAAAGAGTCTGACACAGGAGAGAATAAATATTAAAAACGAAAAATGAAAGATATAAATGAATGGTTTAGGAAAAAAATAATGAAAACATAAATCACAGGAAAAAACTAAACATTCATAAAAATTAAACAATCATAGAATAACTCACCTTGTAGCTGAAGAAGAATGGTTGAAAATTTTGCTAATTGGGTTGGGCGAAAGAGATGGAGAGACGAAACAGAAGGAAAAGAGAGGAAAGTGATTGAAGTGAAAAGTTGGAAGTGAGGGGAGGTAAACGCAGTGGTAATCGTGTAATGAGGGGGGAAAGATGAAGCCAGGGAAAGAGAAATTCAAATTCTGAAGCCAATAGAATCAGAACACATGGCATTGGCCGGAAGTGGGAAGTGTTAGTTGTGTGTTTTATTTAGCTAATTACCGATTTGGACAAATGTCTTTGTATAATTAGAAAAGAAAAAAGGTTAATTTAGGGATAATGGTAGTAGTTAATTTTCTTAGGTAAGATAGTTGAATAGTTGATAGTTGATAGTTGATTGATGAATTAATTAATTCTAGCAACAGAAAAGAATTAACTCTATGTGAATACTATAATTGTGACTGATATACTCCCTCCGTCTCATAAAAAATGTCTCATTTGTACTTTTTCTTTATCTCAAAATAATTGTCCATTTACATTACCAATGTTGTAATTATTATTATTTTTCCACTACTATACCCCTATTCATTAAATTTCACTTTATTCAACTACTTTATCAAATACATTTAATAGGGGTATTTTAGTAAATGACATTAACTTTTTCACTACAACCAACACATCTAATCATTTTCTTAAGAACCGCGCATTGCTCAAATAGGACACTTTTTATGAGACGGAGGGAGTATTAGTTTTGTTTTTTACTAAAATTAACCAGGACAAAAATTTATTAATGCAATTAACACTTCTTTTAAAATTGTATTATTATATGGATTATTCAATGTTGAAATCTATATATGCATATCTTTACGGCACCTTAACGATACAATATGATAATATTAATTATTATCGAAAACTTATAATATTGGTAATCTTGCTCTGATATTAATTGTTAGAAAAACCTCATTAAGGATTTTGATATCATAATTTTTACCACACTTTAATTTTTAAGAGAGAATAATAGAAACGTATCCGAATCGATGATGTTGATTTTTGCCCGGTTCTTGAAAGTAATTACTTTGATGTTTGAAACTGAAACCTCCGTAGTCATTTGTAATACTTTTAATATTGTTAAAAAAAATAATTTAAACCGAATGGATCGAAGTTAGAATCGAGAACAAAATCACTTTTCTTAAAAGTATTTCAAGAACTCTCAAATGTCTTAGAGTTGGAACGCATGAATACCTAAGATAATTAAGCCTATACTCGAGTTTGCATAAGACCGATGAAAATTTGAATGTAGGGAATATTATTTGGAATTTTAGTGAAGAGGATGTATGTTCTGAACCCGCAATGAAGTATGTATAGGCCGTATTGGTGTTGTTTCACAAGGTTGCGATCCTTGGTGAAACAATTTCCTTTTACCAAGAGTTACAAGATTTTGCCAAAAGTTACATTGTTTTGCCTATAACAACATTCTTCAAAAGTTGCATACTTTCATTCTGCAATTCTGCAACACTTCACGAAGTGTTGTCTATTTCCAAATTCAAACCTAATGCAACACTTCACAAGTGTTGCCTATTTCTGAATTCAAAAATTAATCTTCACTTGAATATTTTTCTTGTCATATTAGAACACTCCCATGGGCATTAATTGTCCATAATTTTCCAACAAATATTTGTATATAGAATAGTCTCACATTGACTATAATATGTAATTATTTATAAATTTATCATGGGTAATACCTATTCTCCCCGCTGTCTTATGAATCATTTTCGAAAAATCCCCCTGTAAAAAAAGTTTGATGAAATCCCCCAACATTTGAAGATTCTCTCACTTTTGATCTTTGTTAGGCCAACTCATCAAAAAAGCTGATGTGACACTATTTTTTTTAATAGTTTTTCCATTTAATCTAATTTTCACATGTGTATTTCAGTGTGTAAGGTGACACAAATGTCCCCAAGTAAAAAACAAAACCAGTAGAGCTTAGATTGTGTGAATTCTCATGTAACGAAAAAACCCTAAGTTTACATCCATTCTCTTTAGTGTTCATCGTTCACCATTGTCCACCATTGAAACATATTGAAGCATTCAACGACCAACATCTTTCATATCTTTCACATGCTATTTCTTTGCAAGGGTCCTGTAGTGTGACAAAAAGGTTCAATTGTAATAACCTAATCGAATTTGTAGTGGTCCCAATGCATGGTTCAATAACTTTTAGTTTTTCAAATTTAGGTTTTCAATGTGTGGGTAAATCGTTGTTGTTTCCTTAAACCGTGAATGTTAAACTTCTTAGTTGTATTTTAACTTCTAGGTATATTTGTAATTGCATAAATGGGGTTATTCAGTGTGATATTTCACCATGGGGGAAACTTTGTTCATGACAAGCACATGTTTTACAGGGGAGGGAGTGAAACCATTGTAGAAGGGCAAGATTCTGATAAGTGGAGTTTTTTTAGGCATTTAAATTAGTTAAAGACTGGGGGTATGATGGATTTAGACTGTGGAGAAAGGTACTAGGACTTGATGAAAGGTTTATGCAGCGAGCGATTTTGGACGCGGTTCTTAAGCACTGGTCGCTCTCTGCGGTTTGAGCTTTGACTACAGGTCGATTCATTTTTTATCCTATTGTGAGCTGAATAAGGAAGGGAAATAGATGTCTCCAATTAACCCTGCTTTGCATACTGAGTTTAAACAGCGGTCTGTTAGGTTACGAATGCTATCAATGTGGGGGGGCCTTGTACTGATTATTTGTATTTTCGCCAATACTGTTTTCTTTCTTTTTACCTGGGCAGAAGGTTTCTGGCGGGGAACAAGGATTAGGATGTTAGGACTGATGTTTTTGAATTACTGCTTTTGATTGATGGAGATATGGGATTTGGGTTTTTTGTTGATTGTGCTCGCTAAGATCTTTTCTTTCGATCTTATGCCTACGTATTCCCGTTTACCGAAATAGGGAAATCAGAGCGTTCGTAGTTCCTCCTATTCTATGGGAGGAAATGGGTGTTTTGGTGTCTTGTTCAAAGCCCAAGACGTGAAGCGAAAGGTAGTTTGTATCTTGTTCAAAGCCCAAGATGTGAAGTTGAAAAGGTCTATTTGTTTCTTGTTCAAAGCCCAAGACGTGAAGCTGAAAGACCTCGGTTTTTAGAGAGAATTTGTCATCTCTAAAGAGGGGAGAAGGAGAATTACTTTAACTGGGATACGCGGATCCGAGCAATGCCATAATTTCCGAAGAAAGGGTTTTAACCTGAAGGAGAAGACTTTAACTCAGTGTAGAGTAATGCCATCTTTCCTTAGGAATTTCTCATGCTAAAAGAGGGACAGTGGCGTGGATATAGATGATCCAGAGGCTTGCCGCTTACAGCGATTAGATGAAGGGAAAGGAGTTGTTGATGTTTGTGTACTGTGAACGAGGCACAACTTTGATGCTAAAAGGTTGATTGGATCAACCAGTGGTTTTCTTATACAAAGCCTAAGAGGAGGCTAGTTTCCGCTAGGAAAACCATTATACAAAGCCTAAGAGGAGGCTATTTTGTGTCCCGTACAAAGCCCGAGAGAGAGGCTAAAAGTTTTTGACCCGACGATGGAGTCTTTGTGTCTCGTACGAAGCCCGAGAGAGAGGCTAAAAGGGGTTAATCCTACAAGAGGATCCTTTATACTCAACAAGAGAGTGTTTTTTTGTATCTCGTACTAAGCCCGAGATGGAGGCAATTGTTTGGCTCAATATGAACCTTTTTGTATCTCGTATAAAGCCCGAGATGGAGGCGAAAAGGGTGTCTGACTCAATGAGGGAGTCTCTTGTATGTGTCTCGTACGAAGCCCGAGATGGAGGCTATTGTTTGTTTGACTCGACGAGGGAGCCTTTGTATGTCTCGTACAAAGCCCGAGAGAGAGGCTAAAACATTGTTTGACTCCGCTGGGGAGAATCATTGTACAAAGCCAAAGAGAAGGCTAGGGTTACTGTGTCAGTTAAGTGACAGGTCCAGTATACTGATTTTGAAAGAGAAAATCAGTTCTTATATGAGCATTACTGTACTCATGGGTTAGATCTGAGGATCGGGGTTGTTTCCTTTTCTTTGAGGAAACTGGAAATCCAAAAGGGTATTGAGACTGTCCGAGTCTACGGGTTTCCTTCCTTTTTTAACGAAGGGGTCACTTGAGAATGTCTTTGAGACTCAAGGAAATTAGACTGTCCGTGTCTAGAGTTTCATCTTTTGTACTATGTTGTGAGAAACAGTAGTAGACTCTATGAAAGGATTGTTCTATGCAGATGACTAAGTTCTGTTCCTATACCTCTAGGAGGTCGTCGGGACAATTTGTACGAAGCCCAAGAGGAGGCTGGAAACTTTTAAGAAGCCGACGGGTCCTTGTACTAATGCCCAAGAGGAGGCTATCATTCCCGGAGGAAGAGATCTTTATACGAAGCCTAAGAGGAGGCTGTGAATACTTCTAAGAAGCCGTAGGGTCCTTGTATGAAGCCCAAGAGGAGGCGGGGTTGCTTTTAGGAAGCCTGTGGGTCCTTGTATAATGCCCAAGAGGAGGCCGATGCTTTTAAGAAGCCCGTGGGTCTATCATCTCCTTTCCATTAGGAGAGATAACTCTTTTAAAGATAAAAAACCACTGGTAAACGTGCGAGGTTTACTATCCAGCGACTTTTAGCCTTTAAAGAGGGTTCCTTAGTTAAGGTCCAAGATTATGACCGTAGTGGGTACCCAAACCCCGAGACATTCAAGGCAAGCTATCCACAAGGAATAGATCAAGTCAGGAAAGTTTGAGAATTTGGAAGAAGCTCAAAGATGCCATTCACGGAGAATACATTCATCTTGGGGAGTAGAGCTTCTTGACGATTCCTAAGGAGGACAACCGAAGAGAAGACTGTATCTGGCGCTCCTATTGAGGATCTAGGCGTCTATTTCTACGAATGAATGAAACGGCGTCACCTAGTTCTAGACGTAGTTGCCGGGGAAACTCAAAATATCTATACTATTATTACACAGTAGATATGAGTTTCTGAAAGGAGACTTACAGTGAGCAGCCCCACAATACAATTTATAATATGAAAGCAGTAAACGAAAGCGATAACCACTTACTCGGTTGGAGTGCTTCCATGCTGTTTGGTTAGTTGTTCAACAAAGAAAGATTGAAAACTACAGTATATTTCAAAATCAAAGGAGAAAGTGCTTTGAAAAAGAAAGATTTGGGGCTTACAGCTCGAGGAGAGGCCCAGGGTTTTATCAGTGAGCGCACTGTTTGACTTTGTACAGAGGGACTTATACAAGTGACTGGGGCCCAAAATGGTTTTCTGTACAAAGGGATGGGTCTTACACTCTCTCAAGAGGCCCAAAAAAAGGTTTAAAGGAAAAAGAGTGGGGCTTATAACACGAGGGTAGGCCCAAATGATTTTTCGTTTAAAAATGGCGATCGCGCCGAGGTTTTCTTTTAACGCGGAGGGACTTATACAATAAGTGAGGCCCAAGATGTTTTGGTTAAAAGGGGGGTTGGGTCTTACACTCTAATAGATGCCCAAAGTGTTTTTAATGGGTCTTATAGCTCAAGAGAGGCCCAAGGTTATTTCTTAAAAAGGCGACGATCGCGCCGTTTGTTTTTGACGGTATCGGGACTTATACAATGAATGAGGCCCAAAAATGATTTGGTCAAAAAAGGATTGGGTCTTACACTCTATTAGAGGCCCAAAAATTTTTAAGAAAAAGAAATGGGTCTTACTACTCGAGGGTAGGCCCAGGTTTATTTTAAAAAAGGCGACGATCGCGCCGTTTACTTGTACAGAGGGACTTATACAATGAATGAGGCCCAAAAATGATTTTGTACAAGGGGGGATGGGTCTTACACACTCTCAAGAGGCCCAAAATGTTTTGAAAATGATTTATGAGGGTTAAATTAATCCAAAACCCTAATTTGTTTTCAAAATGTATTTAATTGAATAAAAATTCAATTAAAATGATCAAAAATTGTTTAACACATGGAAAACAAATTGTGATCTTGGATTAATGCTTCAAAAATTAAGTATTGACCTACAAAATAATTAGAAAGCATTAAAAGTTGCAAAATCAATGTAGAAGAAATATTTAAAATGTCAAAAACAATTAAAATATTAATTCTTTGCAAAAATATCAATTATATGAAATAAATAATATTTTTGGGATTTTTTGATAAAATAAAATATTTTAACATTTTTGTGAATTATTAAAAAAAGAATCAACTCAAAATCATTAAAACTCAGAGAGAAATTAATTTTTGAATCAATTAAACAAAATCACAAAATTCAAATATTTGAATTTCTAAAAATGGCGCCAAGAACAAGCTGAAGAACACGCGCGTGTTCTTGGTTTCTCAGATTTGCATTTTCCATCCAATCTCCATGAATACGTAATCATATCATGCAATCCACATATCATTATGCTCGTCTCAACCTCACGATCATGTCTATGTACTTTAATTTCATTTAAATTAAACATACAACAAGAAATCACGAAGAGACCTCAAGAACCCTAATTTCTGCATGAAGGCTAGGATTTTTGATACACGATTCAAACAATGCAATTAATTGAGGGAAAACATTCCATGCATGATTATGAACATATGGCCAAATTATTGTGCGAGGAAATATGCATAGATTGAGAGATGACCAAGCATGTGCTCACCTCTAGGCCGTGACAGCAAGTTCAAAGTGATTTTTGATTTGGAGGTGTTACAGATGAGTGGTGATGATCTGAACAGCTTCCCTACACCCTATGGATTGTGTTTGGATGGTTGGACTTGATTGAAATTGGCTGGATCATTTTGTGGTACCTCAGCTGCACTTTGGTTAAAACCTTGAGCAACCAGCTGGTGATTTTGTGAAATTGATGTTTCAGCAGTAATCTAAGTGTTTGATCAGCTCATATGTGATGTATGTGAGGTGTGTGAGTGATTGGTTTGATTGGAATTGCTCTCAAACTCAAAACCCGATAGTGACTTGCCTTAGAAGGCAAAATTGGAGTGAAAGAAGAGATTTTGACGAAAGCATCTGTTAGATGGCTTTGGTGTACTTAAACTGACCACAATTGAGCTCTATTTATAGTAGAGCAAGTTTGTTTTGGGATCCACAGTGAATGGCAACTGCAGCAGGTGTTTCCTCAATGTTGGCCAATGGAAATGCAAGTCTCCTCTAGCCATTGACTAGAGGTTAGGGCACAGAGCTATGGTCCCCTTGGTCTTGGATAAGTCTTGACTAATTTCAGATGAGAATGGCTCAGTCCATGCCACCTTGATGGTTCCATTGAATGCCTCATTCCAAATTTGAAGTCTTGTCCCTATTTTGGCCATTCTAGGTTCAACATGCTATTTCTTGTTCCATGGACTTTGGAGGTTTGGCTCAGTGATTGTCCCCTTTAGATTCAATCCTCTGGGTGTCCAAGTGGATAGGAACAATTGAATTTGGCTGATTTTGGCAAATCGACCAAAGTTGCAAATTCTGCCTTGCCTTGACAGATTTTAGCAAGGCAACTTGCCAATGTCATATCTCATGGTGTAAGTTGAATTTGGCAATGTTCTTGGCCATTTTGGAAAGCTCTTACATGATACAACAACTGTTTGAACAAGTTTGGTTTTGATCTCTTTTGATTCCAAGTGAAAAATCCCCCTACATTTGGCAAAAAGTGAGGCAGAATCTGACTTAGTGAAAATTTCACTAAGTGTTGGAAAAAGTGACATTTTCACTTTTCAGCCACTTTGATCACTCCACAACTCAAAATCCTTAATGAATTGGAATGACTTGTAGTTGAAGTTTTTGTAGGTGATAATGAGGGCTACAAATCCATCTTTGGATGAGAAAAAATGGCCTTGTGGTTTAGGAGTTATGGTCCTTCAAAGTTGGTACCCTTGCCACTTTATTTTTAACTTAGAAAAATTTCTAAGTTTTATGGTTACCCCTTTTACAAGTTATCTCACTTTTCTTGATTTTTCTTGATAAATGATGATTCAAATCATACATTAACATCATTTTAGGGTTAAAAATCCATTTTGGTGAAAAATCTCAAAAAGTCAAAGTTGACTTTTGTGCACAGTTGACTTTTTATCAGATGAATTCCAAACTGTGCAATTCTTCAGGAAATCATGTCCTTGACCTAAATCAAACTTGATGGACATGTTCCATGAGTGTCATAGGGTATATTCAATCATGTGTTAGGGTTTGGGAGCATGTCTTGGTCAAAAGTCAAAGTTACAGTTGACTTTTCCCTTAAAACCCTGATTGTGGTGCAGATGGAATTGAGACTTGTTGCTCAAACTTCTTGGATTAATCCATTGTCCCAAATGGATCAATATGGTATGTTAGAGACCCTCAAATCATCTCTTGAGGTCTTGGCTCATGATTTGTCCCAAAAGTCAACTTAGGGGTGAATTAGGTCAAGAAACCCTAATTCCTGAATTTTTGATGAATGCATCCCTTGAGGCAAAATTGACTTGATGCATGGGTTCATGAGGTTCCATGAAGTATATTAGGTTATGTTTTGGATCAATGGCTTGTGCCCAGATGAAACTTTTCATCTGGAGGCCCTGGGTGATCAAAACCCTAATTTGGTGACACTGTCGATCTTGAGGCTTGATCCACCTAGAATGGAGCAACCTTGTGCTTAATCCTTGAAGTGGGAGTCATTTTGATCCTTTGAGGATGTTTGAGAGATTAGACAAGTTGAAAATCAAGTCATTTCTTGATTGAGCCTTTGTCTAAAGCTCAGAGAGGGCTTGAAACCCTAATTTTGATTGTAGTGGATGCTCACCCATCTTTGAGGCATTTGGTGAGGCATGCTGGTTCATCCATATTGTGATGATGATTTGCACAATGATGGGAAACCTTAGTGGTCAAAATTTGGGGAATGACAGATGCGCCTATTTAATCTTCTTGGACCCGAAGGTGTGAATGACGAAGGTGTTCGGGCATTCGGGGTGCAAGAGGATTAAATATCGGAATACCTGAAATTTTGATGGTGGTTATGAATGGTAGCTTACGCATTCATCTTCCTTAGCTAAACGATGATGCTTAGAAAAGGTAAACTTCCCCTCGATCCTGGTCTCCTACCAAGGAACTGGTCTTAGTTTCTTTTGTCAACTTCCCCTCGTTCTTGGTTTCCTACCAAGGAACTGGTCTTAGTTTCTGATTTAAACTTCCCCTCGATCCTGGTTTCCTACCAAGGAACTGGTCTTAGTTTCTGATTTAAACTTCCCCTCGATCCTTGTTTCCTACCAAGGAACTGGTCTTAGTTTCTGATTTAAACTTCCCCTTGATCCTGGTTTCCTACCAAGGAACTGGTCTTAGTTTCTGATTTAAACTTCCCCTCGATCCTGGTTTCCTACCAAGGAACTGGTCTTAGTTTCTGATTTAAACTTCCCCTTGATCCTGGTTTCCTACCAAGGAACTGGTCTTAGTTTCTGATTTAAACTTCCCCTTGATCCTGGTTTCCTACCAAGGAACTGGTCTTAGTTTCTTTTGTCAATAAACTTTACTGACAAGGGACGCTATTCGTAGAGGCTTTCCTTCAAACTTCTCACCGAATTTTCCTGGGGAGATGCCATTTGCATGGAAAAAGTTTTGATGTCAGACTTGCTGGAGAACCCAGTCGTCTGAATTGTAGAGGTACACAAACTTCTCTGTTTTGGAGACGCCATTTGTCGATTCTACTGGGGAAAGCGAGTCTCTTGAGAGACTGTTTTCATTTGGGGTTACATCATACTTTTCTCGGGATCTTCCTGGAGAAATGCCATATGATGGGATCCAATTTTGAGGTGCCAATGACCTTCTCATCAGTGGTTTTTCGGAGCAAAACTGGCGTGCTGCCGAATCTCTGATCACGAGGCTTTCTCTGTGGATTTTCCTTAATCCGGGAAAGCAAAGATATCATCTTCAATGGCGAAGAGTGATGTTTATTGAAAGTTTTATCTGGCTTTTCAGAGGTTCAAGTTATCAAAGCGGTCAAGGACCAACTTCTTTCCAGAATTAAACCGGAAGCGAGGTTGTTCAGACACAGTATTTCCTGACGAGGCAAGAACTGACAACTCGATTGAGAGGACTTCTACCACTAGGGGACAAGACCGACTAGAGTGATAGTGATGCAATATGAAATGTGAATGCAAATAAAAAATGCATGATGTATGTATGTATATGCTGACAAAACAGACGCGACATACAGACTAATGGATGAACACAATTGGATACTCGACCATCGCGGGGCGAAGAAGTACCGTTGATTCAAAATAGCAATTCCACCTTGCTTAGGAGAGATAGTCCCGTTGGGAGCTATGTTGATCGGGCTTAGGAGATGAGAACTCGGCCGAGGATGTCAGACGAAACATGGTCTCTGACATTATTGATCCTTCATTCAGGAGTACTGGTCTAGAAGGAGTACCTTGATTCTACACTTTGAAGTTCGCTTACTTCGGGAGAAGCGACCGATGTTCTTCTGATGTTCAACAGTCAAAAGAAAGGCCATCTTTAATTTAAAAGCAGAAAAAGTTTAACAAGTAAATTTATTTTTGTTTTATTTCAAGAGTCGTTGATTAAGTTTAAACAACTTCGTTCTGTAAAGCTAAAACAAATAAAGAATTACAAACACAAGCACAAGGTCTCAAATTTTATTGATAAGATGGAGATCAGCCAAACACGTGATTCCAAAGAGTATATACAAAGTTAGAAAATGGTAATTTACAGGGAAAAGGGCTACGTTGAAACATAACGACCACTATCCTTCTACCAACTTTGAGTTCGGGACATCCTGAGCTTCTGTCGAAGATGACCTTTGACGGGAGATTTCCTCCGATGGATGATGCAACTGTTGTTGCTGCTGAGGGACTTGCCTCTGTTGAGCATAGTTACTTGCCATTATCCCTAACTTTTGCCTGGATTGTACTATGAGATTTCCAATCCATCGGGATGATTTTTTTCATGTCTCTAACTTTTGCCTGGACCGCCCTTTCGGGTTTTCAATCCACCGAGACGTTTTTTTTTTAGTTTTAGGCGAAGTATTTCTTGACTACATCAACATTCGTGGGGTAGGAAAATTCCTCTCCGTCCATGGTTGCAAGTCTCAAGGCGCCGCCTGAGAAAGCTTTCATGACCACATAGGGGCCATCATAATTTGGGGTCCATTTGTCCCGAGAATCAGTGAGAAATGATTGTATCTTCTTGAGCACGAGGTCTCCTTTTCTAAAGACACGAGGTCGGACCTTTTTGTCAAATGCCCTCTTCATTCTCTGTTGGTACAAATGACCGTGGCATAGTGCCGTGATTCGCTTCTCTTCGATCAGGTTCAGTTCGTCGTGTCGATTTTGACACCATTCAGCTTCGGTAAGCTTAGCTTCCATCAATACCCGGATTGATGGGATCTCTACTTCTATGGGGAGAACTGCCTCCATGCCATATATTAGAGAGAAAGGGGTTGCCCCTGTTGAAGTGCGGACAGATGTGCGATAACCGTGAAGAGCAAAAGGTAGCATCTCGTGCCAATCTTTGTAGGTTACAACCATCTTTTGAATGATCTTCTTGATGTTCTTGTTAGCCGCTTCTACCGCTCCGTTCATCTTGGGTCGGTAGGGAGATGAGTTATGGTGTTCGATCTTGAACTCTGCACACAACTCTTTCATCATCTTATTGTTCAAGTTAGATCCATTATCAGTAATGATCTCGCTTGGAACACCATAACGGCAGATGATATTGTTTTTGATAAATCAGACCACCACTTGTCGGGTTACATTGGCGAATGACGCTGCTTCGACCCACTTGGTGAAATAGTAAATGGCTACAAGGATGAACCGATGTCCGTTTGAAGCCTTGGGCTCAATCATGCCAATCATGTCGATTCCCCATATGGAAAAAGGCCACGGGGAAGAAAGAACTTTGAGATGTGATGGCGGTACATGAATTTTATCGGAGTATATCTAACACTTGTGACACCTCCTCATGTACTTGTAGCAGTCGGATTCCATGGTCAACCAATAATACCCTGCTCTCAGAATTTTTCTGGCCATGGTGTGTCCGTTGGCATGAGTGCCAAAGGATCCTTCATGAATTTCCTTCATGAGCATGTCTGCTTCTGGTCTGTCGACGCATCGGAGCAAGACCATGTCAAAATTTCTCTTATAAAGAGTGTCACCGCTCAGGAAGAAGTTTCCAGCCAATCTTCTGAGGGTTTTCCTGTCTTTTCTGAGTGCCCCAGATGGGTACTCTCGTTTCTGAAGGAAGCATTTGATATCGTGATACCAAGGTCTGTCATCTATGACTGCTTCAATCGTGAAGACGTAAGCGGGCCGTTCAAGGCACATGATGTCGATCTTAGGTATGTCATTCCATCGACCTATACTAATCATGGAAGAGAGAGTGGCTAATGCATCAGCCATGTGATTCTCATCACGAGGGATGTGATGAAAGTCGACTCTGTTGAAGAAGGGTAACAACCTTCTTGCATAGTCTTTGTAAGGAATCAATCCTGATTGGTATGTGTTCCAATCTCCTTTTATCTGGTTAATAACCAAGGCTGAATCGCCGTATACGTCCAAGTTTTTGATCCTTAAATCAATCGCTTCTTCGAGACCCATGATACATGCTTCGTATTCGGCCTCGTTGTTCGTACATTTGAATGTAAGTCTGGCAGTGAAAGGAATGTGGGAACCCTGAGGGGTAACAATGATTGCCCCAATTCCGTTTCCATAATGATTGACTGCTCCGTCAAAGATAAGTCCCCACTGGGAACCTGGTTCTGGCCCTTCACTGGGTAGCGGTTCATCGCAATCTTTCATCTTTAGATACATGACATCTTCGTCTGGGAAGTCAAACCCGATTGATTCTTGATCGTCAATCGGTTGATGAGCCAAATGATCGGCTAAAATACTTCCCTTAACGGCTTTTTGAGCGTGGTACTCTATGTCATATTCTGATAACAGCATCTGCCAACGGGCAATCCTTCCCGTGAGAGCAGGTTTTTCAAAAACGTACTTGATTGGATCCATTTCGGAGACCAACCAAGTAGTATGATGAATCATGTATTGGAGAAGACGTTTGGATGCCCAAGCCAAAGCGCAACAAGTTTTCTCGAGCATCGTGTACCGAGTCTCGCAGTCGGTGAATTTCTTGCTTAGATAGTAGATGGCAGACTCCTTCCTTTTGGTTTCGTCTTGTTGGCCAAGTACACATCCCATTGAGTCCTCTAGGTCTGTGAGGTAAATGATCAGTGGTCTTCTTTCCACTGGAGGTGATAGAATCGGAGGATTCAACAGATATTCCTTGATACTGTCGAAGGCGGTTTGGAAATCATCTGACCAAACGCAATCCTGATTCTTTTTGAGTAATTTGAAAATCGGCGCACACGTCGCGGTCATAAGGAATATGAATCTGGAGATGTAGTTCAAACGTCCCAGAAATCCTCTGACTTATTTTTCAGTTTTCGGAGAAGGAATTTCTTGAATGGCCTTGACCTTGTCAGGATCAACCTCAATTCCTTTCTGGCTGACGATGAACCCTAGTAGTTTCCCTGAATGGACACCGAAGGTGCACTTGTTGGGATTCAAGCGGAGCTTGAATTTTCTTAGACGTTCGAACAATTTTGGCAGATGTTCAACGTGCTCATCCTTTGTTCTTGATTTTGCAATCATATCATCGACATACACTTCGATTTCTTTGTGTATCATGTCATGAAACAGAGTAGTCATGGCCCTTTGATAGGTTGCCCCGACGTTCTTCAAACCGAACGACATTACCTTGTAACAAAAGGTACCCCATGGGGTAATGAACGAAGTTTTCTCCATGTCTTTCGGCGCCATTTTGATCTGATTATAGCCCGAGAATCCATCCATGAAGGAGAAAACTTTGAACTTTGCTGTGCTGTCAACCAGCATGTCAATGTGTGGTAAAGGAAAGTCATCTTTTGGACTTGCCTTGTTTAGATCTCTGTAATCAACACACATTCTGACCTTTCCATCCTTTTTGGGAACGGGTACGATGTTGGCTAACCATTGAGGATATTCATATGTAGCAAGGAAACCCGCGTCAATCTGTTTCTGTACCTCCTCCTTGATTTTGATAGCCATGTCCGGGTGAGTCCGTCTCAACCTTTGCTTTACTGGCGGACATTCTGATCTTAACGGTAAGTGATGTTCCACGATGCTGGTATCCAACCCTGTCATATCCTGATAGGACCAAGCGAATACATCGGGGGAATTCTTTGAGAAGCTTTGTCAAACCCTCTCTGGCAGTTGGACTGAGCAGTGCCCCAATCCTGATTTCTTTTCTCTCTTGCTCTGAACCCAAGTTTACCGTTTCCAACGGTTCTTTATGAGGTTCAATGAACCTTTCCTCTTGTCTGAGTAGTCGGGAGATCTCTTCTGGAATTTCGTTGTCATTTTCTTCTTCAGCCTCAAATACCGGGAACTCAAAGTTGGGAGAAGGCATCAGATCGTATGTTTCAACTAGGTTTAAAACAAGCAATCTGCATGACGGTACGATTCGTGTTTAGAAGAGATAGAGAAAATGCAAGTGTGTGCAGTGTATTTGTTTTTACTGCTTGTTTTTATTTTTGGATTGTTTTTTTAGGATTACCATTTTCTGAAAAACGAAAAGAGAAAACAGCAATTATGCGGAAATTGCAGAACGACGTTATTTTATTAATGAACAAGTCGACTCTTGAAACTACAGCCCTATAAAACAAAACTCTGTCGCTTTGGGCAAAGCGAAGAGGGATATTTACAGAAAGCGAGCCCTATCAAAACATCCATTTCACCTGGGCAGGGTGAAAGGTTAAAGATGGCAATTACTTTGACTGATGAACGACCTTCGGAACCTCGACGGCAACCCATTGGCGGCGAACTCCTCGGTGAATCACAAAGTCTGGCACCTTCCTTGATTTGTCTTCAGAAATGACGCTGATTTCTGGTGGAGCAGGATCATTGGAATCTGTCTCCCAGGCAGAGTTGTCGTAGGAGAATTCCTCAGTTGTATTATGCATAACATTGGTGCTCTCAGCTGTATCTCCCCATCCAGTTGGCTGGATATCTTCGAGCTTGATACGAGAGCTTTCGGGAGCGGTGTACTTGACCATAAAGTCGTATTTTCCACTTGGTTGTCCCAGAGTGTCCCAAACTTCTTTGGAACTGGAGAAGTCATCCCTCTCGATGACGTTGACCTCGGGAAAAGCATAATTAATGAATTCTAGTCCTGTAAACATCGCGAATTCATCGTCATGTTGAGTAATTTCCGAATGACCTGAGTGTTGATCCCATGACATGGTGGGGACATAGGTATTCTGTTCAATGACGCTCAGCTGAGTTTCATTGTTAGGCTGCCTCTCTTGCCCCAAGTTTCCTAGGTAAGGCCGCCACATTGGCAGGCCATCCATCGGGCCATAGTAATTGTGGTAAAAGTTGTCTTTCATCAGAGTGTCCTCCTCTAATGAATTTGGCGGAGCACGGCATCCTTCCGGATCACAATCTCCGTAGATCATTTCGACGTCTGATCTTGGTATAAATCTCAGACTTTCTGTAGGAAAGCAAAAAGGCATAGGCACCTCTTCCTGAGACATATAACCGTCCTTGTAAAGGTAGGACTTCCATTCTTCATCTGTGTCAGAGGGATCTTCCTCATTGATAGCATGAACTGTTTGAGACACTGGGTGAAGAAAACCTCCACTGTGGAAGAAGTTTTGAAGGGGATGAAAACTTTCATCGTTGGCAGCTGTCTGGGTACAGGTCGCAGAAAAACCAAGACCCTTCTTTATTTTATTGTCAGTGGGAATGACAAGCTGTCCCCATCCGGTTGTATCGGTACTCTCGACCGCTTTGATAGCATCTTTGTATGAAGAAATTGAAGTTCCTTCTTTGAACTGATTGTCCTTGCTCACCGATAGTGCTTGGAACTGAGTTCCAATAACCTCCTCGGGTTCCACACAAGTAGATGATGATAGGTTACTCACAAGCAAGGCTTGTTCCCCACAAACCGTGACAAGTTGATCGTTCTTGACGAACTTTAGCCTTTGGTGGAGGGTCGAAGTAACCGCTCCAGCCTAATGTATCCAAGGTCTTCCTAATAAACAACTGTATGTTGCCCGGATGTCCATGACCTGGAAAGTAACTTGGAAAGTGTGAGGACCAATAGTTATGGGAAGATCAACTTTGCCGATAACTGTTTTTCTGGATCCGTCGAATGCTTTGACGACGACCTCGCTGACTCTCATCGGAGGGCCCTTGAATGATAATTGCATCAAAGTGGACTTCGGCATAACATTCAGGGCTGACCCTGTGTCTACCAGTACGTTGGCTAAAGCATCGCCCTGACAGTTAACTGTAATGTTGAGCGCCATGTTATGACGGCGACCCTCTTTAGGTAATTCTTCATCACTAAATCCCAAATTATTGCAGGAAGTGATGTTAGAGACAATGCTATCGAATTGTATGATTGTTACATCCAGTTCCACAAAGGCTTGCTCCAAGACTTTCTGTAGAGCCTCTCTGTGTGCTTCTGAACTGAGTAACAGTGATAATACTGAGATCTTTGAAGGAGTCTATAACAGTTGATCAACAATGTTATATTCACTCCTTTGGATGAGCTTTAGCATCTCATCCTTGTCTTTTGAAAAGTCGGGATTACTAGATTGACCGACTGGCGGATCAGGAATTTCTGCCTGAAGTTCCTTTTCTTTGTTGGATTCTCTAACCCCTCGGTTGAAGATTCGACCGCTCCGTGTTACACGACTGATGTCTGCAATATCCACGACGGAGGGTAATGGAATTTCTTTTCCATTCTCGATTATTGTTGCACCGTATTTGTAAGGGATTGCCTTAGCTGATTCATACGGTAATGGCCCCAGTAGATAGATGACTATGGGAACCTTCTGATTTTTCTGACCATCATAAGTAATCTCGATCCGTTCCTGGTTGGGAACTTTAGATTCGTCAAGTAGAGGAATGATGGCAAAAACATCCCTGGTCCTGTGATGACCAGAGATCGTGACAACATCCTCAACTTGCTCGGCAAGGTAGTTCGGCGACCAAATGATGGGTCCTGAACCTGGATATGGACGAATTTCTCCATGATCGACCCGACCCTGAAGAGCTGCTCGCACAAGGTAGCACCCTCGGTTACTTTCCGAACAGACGCTACAACTGTCATAGTTGTGTGGAGGCACCTGGCCACGCCCACTTTGAATACAATGTAACCTCACTAGGTTACCTTCCATTGATCGGACATCCTGACTTTGACGACGAGTAGGATTCCTGTTATTGATACTAATCTGCTGAGTATCTTCATCCATGTAGATTGGCATCCACCAGTGATTTAACAAGTGCTGAAGCGCCTCCTGGACAAGGGTACAACCTCGATCGTTTTCGCAACCCGCTTTACAATTTTGATAGTCATGTGATATTAAGAATCCAAGTCGGACCTGCTCAGCATGTAACTCTACCAGGTTGGTATTCATTACGCGGATATCGAAGATCTAAACCATGTTGATTTGATAGGAGTTTCTATCATGGTAGTCTTGGATCCATCCAAGATCCATCTGACGCTGGAGGGCCTCTTGTATGAAAGAGCATCCCTGTTTGTTTACCGAGCAAATCAGACAGGAACTGTAATCGTGTCGCGGCAGATTATGATACTGGCTTTGCCTTGAGTGCATCGCCACCAAGTTGATATTCATTGCACAAATGTCGTGGTTCTGAATGATGTTGGAATTCGTGTAAACCATGTTAACTCCACGAACTCGGTGCTCTTGGATCCATCCGAGATCCATCTGTTCCTGTAGAGCTGATTGCACTACCGAACATCCTTGGTTATCTTTAGAGCAGATATCACACTAGTGATAGTTATGAGGTGGCACATGGCCATATCCACTCTGTCTACAATGCATCTTGACCAGATTGGTTTTCAACAAGAGTACATCGTGAATTTGATAGACATTGTTAGTCTCTTTCTCAATCAGATTGACTGCAGCTTTCCCATGTTGAGGCAGCAGGTTTGTAAGAACATTAGGATTCGTATCTTTGAAAGATAAGAGCCCGCTTCTAACAAGCTTTTGCACGTCGGATTTGAAATTGAGACAAGTCTCAATGTTATGCCCTGAACCTCCTTGATGATAAGGGCATGTTTGATCTGTCTTAAACCAAAAAGGCGGATTTTCCGGAACTGTAAGAGGAGACTTAGTCTGAATGTGCCCCTTAGCCAGTAGTAACAGAAATAATTCTGCATACAACATGGGTATAGGATCAAACCCTGATGGCCGTATTGTACGGTTGTTGTTATATGGAGGACGAGCCTGCTGAAGAGGCTGTTGTGTCCTTTGTTGGTCAGGTTGGCTCTGCGCAACCTGAGGTTGATACATAGGAATAGGTGCGGGGCCGATAGCAGGAGTTACAGCTGCTACTGGCTGATAACGTCGCCTTTGCTTTCCGAGAGAGATATTCCCAATATCTTGCTCTTTTTTCTTAGGGAGAGCACTACCGTACTTTTTAGTACCGCTCGTTGATCCAGTGTCTTTTACCAAACGTCCTTCTCGGACGGCTTCCTCAAGACGTACACCCATGCCGACCATTTCGGTGAAATCACTGGGCGCACTGGCAACCATTCGGTCATAGTAAAATGAGCTTAAGGTCTTTAAGAAGATTTTTGTCATCTCTTTTTCCTCAAGAGGTGGACAAATTTGAGCGGCAATTTCACGCCACCTCTGAGCATACTCCTTAAAGGTTTCCTTGTCCTTTTGCGACATTGATCTGAGTTGATCTCTGTCGGGTGCCATGTCCAAATTGTACTTGTATTGTTGGACGAAGGCAGTACCAAGATCTCTGAATGTACTGATCGTAGTACGGTTTAAACCCATGTACCATTTGAGTGCGGCACCGGTTAAACTATCTTGGAAGTAGTGAATCAGCAGGTCCTGATTCTCCGTCTGAGCTGACATCCGCCAAGCGTACATCACCAGATGGCTCTGAGGGCAAGAGTTACCCTTGTATTTTTCAAAGTCGGGCACTTGGAACTTGTGCGGGACTTTCACATTTGGGACCAAGCAGAGGTCTGCGGCGTCCTTTCCAAATAGATCCTGACCGCGAATGGCTTGCAGCTCTTTCTGCATTTCCAAGAACTGCTCCTGGAATTCATCCATTCTGTCAAACATAGTTTCCTTCTTACCAGAAGGTGTCTGTGGAATCTGTCCTTCCGGAACAGTGTGCACCACAGGGGGTGGTACCATGACTACGGCAGTAAGCCTTGGCGCCTCCCGAAGTTTGTAACCTTCAGGAGTCTTCAGTATGCCCCTGGCATCTTCCCTTTCCCGAAGTTTGTAACCTTCAGGCCCAGCGGCTTCTGTTGCGATTCCCTGATCTTCAGTGATCGGCGAAACATATCCTTCCGGGATATAGTTAACAGGCATACCCCACAGACGATCTTTCGGCATCTGATACCTAGGATCATACTTTTCTATTATGGGCGTTGAGGTGATCTCTGAGATCACAGTTCTTTGTAGCTGAGCTTCTGCCATGGCTTGCATGTCGTTACAAAGCTTTCTCATATCCTCTCTTAGAGTGTCGATCTCTTCTCTCAACTCTCTGTTTTCTTCCTCAAGATCATCCATCTTTTTCTGACGATTGGCCCGAGTATTATACGAATGAGACAGTTTGACTCTAGAATCGAGACACAAATGTGAGATTCGTAGGTAAGAAGAATACGCGATGTGAGAATGATGAATGTAATGATTATATTAATTGTTGTTTTTTTTTAATCAAAATAAACTTTGACAATTAGATTGCAAATATCAAACAGTGGGGAAACCCTTTTTTATTGAATTCCAAAGGATTACAGAAATGGAAATACAGTAGATTACAAAGTGCAGAAACAGAAACCTAAACTAATGGGTCCTGAGTCCTCTTCTTTGACCGGGGCGCTTGGGCCATTGTCGGGTTGTCATTCCTTTGCCAGGTGAAAGGAGCGAGCCAATTCCTTTGGTCATCTTGATTCTCTACAGCATGCTGCTCCAAAATTTCAATCAGAGCATCTTTCTCTTTTAGTAGTTGCTGTATTTGGATACACTCTACGTCGAGGGTGCGGTACTTGTTCTTCCAAGATCTTCTTTCCTTTTGAACTTTGTTGAGAGTAACCTGAAGCTTTTCAGTTTCTGTCATGAAGTACATGACAGTTTCCCTCGGTGGAAGAATTCCGTAACGAGGATAAGGCATCTTTAGCTTGAGAGCTCTAGTTTATACCCAATGGAGATAAGGCTCCACCGAGACACAGTCCGGTTTTCCCAGAGACTCTCGTCCTTTCTTATGAACATGTTTCCAAGCTTGCACTATTTCCATCTTTAGTGCTCTGTCATTTTCTCCTTCTTTGAAGAAAAGACCTTCCAGATGAACACCCAGTGGGATGTGTCTCATCGGGTATCCAAATTGACGGCGAACCAATACCGGATGGTAGTTGATTCCTCCTTTAGTTCCTATGAGGGGTACGCTGGGGAAGTTTCCACAGCGGTCAATGATTCTGATTCCCTCATAAATACTATTACACTAATCTATATCGGAATTGGTGAGAGACATGATCTTCTGCAACCAACGTAAGACACTCTTGTAATCCCAAAAAGCAGCAGACTTGGGCAAGTGAGAGATAAACCATTTGTAGAGCAAAGGTACACAGCATGTGATCTCCCCTCCGCTGTACAAATTTCCCAAGTGTACAGAATGATACGCATCTACGAGCAAAGTCGGCACAGGGTTTCCAATGAGAAAAACCTTAATAGCGTTGATATCGACGAAGTTATTGATGTTAGGAAACAAAAATAACCCGTAGGTGAGAAAGACAAAGATGCTTTCAAAAGCAGTCGTGTTCCCTATACTAGCGAAGTACATGGCTTTCTTTGTCAAGAAATGGGCTGGCAAACCTTGGATGCCACCCTTAGTGGTCATGTGAGTCCTGACCTCAGACTCGTCCAAATGAATCGCTATTGCAATAGTCTGATTCTTTGGAATTTCTTCCAGTCCAGAAAATGGAGCTCGATCAGTGATATGTAAATCAGTCAGGTGAGAATACTCCTCCAACGTTGGTGATAGCTGGAAATCCGGGAATGTGAAACAATGATAAACCGGATCGTAGAACTGAATGAGCGCGTCCATGATCCCGTTAATCACATGGACTCTTAACAGTGGTAGAAAACCACCGTGCTTGGCTCTGGAAGCCTCTGGGTTAATGATCATCCTCGCTAACTTTCTCAAATCCTCTAGCTTTAGAACCTTGAAGGTATACTGGTGAGTTCTCCTTCTACCGAAATCCATTAATGCAATCTTTTTCTCTGATATTTGCAATCACAGTCTTAGTTTAATTTGACAAACAGAGAGACTAGAAGAGAAGTTTTTTTGAATGTTTTAATGTTTTATTAAATGGATGCATGAATGCAGCACACAAAAACATAGAAAAAACATGGGGTCAAAGGGTCGTTGTCATGAAGTCAAGGCTCTACCCATCCCCAAAGGTTTATACTAGGGTGATTTTTTGTACATGTACTCATTATCATTAGCTCCTCCCAGAAAAGCGAAACAACAAGCGGATCGCCAGCGAGTTGTAGTGCAATCTTAGAGTAAGTGCCATTCACCGAGAATAGATCACCAGCCTCAAATGAGGGTAGTATCGCGTAACAACTATTTCCGATAGTTTCCGCACTACGAAAGGTTTTGGCTCCTCAGCTTCTCAGACTTAATAACTGGCCCATTGGATAGCAGAGTGAATGGGTTGTGTTGGTCAGCCTCCACTGAGGTTGATGGTCGACCCCGTCGCCATCACTTATCTTAAGTGTATACTCATTCTTTCCACTTACGGCATTTCCCAGTAGCAGAAAAATAAACACATATAGCAATTAGGAAAAGCAGTATATATATTTGTCCTAATCATCTTAGACTTATAAAGCTAAGAATCCTAAGTTCCTGACAGAAAATGGGTTCCCCGGCGGAAGCCCCAATCTGTGGTATTCACACAAGTGAAGAAAAAAAAGGAAAAAGAAAGACGGGCCCCACGGTGGGCGCCATTTTTCTGTAGCGAGCGATTTTGGACGCGGTTCTTAAGCGCTGGTCGCTCTCTGCAGTTTGAGCTTTGACTACAGGTCGATTCATTTTTTATCCTATTGTGAGCTGAATAAGGAAGGGAAATAGATGTCTCCAATTAACCCTGCTTTGCATACTGAGTTTAAACAGCGGTCTGTTAGGTTACGAATGCTATCAATGTGGGGGGGGGGGGCTTGTACTGGTTATTTGTATTTTCGCCAATACTATTTTCTTTCTTTTTACCTGGGCAGAAGGTTTCTGGCGGGGAACAAGGATTAGGATGTTAGGACTGATGTTTTTGAATTACTGCTTTTGATTGATGGAGATATGGGATTTGGGTTTTTTGTTGATTGTGCTCGCTAAGATCTTTTCTTTCGATCTTATGCCTACGTATTCCCGTTTACCGAAACAGGGAAATCAGAGCGTTCGTAGTTCCTCCTATTCTATGGGAGGAAATGGGTGTTTTGGTGTCTTGTTCAAAGCCCAAGACGTGAAGCGAAAGGTAGTTTGTATCTTGTTCAAAGCCCAAGATGTGAAGTTGAAAAGGTTTATTTGTGTCTTGTTCAAAGCCCAAGACGTGAAGCTGAAAAGACCTCGGTTTTTAGAGAGAATTTGTCATCTCTAAAGAGGGGAGAAGGAGAATTACTTTAACTGGGATACGCGGATCCGAGCAATGCCATAATTTCCGAAGAAAGGGTTTTAACCTGAAGGAGAAGACTTTAACTCAGTGTAGAGCAATGCCATCTTTCCTTAGGAATTTCTCATGCTAAAAGAGGGACAGTGGCGTGGATATAGATGATCCAGAGGCTTGCCGCTTACAGCGATTAGATGAAGGGAAAATATTTGTTGATGTTTGTGTACTGTGAACGAGGCACAACTTTGATGCTAAAAGGTTGAATGGATCAACCAGTGGTTTTCTTATACAAAGCCTAAGAGGAGGCTATTTTGTGTCCCGTACAAAGCCCGAGAGAGAGGCTAAAAGTTTTTGACCCGACGATGGAGTCTTTGTGTCTCGTACGAAGCCCGAGAGAGAGGCTAAAAGGGGTTAATCCTACAAGAGGATCCTTTATACTCAACAAGAGAGTGTTTTTTTGTATCTCGTACAAAGCCCGAGATGGAGGCAATTGTTTGGCTCAATATGAACCTTTTTGTATCTCGTATAAAGCCCGAGATGGAGGCGAAAAGGGTGTCTGACTCAACGAGGGAGTCTCTTGTATGTGTCTCGTACGAAGCCCGAGATGGAGGCTATTATTTGTTTGACTCGACGAGGGAGCCTTTGTGTGTCTCGTACAAAGCCCGAGAGAGAGGCTAAAACATTGTTTGACTCTGCTGGGGAGAATCATTGTACAAAGCCCAAGAGAAGGCTAGGGTTACTGTGTCAGTTAAGTGACAGGTCCAGTATACTGATTTTGAAAGAGAAAATCAATTCTTATATGAGCATTACTGTACTCATGGGTTAGATCTGAGGATCGGGGTTGTTTCCTTTTCTTTGAGGAAACTGGAAATCTAAAAGGGTATTGAGACTGTCCGAGTCTACGGGTTTCCTTCCTTTTTTAACGAAGGGGTCACTTGAGAATGTCTTTGAGACTCAAGGAAATTAGACTGTCCGTGTCTAGAGTTTCATCTTTTGTACTATGCTGTGAGAAACAGTAGTAGACTCTATGAAAGGACTGTTTTATGCAGATGACTAAGTTCTGTTCCTATACCTCTAGGAGGTCGTCGGGACAATTTGTACGAGGCCCAAGAGGAGACTGGAAACTTTTAAGAAGCCGACGGGTCCTTGTACTAATGCCTAAGAGGAGGCTATCATTCCCGGAGGAAGAGATCTTTATACGAAGCCTAAGAGGAGGCTGTGAATACTTCTAAGAAGCCGTAGGGTCCTTGTATGAAGCCCAAGAGGGGCGGGGCTGCTTTTAGGAAGCCTGTGGGTCCTTGTATAATGCCCAAGAGGAGGCCGATGCTTTTAAGAAGCCCGTGGGTCTATCATCTCCTTTCCATTAGGAGAGATAACTCTTTTAAAGATAAAAAACCACTGGTAAATGTGCGAGGTTTACTATCCAGCGACTTTTAGCCTTTAAAGAGGGTTCCTTAGTTAAGGTCCAAGATTATGACCGTAGTGGGTACCCAAACCTCGAGACATTCAAGGCAAGCTATCCACAAGGAATAGATCAAGTCAGGAAAGTTTGAGAATTTGGAAGAAGCTCAAAGATTCCATTCACGGAGAATACATTCATCTTGGGGAGTAGAGCTTCTTGACGATTCCTAAGGAGGACAACCGAAGAGAAGACTGTATCTGGCGCTCCTATTGAGGATCTAGGCGTCTATTTCTACGAATAAATGAAACGGCGTCACCTAGTTCTAGACGTAGTTGCCGGGGAAACTCGAAATATCTATACTATTATTACACAGTAGATATGAGTTTCTGAAAGGAGACTTACAGTGAGCAGCCCCACAATACAGTTTATAATATGAAAGCAGTAAATGAAAGCGATAACCACTTACTCGGTTGGAGTGCTTCCATGCTGTTTGGTTAGTTGTTCAACAAAGAAAGATTGAAAACAACAGTATATTTCAAAATCAAAGGAGAAAGTGCTTTGAAAAAGAAAGATTTGGGGCTTACAGCTCGAGGAGAGGCCCAGGGTTTTATCAGTGAGCGCACTGTTTGACTTTGTACAGAGGGACTTATACAAGTGACTGGGGCCCAAAATGGTTTTCTGTACAAAGGGATGGGTCTTACACTCTCTCAAGAGGCCCAAAAAAGGTTTAAAGGAAAAAGAGTGGGGCTTATAACACGAGGGTAGGCCCAAATGATTTTTCGTTTAAAAATGGCGATCGCGCCGAGGTTTTTTTTTAACGTGGAGGGACTTATACAATAAGTGAGGCCCAAGATGTTTTGGTTAAAAGGGGGGTTGGGTCTTACACTCTAATAGAGGCCCAAAGTGTTTTTAATGGGTCTTATAGCTCAAGGAGAGGCCCAAGGTTATTTCTTAAAAAGGCGACGATCGCGCCGTTTGTTTTTGACGGTATCGGGACTTATACAATGAATGAGGCCCAAAAATGATTTGGTCAAAAAAGGATTGGGTCTTACACTCTATTAGAGGCCCAAAAAGTTTTAAGAAAAAGAAATGGGTCTTACTACTCGAGGGTAGGCCCAGGTTTATTTTAAAAAAGGCGACGATCGCGCCGTTTACTTGTACAGAGGGACTTATACAATGAATGAGGCCCAAAAATGATTTTGTACAAGGGGGGATGGGTCTTACACTCTCTTAAGAGGCCCAAAATGTTTTGAAAATGAATTATGAGGGTTAAATTAATCCAAAACCCTAATTTGTTTTCAAAATGTATTTAATTGAATAAAAATTCAATTAAAATGATCAAAAATTGTTTAACACATGGAAAACAAATTGTGATCTTGGATTAATGCTTCAAAAATTAAGTATTGACCTACAAAATAATTAGAAAGCATTAAAAGTTGCAAAATCAATGTAGAAGAAATATTTAAAATGTCAAAAACAATTAAAATATTAATTCTTTGCAAAAATATCAATTATATGAAATAAATAATATTTTTGGGATTTTTTGATAAAATAAAATATTTTAACATTTTTGTGAATTATTAAAAAAAGAATCAACTCAAAATCATTAAAACTCAGAGAGAAATTAATTTTTGAATCAATTAAACAAAATCACAAAATTCAAATATTTGAATTTCTAAAAATGGCGCCAAGAACAAGCTGAAGAACACGCGCGTGTTCTTGGTTTCTCAGATTTGCATTTTCTATCCAATCTCCATGAATACGTAATCATATCATGCAATCCACATATCATTATGCTCGTCTCAACCTCACGATCATGTCTATGTACTTTAATTTCATTTAAATTAAACATACAACAAGAAATCACGAAGAGACCTCAAGAACCCTAATTTCTGCATGAAGGCTAGGATTTTTGATACACGATTCAAACAATGCAATTAATTGAGGGAAAACATTCCATGCATGATTATGAACATATGGCCAAATTATTGTGCGAGGAAATATGCATAGATTGAGAGATGACCAAGCATGTGCTCACCTCTAGGCCGTGACAGCAAGTTCAAAGTGATTTTTGATTTGGAGGTGTTACAGATGAGTGGTGATGATCTGAACAGCTTCCCTACACCCTATGGATTGTGTTTGGATGGTTGGACTTGATTGAAATTGGCTGGATCATTTTGTGGTACCTCAGCTGCACTTTGGTTAAAACCTTAAGCAACCACCTGGTGATTTTGTGAAATTGATGTTTCAGTAGTAATCTAAGTGTTTGATCAGCTCATATGTGATGTATGTGAGGTGTGTGAGTGATTGGTTTGATTGGAATTGCTCTCAAACTCAAAACCCGATAGTGACTTACCTTAGAAGGCAAAATTGGAGTGAAAGAAGAGATTTTGAGGAAAGCATCTGTTAGATGGCTTTGGTGTACTCAAACTGACCATAATTGAGCTCTATTTATAGTAGAGCAAGTTTGTTTTGGGATCCACAGTGAATGGCAACTGCAGCAGGTGTTTCCTCAATGTTGGCCAATGGAAATGCAAGTCTCCTCTAGCCATTGACTAGAGGTTAGGGCATAGAGCTGTGGTCCCCTTGGTCTTGGATAAATCTTGACTAATTTCAGATGAGAATGGCTCAGTCCATGCCACCTTGATGGTTCCATTGAATGCCTCATTCCAAATTTGAAGTCTTGTCCCTATTTTGGCCATTCTAGGTTCAACATGCTATTTCTTGTTCCATGGACTTTGGAGGCTTGGCTCAGTGATTGTCCCCTTTAGATTCAATCCTCTGAGGTGTCCAAGTGGAAAGGAGCAATTGAATTTGGCTGATTTTGGCAAATCGACCAAAGTTGCAAATGCTGCCTTGCCTTGACAGATTTTAGCAAGGCAACTTGCCAATGTCATATCTCATGGTGTAAGTTGAATTTGGCAATGTTCTTGGCCATTTTGGAAAGCTCTTACATGCTACAACAACTGTTTGAACAAGTTTGGTTTTGATCTCTTTTGATTCCAAGTGAAAAATCCCCCTACATTTGGCTAAAAGTGAGGCAGAATCTGACTTAGTGAAAATTTCACTAAGTGTTGGAAAAAGTGACATTTTCACTTTTCAGCCACTTTGATCACTCCACAACTCAAAATCCTTAATGAATTGGAATGTCTTGTAGTTGAAGTTTTTGTAGGTGATAATGAGGGCTACAAATCCATCTTTGGATGAGAAAAAATGGCCTTGTGGTTTAGGAGTTATGGTCATTCAAAGTTGGTACCCTTGCCACTTTATTTTTAACTTAGAAAAATTTCTAAGTTTTATGGTTACCCCTTTTACAAGTTATCTCACTTTTCTTGATTTTTCTTGATGAATGATGATTCAAATCATACATTAACATCATTTTAGGGTTAAAAATCCATTTTGGTGAAAGATCTCAAAAAGTCAAAGTTGACTTTTGTGCACAGTTGACTTTTTATCAGATGAATTCCAAACTGTGCAATTCCTCAGGAAATCATGTCCTTGACCTAAATCAAACTTGATGGACATGTTCCATGGGTGTTATAGGGTATATTCAATCATGTGTTAGGGTTTGGGAGCATGTCTTGCTCAAAAGTCAAAGTTACAGTTGACTTTTCCCCTAAAACCCTGATTGTGGTGCAGATGGAATTGAGACTTGTTGCTCAAACTTCTTGGATTAATCCATTGTCCCAAATGGATCAATATGGTATGTTAGAGACCCTCAAATCATCTCTTGAGGTCTTGGCTCATGATTTGTCCCAAAAGTCAACTTAGGGGTGAATTAGGTCAAGAAACCCTAATTCCTGATTTTTTGATGAATGCATCCCTTGAGGCAAAATTGACTTGATGCATGGGTTCATGAGGTTCCATGAAGTATATTAGGTTATGTTTTGGATCAATGGCTTGTGCCCAGATGAAACTTTTCATCTGGAGGCCCTGGGTGATCAAAACCCTTATTTGGTGACACTGGCGATCTTGAGGCTTGATCCACCTAGAAGGGAGCAACCTTGTGCTTGATCCTTGAAGTGGGAGTCCTTTTGATCCTTTGAGGATGTTTGAGAGATTAGACAAGTTGAAAATCAAGTCATTTCTTGATTGAGCCTTTGTCTAAAGCTCAGAGAGGGCTTGAAACCCTAATTTTGATTGTAGTGGATGCTCACCCATCTTTGAGGCATTTGGTGAGGCATGATGGTTCATCCATATTGTGATGATGATTTGCACAATGATGGGAAATCTTAGTGGTCAAAATTTGGGGTATGACAGTTTATTCATTTGATTGTGAAGGTGAGAAAGATACACAAGAAGAAGGCGTTGAATTGTGTATGTTAAATCTATTTCACTTATGAAAAATAGCATCAGAATCTAAACAAAATCAGAGTCTGATCTCAAAGTTAATAGCAGTGGAAATAATAGAGTTCAGAAGCAATAAACAAAACAACACACAAAATTTATCTTGGTTCCTCTCCTAAACTGGGAGTAGTCTAGTCCACTTGTCAAACAAGAGATTTTAACTATAATCAAACTGATTACACTTTGCTCAAGCAACCTAGCAAGAGACTTCAACTTCTCAATCACACTAGAAAGAGACTTTTGCTCAAGCAATCTAGCAAGAGACTCCTACTCAAGCACGCAGGAAAGAGACTTCATTGCTTAAGCAAACCAACAAGAGACTTCCACTGCTCAAGCTAACTAGAAAGAGATTTCCTCTAATTTAAACAAATAATTTAGTAGAAATGATAACAACTATACTTGATGTTCAATCAGAAGTATAGAAGTTGTACAATAACCACAAAGGTTCTCAACTCTTAAGATTTCTAAGATATACAAAGATAAGAAATCTTAAGAACTTATGCAAGAACAATTATAAAACCTTGGCTCAAAGTTATGCTCGATGTTGTTCTAATATAGTGTTGTAACCTTATTTCAAATCTTCAACTCCCTTTTATAGAGGCAGAAAAAGAGTCGTTGGAAGGTGACTTGCATAAGAGTTCTTTGTTGAGAAGCAGTCAAAGAGAGACGTTGGATGATGTATCTGATTAAGATTATTGTCCATGAGCAATAGCCTTGTCCAAGGCATCTTTCTCATACTAGGTATCTATCAAAAGGTTGGGGCAGACTTAAGAGGTCACATCACCATTCTTCGATCCTTGCACAATGAAACCCTAGTTGACTTTTTCCATAATCTGGATTTTGACAAGACTGGTCTGCTTTTGAGATAGAGTGTGTACCAGACGTTGAGCACCTTTAGCTGAGGTCTTCAAATTTTGAGTTGTCACCAGAGGATAGGATACCATGATCATATTTTGATCCTTTAGAAGCTGATATTCACGTTTAGAGTCATCAGATTCTAATATTTCAGAATCCGAGTCACTTTGCTTCTTGATGCGTCCGCAAGTGCACGAAAATATCGAAGTAATATAAAAGATTGTTGAACACACAGAGACCAATGTCAACCTACTGTAGTCTATTGTCGCTTTGTAAAGCTAAGGCTAATGATTACTGGATTTGGGGAAACTAAAACTAGAATTAAAACTAAATTAAAATTTAGAAAATGTAACAGAAAAGAGAGAACGTAATGTGGATTCTGTGTACCTCAGGGACTCTGCAACTCATTGGCGTTAATTTATGGTTAAATTGCATTTTGTAGAAAATACTAGTTTAAAGACTCTATCTCACACTCTCGTGCTATTGATTAAAGGCACACTTCCTAACCATGAGATTTTGCTCTCGCTCGCCCATTTTAATTAAGAAACATATTTTGAAAACTAATTAGATTCTAATTGATACCTAAATCGCTCTCGTTGTATTTAGGATCAATGCCCAGTTTCCACTATCCGGTCCAATTCTCACACTTGCGCTATCGACTCAGACCTTTATTTGCTTTTCACTCTCGTGACAAAAATCATTTGAAATAAACTAGGAAACTAAAGGCAAAACAAAATTTAATAAAGGTTTACGCCTAATTTCATTACCGAGTCCCATCGAAAACGACGATCCTCACATATCGTACTCAAATGCGTTTAGCTAGACATGGTTGTGTTGAAAAGTATTTTGGGGGGTGTTTTATCATATCTATAGGGATTGTATGTGTATTGCCGTCGTTCTATAGTCGAAAGCATTTTAAACTTTTAAAGTAACAAAGAGTTTGGTTTTTCGTATCGGATTGTTTGCATAAAATTTAGTAATCAACGATAAAGAAATTGGTTTTATAATTTGGTAAAAACATGCCAAGATTAGGGTTTGATAATCCGTTTCGTACGTATCTACTCTATAAAGCATGTGAACTTATTAATGATGAATATAACCACATATTCTCTCAACAAGTTTATCTCTAACACTTGATGTGGGATTTATCATATTGATCCTTTGATGATCTCTCACCCAAACTACCAATATGATAACATTCAAGATCAATATTATGAACATTAACATTCAAAACTATCTCTAGCCTCATGAATATTGATGGATTGAAACTTAGGTCAAGTTTTAGAACATATCTCTCGATCATGAATTAAAACAAAATATAAACCATATAAACAAAGTTTTTCCTCTATATTTTCATCAACAAGGTTCATAAACTTAAAATAAAGGTCAATACATACAAAATAATGGATTACCTACTACTAATCTTGACACAAGAGTTGCTTAGCTACCCATTGTCATGGTATCTTGATTAACAAGTAATGGACAAAGCTTTTGTTGCATCAATCTTCAAAGATTCAAGGATTGAAGCATTAAAGCTCTGGATCCTAAGAAAAATAACAAAAGATGAAGTTTTTAATTCTCCAAAGAGGATTCTAGGTTACAAAGATCTTTTTTAAAAGTGTTATATCCAAAAATATCTACAGAACATCCTAAATACCACTTTCTGCCCACACAAATTCGCCAGGCGACCTCCAAAATTCGCCTGGCGAAACCTTTAAGATCAACCACGTGACAGAACAGTGCATAGAAACTTGGAAAAATATCTTGAACTCGCCAGGCGAATTTCAACTTCGACTGGCGAATCTCCTTCGCCTAATCTTCGCATGGGGAATCTTCCAGTGAAGCACTTCCAATAGCTACTGGAATTGAAAACATGTTTCGCCTCAAGGCTCGCCAGGTTTTCTCCTGGAGAATTTCTCCATTCGCCACCCCTTCGCCTGGCGAAGGTACTATAGGTTGCAGCCACGCGACTTTGCTCGTTTCATCGTGTTTTTTTCCGATTTTTGCAGCGTCATTTTTACGAAAAAATGCTGCAAAACTAACAAAAACATCAAAGAGACCAAAAATAGGCATTGATTAAAAAAACCCTTAAAAATAACCTGTTTCGCATTCAGGCATTTGGAAAAGAGCTTAAAATTGCAGAAAATTGATCTAAAATTCATTTAAAACCAGACACCTATGAAACTCTCCCAAACTTTCCTCGTTGTTTGCCCTAAAAAAAAAGTAAGTTTCAATAACCACAAGAAAGCTTTCCAAGCACTAAATCAACCGAAAACATCAATGGTTCAAACTCGACAAATACACGCACAAAGTATTTCACAAACTTGCATAGAATCAAAACATGATTATGAATTAAGTTCTAAACACAACATCATACAATGCAAAATTAAGTACCTACAAGTTCAAGTTGAATCACCTAAATTCACTTATTATCAAACACACTATGTACATTATTTCACACGGGACAAAACACTCTCACAAGCAATCGTGCCACATCCGGAATCATTCAAGCATTCATCTCACAAAGTTATCAAAAATAAGTAGAAACAAAGATCACTATGGAATTTTATGGTTGTAATGTGGCTTGGGTTAAAAACAAAAGTCATATCTACACGACTATTGAACAAAAACGGGTAATACTATGAAGAGCATTTCTTTTTCAATTTTTTCATTCTTGTTCACCCTTTATTCCTTCCTTTCACAATGCATTCTCTTCTTGTGATTTTCTTCTTTTTTTTTGTGCTTTTTGTTCTTTTTCTTTCTTTTTGTTTTTGATTTCTTTTTCTTAGAATGCATTGTACACCTATTCCTTTTTCTTTCTTTCAAAGTAAACCATTCTCTCCAACTTCAACAATGCTACACGCCTAGCTTAAATGCTCTTTAAAACGGGTTAAAATTCGGGTTCATGATTCACAATAATTTTGTTTCTTTTTAGGCTCAAAAGGAGTTTCAAATACGCGCACACTCACAAGTTTACTTGAAGTGTTTTTGGAATGGTGAGTTTCCTCATAGTACTAAAAAATTTGACTCGATCATTTCTAAGTTTCCAAAATTTAAAACAAACTCACAAGATTTAACATGAACAAAACTAGTAAAACAACGATTACTTGACTCTATTTTTGGCGAACAATGGAAAGCATCTCACTTTTGTGGTTTTGTCCTAATTGATTCACACATGAACAAGTATTTACAACACAATGCATTACCATAACTTTGTATAAAGCACTAACTCACAATCATGCTAACATTCAACACAACAAACATTCACACTTTGATTGTGCACAAAATTAAGAATTCTATCATCACCATCACATGTTTAAGGCTAACAAAGCACTCTTTTTCTTCTTGTGCTAACACACAAAATTTTCAAAAATTAAGGACAAACATCACTTTCTTTGCACAAACACCAACAACAACAAAAAAAAAAAACATAATTTAAACTAAAACAAAATTTAACCAAACTGAAATATTATAAGTTATGGTGTAAACACACCGAAAATGTACTCGCCTTAAGCGACAAAATGCTACAACAGAAATTCGCCAAAGCGACCCAAAAGTACTTGTTAATATCATAAACCTGAAAATAAAATTCATGAAATAAATGACAAAACAAAACAGAAATTCTTCACTTTGTAGTCTCCTCTAATTAATCATGTCGTTCAGATCATCTTGCATCTCATCATCTCTATCACCATCATCATCATCATCATCATCATCATCATCAACATCAGCAGCACTAACAGCTCCAGCTGTTCCTCCCCTGAAAAGAATGGTCGCCTGCCCACAGGCCAGTTTGCATAATTATCATAATATGCCCGAGTAGGAAAAAGGACAACTTCATGCGGTGTGGTCTGAAACTGGTACAACTGTTGCATACAGTTGAAATTAAATTACGATGATCTTTTTATATTCCCAGCCATATCCCAAGAGTAATTAAATGCCACTCGCATCCTTGGATCCCATGTTGAAAAATCAAGAGACTCAGTTTGTTTACTAGTTTGCGAGCGGGATGATTGACCTACACTTGCACCCTTCCTCTTCTCAATCAACTTATTCTTACAATACCGCTCAATATAATCATCATTGATGAGCCCCTTCCTCTTCTCATTAATCACATCGGGCATCAGGATCCACTTTTTAAGACAAAGAGCGGTGACAAAACAAGGAAAAATGATAGGTGCAGCAGAATGTACCTCAGGTCTTCGCGTGGTCTCAATAAAATTCTTCATTTCAGTCGAAATAACCCGAGCTACATAAACCTATTTGTCTTCCATGATGTAATATAAAAGGAGGGAAACATCAACCGGTATTGAGGAACGGTGCATCTTGGGTTTGCTGTTATAGAGGATGAGAAGAAGTACGACTTGTATATCCAGAGACATGTCTTCCCTCCTATACCTGATGGCTTCTCCTTGGTGGTTCCTTTCCACACTTTTTCCTTTGAACAAAATGGTCCTGGAAATTTTATCGTGATCTAGATGAGTGCCAAGTTCCTTAGTGTAATCATCCTTTTCAAACATCTCTAAAGAACTTGGTTTTCCAAACAGGTCATTTAAGTCCTCACGATCGAATCTGATTTCCTTGCCTCGGACATACGTGATGAACCGGAACACTTGCATATCTCCTGGTGCTTGGGGATTTTGGAGAGCATTTGCGTAGAACTCACGGACTAACTCATATTTGATTTCATCCAAAGGATTTATCAAATTCCCCCACTTCTTATTGTTGAAAATTTTAGCCAACTTCATGTACGGCCCCTTGGGATTAATATCAAACCTTTTCTCAGACAGAAATTGCCGGTCTTCAAGCATGGTATACCGGGTAGAATGAGCATCACTTGATAATCGAGTTAGATCAACCTCACTTTGTTGCCCGAAACTGCTTCCAACAACAGTCTTCTGCTTTTTCCCACGGTTACTCTAGTTTTAGGAGCCATCTGAAAAATTAGACAAGACACAAAGCAACAGAATTGTTTTCAATTGTTAGCAAAATCTAAACAGTAAAAACAAATTCAAAGCAAAAATTATAATAAATAAAATAAGAAATAAACAGAACAGAATAAAAAAAACTGTGAAAAAGGTCATTCGCCCCATGCTCGCCAGGCGAAGCAGGGGCGACTTCTCGCTGCACGCTCGCCAGGCGAAGCTGAAGCAAAAGCTCGCCTCACGCTCGCCAGGCGAATTTCTGCGAAACCTGAAAATTTTTTAACAGGCAGGGGGTCATCCTCAACATATCAACTCACATTCTGACCCTAAAAACCACATCAGCAATTCAAAAATAATTCTGCTCTTAACAATGTTTCTAGGGTTTCAACAATAACCCTAACAGTTGTGAAATTCAAACCCTAGTCTAAAAAAATGAACAAATTAAGTAAAAACAAAATTAAGAACAATATTGATAATGGAAACATACCTCAAATGGGATTGAGAGTGATGGTGAGTGAGATTGAGAGTTATGGAAGAGTGGGGTTTAGAGTGAAAAGTGTGTGAGAGAAAGAGTGAAATGAGTGAGAGTGAGATATGAAAAGGGGTAAAGTGAAAGTGAGAGGAAAGGAAAGATATGGAAAAATAAAATAAGTGGTCCCAAGTGGACCCTAAATAAATTATTATATATATATTTTTCTTTTTCTCTCTGAAAAATCCATCATCAGTAGGGATGGAAATGAGTCGAGTCGAGTCGAACACGCCTTAGCTCAGTTCGACTTGTTAAGAATTAGCCGAGTTCGAGTTCATCACGAACTTTTTTTCAGCTCAAACTCAACTCGTTAAGAATTGGCCGAGTTCGAGTTCGAGTTCGAGTTCATCACGAACTTTTTTTTCAGGTCAAACTCGACTTGTTAAAAGTTCACGAATATCTCGGTTCAACTTGTTAGGTTTATCTTGTTAGGTTCAACTCGCTTATTTCACAGACTTAAAAGTAATTTTTTGAAGTCTACTTTATATATATATATATATATATATATATATATATATATATATATATATATATTTGACATTTTAAATTAATATTTTTTTAAATAAAAAATATAGAAATAAAATAAAAGTTATAAGATTGGAATTTATACGATGTTAATTTTATTTGTATAATTATTCTTAGAAATATTTTACTCACTTGAGAATATAAATTATCAATTAAAACCGTTAGATTAAAAGAAAATATGAGACTAATATTTAGAACAAATCTTTAAACCTACTCTTAAAGACAATATAATCTATCTCATATATAATTGAATTGACTCATGAACCTACCGAGTCGAACTATGTAATGTTCAAGTTCAGATCATTTAGTTAACGAACTTAGTTTTTAGCTTATATTCAGCTCATTTGGTTTATGAACCTAGTTCAACGATTTAATTTTCGAATCAAATTTTGAACTGTTTTCGGGTTGGTTTGGTTCATTGCCAGCCCTAATCAGCAGCGTCACGCCAGAATCGCCTGGCGAAGCAGTGACGAGAGGCTGGCGAAAATTGGATTCGCCAGGCGAAATGAGGATTTGCCAGGCGAATTACACCAGAAGCAGAAATCTTTGCTGTCAATGGTGTAATGCAGAATTTTCCCAAATTTTCCAAAATCACTCCTATTATCACAAAATTCAAAACTTAACACAACAAATATGAAATACTTACAATGTTGGGGTGCCTCACAACTAACACTTGTTTAACGTCGGATAAGCTCGACGGTCCAAGATGATTTCAAAGATCATTAAGAAACACCACGCAATTCTCTCGGTCGACTTCTCCTCCGAGATATAATTTCAACCGTTGGCCATTTACTGTCCAACTCTCCTTCTTTTTCAAGTCCTCAATGACTATTGTACAATAGTGCTTGACATCCTTGACAAAAAACGGTCCAGACCATTTGGACTTTAATTTTCCCAGAAATAATTTCAAACGGGCATTGAATAACAGCACCATCTGGCCAACCCGGAATTCTTTCTGTGAAACCCTTTTGTCATGATATCCTTTCACTTTCTCCTTATAGATCTTACTTGAGTGGTACGCGTTATTTCGTATTTCTTCCAATTCATGCAACTGAACTTTCCTTTTTTCACCGGCCAAACTCGGATCAAAATTTAACATTTTCAAAGCCCAAAGAGCCTTGTGCTCCAATTCAACGGGTAAATGGCATGTCTTGCCATAAACCATTTGAAAAGGAGTTAGACCGATTGGAGCTTTGTAAGCGGTGCGATACGCCCACAAAGCCTCATCTAATTTTTGTGACCAATCTTTTGGCGAGCTTGACACGGTTTTCTCTAAAATTCTTTTAACCTCTCTATTAGACACTTATGCCTGACCATTGGTCTGTGGGTGGTACGGAGTTGCAACTTTGTGCTTTACACCGTAATGCTCTAAGACCTTTTCGAGCGGTGCATTGCAAAAATGCGAGCCTCCATCACTGATTAAAACACGAGGGGTGCCAAAACGGGAGAATATGTTTTTATTTAAAAAATTTATCACCATTTTGCCATCGGCCCTCGGTGACGCAATTGCTTCCACCCACTTGGAAACATAGTCAACCGCAACTAAGATATACTCGTTTGAAAAAGATGGTGGGAATGGTCCGACAAAATCAATACCCAAATAGTCGAACACCTCGACTTCCAAAATTGTTTGTAAGGGCATTTCATTTCTTTTTCCAATCCCGCCACTTCTTTGGCATGTGTCACAACTTTTTGCATGAGGTTGGCATCTTTAAACAATGTTGGCCAATAAAAGCCCGATTGGAGGACTTTAGTTGCCATTCTTAAACCATTGTAATGCCCTCCATAAGGCGAGTTGTGACAATGCCAAAGGATACTTTTGGCTTCGTCAAGAGTGACACACCTCCTCAACAAATTGTCACCTCCTAACTTAAACAAGTATGGCTCATCCCAAACATAGAAATTAGCATCCGAGAGGAATTTCCGTCTTTGATTCCAAGTTAGCACTCCGGTATAAATCCGGTTGCTTTGTGGTTAGCAAAATCTGTAAACCACGGCCTAACTTGTACTCGAAAAAGTTTTTCATCCGGAAATTCTTCACGGACCTCATTTTCATGGTGAGTTACCTCTACATTGACCAACCTGGATAAATGATCTGCTACCAAGTTTTTTGACCCTTTCTTGTTACGGATTTCCAAATCAAACTCTTGTAACAAAAGGATCCACCAGATTAACCTTTATTTTGAATCCGGCTTGGTAAGTAGATATTTAATGGCCGAGTGGTCAGTGTAGATTACCACCTTTGAACCAATCAGATAATACCGAAATTTCTCAAGAGCGTATACAATAGCGAGTAATTCTTTTTCTGTGGTGGCATAGTTAACTTGTGCCTCATTAAGAACTTTACTCGCGTAATGTATAGCATGAAATTTTTTGGCCTTTCTTTGCCCAAGCACCGCACCAACGGCATAATCGCTAGCATCACACATCAATTCAAAATTTAAAGTCCAATTTGGAGCAACGATTCTGGGTGCGGTGATGAGTTTCTCTTTTAAAATTTTAAATGCATTTATACATTCATCATCAATGGAGAAGGACTTATCTTTGTTGAGTAGATTACTCAATGGCTTTGCAACTTTGGAGAAGTCTTTGATAAACCGCCTATAAAATCCAGCATGGCCAAGAAAACTCCGGATGCCTTTGACATTGGTTGGAGGAGGCAACTTTTTGATCACTTCAATTTTAGCTTGATCCACTTCGAGGCCTTTAGAGGAGACTTTGTGGCCAAGCACAATACCCTCTGTTACCATGAAGTTGCACTTTTCCCAGTTTAATACCAAGTTTGTTTCAACACACCGTTCAAGAACGGCCTCAAAATTTCTCAAACAAAGATCAAAAGACGCTCCGAACACGGAGAAGTCATCCATGAATACTTCCATCATTTTTTCAATAAGGTCGGAGAAAATTGCTTGGACACATCGTTGAAACGTTGCCGGTGCATTGCACAAGCCAAACGACATCTTTCGGTAAGCAAAAAATCCAAAGGGACATGTGAATTCCGTCTTCTCATGGTCTTCTGGGTCAACCGAAATTTGGTTATAACTGGAATAGCCATCTAAGAAGCAATAGAATTGTTGGCCCGACAATCTCTCAAGCATTTGATCCATAAACGGAAGTGGAAAATGGTCTTTTCTAGTAGCGGCGTTAAGCCTCCTATAATCAATACACATTCTCCAACTCGTCACAGTTCTCGTCGGGATCAATTCATTTTTCTTATTTCATATAACTGTCATTCCTCCCTTCTTAGGCACAACTTGAACAGGACTCACCCACGGACTATCGGATATCGGGTAAATCATTCCTGCATCCAATAGCTTAACAACCTCTTTTGTCACTACTTCCTTCATAGTTAGATTCAAACGGCGTTGTGGTTGGGATACCGCTTTGAAGTCATCTTCCATTAAGATTTTGTGCATGCAATAGGCCGGACTAATTCCCTTGAGATCGGAAAGAACCTAACCTATAGCTTGTTGATTCTTCTTCTAAACTTGAATCAAACGGTCTTCCTGTTTTTCGGATAAAACGTTGCTAATGATAACCGACTTATTACAACCGTCAACAAGGAACACATACTTCAAATAAGAAGGCAACACCTTCAATTCAAGTTGAGACTTATCGTCATTTACTTCTTTCTTCAACTCTTCCATTTCACTTTCCCATGGTTGTAACTCTTTTAGAGATTCAAGTTCCTTCAAACACTCTTCAAGTGCCCTTTCTTCTTCATCGGAAAATACTTCAAATGAGTCATCAAGAGCTCTTTCCAAAGGAGCTACTATATGAACTTGCTTTGAGACTTCCATTATGGCTTCTTCCGTTGCATCAATACGGAAACTATCATGTTTATCTTGAGAATGCTTCATTGCTTCAAAAAGATCAAAGCACACCTCTTCATTTTGAACTCTTACTTTCATAAGACCGTCATCAACATCAATCATCATTCGAGCGATCTTCATAAAAGGGCGCCCAAGAATTAATGGAGCATCCTCATCTTCCTCCATATCGATCACAACAAAGTCGACCGGAAAAAAAACTTATCAACCTTAACTAAGACATCTTGAGCCAATCCATGAGGATGAGTTGTGAATTTGTCGGTCAATTGTAACATCATCCGAATTGCTTTCATTTCAATGTTCCCAATCTATTCACAATAGACAATAGAATTAGATTAATGCTTGATCCCAAATCAATTAAGCCTTTGCCAACATAGACATCACCAATGGTTACCGACAAACTAACACGCTCCAGATCAACTTCTTTCTTTGGTAGAGTTCTTTGGATTATAGCACTACAACTTGCATCAAGGATAATTGTTTCTGACTCCGAATAACTTCTCTTGTTTGTAAGAATATCTTTCATGAACTTAGCATATTTTGGCATTTGTTCAAGTGCTTCGGCAAACGGAATGATGATTTGCAATTGTTTGAATATGTCCACGAAACGAGTGTAATGCCTTTCATTGTCTTTCTTTGTGGGCACATGAGGGTAGGGTAAGTTTTGAATAGGAATTGGGTTTACTATCTCCTTCCCCCTTTTGACTCTTCTCTTCTTTTCTTCTATCTTTTCTTTTTCAAGGTTATCTTTTTCAACTAACTTCTCATTTTCTTTTTCAACTTCTTCCTTATCATTCTTTTCAACTACAACATCATCAACTTTTCCTTTCTCCACAACCTCATCAATTCTTACATCAATTTTTTTCTCATTTTTTTCTCCTTCTCCTAACTCTTTCCCACATCTAGTAATAATAGCTTTACAATGCTCATTTGGGTTGTTTTGAGTATTGGCAGAAAAAGATGACCCCGCTTGTTGCTCGGCCATTTGTTTTGCAAGTTGCCCAACTTGATTCTTGAGTTTTTTGATCGATGCTTCATTTGTCTTTTGATTTGCCATGGACATTTGAATAAATTGGTTAAGAGTTTCTTCAAGCTTGGAACTCCCACCTTGAGGTTGATAAGGATTTTGTCGAGTTTGTTGATATCCTTGTTGATTTTGATAATTTCCTCTTGGTTGTTGATTTTGGTACCCTTGTTGATTTTGATAAGGTTGTTGTTGCCTTTGATAACCTTGTTGTTGATTTTGATTATTCAAGTAATTTGCTTCTTCTTCAATCGGAGGACAATAGCCGGTTGGATGATCAACTTTACATATCTCACAACCGCTATTTGCACATTTTTGTTCGGAAGTTCATGCATCTCTTTAATCTGTTGAGGTAACTTTGACATTTGTTGCGTTAGCAACTCAACCTGTTGAGATAATAATTTGTTCTGAGCAAGTATTGCATCATTTGTCCCCAAGTCTAGCACTCCCGGTTTCTTTTGAGATTAGCCACGGTTATGATTCCCTTGATGGTCGTTTAAGGCCATCTTGTCAATGATAAAAATGGCGTCTTTGGTGCTTTTAGTCATTAAAGATCCGCCAGTGGTAGCATCCAAAAACGTTTTGTGAACCATTTGAAGACCATTTCTGAAAATATGAACTTGCGTAAGCTCATTAAAACCGTCCCTTTGCATTTTCTAAGCATGGACTTGAATCTCTCCCAAGCTTCGTTGAGAGACTCATTTCCACCTTGAGTGAAAACTGCAATCGCCGTTTTAGCTTCCATGAAACGATTGTGAGGAAAAAATCATTCCAAGAACTTCTCTTCTAGCATGTTCCAGTCCGTCATAATAGAAGTTGATTGGTCAAGGTACCATTTCTTAGCCTTCCCAATGAGGGAATGCGGGAACAATCTCTTAAACATAGACACTTCTTCAGCTTCGGGTGCACCAGCCGCGCCCGCAATTTCATAGAACTTGGTCAAGTGAGTAAAGGGATCCTTGTGATCCATACCGGTGAATGGATTCTGGTATAGAAGAGAGAGGATACCCGTTTTCATTTTAGAGTGCCAACCATTATGAGCATTACGTGCAAACTGTGCGGTATGCCTCAGACTATTAACACAAGGTACGGAAGTAGGTGGTGGTGGTGGTGGAGCAGCCATGGTTGGCGGTAACTGTGGTATTGGTGTTAAAGTTGAACTTTCCTCTCGTTCTCGTCTTTCCTTAGCAAGTTGCCTCCTCCGCCTTGTTCTGCTATTTAACTTACGCGCAGTTCTTTCGATTTCACGATAAAAAAGAAGTTGGTCTGGAGTAACTTCCCTCGCATAAACAGAGTCTGCACACTTAGCCAAACAAATTAACAAGCATAAGAAAAAGTTTAACTAGCTTAAAACTTAACAACTATTGCGATGCTCGCAATAACAACAATCCCCGGCAGTGGCGCCATTTTGTTGAAAAGTGTTTTGGGGGGTGTTTTATTGTATCCACAGGGATTGTATGTGTATTGCCGCCGTTCTATAGTCGAAAGTGTTTTAAACTTTTAAAGTAACAAAGAGTTTGGTTTTTCGTATCAGATTGTTTGCATAAAATTTAGTAATCAATTGTAAATAAATTGGTTTTAAATTTGGTAAAAACATGCCAAGATTAGGGTCCGATAATCCATTTCGTACGTATCTACTCTATAAAGCACGTGAACTTATTAATGATGAATATAACCACATATCCTCTCAACAAGTTTATCTCTAACACTTGATGTGGGATTTATCATATTGATCGTTTGATGATCTCTCACCCAAACTACCAATATAATAACATTCAAGATCAATATTTATGAACATCAACATTCAAAACTATCTCTAGCCTCATGAATATTGTTGGGTTGAAACTTAGGTCAAGTTTTAGAACATATCTCTCGATCATGAATTAAAACAAAATATAAACCATATAAACAAAGTTTTTTCTCTATATGTTATCATCAAAAAGGTTCACAAACTTAAAATAAAGATCAATACATACAAAATAATGGATTACCTACCACTAATCTTGACATAAGAGTTGCTTAGCTACCCATTGTCATGGTAGCTTGATCAACAAGTAATGGACAAAGCTTTTGTTGCATCAATCTTCAAAGATTCAAGGATTGAAGCATAAAAGCTTTGGATCATAAGAAAAATAACAAAAGATGAAGTTTCTAATTCTCCAAAGAGGATTCTAGGTTACAAAGATCTTTTCTAAAACTGTTATATCCAAAAATATCTACAAAACACCCTAAATACCACTTTTAGCCCAGACAAATTCGCCAGGCAAGCTCCAAAATTCGCCTGGCGAAACCTTTAAGATCAGTCACATGACAGAACAATGCAGAGAAAGCTGGCAAAATATCTTGAACTCGCCAGGCAAATTTCAGCTTCGCCTGGCGAATCTTCCAGCGATGCATTTCCAGTAGCTACTGGAATTGAAAACATGTTTCAGCTCAAGGCTCACCAGGCTTTCGCCTGGAAAATTTCTCCATTCGCCACCCCTTCGCCTGGCGAAGGTACTGTAGGTTGCAGACACGCGACTTTGCTCGTTTCATCGTGTTTTCTTCCGATTTTTGCCGCGTCCTTTTTACGAAAAAATGCTGCAAAACTAATAAAAACATCAAAGAGACCAAAAATAGACATTGATTCAAAAATCCCTTAAAAATAAGCTGTTTCGCATTCAAGCATTTGGAAAAGAGCTTAAAATTGCAGAAAATTGATCTAAAATTCATTTAAAACCAGACACCTATCAGGTTGCATAAACAAATAAACAATTTTGGGTATTTGAATTAAGCGAAGACATGATAAGTGGTTTAAGATGATTTAAAGCGATATTTGTAAAATAAAGTAAAGGGATAAAAGTTTAAAATAATAACAATGGCAGAACTTGTAAAGCAGAATTATAAATGGCGAAAAATAAAGGAAACAAAATTATGAATGGCGGAAAGTAAAGGAAGGAAAATTAATTGCGGTAAAAGTAAATGAACCTGAGATAAAAACTGAAATTAAATTGAAGGCAAGATTGTTGATCCAAGCAAGTTACATAGATTATAGGCCTAAACACTAATGGTGAAGTATTTTCTCGTTGTGAGAAAACTACCCCTTTTACAATGGTGATTTCTTCCTAAAACTACGGACAGCGCTTCCGCGTACAAAACTTGGATAACTCAAAACTAGGTAAAATAAGTCTTACATAGAGGTTCTAGGCTCCAAAACTGTTTCCAATACGTGCAGAGAACGTGAAGAGAAAGTAGGAAAGTGGGCAAGAGTGAGTCCAAGTTTGTTTCACGTATTCTGCAACTGCACGATAATGGCGACTGCCAGTATGCTAATGGCGAACACTATTACCTTTAATTTGCTGATGATGTGGATTGGGTACATGGAGAACACCATTAGTGCCATGGAGAACGCCATTAGGCTCATGGCGAACACCATTAAGCTCATGGCGACCGCCGTGTACCAGAAAATGGAAAATTCCGCACTTGTTCTTCATTTCTTTGCTCTTTTCCCGGTTTTCTCGCACAGACGCTCTTATTTAACAAATACCTGAAACACAAACATAATACAACATAATAATACGAAAAACAAGTAAAATGACATTAAATTGCATGTGAATCGAGTTGAAATAAACGATACATTTTCACGTCATCAAACACTCTTACACTTAAACCATTGTTTGTCCTCAAGCAATCAACCAATACGATAAAAATAAATAAGCGCGGTTCAAAACAAAGACACAATGAGAATCTAATTATACGTGGCTTCTAGGCTAATGTTAGATCGATAGGTACTAAATATCAATACCAAGGATACCGTAACGACACAATTTCAAAAACTCCCTCCTTATGCAAACTAATCTGAATCACGCCATTATAACCCAACCTACATCTCTTGCTTTCTTTCACCCCATTTCAATCTAGTGCAATCACATTAAGCCTGTTATCCATACACATTCATGGTAAGTGAACATGTTAGTGACTATGATCTTATTGTTATTTCATTTTTCTCGGCAAATATGCTTAAGCATCAATTGGACTTAAAGAGTTTGTACCGTTGGGTTAAGTGATCGGGTGAGGACCACCTAACTTCGAAGGAACATATCTTATCGTTCATTTTTTTCTCTCTTAATTTCTCATTTTAAACCAGAGATCATACACTTATTTGCATCAGCTTCTTACTTAGTGTGTGCTTAGGATGGTGCTGAATGCTTGAATAAACTACTTAGGGATTACTTTAAAAACTGAACTCAAGGTTTTGGCATAATGGGTACTCAAATTGATTTTGCATATTTAGAGGGGTTTAGGGTGTCAGGACAATATCGATTTTATCAAAACTTTCCCAAGTCTCTCTAACACAGCCTAAATTAAAAACAACTATATAGTTTCAGTGTGTCGTGCCATGTATCAAAGAATTTTTTTTGTTGGAGGTTAAAATTTTTAAATTTTTTGGGGAAATTCAATAATAAGTGAAAAACATCATGCATCAAGACTCTACAGCATATGCAAAGACTCGACAAAACATTAAAAACAGATAAAAGTCCTAAAATCATGAAAAAAAACTAGAAAATGATAAACCTAACTAGAAAGCGGTAAAATAAAAGCGGTAAAGTTCCTCTCTGAACCTGTGTGAATGCTACTGCGTGCCAAATCCTCTCTGATCCCGATCTTGTTGTTCATGTCTTCGCTGACCACTTCTGCTTCAGTGGCACGCATTTTGAGATACCTTCGTTTGTTTGAGCTTGTGATGCTTGCATATGTTGCATGTAACCCATCATCTCTTGTTGCTGTTGATACGCGACATAAAATAGACTATCGCCCTCATCATTATAAGATCTTCAATTGCACTATTCTTGAACCAGCTCATCATATTGTCCGCTTCCAGAGGAAGTACCTGCTGATAAGTGCAAAATGTAACTATTTTTGTGTATATGTTTTGTTGCAGTTATCGATACTTTATGGTTAATATCGTTTGAATAAACCCCACTTTGTGTATAAATACGTTAGTTAGTATATATTTGTAATCTTGATTCATTTATGTAACAATTGATAGTTTTCCATTCATTTTGTAGGTAATTAAGCATTGTTGGAGCAATGAGTAATATAGGCTCCAAGATGTGTCATTTGAAGCAATAAAAGGGAGCTGAAGAAAACCAGAAAGTTCAGCTTGTTCGCTTTGTGAGTGAACCAGCGAACATTCGCTTTGCGAATGGTTGGCGAGTTCCCCAGCGAATGGTCCCAGTTTGAGGCAGAGGAAAAAGGAACCAAAGTTCGCTTTGCAAACTGTACAGCGAGCATTCGCTTTGCAAATAAATCGTTAGCATTGTGAACTCACGAAGAAAAGCAAAGGCGGTTTAACATTTCAAAGGCACTTAAGTGCCATTTTTTGAGGTTCGCTAGGCGATTGATTCGTTCACAAAGCGAACGTGACAGATTTGTAATTGTATATAGTTCATTTCATTCATTTTTTAGGTCATGGTTTGGGTATTTTTTGCTCCCACTCCATCATACTTCATTTCTTCTTAGGATTAGCTTAGAAAACAACAATGGAGCTTGCAATTGGATAATCTGGAGTCGAATCTCTCATCGATTGGTGTTGACAAACCAAGAAATGTTTGGTTCCTCTTCTCTCTTCTCTTTGTAATTTCTTTTTGTTGGGTGTTGTATAGTTACTATGAACATATGTATCTTTGTTGATCATAATATTGTATAAAATCTGCTTTACAATCATTACCGATGTCTTCCTTGATCTTTTTGCATTTATGTTTGGATTTGTATTGTGTTAGAGATAAACATCATGAATCTTGATTAGGGATGGATATCTATTTTTTGGATGCTAGATATAGATTTAGGGCTAACAATCTGTATGGGTGTCGAAACTTAATGCCTCAGTGTCTTGAGTCGGGTGCGAGAGTGCCGGTGAGGGTAGCATGGTTGAGTGTGCCAGAGATGGACATGTGCTGTGAGCGATACCGGGTGATATTGAGGAGTATTGTAGGTTGAGTATAACTGGTCGGCAAGTTTAAGTTTGTGAGGAGTCAATTATGTGCATGACCGGATAAGTCCTTCTCTCTGAAGAATGAATTCTTTTTGTTTTAACGTTTACTTTTCTGTTTTTATGTTTAAAACTATTTAAACCCAAACTCATAAACGCGCACTACACGAAAAAAAGACCTTCAGCAGCGCTTTTTTTTCCTTTAGCAGCGCTTTAAAGCGCTGCCAAAGGTGGCGCTGCTAAAGGTAAAGACAGCGCTTTTGTAAATGCAAAAGCGCTGCCTTAGGTCCCCTTTAGGCAACGCTTTTCCACTAAAAACGCTGTTTTTTGTTCCCCTTTAGGCAGCACTTTTTAAAGCGCTGCCTAATGTGTATTATTTTCCAACTTTAGGCAGCGTTTTTTTTTGGAAAAAGCGCTGGTTTTTCCCCCCTTTAGGCAGCGCTTTTTAAAGCGCTTTCTAATGTTTCTCTGCTTAATACTTTACGCAGCGCTTTTTTTTGGAAAAGTGCTTTCTTTAGTTCCACTTTTGGCAGCGCTTTTTCAGTAAAAGCGCTGTCTTTTGTACACGTAAATTGTTTTAAAAATTATTTGTTTTGGATGTGTTTTTTATCAAAAGCACTGCTAAAATTCCTTTTTTAAGAAAGTTTTTAAAAAAAAAATCTTATAATAGACCTATATATTAACAAACCTGTATAACATATTTTTTTTATCAAAACTTATCATAATTATATACTTCAATTCACAAGCCTTTATTCAACATAGGCCTTATATACTTCAATTCACAATACTACATAATTATATACTTCAATCACCATATATAGGCCTTATATTTCATAATTATACACAAGACTTTATCAATTAACCATTCTAATATTCAAGTTATGGTCGACAACTTCCAAATTAATTAACCATTCTAATAACAACTATTCATACACCATATAACCATTCTAATAACCATTCCACTTCCAAAATAAAATAACCATTCTATACAACAACTTCCAAAACTATACAAAGTATATACAACAACTTCCAACTTCCATACCTTATATGATTCTCTGCTCAATAAGGTATTGACACCAATCCTCCTTAATTTCTTCCAATTGTACTTTGGAGTAAGTAGCACACTTGAATTCATCAAAACACTACATAATATAACATAATATGCATGATTTAGTTAAAAGTAATTAATTATATCAAATATCCGATAAATATTAAAATAACTCCTAAGTTATAAATCCATACCATGATTGGAATCTCTATTTGATCCAAATGAATGATTTCTTTCATAAACCTCAAAACGAAATAACCGCAATCTATACCATTTTTTTGACGAGGACACTACACAGAGAAAAAAAAAAGAATATATATCAGGATATATAGTCTAACTTGTTTTATCAAGTAGCATCACTATTATAAGCAAAATTGTGAAAATATACCTCCACTCTGATCCATGTAATGTTGGTTGACTTACTCTTTGATACTTGGGCTCCTCTTTGTGATCGAAATATTTGTATAGCTCTAACATAATATAAACGAATATTTAGAACAATCTCACTTAAATAAATTAATAAACAAATACACATGAATATTTAGAACAATTACACTTACGTATCAATTGTCGTCTTCATATCCGGGTATTTATCTACATCACCATCTAACGAATCCACATAATACACTATTTCTCTTATCAGATTTATCGCAACCAACAACCAGTGTCCACTGTAAAATAAAACAAAAGTATCGATATAGTAATTTTATACGCAACATCAAAAAACGAAAAATGATAATAAATGAAGTAAGAATGCAAATCTAACCCGTTGTCAGTATTATATGGTAAAAGATACAACTTTTCTGTATCTATGCTGGCCATAAATCTTTCGACTAAGTGAGATTGTACTGAAGTTGGATTCATCGCAATTAACGGTGCATTGATACAGTTAGCAGATAAGAAACCGAATCTTTCTGACAATTGATGCGGGCGTACCAATTTCTCATACAAGAACCTTAAATAAAAACATAATAAATATTAGATTATTGTTTGAAATGAGTAAATAAATTGTTTAAATAATTAAAGAGAGTTAATCGGAATACCTGATGTATGTATGCATAACATCGATGCCTAATTCAGAATGATTAAAAATCTGATCCAAATCCTCTTTAGAAATTGTTTCTGAATAAGAATAACCGAAAATACCTTCCTCCATAGGTATTTCACGAATACCACCGTCCATCAAATTCGATGTTCCTACAAGTGTTTCAAGAGACGACCTAAATCGAGATACAATTGCTTTTTTTGTCCCGGTCCTTGGAAGAATCTTTTTTTGGTTGGACGTGTTGCCTAATTCTGGCTTCCTATTCTGACTTCCTGTTCTTTGCAACTCTTAGGCATGAATCTAAAAATCATATAAGTTAGTAAAACATTTGAATATAGAATTAACACTTTTAATGTGTATATATTGAAAAATTTATGCTAGATTAATTTCATAATAAGCATATATAATTACCTTGGTAAGTTTCTGTTGACAATTGATACTACCTTTGTCACTAGTATCATTAAACTCTGAACCACACCTTTCTGACATATATTTTTCCTTATCCTTTTGTAATTCTCGGACTTGAGCTCTTAATTCTTCCATGGCTTCCATCACTTGTTTATTGCTAGGATTTTGGCTCTTTTGACGCTTATAAAAGGATGATGGAGAGACTCTAAATCCCTTACCCCTCACACGACCGGAATACCCAGGAACATTTAATACTCGACTCAGTATCCTCCTGCAATCCCGGTCTTCCGTGAGAGTTAAGGACTGAGATAGAGTCTCCTGAAATTCAATATCAGAGTAACGCATAAATATATTAGATAAACAAGAACTTTCTATCTAATTAAACAAATAACGTTATACTTACACATTGTTCAAAAACTTGTTGAACACCTTGAGTAACAACTCCATCCTTTCCCACACGGGCAGCCTTCCACTAAACATGCTCCGGAAGAGATATTTCTTCACTTTTCTCCTCTGCAAGCTACACATTAAGTCAAGAATTAGGATGAATAATAATACAAAAAGACCATAGCAATTATATATACTTAGGATTTTTTGTTCCAAGCGTGCATATCCCAAACGTCCTTTCTTGTATGGATACACGAGTTTTGTTCTGGACCGGGCAAGGCTTCCTGCCCTTAAGGGCCAGGCCCAATCCATCATAATTGGCAAACAGGCCCAATAGGCACAATATAGCCGTTGGGCACAATATAGCCGTTGGGGCGTGTCCCCCTCACGCGCAGAATAGTTCACGCGACCAACAGCCTCCCCGGATACCACGGAAACAGTTAGAAAGACCACGCGCTTTGCCCTCCATCTGGAAACACCTCATTGGCCGATCAGGCGCTTTGCTTGAGAGGGGCAGGTATCACAAATCATATACTTGTCTTCTCTTACTTGCTTTCCCCTTTTCTTTTGACCAAATACTTACTTTGGCATCGGAGTACCTTGCAGGTACCTCCACCCCTTTTTCCTCTCCTTCGAGCACCAACTCTTGTCCTACACGAAGGCCGCGACGATCTCCTTCTGGTCACCTCCGATCAGTGGCGCCGTCTGTGGGAACTCTCGCTTCCCCGTCTTTTTGAATCAAGATCCCTCATCTTTTCACCCAAAAGACCAAAACTTTCATCTCTCTCCAAAATCCCAGATCATCATGGCTTTCATCAAGAGTGACATCCACCAAGAACCTGTGGCCGCCGCTGCCAATGTCGACAAGGATGCTTTCGTCGGGAACATCCTGTCCGAAAACGTCCAGCGCAATGGTGGACCGCTTCCCCAAAGCCCGACGAACAAAGACCACGAGCACAAGCCGTGGAACTTTCCTTCAAACCCATTCCGGTTCCTCAAGGCGCTGATTCGACCACCGCGGCGCTCATCGCCTCTTTGAACAATTCCAATCGTTTCATCATCCAACAGGGAGAAAAGATCAGCGCCCTCGAACACGCCCTTCAAGAGCATCACACCTCAGAGACGCTGAACCTCTCCCCGCCTCCGCAGATTCACTAAAAGCGGAGACGTGATAGTCCTTCCCCGGTCAAAGAACGTTCAGGATTAGGGAGCCCAACACCCGATCTTGCTCGCCGACATCGTCGTTCTCCTAGGAAAACTAGGCACTCCCCTGTTTCCAAAAGACACCGATATTCAGACAAGTACGAGCATAGGCGTACCCGCGGTCACTCTCCTCGCCGCAGCCAAAGTCGCGACCACAGTCTTTCTCCGTCATTCTCTCACAGCTCTAGCAGTGACGACGAAGCTCAAGGCCCATTCACGAGAAACATTGTGGACACTCGGATCCCCCGCGGGTTAGAGAAACCTCCCACACTGGCTACATATGATGGCACGTCAGATCCTCACAAGCACCTGGAGAACATCGAAGCTATGCTCCAGTACCATGGTGTCTCCGGAGCCATCAGGTGCAAAATATTTCCCATCACCTTGAGGAAGGGTGCGATGACATGGTTCAAAAGACTCCCTCGAGGATCCATCTCCTCCCGGCGCGAGCTCAAAGGCCAATTCACCCGCCATTTCATAGCCTCCCGACGACATCCAAAGACGGAGGCAACGTTGGAAGCGATCATACAAGGCAGGGAAGAACCTCTGCGGGCTTACATCGAGAGGTTTAATAAAGAGGCAGTGGAAGTCAGAACTTCCGATCACATGAAGAAGTACCTCCTCGAGAAGGGACTCCGACCAAAGAGCGACTTCCGCAAAGCTGTCGGGATCGAAGCTCCTCGAACGTTGACAGAGCTTCTTCACATGGCCAAAGATTACATCCGCTACGAGGAAAAGGAAGCCGCCTACCATGCCCGGGACGCTAGATATCGTGAAGCACCCCGGGCACCCCAGAAGGAGGAGCCAGAGCCATCCCGTAAGGGGAAGGAGAAGCGACGGGAGGAGCATCCCCGTGAAGGCAAAGGGCCAGCTGGCCGATTCAATGAATACACTGTGCTCACTACTTCACGCGAGCGTATTCTCTCCGACTGTATCAATACAGAGTTCAAGCAAGGGGGCGTCAGGTTCCCTAAACCAACCACGTTCAAGGGAAACGTCGACAAAAGCAAATACTGTCATTTCCATCGTAGTCACGGGCACGTGACAGAAGATTGCGTGCACCTTAAGGACGCTATAGAGATCCTCATCAAAGAGGGTCACTTGAAGCAATACGTGAAGAAAGGAGAGTCCTCCCGACGAGACACGTCTGATCTGAAGAAAGAAGCAGAATCAGCCCCTTCCAGTCCTCCCCCGCAGGTCACAATGGCTATCAGCCGACTAGAGGACTTCCTCATTCCTGACCACCTCGACCCGACTTCCCAGGCATTTGTACACAGCACTTGGGAAGCCTTTCCTACGACCATGGTTATCTCATGCGGGGGGTACCATGAGCTCACGATAGGATCCATCAAGAAAAAGTTTGAACAGCTGATAGACAACAGCCCCGAACAGCTGTACACGATCGACAAAGGCAAAGGACGTTCACAACCGATCACGTTCTATAAGGAGGAACTCCCCAGAGTATCGCCGAATTCCCATATTCCTCTGCTGATCAGGGCCAAATTATCATCTACCGATGTACGAAGAATCCTGGTCGACCAGGGCAGTTCCGTGGACATCATGTATTCCAGCCTGTTCCGCGTGCTGAAACTGAATAAATCTAATCTCTCCCTGTACGTGGGATCTGATCTCCAAGGATTCAACGGAGCAACGACCCGACCTTGGGGTTACATGGAGATACCAGTCACGTTTGGCGAAGAAGAGGCATCTCGGACAATCAAAATGCAGTTCTTAGTCATTGATTGCCCATCGCTCTATCAGTGCATCCTCGGTAGACCAGCTCTTGCCGAACTCGTTGCTGTCCCCTCGACGGTCCACCTCAAGCTCAAGTACTACACTGAGAAAGGACACGTCGCAACTCTGCACGGTGACATCGAGGCTGCTCGCAGATGCTTCGAGGCCGCAACAAAAGGGTAGAACCAGATCGCGATAACAGCAAAGTCGGTAAAGCGCACCAGAGAGGGCGAGGTTCCATCCGAAGATGGCCAGCCAGAGAAAAAGCCCACGCTTCTCGTGCACACCATCGACCTCGACAGCAGGATTACTGAAGATGGAAACGAAGATCGGGACGAGGACAAAAAATTAGGAGTAACATGCTCCCCGTCTCCTACACTTCTACGACCAGTTCCAGATGGGGAATTCGAGATCATCACCTTCAGCAACAACCCCAACAGGGGAGTGAAGATAGGCGCTGGTCTCCCCGAAGAGGTAAAGGAAGAATTGAAGAAATACCTTGACGAAAACGCCGACCTGTTCGCCTGGAGCGCAGCAGATATGCCCGACCTTGATCCAGAAACTGCATGTCACCACTTGACAATCAATCCAGCTGCCCGCGCCATTGCCCAACGAAGAAGGAAACAATCCGAGGAAAAGGCACAGGCTACCGAAAAACTTGTACAAGACCTCTTAGAGGCAAAATTTATTTCCGAGGCCAGGTATACGACCTGGCTCTCAAATATTGTACTTGTAAAGAAAAGTAATGGAAAGTGGCGCATGTGCATTGACTACACTGATCTCAATCGGGCTTGCCCGAAAGACGCTTATCCACTGCCGAGCATAGATAAACTCGTAGATAATTCCGCAGGTTTTAAGCTCTTGTCCTTCATGGACGCTTATTCGGGATACAACCAAATCCCAATGGCAGACGAGGACAAGAGATACACGGCATTCATGACCTCCTCGGGGAATTATTACTATAACGTAATGCCCTTTGGACAAAAGAATGCCGGGGCCACATACCAACGCATGATGAACAAAGTCTTCCGATCAGAAATCGACGACATGCTTGAAGTATACATGGATGATATGATCGTGATATCCCAAGAGGAATCCGACCATACCACCCACTTGTGTAAGGTGTTCGACCAAGCTCGAAAGTGTAAAATGCGTTTTAATCCAAAAAAATGCACCTTCGGAGTGCGAGCAGGAAAATTCCTCAGATTTTACCTCACCGAAAGAGGAATAGAAGCAAACCCAGACAAATACCGAGCACTCGTGGAATTCCCCACGCCGCGGTCAAAGAAGGCGATATAATCCCTCAACGGGATGCTTGCGTCCCTTGCTCGCTTCGTAAGCAAGTCCCCCCAGCATGCCCTGCCCTTTTTCAAATTACTTAGGAAGGAGGCAAATTTCGAGTGGATGGACGAGTGCGAGCAGGCTCTTGCCCATTTCAAACAAGCTCTGTCTGAGCCACCAGTATTGTCCCGACCAGACTGCGGGGAAACCATATACCTGTATCTCTCTGTGGCCAACAAAGCAATAAGTGCAGCACTTATTCGCGAGACTACTGACGGGCATAAACCCATCTATTTCACCACTAAAAACCTACAAGGACCCGAAGTCTGGTACACGCAAATAGAACGGGTGGCCCTTGCTCTCATAATTGCCGCGAGGAGACTCAGATATTACATCCTGGCGCACACTATCGTCGTCAGAACCGACAAGCCAATTAGGCAGCTGTTAAGCCGACCAAATATGGTGGGCAGGATGCTAAAATGGTCCCTCGAACTGGCCGAGTTCGACATTCACTATGAAGGGAGAAAAGCCCTCAAGGCACAGGTCCTGGCCGACTTCGTGGCAGAGATGACTCCGAAATCGTCCCCTCCGGGAGGGACACAGGAATGGATCATTTACGTGGATGGCGCGTCAAGCCCCTCGGGCAGCGGAGCAGGAATTATCCTCGAAAACGAGGAAGGGACCCTGATCGAAGTGTCCCTGATCCTTTCCTTCAAAACATCCAACAATCAAGCCGAGTATCAAGCCTTCCTCGCAGGATTACGACTCGCCAAAGACGTCGGCGCGAGGAAAATAAAAATCTGCACTGATTCCCAACTCGTGGCGTCTCAAGTACGAGGAGAATTCCAAGCAAAGAATGACCAACTCGCCTAATACTTGGCCGTGGTGAAAGACAAAATGACGGAGTTTGAAGCATGGGAAGTTCAGCACGTCCCGCGCGAACAGATTACCCGAGCATACATCCTCTCTAAATTAGCCAGCACCAGGAAAAAAGGTGGAAACAAATCCATCATACAAGAAATACTGGCTAGCCTGAGCATTACAAAGCTCGACCTGCCAGAAGTTAATGTCATCGGAGAGCCCCATTGTTGGATGACCCCAGTATACAATTATCTCACCAAAGGGGAACTTCCCGAAGACAGTAAGAAGGCCAGTGTAACTAAGCGACGAGTCTGCTCGTACATACTGATCGAGGACAAGTTATATCGACGAGGATTCTCCATCCCCCTGTTGAAATGTGTCGACGAGGCCCAGGTCCTCGGGATCTTACAAGAAATTCACGAGGGCATCAACGCACAACACCTAGGGGGAAGATCCCTGGCTCGAAAAGCTTTGCGCGCAGGATATTACTGGCCGACCATGCAGCACGACACCAAAGAACATGTACAAAAATGTGATCGTTGCCAGCGCCACGGGGACATGCATTTGGCACCACCCAACGAGTTGAAGACCCTCTCCTCACCGTGGCCCTTCGCCTGGTAGGGGATGGACATCCTAGGCCCCTTTACAATGGGATCTTATCAAAATAAATTCCTAATCGTGGCCGTCGACTATTTCACAAAGTGGATTGAAGCCGAAGCGCTCGCCAAGATCACAGCCTTCAACATACTGCGTTTCTACAAAAGAAATGTCCTCGCCAGATTCAGGATACCCCAGGCCCTCGTAACCGACAACGAAACCCAATTCACGGACAGAAATTTCCAAGACTTCGTCGCCAAATTGGGAACGAAACAACACTTTACTTCGGTCGAGCATCCCCAGACCAACGGGCAAGCAGAGGCCGCGAACAGAGTAATCCTACGCGGATTAAAACGAAGGCTAGGCGAAGCCAAGAAAAGGTGGGTCGAGGAGCTCCACAGCGTCCTCTGGGCGTACAGGACAACACCTCACTCCACCACCGGGGAAACCCCTTTCCGACTAGCGTATGGAACAGAGGAGGTAATACCGGTGGAGATAAGGGAGCCTTCCAGAAGGAAAGAAGCTCCCCTCGACGAAGAAATGAACGATGAGACTCTACGCGAGGAGCTCGATCTGGTCGAAGAAATAAGATCACGGGCTTCCCTCTGCGAGGCCGCATTGAAGCAACAAATAACGTTGCGACATGACGCCAGAGTCATAAAGCGCGACTTCCCCGTAGGCAGTCTGGTCCTGCGCAGAAACCAGAAGGATTCTCGCGAAGGGAAACTGGCAGCGAATTGGGAAGGACCTTACAGGGTCAAGTCCAAAACGGGCACGGGAGCATATTACTTGGAAACACTGGACGAAAAACAACTTGCTCGACCATGGAATGCTGAAAAACTCAAGCAGTATTATAGCTAAGTCCTTAACCACGAGGATAGACAAGTCGCTGACATAATCACCCAAAAACGGGGAGAGCTGCGCGACCATCGTATCATGCCCTGGTGAAGCATGACACGCATTACAACGCCGACCAGCTTTTGCTCATTGTATGAGCAGATCCTGTGCATAACGGGGATACCTCAACCGAGCTCCACCGTTGCTGCACCATTCAGACAAGACACCCAGCTCGCGATGGGAACAGTCCAAGCCTATGAGATTAGTACCTCAAACGAAGTCCTAGCCTCATCATGGGCAAAACCACTTCGCCCTCCTCGGTAGGTTTCACGCCTCGCCGAGCACACACACATACATATAAACAAAAAGAGCAAAAGTCCATGATAAAACATTCATAAAATCCAAGTATATTAATACCGGGCATGCCCGGGTAATGTCATAAATACAAAAAAGGGGGCAACGCCCATACAAATTGATAAGGGCACGCAGGCCCACAAAACATGCTAAAAACAACAAAGTCCTATTCTGAGACTTCACTCTCCTCTTCGGCAGGAACAACTTGACCGTCCACCACTTTGTTGAACAAACCTATCCCATCCGTCGTAAGCTGCACATCAGAGCTGAGGGCCACCATCTGCTCTTTCGCAGCACTGAAGCCGAACTCAGCAGCTTTCAGGTTGTCCTCGCCTAGGACTCTAATCCTCCCGATCAAGTCAGTACGCGACTTCAGGGTTTTCTCATCATCATTTTCATCCTGGACAGCTGAAGTCAAGCCTTCCAGTTCAGTGATCCTCGCCTGCAGACTCGCCTTCTCCTCGTCAGCTTGGAGCATAGCTAACTTCAGCTGGGTCACATCCATCTGAAGCAACACTTTGGCCTCCTCGTGACCTTCAAACTGTTTTAAATTATTGAACATCTTATTATTCTCCGCCTCAACTTGGCAATTCTATTCTCGAACTTCACGAGGTTCGCCCGAGTAGTGGTTTCATCATCGGAGAGGACAAAGGCAGCTTCAAGAACCCTAAACATGCCTGCCGCATCCTGGCACAACTGTTTTCTCCTCACCTTAGAGTTGGCGTTCAGAATAGCCACGACTTCAGAATCATGGACGTCTATCGAATCCCCTTCAGCGAATAAATCTCAGCGCGTGTAGCAGGCGGGCAGGACAAGATGACCGACACCGGACCAGCGGCCACAGAAGTCCCCGCATCATCTCTCTTCCTTTTATGGGGGGCCTCCGGGGTCAGCGGCGTTGAAGCCCTCTCTGGGACGGGGATAGGTCCAACAACGAAACTCTCCATCACTGTCTGCTTAGGCAACCCGGCCTTGGCACCTGTGGTCGTTTTCTTATGAACCTTCGCCACCTGCAACCTCATCAGACGCTCTCGCATGTCAGCCATCATACCTGCGAACACACGTAGCAAGTCAGGACCAAGAGAATTTAAAGAAATAAAACTAAACAGTGGAGCATACCAAGCAAAGTCATCGCGTCATCGTCGTTATCACACTCAAGGAGAGTTTTGACATTGATATATCTAGCTGCTCGGGCAGGCCCATCCTCCCCAACCAACTCTTTCCCGTCCCGATCAACGACGAAGGCCGAAGTAAAGCTCTCCACGTAAGCATGGAGGATCCTATACGACTCCTTATCCGCCGGGCAAAGCTGCTCATGCTTCACCAGGAACTGATCTGTTCTGCGCTTAAAATGGGTGTAGACCCATTCCAAAGGAAAGATGGAGACCACACCATCCCTCTCCTGACCATCCACCATCACCTTCTCAATGGTCGAGATGCTCCTCTTTGCCTCCTCGGTAATAGGCTTCACGATCAGAAACCTATCCTTGAAATTGTGTATCGAATCAGAATACAGCCAGAACAGTCTACTCTGTTGCTTAAACGAAACCCAACTCTGTTTCGTCCCCACCGTGCTCCTTTGGATTTGGAAAAGGCAGAAGAAGAGATCCGTGGTTGCCCCGATATCGAGGTAACGACACACTAACTCAAAAGCCCGGATAAAAGCCAAGGCGTTTGGGTGAAGCTGGGACGGGCACAAGGCCAGATGGGTGAACAAGGAGGATTGGAAGTCAGTGAAAGGGAGACGCATCTTGGCCTTCGTAAACGCGAACTCGTACATAGGAAAGCGTAATCCCGGATACGAGGAACAAATTCTATCATACTCCCCGGGGCGAAATGCTTTCCATGCCCGTGGAGCGTCTTCATCATGTCTCTCCAACAAGTCGAAATCCCGGATCTCCTCGGCGGAGAAGGTTGATCGAAATGACAAAGGCTCATGTGCGAGCCAGTCAAGGTCCCCTCCTGCGACCTATATATTTGAGTAATCGGCGAACACACTGGGCCCCTCTTGCGTCTCCTGCGTGTCGGGCACAACTTCATCCCGGGGTTCAGCCATTTTCACCTGAAAAGCAGAGGAAGAGAAGTGAATTCGACATCCGAGATCAAATCCACACTTCCACCACTAATCAAGTGAAAGGGCGTTGACGAATCTGAGGACAACGGCGTGCCCGTAGAAATTACCTACCAATCGCTAGGGGAGGTCCCCGCGACCAGAACTCGCAGATATCCATACGAGAACGCATGTTCGTCTCAAAATCACGCTAAAATTCCGAACAGGCCTAGTGCCCGACTACAAACTAAATTCTACACCTAACCAGATTCTACAAGGATCTACGCTAACAATTTCTACGAAATCCTAGAAAATCCTGAAATTCATCATGTTCTTCATAAAATTCCCAGGAATTCACGTGTTCATAAAAAAACACATGAAGTTCAACCGGAAAACATGAAGCTCAACCGGAAAACCCATAAAAATATGCAGAAAGGGAAGAACGAACTTACAAGTAAAAGAAGAAGTTGACGATGGCGAAGAGAAGCTCCGGCGAAGGACTAATTGCAGAGCAAATGAGAGCAAAGAGTAAAAAACTTGTGAAATTATGAAAATGAAACCTTCCCCCACCTTTTTATAACCATTTGATCGTGGGGAATCGTGAAGGTCATCATAGCCTATGCGCCCCTAGGACTGACAAAGGCCATAAAGCTCACCACGTGTCACAAGAACTCTTCGCCTGGTTCAGTGCAGAAAATACACTAGCCCGTGGCCCCCACGAGCAAGTCTCTTCGTCAAAATGAACACGTCCGTGCAGGGCTGCTCGCCAAAAACTTCCATTTCTCCGAGGACGCTGCAAACCCTGATCGACATTTCGCGCTAGTAGCTAACGACCACATCTAGTCGGGCACAAAAGGAACATTCCACGCGAGCAACAACCTCCCCGACAGTACGGTCGAAGTCACAGCTACATAAAGCCATTGCTCTATAACAGAGCAACGACTTGGGGGGCTCCTGTTCTAGACCGGCCAAGGGTTCCTGCCCTTAAGGCGAACAGGCCCAATAGGCACAATATAGCCGTTGGGCACAATATAGCCGTTGGGGCGTGTCCCCCTCACGCGCAGAATAGTTCACGCGACCAACTGCCTCCCCGGATACCACGGAAACAGTTAGAAAGACCACGCGCTTTGCCCTCCATCTGGCAACACCTCATTAGCCGATCAGGCACTTTGCTCGCCTACAATCTCCCTATAAAAACCCCCTCGCTTAAGAGGGGCAGGTATCACAAATCATATACTTGACTTCTCTTACTTGCTTTCCCCTTTTCTTTTGACCACTTACTTTGGCATCGGAGTACCTTGCAGGTACCTCCACCCCTTTTTCCTCTCCTTCGAGCACGAACTCTTGTCCTACACGAAGGCCGCGACGATCTCCTTCTGGTCACCTCCGATCAGGTTTCGAGGCTCTTTGACGATTTACGTCACTCACAACCTGCATAAACAATTATAAGTCATATCAAAACACATGTAATAACTACATGAATATAATACAATGTTCATGATAAATTAAATTAAGATTACATGGAATTTTTTAGTTCTTCGTTGGCGACAAAAGGGTCCCATTCTTCGAGTGCAATCAAGTCCGCATAATTCTTCGGGCATTCCGCTTCAACAAACTTTCCTTGGGCATCCCTCAGAAACTTGTTGGATAAAAATGCTCGGAACCCTCTAAGTCTTTTTCCGGCTAATTGAAGACAATATTTTTGCTTCTCGTCACCAATGTTAAAAGATCTCTACAATAACAAATAAAGTGTGTTAGTATAATTAATTTAAAAATATAATCATCATAAATAACAAATAACATCACATATAGTACCTGTATCTCACTCCATATTTTATCTTTGGCGGGTTTCAACTGTGGATTTTGCCAATTGTCACAAGTAATAGGAACTAGTGAACAGACAAGTGCACCAATGTAACTAGTCAACATTGTGCCATTAGGCTCAATTAGTTGACCTGTTTCATTCCAATGAACGTCGTATTTTATTCCCTTATCTCTAGCACGAATAACTCCTCTCATGATTGTTATTCCTCTTGAAATATCTCCTTCTGCATCTTAAACTGATTCTTTTGGATCATTCTTGGAAGTATCGTGCGAGTTCTCCTCATTAGTAGCCATTTTACCTATAATAAAGAAAAACACATATAAATCCATAATCCATAATCCATAATCAGTTAAACATAATATAATCCATAATCAAATATGAAATGACAAACACACGACAGACATATAAATCCATGATCCATAATCAAATATGAAATGACAAACACATGACAAACATATAAATCTATCATCTATAATCCATAATCCATAATCATTCTCAAATATGAAAAATACATGACAGAATATATAATTTTACTATTACCTCTTTATTAACGTCTCTTTCTTTTCCGGGTAGGAAGATGATTTTACTAAGTAAGCAAAACAAAAACAAAAGAACAACTACGTACCTGTATATATAGAAGCCAGCAACTTCTGGACTGAACCACAAAGTGTAAGATTCTTAAAAACGATCCGAATTCACTCTTCACAAGTAACCCCTATAGCAAATGAACATAAGTTAGTAACTGATGGCGTATACCTCATATAACAAGACAAATTTAGTATAAATAGATAAATTATTTAATATATCACAAATAAACACTTTAACCGTTTAAACTTCCAAGAAGCCTTGAGCTTCGATCGGATGGAAAAATTAAATAAAAATAGACATAGGAGTGTAGGACAATGAAGAGTATTTTTTGGAAAAAATGAAAAATACTACTACAAATTAATATCATCATGTCATGCATGTATGCATGTCTTTGATAGCTTTAACAATATCATTTGTCTTTTGTCTGTCATTGCTATCTAGGAATAAATTTCATTGCTATCAAACAAGGCTAGTGAATTTTCTCCAGTTCACTTTTTCAAGATAATAGTTACTGAAAGTCTTGATCAAGGAAAGCTTGTAAGTTTCTTATTTGGATTCTTTCTTCATACTAATATAGTTTATGTTTCTTCATCTTAATCATGTTATGTTGCATGAAGAAAACCTTAGAACATAATAAAAGGATATATGTAACAAATTACTTTAACTAGCTTTAGAACGGTGTAGTATCAAAATGATGTCTACGAGTAGAGAAGATGAAACCATTTCAAAAAGGATATATGTAACACTTTAACAACACTCATCCAAACTACATTCAAACTAACACATTCAAACTAAAAACAAAACAAAAAAAACAATCAGAGCAACACTCATTTTTCTATATACGAACAAAACATAAAACACATTCTAACTAACAACACTCATTTTTCTATAAAACAAAACAAGATTCTAAGTGTCAATATAATTTCCTATACTGGAACTTCCTATACTATAACAACAATCCCAACAATCAAATCTAAAAGAGCAACAATCAAAACCAACAGATGAAAAATTGATAATCAAACAAAGAAAAAGACAAAATGCAAACAAACCTGTTGCCACACGAGAAACAAACCTGCTGCAACACAAGAAGCAAACAAACTTGTTGACATTTAATAAAAATTGTATTAAAAACAATAATAAACAAAAGAAACTAAACATGCTCAGAATCTAAACATGCTCAGAATTTTAATAAAAGATGCTCAAGAACAAACTCAAGAACAAGCAAAAGAAACTATATAGCAAACTGTCAACATTATATAATCACTCAAGAACAAACTCAAGAACAAACAAAAGAAACTATTGCATTTTTTTATTAAGTTTTGTTAACAGCAACATAAAACAACTCAACAAGTTTCTATTTAATTTGTTTCAACATCAACATAGAACAAATGCTAAACAAAAAATGAAAGGGAAATGGAAATGAAAAATGAAATGGAAATGGAAATGAAATGAAATGAAATAAAAAATATACCTTGCACACAGTGACGCATAGTGACGGCTGTCATACCCCAAATTTGTCCTACCTGTGTATAACTTTTCATTTGTACATCCGCCCAATAAACTTTATCTGACCATCATGTACAACCCGCAAATCACATTCACAAACAGCCAGTTCACAAACAAATCACAGCAGCTCCACACATCACACAAACCCTCTGCAATTTTGAATAAAAATAATACACAACAATGAATTATACACACCAGCCTGTCAAAAATCGTGACCACCAAAACCTTTGTTGCCAAAAAATGTACGAACTGTCCTACAACATTTTCCACTACGCACAGCAGCAAATTTCCTCTTATTTCTTTCCCAAAACACCCCTTAATCTCCTCCTATAAATCACACTCTAATCACTCTCATTGTGGAAGCTCCACAGCCTTTGTCAGTCTGCCCAAAATCTCCCCAAATCCCTATTCTTCTTCTTCCCCGAAACCCATTTATTCTCTCCTTCAAACCAAAACCTTCAATAACCTGTTTCATGACCTTCATTCACAACCTCAATCCGCAAAGTCGCAACAAACAACACCTCCAATGTTCTCCTAAAGTTTCATCATCAACCTTCACCCTTACCACTCTTCAAAAATCACAATCAATCTCAACATCAACACTCTATCAACATCATCACCTCATAATAATCTTCATCAAACAAATCCTTTCTCAGCCCAAAACCGTAACGTTCCTTCTCCACATAACGTCAAAATAACTTCATTCCACCATACCCAAAACCCAAATCAACAACATCAGAGGGTGAGAAGAAGAAGAAAAGAGATTGAGGAACCAAATCCTGTTAGACGGTGTGGCTAGTGATCGAGAGGGGGGGGGGGGGGTGAATAGATCACCTCCTTGAAATTCAAGGATTTAAAAGTAAATCAGAGTTAGCGGAAAATTATGATCCCGAATCGACTTCCGTCTATTCTGGACCAGCTACTAGAAAATCGGACACACGAGTTTATGCTGGATTTATTAGGATGACAAAGATTTATTAACACCAGATTAGAATCAACTTAAATGCACTTATCATACAAAGGCTATTTCCAATGAACAAAAACACAACAAACAATTTTGTCAAACACTTGGCGTGTATGCATTCAACGATTAACAATAATGGTGATTTTGACAAAGGTTTTCGTCCCACTATTGTATCTTGAAACTTTAATACGCAACACACCAAACGAATCACAAAATTGTTGAAAATGTAAAGAGATAAAGATAGAATACGATACGTGTAACGCCCCAGTTTTGTTAGATTTATTTAATAGAGTAGATTTAATTGGTTTTGGTTTTATATTATTTTATTTTTGACTTTTATTTGGATATATATTATTTTTCATCACTGTTTATGTTTTATCGCATTTTGAGGGCGTTTGCGAGATATTTGAGCTGAGGGGTAAAATGGTCTTTTAGGAGTTTAGATATTTGTTTTTATATAAATAGAAAGAGATAGAGAGAAAATGAGAGAAAGAAGAAAAAGAGAAAAGAGAAGAGAAAAAGAGAAAGAAGGAGAAGAAAGAAAGAGAGAAGAGGAGAAAGAGGAAAAATCGGGAAAACTCCGTTTCGAGCGCGATTAATCGGGTAAGGGTGAAGAGTTTCGATTATATTTCGATTGTATATGTATATGTATGTTTTGTTTGAATGTTTGGATGAAAAATATATGTTTTCTATTTGGTTGAATTTGTGAGCAATTGATAGAAATCGAGGTTTTAACGGTTAGAATGCGGAATAGTTCGCGTAGAATAGTCGGGTTATATGTGGATTGAACCTTTCATAATTGTTTTGATGTCCCAATATGTTTAGGTATGTGTTAGAATGGTTTAGAATGAAGAAAAATGTGATTTTTTAGGTTCTGGTACGCAGTAACCGGTTACAGCATATGTGCTAACCGGTTACCCTTTGAAAAATGACGTTTCTGGGATGTTTTCTAGCCAGTAATCGGTTACAGCATATCTGCTAACCGGTTACCACTGTAAGTTTCAAAAAAATATTATTTTCAAAAATTCATAACTTTTGATCCGTAAATCGGATTGAGGCACGGTAGGATGCGTTGGGAAGCTCTTTCAATGCTCTTTGTGATAGTTGAATAGGATCATATGTTTAAGCTTTGGATTGATAAGGAAAACATGGGAAAGTAATGTATGTGTGGAAAGTGCGGTTTATATTTCCACCATAACTCCCGAATCGAGAGTCCGATTGATGTGGGACTTGTGGCCATAGATAGATAACCTAATATGCTATTAAATGGTGATGTGATACCATGTGTTAACTAAGAATATTTGGTAGGGGATGATTAGTGGTTTGTGGGTTTTGTTGTGTTGTTTGTGTTCGATGTGATAATGAGGTTGTTGTGTGGTAAAATACATTGTTTGATTGAATATCAATGTATGTCGTTATGATGTGTTGTGGGTAACCTTTGTGGTGTGAATCCCTTGTGGAAGTAATTGTGATTGTATGATTGTTGTGGTATGTGATGAAATGCATTGTTTGAATTGTTTTCAATGCATGAATATGATGAAGTGTATTATGCAATGTGCTGTGGATATGGATGTCGTATGACTTGTATGCTGTTGTGTGATGATAATGCATGTGATGACATGTTGTGGTGATGAATTATGGCCGAAAGGCAAGAAATTGCAATGTGTGTATTTAATGGTATATGCATGACTATATTGTGAAATATGTGTGCATTGCATGAGTGTATGTGGTCATTTTGTATGAGAAACATCATGACATGCATTCATGTGTCGCGATTCCGTGGAGAATCGGGTGTAATATCACGTCCCTGTTGGGTGTGAGTGATTGATTACACAAATGATCATTTGAGGATCCTCTGAACATTGCGTAGTCAATGAGTGTAATCGTTGCGATGAGTTACACTTGATTCCGTGGGAATCTTCAGAATGATTGTGTGCCCTTGTGGGGTTTGAGCAATCGGATTGTGTCTGTGTGAACAATCCAGAAACATCGGATGCCATGATGGTATAAGCGATGGGGAAATATCGTAGGCCCGGCAGGGAGGATATTTCCATTGAGTTCTTCAATTGAGCTCGGGTGATGAGTCGGTACCGCATATGCATTGCATAGAGTCGTTGTGTCGGTCTCTGTGCATTTGCATAAATCATGAATGGATTGATTATGTGTGAGCTTGTGATAGCTTTGGTGAATTATTATGCATAGGTGATAAATGCATTGGTTGTGAGTAATATGTTTTGTGTATAAACATATGATATGTGATGTCGTGGTGTGTTTTCATAGGTCATAACTGTGATATGCTATGTGGTTGGATTGTTAGGAATATGTTATGTATTGGTGACATGCTATATGTGTTAGTATGTGATGTATGTGGTGAGAAATATTATATATGTGAATTTATTTGTGTTGTGGCATATTATTATGCAATCTTGTTATAGTTGTTATTTCTCACCCTTCTGCTGGAATATGCTTTTATGGCATAGTGCAGATTGTCAGCTTTAGAGGCGTGGAGGCAAGTGGAAGAGTTAGATCTTCGTCTTTGCTTAAGTCTTGGTGTCTGCTCTGATACGTAGCACGGGAGTCGGGGAACGATTATGTTATATATGTATATATTTGTAGGATATATTTTGTATGAATAATTTGATGTTTAAAACAGTTTATTTTGTAAAACAAGTTGGTTATGGATCTTTCCGCATTATTCCATAATTGACCTTCCCTTTATATGGAAAAAAGTTTCCCCTTTGAGGGTATTCTATTTTATGCTATGTATCAAATTTATGAGCAGGGATGATGTTTTGTTTATTTAAATGTGACATCCTTGTTTCTGTCGGAAAAATAAATTTTTAGTTACTCTGATTTATTATGTTTTATTTATTCGCGATGGGAATTTGGGGTGTTACATAAGTTGTATCAGAGCAGGTCGGTCCGTCCGGCCATGTTGTTGAGTTAGTTGGTGTGACAGTTGAATACTGTCGATGTTGTTTGTCCCCTAGTGCGTGATATGTGTGTGAAACACTGTCAGTACTTTCTGGTTTTTCTAGTCCTTTGTCTACAGGATTTAGATTGAGATAAGTGGGGGAGAAGCTGGTACTTCTCCAAGTTGCTTCAGGTGTGGAGCGTTGGCTCAGTGTGTGGTGAATTGCAAGATTGTAAGTGTTGTTTGGACACTGTGGTTTCTGATTCTGGAGGGAATGCGGAGCTAAGGTTTATGTCAACTAAGGATTTGTGCCTTAGGTAATTTTGTGCGCAGGATGTAAGGAATGCTATTATAGTTTGGTAAAGATGGTTTATGCCCCATCATGATTGTCGGCTGTCTATTGACAAATTGAGGAACTGATCACCCTTAATCTCTTGTTGATAGTATATGAAAATTATGTTGGATGGAATAGGCGTGTCTTTCCGGCTTGGATAGTGTGTGCAATGAATTGTTTGGAATTTAAGGAAATGGTTACGGATTGTTTTGTTAAGTCGATGAAGATTCTAATACCGAAGGATGAAATGGATTAGAGGTTTTGATATGTTGGTCTAGTTGGGAAGTCATTGAGAGAGAGAACGATTGGGTATCATAATGGTTGTTCTCAGAGAGTAAAAAGTGAACTTAAATTGGACGAAGGTGAGTAGTTGAGGTTTATATCTGCTAAGTAAGTAGAAAACTCTTAGGAGATGGGACTAAGAGGTTGGTCTTGTTTGTGATGGCAGTGTTCTGGAAATTGGCAGGAAAGTCACATTGATGGGCCGTCAGTTGCGCATGGTTTTCAGATGTGTTTTTGGATGGAACAGTAGTGTGTCGTCTTAGAGAGCTCCAGTATTGTTAGTAACAAAAAGCAAGGATGATTGAATGGAATAACAAGCATGGCAGGTCTAAGGGTATTGAGACTATGGAAAGTAAAACTTAGAGTTCTGGTGAGGTTTGGAGTCTTTGGAATTTTAAAGCATTAATGGAAATCTTGAGAAAATCCTTAGGTGTGGATGTAATATTTGAGAGTTCTTTTTGGTTGGTGGTTGCTACATGTTGGGATTTATGGAATATGGACTGTCAAGAGAAGAAATTATGTATGGATTACTAACAGTTGAGTAAGGTAACGAATGAGAATAAGTGTCCACTTTCAAGAATAGATGATTGGAATGGTTTGGTTGAGTTTGATTGGAATTACAATTGTTTGGAATGTTTGATAAGAGTGGTGAATTGTGTGAGTTGAGGATTTGATCGATTTAATGTGACTAAGTTTGTTATCATTGGGATAGGTTGTTATTTACTCGGTTAAGGTTGTATGTGAGTCTGGACAAGTTTGGATGAGGTTTGGTTTGGCCTTATGTCATAAAAATAAGTATTTTTCAACTCTGCAGCAGTGTAACCGGTTACAGGATATGTGCTAACCGGTTACCCTTTGGAAAAAATGGGGTTATACGTAAAAATTTGAACTGTTAACCGGTTACGGAAAATGTCTCTAACTCTCATTTAGGCTCTGTGTGAATAGTAATGAACTGTTAACCGGTTATCAGTTATGTGTTAACCGATTACCACTGTGTATTTTGGGAAAATTTTCAAAACTTTAAAAATTCGTATCTTTCGAACCGTAAGTCCATTTTGGCCGCCGTTTGAAGTGATAGGAAGCTGATGAGATGTTCTTTCTTATAAAAATGGTTTTCCTGCCAGTGGTCGATTTGATTGTGTCGTGAATTTGGATAAGTTCGTAGTGGTTTTGATTGAGGATATTCGGATTTGTTATAAACTTAGAGGAAGAACAGGTAGAGTGTTTAAGAATTGAATTACAAGTGTGGAAAAGAGACGAAGTTTTATGCTAAGTTATTCGAGTGAGAATCTTGGTTGAAAAAGGTTAGTTTGCTTGGATATGCCATTTCCGATGATAGTATTATTATGGATCCATCAGAAGTAGATGCAGTTCTACATTGAGAGGCTCCGAAGTTGGTTAAGGAGAATAGAATATTTTTTGGACTTTTTAGTTGGTTATTACCGGAGGTTATGGAAGGCTTTTCCAAGTTAGCATTTTCGTTACTTCAGTTGACTTGCAAAGAGTGAGTCGTTTGCTTTGGATGCTCATTGTGAGGAAAGTTTGAGAGGATTAAAGTAGAGTTTGTCTACAACTTCAGTTTTGATTCTGTGTGATCCTAATTAACCGTTTGTGAGGTATTGTGATGTGTCTTTGATGAGTTTAGTCAGTGTGGTAATGCAAGAGGGTAAAGTCGTAGCTTATGCTTTACGACAATTGAGGATTCATAAAAGGATCTATACTATTCAGGATTTGGAATTGGTTGCGGTTGTATTGTGTTGGAATATTTGGAGGTATTATCTTTATGGTTCTGGGTTCGAAGTGTTTAGTAATCACAAGAATATTGAGTACCTGTTTGGTCGAAAGGAATACAGTATGAGACAGCGAGGATGGTTGGAATTTTTGAGGAGTTATGACTTTAGTTGGAATTATTCGGTTGGTAAAGGTAAAGTCGTGCTTGGAAAGTTAAGTCGAAAGTTTTAGTGCATGTCGGTTTTGATGGTCAGGGCGTTAGAATTATTTGAGAAAATCAGAGACTTGTGTCTGGTGTGTGAGATAACATAGGAGAGTGTAAGGTTGGGAATATTAAAAGTGAACAATGATTTTTGGTGAATATGAGAAAGAGTTAGACTTTGGACGTGAGATTGGTAGTTTTGATGGTTACGAGTAATCAGAGTGCGCAACGAAAGTGTGATGTGACACAATTCGTATATGCGTGGGTGACTGGTAAGAGTTCTTAGGTTGAACATTGGAAACATGTAGGAATGATGAGACCATTGGACATTTCAGAATGGAAGTGTTAGGCGAAAGGTTTAAACATTATCCATGGGCTACTATGTAGATGGATGTTTGGTTTTATGTTCGATTGGTGGAGCATAGCATTTTTGTGAGTTGTTGTGTGACAAGGATGTTTGATATCCTGGTTTGGTCGAGGTTGTTGAAACGATGTTGAGTCGTGGAACTTTGTGTTTTTGTTTGTGTTGTTGCCTCGTTTCCATCGTGTTGGTTCGAGTGCGAGTGGCTAATTCCTTGTGAGGAATTAGAAAGGTGTTACCTATGGTAGGGTAACGATCTTGTTGTGCTTCGGTTCTAGAGTGAACCTGTGTGTTGGTATCTTGGTTTTCTTTGAGTCGTGAGTTAGTCGTCAAGTGCATTGTATGGGCTTTGCATCTTGTCGTTGTAGTTGTCGTCGTTGTCGTGTCGTTGTTGAGGTTGCTATTAGCAAGGTGGTTTGTCAGTTTGTGTTATTTGTGGTGTGCCTTTGGGCTGGCATGTTAGTTGGTTGGTCGGATGCGAGAGTCGTATCCAGAGTTGTTCGTCTCAGTATATTTTCGAGGACGAAAATGTCCAAGTGGGGGAGAGTTGTAACGCCCCAGTTTTGTTAGATTTATTTAATAGAGTAGATTTAATTGGTTTTGGTTTTATATTATTTTATTTTTGACTTTTATTTGGATATATATTATTTTTCATCACTGTTTATGTTTTATCGCATTTTGAGGGCGTTTGCGAGATATTTGAGCTGAGGGGTAAAATGGTCTTTTAGGAGTTTAGATATTTGTTTTTATATAAATAGAAAGAGATAGAGAGAAAATGAGAGAAAGAAGAAAAAGAGAAAAGAGAAGAGAAAAAGAGAAAGAAGGAGAAGAAAGAAAGAGAGAAGAGGAGAAAGAGGAAAAATCGGGAATACTCCGTTTCGAGCGCGATTAATCGGGTAAGGGTGAGAAGTTTCGATTATATTTCGATTGTATATGTATATGTATGTTTTGTTTGAATGTTTGGATGAAAAATATATGTTTTCTATTTGGTTGAATTTGTGAGCAATTGATAGAAATTGAGGTTTTAACGGTTAGAATGCGGAATAGTTCGCGTAGAATAGTCGGGTTATATGTGGATTGAACCTTTCATAATTGTTTTGATGTCCCAATATGTTTAGGTATGTGTTAGAATGGTTTAGAATGAAGAAAAATGTGATTTTTTAGGTTCTGGTACGCAGTAACCGGTTACAGCATATGTGCTAACCGGTTACCCTTTGAAAAATGACGTTTCTGGGATGTTTTCTAGCCAGTAATCTGTTACAGCATATCTGCTAACCGGTTACCACTGTAAGTTTCAGAAAAATATTATTTTCAAAAATTCATAACTTTTGATCCGTAAATCGGATTGAGGCACGGTCGGATGCGTTGGGAAGCTCTTTCAATGCTCTTTGTGATAGTGGAATAGGATCATATGTTTAAGCTTTGGATTGATAAGGAAAACATGGGAAAGTAATGTATGTGTGGAAAGTGCGGTCTATATTTCCACCATAACTCCCGAATCGAGAGTCCGATTGATGTGGGACTTGAGGCCATAGATAGATAACCTAATATGCTATTAAATGGTGATGTGATACCATGTGTTAACTAAGAATATTTGGTAGGGGATGATTAGTGGTTTGTGGGTTTTGTTGTGTTGTTTGTGTTCGATGTGATAATGAGGTTGTTGTGTGGTAAAATACATTGTTTGATTGAATATCAATGTATGTCGTTATGATGTGTTGTGGGTAACCTTAGTGGTGTGAATCCCTTGTGGAAGTAATTGTGATTGTATTATTGTTGTGGTATGTGATGAAATGCATTGTTTGAATTGTTTTCAATGCATGAATATGATGAAGTGTATTATGCAATGTGCTGTGGATATGGATGTCGTATGACTTGTATGCTGTTGTGTGATGATAATGCATGTGATGACATGTTGTGGTGATGAATTATGGCCGAAAGGCAAGAAATTGCAATGTGTGTATTTAATGGTATATGCATGACTATATTGTGAAATATGTGTGCATTGCATGAGTGTATGTGGTCATTTTGTATGAGAAACATCATGACATGCATTCATGTGTCGCGATTCCGTGGAGAATCGGGTGTAATATCACGTCCCTGTTGGGTGTGAGTGATTGATTACACAAATGATCATTTGAGGATCCTCTGAACATTGCGTAGTCAATGGGTGTAATCGTTGCGATGAGTTACACTTGATTCCGTGGGAATCTTCAGAATGATTGTGTGCCCTTGTAGGGTTTGAGCAATCGGATTGTGTCTGCGTGAACAATCCAGAAACATCGGATGCCATGATGAGCGATGGGGAAATATCGTAGGCCCGACAGGGAGGATATTTCCATTGAGTTCTTCAATTGAGCTCGGGTGATGAGTCGGTACCACATATGCATTGCATAGAGTCGTTGTGTCGGTCTCTGTACATTTGCATAAATCATGAATGGATTGATTATGTGTGAGCTTGTGATAGCTTTGGTGAATTATTATGCATAGGTGATAAATGCATTGGTTGTGAGTAATATGTTTTGTGTATAAACATATGATATGTGATGTCGTGGTGTGTTTTCATAGGTCATAACTGTGATATGCTATGTGGTTGGATTGTTAGGAATATGTTATGTATTGGTGACATGCTATATGTGTTAGTATGTGATGTATGTGGTGAGAAATATTATATATGTGAATTTATTTGTGTTGTGGCATATTATTATGCAATCTTGTTATAGTTGTTATTTCTCACCCTTCTGCTGGAATATGCTTTTATGGCATAGTGCAGATTGTCAGCTTTAGAGGCGTGGAGGCAAGTGGAAGAGTTAGATCTTCGTCTTTGCTTAAGTCTTGGTGTCTGCTCTGATACGTAGCACGGGAGTCGGGGAACGATTATGTTATATATGTATATATTTGTAGGATATATTTTGTATGAATAATTTGATGTTTAAAACAGTTTATTTTGTAAAACAAGTTGGTTATGGATCTTTCCGCTTTATTCCATAATTGACCTTCCCTTTATATGGAAAAAAGTTTCCCCTTTGAGGGTATTCTATTTTATGCTATGTATCAAATTTATGAGCATGGATGATGTTTTTTTTATTTAAATGTGACATCCTTGTTTTTGTCGAGAAAATAAATTTTTAGTTACTCTGATTTATTATGTTTTATTTATTCGCGATGGGAATTTGGGGTGTTACAATACGCAGAGATTTGGTAAGGAAGTTCCCCACTTTCGTCCTCGCGGGTGGGTACGTCTCCCTCTCAATTTCAAAACTGAAATTGAGACCTGTTATATCAATAATGCTGAATTCGTTGTTTACAAGGTTACAATACAAATCCAGAAATCTAAACCCCAAGATCTTCCTATTGTATGAACCTTCACTTGATCTGAGCTTGATCAAGAATTTACCCTGCAAGAAATGCAAACAATTCACCGGTTCCACGATCTGTTTGCGAAATATCCAAATTTACAAACCCCTACGCTGCGGCTGAATATGTTCTGCAATCGTGACTAACAAACCCTCAAGAACACACCCGTTCTTGAAGGACAAACCAGATGGTTTTTCCTCGAAACCCCCTTTGAATCTTCAACTCAGCTAGATCCTTGATCGTACCACTGAACGTTATCTCGAAGATCCTTTAATCCGAAGAACAAAAATGATTATGTGTTGATGTTCTTGAATTAAAGAGATTGAGAAGATGATGAAGCCAAAGTATCTTTCAGGTCTCTAAAGCTGCTCACAATTGATGCACACCAAACTTGCCTTTTGCTTTGATTGCTCAATTTTCACACTTGCGAATTCTTATCTTCAAACTGAACTGTCATGACACTTATATATGAAAACAGAAAATGTTAAAAGCAACAAACAGCTTTATGTATCGATACAAGAGTCGTATGCGTCGATGCATAGTGAGTATAATACATACATGAGTCGACACATGGTTGTATGCATCGATGCATACTGTAACTGTTAAATTCCAGAATGTGAAGTAAATCATGCATCGATACATGATGCGTATGAGTCGATACATAGCCCGTTTACAAAGGAGCATGTGTCGATACAAGTGTCGTATGAATCGATACATAGCCCAACTACAAAGGAGCATGTATCGATACAAGTGTCGTATGAATCGATACATACTGAAGCAAAATTGTTTTTGTGAATATACCAAAGGAATGTGTCGATGCAAGGCATACATGTATCGATACATACATAAGGAAAATTGTTTTATGATTTTAATGATGATATGTATCAATTTGCCTTGTCTTTTAAACATAGTATAGGTATGAAATCATATGTATATACCAACTAACCATGCATATCACACAATTTGTATTTATAACATAATTTGCTATCATACAAAAACTTAAAGGCTTGCTCACAAACTCCCCCTTTTTGATGATGGCAAATTTGCAAGATGTGTGATAGAACACTCCCCCTGAGTTTGTGCATGCTGTCAACATCTTGTTGTCTTTCTTCTCCCCCTTTGTCAACATCAAAAAGAAGAAACAGACAGTCCCAAAGCAATACAACAAAATTGGTGTAACAATAGACAGCAATATTGATATAGAAGCTCACAATCACCAAGAAAGAGGCTTAACATATAAGAATCATTCACAAAGAATGAACAGTAAAGGGCAAAACTAACACAAGTAAACAGAACTAAAAAAAATAAGCATTAAATTGTTAAGAAAGTACATAAGCAGAACCAAGACATATAACGTTTGAACACTTTAACAAGGAAACTGAAGCAACATGATGATGAAATGAAATGTAATGCAATGACATGATGCTAGCTTAAAACGGGTTATGGCCTCCACATGACTCCTCATCATCCCTGTCAGGATCTCTGAAGCTTGGTGGAGGTGGCGGAGGAGGCATCTCATTAGGATTATGGCCCATGAAACTGTATCGCCGGAACCGGTTCTGAACTTCAACACTTCTGAATCTGTCCATGATACCAGGATTTGCACGGCAATCGTCCATAAAACCAGACATTTCATTGTAAAAGACTTGATGCCATTTAACCAAGTCTGTGTGCCAAGCATGCTGATTATGATACATCCGTGTGTGTTCATCATGCCACTCACGATGCTCCTTATGCCACTCATTTTGCTGATTATGCCAAGCAAGCGCCTGTTCATGACGGGCTTGATTAGCAAGCTCCATTTGCTGAAACATTTGAGTCAAGTACTCAGGAGCAGTTGAAGAGGAGGCAACACCAGAGAATGGAGGAACACGTGGACCTGGTTCATAATTTGTTGGAGACCACCTTTGTGGCACCCAATCACCCCAGCCAACATTAGCATTTTCTTCAGCCTGATTTTCTTCATTGGCATCATTCATTTCTTCATTCATTTGATCTTCATTCACAAACACTTGTTCAGAAGGGACATCAAAATTATACACCCTTGTTTTAGAGCCTCGTTCTAGAAAATAAAAACATTGACGCTCCGTATCCCACCGGTATCCCATATAAGATAAAGTGGCCGTGTTGAACTCTTGAGCAGACGAGGGAGATATGAGTGGTACTAAGGGTATGGTTATATTCCAGTATTTGATGATTCTCATGATCTGGGCAGCATATCCAAGTCTAATGTTCTTCGCACTGTTACGCATAAGAAACATGCGTTTCACAAAATAGTTTGGCCAATTTAATGAAACCTTATTGTGAAGAAGATACACAAGATGAATATCTGATCTATCCAACCTAGAATGACCACCAGCCTTTGGACGCAAAATGTGCGAGACAATCCAGTGAAGTATTCTAGGAACGCTTGTGATCATACCAGAGGTTAGTGGTTCATCCTCACCCAGAGGTCTATCCAATTTTGAGATTGATGCCACATATTCCCTTATCTTAAAGTTTGTGTCAAAACTCTGGTCATGCCAGGTCTTCAGTCCAGGCAACCCAAAGGGAATTTGAAACACCTTGTCCCAATCAATGGCCTCAAAAGTGTAAGTTTTAGTGCCAATAGAGCATTTGAACATATACCCTCTACCAGATTGCAGACCAGCATAAAATATACGAATAAAATCCTCATGATAATCATCATTTATGGCTAAAAATGTACCAAGGTTTTGTGCAGACAACAAATCAACAACATCTTTGAGATAGAGGTCAGATGCATCAGTTTTATTGAATACATGGGGTTTCATAACTAACCTCGTCTTGAAAGAGGCCTCAAACTCCTCAGCGATGGCAGGATGAAGAAGAGTGAGAGCACTAGGAGGGATTTCTGGAGGTTGTGGAGACTGACGAGACGTCCCAATGGGTTCCTTTCCTTTTCCTCTTCCTCTTTGTCTAGCCGGGATGATTCCTGGAGGCATTATGATGAAGATGATTTGAAGGATAGGGAGTGAATTAGGGTTTTGGAGATGAAGATGTTTGAAGAGGTTAGGGTTAGCCGTGTGGGTATGAGAGAAGAGAAGAGTCTAGACTGAATTAACCCTTTAAAATTTGTTGATGTGTCGATCCACAACTGTATTTAACATGCATTTATTGTAAAAGTATCAGTATGTATCGACACAAGGGGATATGGATCGATTCATTTCACAACTTAATTGGTTTTGAAAATGTCCTATGTGTCGACACATAGCACGGATGCATCGACACATACTAAAACAAGTTTTGAAAAATTTGAAATCAAAAGACATGAATCGACACATATCACGAATGTATCGACCGGAAACTCTAATGTGTCGACACATGCACTTGTTGCATCGATACATACTGATGCTAAACTCTGGTTTAACTAATTTGTGACTACCTGTTGAGCATAGAAACCTGTTAACAGCTCTTGAGTCAATGCAGTATGAATTATGTCATGATGATGATGCTCAAGTATAATTCATGAATCAAAGGTCAATGTTCAAACAACATATGCAATGAAATACATATAAACGATCTTAAAGAATTTGTTCTACCATACACTAATTACAAAGTTCCAAAGAGATTTTAGGAAGGAATGATATTACCTCTGTTGACGTAACCTTATGAAGTCTGAGTGAGGTCTAAAAACAAAGCTTAACAACCAACGTGAGACATATATAAATAAGGACCAACATGCTTAAGACATCGATGAGGAGAGATCTAAAATCCCCAATTCACGACGAATGTTGAAGAACGGTTCTGTTGCTAATGGTTTAGTAAAAATGTCAGCAAGTTGGTTTTTAGTATCAACATGCTCAAATACAACGTCCTCTTTTTCAACATGATCGCGAAGAAAGTGATGCCTAATCTCTATGTGTTTAGTGCGTGAGTGTAGAACATGATTCTTAGTAAGATTTATAGCACTAGTGTTGTCACACTTTATTGGAATACGTTTGAGTTGGATATCGAAATCTTGTAGTTGTTGCTTTAGCCACAAGATCTGAGCGCAACAGCTACCGGCTGCAACGTACTCAGCCTCAGCAGTTGACAATGCGACAGACACCTGTTTCTTGCTATGCCAACTGACCAAAGAGTTTGAAAATAAGTGACATGTACCACTAGTACTTTTCCTATCTGATTTGCAGCCAGGAAAATCAGAATCAGAGTAACCTACTAAGATACAATCGCTTCCTTTGGAATACCAGAGCCCATATTTAGATGTTCCATGAAGATATCTAAATATTCCCTTGACAGCTTTTAAGTGTGACTCCTTAGGATTCGATTGATATCGTGCACACATGCAGACACTAAACATGATGTCAGGTCTTGACGCAGTAAGATACAAGAGAGACCCAATCATACCTCTATACTGTTTGACATCTACACTCTTACCGTGCTCATCTTTATCTAGATTTCTGTTGGTAGGCATAGGTGTGTCTATTGATTTTGAGTCGTTCATTCCAAAGCGCTTGAGCAGCTCTTTGCAGTATTTTGTTTGACTCACAGCTGTACCCTCATCAAGCTGCTTTATTTGGAGACCGAGGAAGAAATTTAGCTCCCCCATAAGACTCATTTCAAATTCACCCTGCATAACTTTTGAAAACTCTTCGACCAAGTGTATGTTAGTTGAACCAAAAATTATATCGTCTACATAAACTTGAACTAAAAGAATGTGTTTTCCCTTGTGTTTAATGAAGAGGGTGGTATCCACTTTACCTCTTGAATATCCATGATCAAGTAGGAATTTGCTAAGTCTTTCATACCAAACCCGAGGGGCTTGCTTAAGACCGTACAAAGCTCGTTTCAATTTGTAGACATAATCTGGATATCCAGCATTCTCAAAACCAGGAGGTTGTGAGACGTATACCTCTTCATTTAGGACACCATTTAGAAACGCACTCTTTACGTCCATTTGGTAAAGCTTAAAATCTCTAGAACACGCATAAGCAAGCAAGAGACGTATAGCTTCGAGGCGAGCAACTGGAGCATAAGTTTCCTCATAATCTATGCCCTCCTCTTGGTTATACCCTTGTGCCACTAAACGTGCCTTATTCCTAGTTATCACTCCGTTTTCATCAAGCTTATTTCTAAAAACCCATTTAGTACCTATGATATGATGATCTCGCGGACGAGGAACAAGTTCCCAAACGTCATTTCTTTTAAATTGATTAAGCTCTTCTTGCATGGCCATTAGCCAAAATTCATCAATCAAGGCCTCTTTGGCATTTTTAGGTTCTACTTGTGAAACAAAAGCGAAGTGAGAGCAGAAATTACTTATCCTAGAACGAGTCATTACTCCCTTTGAAATGTCTCCCAAGATGTTGTCAATAGGATGGGCTTTTGAAGATCTCCAAGCTGGTGGAAGATCATTCACTTCAGCTTGTCCTTCTTCCTTATCTTTTACATGACTGGTATCTTCCTCCTCCTCATTGTCTTCTGTTTTGGACTGATCAATTTCCGAAACAGCTTCTTTGAGTATGTCTTCTGTAGATATACCTGTGTCATCAAAAGAAATACCTTTTCCGACATTTTTCGGATAAGACTCATCAAAAGAGACATGAACAGATTCTTCAACAGAAAGTAAACGCTTATTATACACTCTATATGCTTTACTTGATTGTGAATAACCAAGAAAAATACCTTCATCCGCTTTTGCATCAAACTTCCCAAGTTTTTCCTTACCATTATTCAAAACAAAACACTTACAACCGAATACGTGAAGATGTGACAAGTTTGGCTTTCTTCCTTTTAAAAGCTCATAAGGGGTTTTATTTAAAATAGGGCGAATTAGAATCCTGTTTAGAGCATAACAAGCTGTGCTAACTGCATCAGCCCAAAAATATTTTGGTAATCCACCCTCATTTAGCATTGTTCTTTCCAGCTCTTCTAAAACGCGATTTTTACGCTCCACAACGCCATTTTGTTGTGGGGTTCGAGGAGCTGAAAAGTTATGCTCAATACCATACTTATCACAGTACTTATCAAAGAGATAGTTTTGAAATTCTCCTCCATGATCGCTTCGAATTGTAACTATTTTAGAATTCATTTTATTTTGGGACAATTTTGCAAAACTCTTAAAAGCGGAAAAAGTTTCATCTTTGCTATGAAGGAATATAGTCCAAGTGAATCTAGAATAGTCATCAACGATTACTAAACCATAATAATTTCCACCTAGACTCTTTGTCCTAGAAGGTCCAAAGAAATCCATATGGAGAAGCTCAAGGGGACGTGAAGTTGAAATTACATTTTTGGATTTAAAAGATATCCTTGTTTGCTTTCCCATTTGGCCCGCGTCACATAGGTGGTCTTTTGAAAATTTTATTTTTGGAAGACCGACTACTAGATCCTTAGATACAACCTTGTTAAGCAAATCGAAATTAACATGCGCTAAGCGTCTGTGCCAAAGCCAAGAATCATCATTCAAGGCAACTAGACACTTAGAGCTTGTTGAAGCTACATCAAAAAGATCAAGCATATAGATATTGTTTACTCTTACACCCTTAAACACAACATTCTGTTCAGTATGTTCAATTATGCAGCAAGTTTTTGTGAAAGAAACCTTGTAACCCTTGTCGCACAATTGACTAATACTTAACAAATTGTGTTTAAGCCCCTCTACTAGATGGACATCAGAAATAGTAGTGGTAGAGGGATTACCTACACTACCTTTGCCAAGTATAGCTCCTTTGTTATTGTCTCCATAAGTAACATATCCCTTCTTCTTTGCGTTGAAGTCTATAAAAAGCGATATGTCACCCGTCATGTGCCTTGAGCACCCACTGTCTAGAAACCATCTTCTATTTACGGATGCAAGACACTCATCTTTCTTATCGTTGATTTTCTTCTTGTGGTGGGACTGATTTTTGGTGTGAGCCATAAGACACAGATTTGCTGTCTCATCACTATCATTTGAACTTTGTGAGCTTGATGAATCACTATCACTTTCCCATGCAATATAAGCTCTTCTTTGTTTATTTGACCTTTTTGATGGAGCTTTTCCTTTGTCCTTTTTCTTCATAGGACATTCTGTTTTATAATGTCCAGATTTACCACAATTAAAACAAGATCCTTTTACTCTATGCTTCTTATTCTCTTCCTGTTTTGACTCTATAGATTGTCTTCGAAACTTAATGAGATTTTTGTCGGAATGCTGGATTCCATTCTTTCGAATGAATCTATTATATCTCCTAACAAAAAGTCCCATTTCTTCATCACCCGAATCTTCGTCACTACTTGAATCATTGTCGCTTTGCTCTTTTTGTGAGGACTTTGAGTTAGAGGCCACAAGAGCTATTGGCTTCTTCTCACTCTCTTTGTCTTTATTCTTTTCCTTTTTACTCTTTTTCTCAAATATTTCGAGACTTTCCAGTTCTTGCTGATGTTCTTCCAGCTTGCCGAATAAAGTTGTAATCGTAAGCGTCGTGAGGTCGTTGGCTTCCTTAATAGCTGTTACTTTAGGTTGCCATTCCCTGCTAAGACATCTCAGAATTTTATTAGTAGCTATTTCATTGGAAACAGGTTTTCCAAGTGCATTCAACCGATTTATGAGATGAACGAATCTCTTTTGCATGTCAGAGATAGATTCTCCTTGTTTCATGCGAAAGAGCTCGAACTCTTGATTAAGTGTGTTAATACGGGACTGTTTTACTTTAGTAGTACCCTCATGGGCAATTTCTAAAGCATCCCACATTTCTTTAGCTGTCGAGCAATGGGATACCCTGTAATACTCATCAGCACTAAGTGCTGAAATTAGCATATTTCGAGCTCTCCAATCACTCGACCACTTTTTCTCATCTTTCTCATCGTAATCATCTTCTGGTTTTGGAACTATGGCGCCAGCCTCATTTCTCATAGTAATTTGAAAAGGACCATTTTGAATGGCAGCCCACACATTCCTATCCACAGAATTTATATGAACTTGCATGCAGTCTTTCTAGTAGCCATAATTTTCACCGTTGAAAACAGGCGCTCTATTATACGCCCCCTTTGGTTCAGAATCCATATCGTTACAAGCAGCCACAAAGCACCAGCGAACCGGCGCTCTGATACCACTTGTTAGACGGTGTGGCTAGTGATCGAGAGGGGGGGGGGGTGAATAGATCACCTCCTTGAAATTCAAGGATTTAAAAGTAAATCAGAGTTAGCGGAAAATTATGATCCCGAATCGACTTCCGTCTATTCTGGACCAGCTACTAGAAAACCGGACACACGAGTTTATGCTGGATTTATTAGGATGACAAAGATTTATTAACACCAGATTAGAATCAACTCAAATGCACTTATCATACAAAGGCTATTTCCAATGAACAAAAATACAGCAAACAATTTTGTCAAACACTTGGCGTGTATGCATTGAACGATTAACAACAATGGTGATTTTGACAAAGGTTTTCGTACCACTATTGTATCTTGAAACTTTAATACGCAACACACCAAACGAATCACAAAATTGTTGAAAACGTAAAGATATAAAGATAGAATACGATACGCAGAGATTTGGTAAGGAAGTTCCCCACTTTCGTCCTCGCGGGTGGGTACGTCTCCCTCTCAATTTCAAAACTGAAATTGAGACCTGTTATATCAATAATGCTGAATTCGTTGTTTACAAGGTTACAATACAAATCCAGAAATCTAAACCCCAAGATCTTCCTATTGTATGAACCTTCACTTGATCTGAGCTTGATCAAGAATTTACCCTGCAAGAAATGCAAACAATTCACCGGTTCCACGACTTGTTTGCGAAATATCCAAAATTCCAAACCCCTACGCTGCGGCTGAATATGTTCTGCAATCGTGACTAACAAACCCTCAAGAACACACCTGTTCTTGAAGGACAAACCAGATGGTTTTTCCTCGAAACCCCCTTTGAATCTTCAACTCAGCTAGATCCTTGATCGTACCACTGAACGTTATCTCGAAGATCCTTTAATCCGAAGAACAAAAATGATTATGTGTTGATGTTCTTGAATTAAAGAGATTGAGAAGATGATGAAGACAAAGTATCTTTCAGGTCTCTAAAGCTGCTCACAATTGATGCACACCAAACTTGCCTTTTGCTTTGATTGCTCAATTTTCACACTTGCGAATTCTTATCTTCAAACTGAACTGTCATGACACTTATATATGAAAACAGAAAACGTTAAAAGCAACAAACAACTTTATGTATCGATACAAGAGTCGTATGCGTCGATGCATAGTGAGTATAATACATACATGAGTCGACACATGGTTGTATGCATCGATGCATACTGTAACTGTTAAATTCTAGAATGTGAAGTAAATCACGCATCGATACATGATGCGTATGAGTCGATACATAGCCCGTTTACAAAGGAGCATGTGTCGATACAAGTGTCGTATGAATCGATACATAGCCCAATTACAAAGGAGCATGTATCGATACAAGTGTCGTATGAATCGATACATACTGAAGCAAAATTGTTTTTGTGAATATACCAAAGGAATGTGTCGATGCAAGGCATACATGTATCGATACATACATAAGGAAAATTGTTTTATGATTTTAATGATGATATGTATCAATTTGCCTTGTCTTTTAAACATAGTATAGGTATGAAATCATATGTATATACCAACTAACCATGCATATCACACAATTTGTATTTATAACATAATTTGCTATCATACAAAAACTTAAAGGCTTGCTCACAAATCCGAGTAGAGAAGGAGATTGAACACAAAAGAAGGTTGAACGAAGAACTTACGATTTCGTTTCCATCTGTGGCATCGATGTTGATTGATTTTTGTGGTTCTGTTGTTTAAGCGATGATGAAGAGTTTCTCTTCTGAGCGTGTTTTCCTTTTTTCAATTTAATAAGTTTGACCATGCTTTTCCAATTTCCTTTCTTTAAAACGTTTTTTATGCCATGGCCATGTGTATTAAGTTGAATGGGTTATCTGGTCTTGTTAATTTTCAAGCCTACACTTTTTTCTTATCCGTATGATTTTTTTTTTGGGTGGATGATGGGTTGTAGGCCCACATGATTCCATTCCCCTCAATGATTCTACACCACCCTCTGTCTCTCACATACCCCGTTTTTTCATTCTCATGTTGATGACAACCGTGTGATGAATGGGCTTGAAGCCCATTATGATTCACACCCTGTTGTCCAGCGCCACCCCCCTCTTTTTTTCCCTTTCTTATTTTTTTTTCTTATTGTTTCTTAAATATGTATATAATACTTATTTTGTAAGATTTTGGAATTGGTTCATGACACCCTTTTCTTGTTACTTATTAACTTTACGTTTATTTCATTTTTGTTTTATTTCCATTTTTCATCTTTATTTTGGGCCAATGACTAGCAATACTCATGGTTTAATTGGTTTTTTCAAACCGATGGAATTTTGATATATATGAGGCCTATTTACTATTTTTTATTTCAATTTATTTCATTACATTATTTTTATTCATTTATTTTGGGTCAATGAAAACCAAACATCGACGATTTGTCGATTTCTCGACTTAATCTCGATAAAGGTGAGACCTTTATTCTTTTTCCTATACCTTTTCGATTTAATTTCATTTTTGTCATTTTGTCATTTTTTTATTCATTTTGGGTCAATGAGAACCAAATATCAATGATTTACCGATTTCTCGATTAAATCTTGATAAATGTGAGACCTTTATTCTCTGCCTTCATATTTTGGATTTAATTTCCATTTCCATTTAATTTTCGCATGTTCTTTTATTTGGTCAATGAAAGTAAAAAATCGTTGATTATCGATTTGTCGATTAAATTCCGATTAAGACGAGACCGATTTTTTTTCTATTTCGATTTTATTTTTCATTATCTTATGTCTTTTCACTTTTGGTTAATGAAGGTCAAAAATCGTTGATTATCGATTTCTCGATTAAATTCCGATTAAGACGAGACCAATTTTATGTTATATTATACCTTGTTTATATTATCTCGATTATATTATTCATACTCTTATCATATTCATACTCATCCGTATTCATATTTATCTAACCATTTTTTATTTGTTCATACCTTAATAAAAAAACATTAAAAATACCGAAACCCTAAAAAACTAATTGATGAATGTTGGTTATGTTTATTTGCTTGGAAACTTTGGTTCGAGGTTTAGTTTAGGACACTTCGCACACACACGGCTTTCTCTTGGGCTACCTTACAACGAGACCCTTTATTTCATGTCATCCCTTGTACTTTACACGTACCCCTCTCCCATTCCGATGTATGCATTTAGCTTTCTTTTGATTGTGGTTTGTTTACTAGGAGCACCCCTAGGGACTAGCATAGGCAACCCATTTTCAAACCAAACCCTCAATTCGTCGTCGAGCCATTTTCAAACGAACCATTTTCAAACCAAACCCTCGATTCGTCGTCGAGCCATTTTCAAACGAACCCTTTTCAACCAAACTCTCGATTCGTCGTCGAGCCCATTTTCAAATCAACCTCGAACCAAATCCTTTTTCAAACCAAAATCTTTTCATAACAAATAAACCCTTGATCCAACGTCAAGCGGATTTTCATAATCAAACTTCAAAAACAACTAACAATTATCGCAACTCTTTTAAGGTGAAAAATAGGGGTTCAAGTCTTTGATCTTCCTTCGATTGTTTGGGTGCGAGTTCTCTTACTCGTGTGTGAGCAATTGACGCCTCTTCTTTTAACAAATCAAATCATTTTCAAAATAACCAAGCACATACAATAAACCTTTGATCCAACGTCAAGCGGATTTTCATAATAAAACTCAAAACGACTAACAACTATCGTAATTCTTTTTCAAGGTGAAAAATGGGGGTTCAAGTCTTTGATCTCTCTTCGATTGTTTGGGTGCGAGTTCTCTTACTCGTGTGTGAGCAATTGACGCCTCTCTTTAAAATCAACCAACTCCCTTGTTTCGTGGGCGTACCACGAACTACGACTGCTCTGATTCTTTATTCTCGTCCGAATAAAGATACGTAGGCACAAGATTGCGACGATCTTGGCGGGCACACTTTTTCTTTTTCCCCGTTTGTGTCCACACTTTTTCTTTTTCCCCGTTGGCGAGTACACTTTTTCTTTTTCCCCCGTTTGCGTCCACACTTTTTCTTTTTTTCTCCGTCTCCACACTACCATCTTTTTCCGTCAAACCCCGTAGTCGAACTACGATTGCTCTGATTCCTCATTCTCGTCCGAATGAGCATACGTAGGCCCGAGGTCGCGATGATCTTGCCGAGCACCCTATCCTTAAACCACCCATTTCCCCTAAGTATCTTTTCCTTTTATCTTTACCTTTCCGCATTTATTTTAGAGAAGAAAATAAACAAACTTAGCTAACGAGTATCGCGATTCGAATTAAGAGGTTCCCGTTGAGTACAACGGACGTGAAGGGGTGCGCGTACCTTCCCCTCACGTAACCGACTCCCGAACCCAGAATGTGGTTGCGACGACCATGTTCTTACCCCTTTCTTAAAGGTTTTCTCAATATTTTCCTTTCCCTCTTTTGGGATAAATAAAGTTCGGTTGCGACTCTGTCGAACCGTTTTCCGCGCCTTTTGTGCGAAGGGTCGTGTCTTCGAGGAAAAGATATTTTCGAGGTGCGACAACGGCCGGAGGAGCAGCGACGGCGAGCCGGAACAGTGACGGCCGGAACAGCGACAAAGGATGATGGGTGAACAGTAAGCGAGAGTGAGAGCGAGAGCGAGAGTGAATAGTGAGCGAGAGTGAAAACAATGATAGGGTTAAAAATTAGAAATGATTTGTTACTGGTTTCTGCATTTTAATTTTTACTAAAGCACCTTTAGCAGCGCTTTTGTAGGCTGGGCTTTAGCAGCGCTTTCAGAGAAAAGCGCTTTTTAAGGTGTGTAGTGAATTTAGCCTTTAGCAGCGCTTTATGAAAGCGCTACCTACAGTATGGTTAACCTTGGGCCTTTAGCAGCGCTTTCCAAAAGTGCTGGCTTAGGGTATTCCTTTTAGCAGCGCTTTTCATAAAGCGCTTTCTAAAGTTCACCTGACTTAGCCCTTTAGCAGCGTTTTTTAAAAGCGCTTTCGTAGGACCCCCATATAGCAGCGCTTTTTTCCTTCGTTTTTTAGCGAAACGTATAGCAGCGCTTCTGCCAAAAAGCGCTGTCTTTATAGTGCTGCTAAAACACAATTTTGGCGTAGTGGCGAGAGATTTTCGAACGACATTCTTTCTCTCGAACCGATCTCTGTGGACACGACATAAATCCCAGAGGGAATTTTTCCGAAAATAAATATTTTTGCTTGCCGCTTTACCGCTTCAAAACCTGCATAAAAAACCACCCATTTCCCCCTTAGAAACTACATCCTTACTCGTTATTCCCTTAGAAGAAAACAAACAAACTTAGCTTAAATTTCTCACAAATCAAATTAAGAGGTTCCCGTTGAGTACAACGAACATATGGGTGCTAGTACCTCCCCTTTGCGTAATCGACTCTTGAACCTAGGATTTGGTTGTGATGACCATTTTTTTATCCTAAAGGTTTTATCGATATTTTTCTATTCCTTCCTTGGAATGAATAAAGTTCGGTGGCGACTCTATTCGAATGTTTTTCCGCATCCATCGCGAGGATCATATTTTTCGAGGTACGACAGATACCACAACGCCTGACCATCCGTTGTGAGGTAAGGGGTGATTGTATGTCTGGTTAATATGTTCTAAATGCTTTTTTTTGGAAGTTAAATGCTTAACAGAACATGTATATTCTAAATGCTTATTTCTGGAAAACTATGATGCATTGGTACGGGTACGATATCCGGTGCAGGTACTGATACCGGTACGAGATACGCCATTTAAAAAAATGAAGGTACATGTACATTAATAAAAAATAAGAGTTTTCTATAAAATATATGAGTAGAAAAATAAATTGTTCGGTTACAATAAAACATCACTATAGAAGTCTTAAAAACAATAACAAAGAAATTAAAAATACATAAATATACTATATTTATAAATGAAAAAACCACCAATTTTAATCGAATTGGAATAATACGAAAAATGAAATATCACGAGTACCGTACATGTACCCAGTACAAGTGCGTATCAATACCGGTATTTCACCCATTTAGAAGTACCCATGCTTCAGAACTAGGAAGTTAAACACAACATAAACTATATGAAAGTCATATCTACGATACATGGCTTGTATTTTTTTGTACTTCCTTTGTTACCATCTTTGACATCTTATATCGTAGAGCTCCTCAAATAACTTGGAACCTGTTTCCCTCAAATGAAGTATTTACTTCCTCTGCAAGTTCTGCAGCTACTGATCTTGTGATTCACCCTATGCTAGACTAGAGTATTTATTCCTTAGAGGAAAAGAAAGAGAGTAAAAACTGTTTATTACTCAACATCATACTCTACCTAGGGAATTTTTCCCTTCTACAAGTTAAAAAAATCATTTATTGCAGATAGATCCCAAATATTTCTCTCCTGCTAGAACCAAGTCTTTTTATACTCAGCTGGACCCTTGTGTTGTGTATATTAGTAATTCCAATTTAGCTGTCTAGTGTACACATTCAGTACTTCTCTTTTGGAACCTAAGACCCAGTGCCAGTGGTGTCTTCTAAAATATTAAACGCTCAAGAGACTGAATTTTTTTGAGTCAATTATTACCTGACGGATGAATTATTCAGCATGCTGAAATATTCCAAGGGAGCCTTTGAGAAGTCCTTTTGAACCCTCAACTTGTGACTTCTAGTTTACAAAATACTTAACTTACAACTTCTTTGAAGATAAAAAAGTAAATACATTAATTAGTCATATATCTCTGTTTTTTAGGTTACAAGAAGTGGTTTAACAAACCCAACAAAGAAAATAAGCAAAAGTAAAAGCCTCTTGGGAAAATAATCATAGAGTTGTCTGCTAATCGAGCAAAAGAAAGTCAGTCGGGAACTCAAAAATCTGCTACAATCCAATTTGAGATAAACCATGTTGTGCAAAAGCATCAGCAACTTGATTCACCTCCCATTGAGTATGAGAAAACATGACATTAGTATTACTTGTTACCGAATGATGAACAACCACTCTTCAAGAGGTTAATATCCATTAAAGAATCAGATTCAATGGTAATTAGTTGGTAGCCTATTGAGATAGCTAAAAGAAACCCTTATTTGATCAGCCACAACTCAACTGATGTAATTGTGCAGGCACCAATATTCGCAGCAAAGCCCAACAAAAACTCACCATCACAATTTCAAACTACTCCCCCTCAAGCACACTATTATGCCCTTGATTGGCCACTGCACCATCACAATTTACTCTCACCCATTCAGCCATAGGATAGTTCCATCGAAGAGCACCTGTGTCTACAAAATTAGAGCTCTACTGAACCTTAATATCAAGCAACCTTGAACAGGTTAAAATTTTATCAACACAAGTCCTTACCTGCCAAAAGACACCCGACGTACTAAATGAGGCATTGTTGATAATATCATATATGACACTATATTATATAAAAACATAGAAGTTATGTATCTTAGATAGGACTTTCATATGTTTATTGTATTTTTTTAATTTGTGATAACATTTAACATTAAAAAGTAAGTTGTAAATCACATGCACGACTTGTATTCCATGATTATGTTCTAGATGTACGACTTGCCTTTGTAGTAATTGTTTTAAAATCTACGCTACTTTTGTAATTAGTATTCCAGTTTGCACTGTAAAGGTTAAAAAAGCCATCAATTTTCCTTAAGTTTTCTTTTTGACACAAATTAACTCTTTTTTCCAAAAAATTAACTCCTTTGGTCAAGGATTTTACATTTATTTTTCTTGTACTGTAAGTTAATGGCCTCCACAAACTCCTTGATGATAACTTTTGCCCATATTTGATGGATTTGGCTCTTTGCTTACTTATCAGAACATGACCTATAAATTTATTGGAGCTTACGTTGACAAGATCTGCAGGCAATAACAATGATAGGGAATGAAGAAGGCATTAGAGGTTACTGGAAGGGTAACCTACCTCAGGTTTGTGTCACTAGGTATTTCTGCATGTATGTCTCTTATAATGTTGTGTAGTCTTTTTTATTTGTTTTAATGTTTCTTTCCAGGTTATAAGGGTTATACCTTATAGTGCAGTCCAGCTCTTTGCTTATGAAATTTATAAGGTTAATCACTATCTTCTTTCACGAGTTTGTTATACCAAACATTGCATGCTCAGGTCTAAGTTATACTTTTGGATTTACAGAAAATATTTCAGGGAAAAAATGGCGAGCTCTCTGTGTTGGGAAGACTTGCAGCAGGTGCTTTTGCGGGCATGACATCAACTTTTGTAAGTAGTTCATTGTGAGACCCATCCTTATATGTTTTACAAGTGCTTTCGTAATGTTTATGTTTCCCATTGAAAGGTTTAGTGCTTGTATTAACACTTTTGAGCAATTTCTTTTTGTAAAGTAACTATTTATATTTCTCCCACACCTCAAATGTCAATATATCTTTCTTTGTTGATATCCATGTAGATAATTTATCCATTAGATGTCTTGAGATTACGATTAGCTGTTGAACCTGGGTGTCGAACAATGACAGAGGTATGAAATTTGGCCTGTTTAAGCATTTTCCTTAGATCTCCTTGATTTAATGAACCAAATTGTGACTTTTCTAGGTCGCTTTGAGCATGGTAAGAGAGGAAGGTTTTGCATCTTTCTACTACGGCCTTGGGCCTTCTCTTATTGGAATAGCTCCATATATTGCAGTTAACTTTTGTGTTTTTGACTTGTGAGTTCATTAGTAATCTCTTTATCTTTTAAGTACATTGGAGTATGGATGTTGACATCGAAAATTAAAACATCCTAACCGCGTATGGGTAATAGACTAAAGAAGTCGTTGCCGGGGAAATATCAAAAGAGAACTGAAGCTTCTCTAATCACCGCCGTGCTTTCAGCATCTCTTGCCACACTTACATGCTATCCTCTGGACACAGTTCGAAGACAGATGCAACTGAAGGGTACACCTTATAAGACAGTATTAGATGCCATTTCAGGTTAGTTGGGATTGCTTAACTTTTCTTTTTATCATCACCGATTTATAGTCATGGACAATCTTATATTTGTGCACACATTTGTAGTTTAATAATTTTAGTTAGAAATGTATAAGATTGGTGCAAAAATTGCAATATTCTTTGGTTGTAGGCACACACTAGTGGAGAATAATTGAAGTTTAAATGCTTCAATCTTCACATATAGCTGTCATATTAATTTTTAGGTTGATGTAGGTATTGTGGCACGGGATGGAGTTATTGGCTTGTATCGCGGATTCGTGCCCAATGCCTTAAAAAACCTACCAAACAGCAGGTATTTGTGATTTTTTATTTCTAATTGACTACATTTGTCGATGCATAAGAAAACAATATCTGTTTGAAATTGGTTTTTGTTTGAGGTTGCTATTCCCAACCTACTAAGAACACAGTCGCACACAACACAACTTTGATATATTTAACTAATAATGATAATTTATTTTAATTTGAAGTAGATTATGATTAGTTACCTGACATTTTTGCAGCATCAGGCTTACCGCATATGACATTGTCAAACGCTTAATTGCAGCTAGTGAGAAAGAGTTTCAAACAATTGCTGAGGAAAACCGCAACAAAATAAAGTAACATCCATAGTCAATGAAGGTGAATATAGGGTTCATATTGATTTAACCATATTTTCATGGTGAACATTTTCTTGCAGAGTAAATGCTGCAATAAAATTATCCATTATTTGTGGGAATTGCTTTAGCCATACTAGCAGTGATATATCTTTAGAAGGGCGTGTAAATTTTGTAGGACACAAATTTGTTCTAGGTGCACTGTATTGCTCTATTCCTTTCCTCAATGTAATTTAGCTGTAATTTATTTATTATATAAATTTGAAGTTTTACTAAATGATATGGGTCAACTGATAAAGATGTAGAAAAACAAGAAAATTTAGGGACATGGTTTTTATGTATTTAATGAATATCTAACAAATAAACGAGCACAGTTGTAATCGGCACAGCATAGATAGATCAAATATGAAAACTATTTTGTCTTAGAACATGTGATAAACTGTGTCCTGATCAAAGAAATGTGTGAACAGTTGAGAATTGATTTTATTTTTGTGGCTTCTGCACTATGTTGTTCTATTATTCTTGGTACAACATCAGCTAGGTCATGGATACTTCTAGCTAGTAGTGAAAACGAAACTGGTTGCAAAACAAATATTAAACACAATTATCAACACTATAGTCTGCACAAATAATAACATAAGGCTTTCAAGTGATGTACAAAAACAATGTTGTTAAACTCGAAACTAATTGATACAAGATGCAAAACAAATTAACTTCATCAAATTATTCATTGTCATGATAAGAAAAAAAGATAAAAATTCGGGGAACCTTTTGCTTTTGCTTGGGAGGCATGATATTGGTTCTAACAATAGTTTTAGCAGCAAAAATGGTGTCATCTGCATCAATTAGGTTCTCCTTGATCTCTTCCCTATAGAAGGTTTACCTAATGTCGATGAAGTCATATCAGAGGTTGATGGTGTAGCCGACAGAGATGGAGCTGCACATCTGCATCAATTAGTTATTGGTTATGAAAAAATGAAGTTAATTGTAATTTATATTTTTTACTGATAAAAGTTAAATTTTTTTTACATATTATTTGAGTCAAGAAAAATGCCTTTTTTTTCCCTTGTATTTTAGTATGGAGGAAGTACTTATTATATTTGTTAGAGAAAAAAATTAACTCATAACTTGTTTACCACTCCAATCTTTATGTTTCAAATAAACCACAAATTCATCCAAAGACTGATATTTAGTATTGAAAACAACAACTAAGCTTTTAATGTCCATATAATTTTTTATTCATTCAAGATAAGTTTAGCATTTTTCTCAAATATCATTATCTCTAGTAAACTCCCAAGTCTTTCCCCTAATTCTAGGAAGTTTCTTTCAATAGAAAATTCTCATATTTTAAATAATAATAATAATAATAATAATAATAATAATAATAATAATAATTGTTCTGGACTGGACGAATGACCAGACACGAGCCAATCCACTTCTGCTCCCAGAACGACCCAATTGCCTAAGTCCAATCCACAAATGAGCAAAAGTCATCTTTCTGCCCCTCCAACCGGGCAAGGACTGTAACGACCCGATTTTAATTATCTCTATTTTTTTGGGTGTTAATTATATTATTTTGTGGAGTATTTTACTTTAATTTGACAATGATTATGTTATTTGTGAAATTGGTGTTTTAATATGTTATGTTTTCATATTAAGCATTTTTACCGTTTTTGAGAGTTTGCGGGGAAAATTGGAATAGAGGGTATTTTAGACTTTTCACATTAGATAGTATTTAATTAATGATATAATAGATATTTTGAGATATTTATGTTAAGTAAATATTTTTGTGTTTGTGAGAAAAGAAATAGAAGGGATAGAATTAGAAAAGAAAGAAAAAGAGAGAAAACTATATATAGAATGAGATAGTAAGAGAAATGAAAGGAAATAGAAGAGAAAGAAGAGAAAGAGAAGAAGAAAAAGAGGAAAGCTAGGAATCAAAGAAAACAACTTCTAGGAATCGGTTTAATCGGGTAAGGGTGTGAAATATTGTTATCCTAACCTTGTGTATGATTATGTATGTGTTTTGTGTGGATGTTTTGGTTGTTTTCCATATGTTTCCGTTTATGCCGTATTGGGCGAAATCGATAGAAACCGATGTTTCTACGGTCGAAAAGTCGTATAAATACACGTGTTGGTTGGTTATATGTATGTGAGCTGCTGTTTAAAGTTTCATGAAGTTTGGTTATGTTTCGGTTAGTTTTCGGTATGTTTCCGTTGTTGTTTCCGTTTAGGTCGAATTGTAGGAAATCGATAGAAACCGATGTTTTCACGGTTAGAATTCGAAATAAATTACGTAGTTGTATCGAGTAAGGTTAGATCGTCGTATAGCGTGCTTTTTATTCGATTTGATGATGTTTGAAAAATCTGGTTTTTAAAAGGTGGAAATTTAATCGAAAAATCGAACGTCGTAGAAATTGCGTTTATGTGTTCTAAATTGTTCTTATGTATTTGGTGGTTGCGCATATATGTTTGTTTCGGTGAAAATGTTCGATTTAGTCGAGTTTTCGGGCATTCGGGAAAAGGACAGCAAAGGTGTAATTTGAGAAATCTGGTTTTTGAGAAAAACAGAGTCATGAATCGATACATAACAGCTATGTATCGATACGAAATGGTTTATGTATCGATACATAACCCTTATGTATCGATACATACTGTAGAAATTGGAGAAAACAACATTTTCACTACAGCATGTGTCGACACATGCGTGCTATGTATCGATACATGTGGCCTTTTTGTATCGATACATAGGCCTATGTATTGATACATACTGTGCTGAACCATAAAATTCTGGTTTGTCGGGGAAACTTCGGAAATTCATATCTCTTGAACCGTAAGTCGGTTTTGACCCCCGTTCGAAGCGTTGGGAAGCTAACGAGATGTTCTTTATAGGAAAAATGGTTTGGAGGTCTGAACCTGGTCCAATTAGAACAGTATTTTCAAACCGTATCGTCGTGTTGATCCTCCGGTTTATTTTTTTTGCGTTATTTTGAAATATCCATAACTTGTTCGTTGTTTATCGGATTTGAGAGTTCTTTATATCGAATTGAAGGTATTGATATGTACTATTTGATGGTGATAAGAAATGATATTTTTAGCCGACTTTTGGCCGACTTTTCCGACTGTTTGTGAATAGTGATTTTGTAGAAAATGTTAAGTATGTTAATTATGAATGACATGAATGTGTTGTGGATATGTTTGTAGAGTGAACCCTTGATTTGAGAATGCTTTGTGAATGGTGGAGCTTTAGTGAATGTATGCATTGTTTGAATTAAGTGATAATGCATGTTAAATGTGATTGTGTGCCTGTTTACGGCGTGAGCAATCGGATTGTGTGCCTTCTTACGGTGTGAGCAATCCATAAACATTGTGTGCCTTTTTACGGTGTGAGCGATGATTACGAACGATTGTGTGCCTGTTTACGGTGTGAGCAATCGGATTGTGTGCCTTCTTACGGTGTGAGCAATCCATAAACATTGTGTGCCTTTTTACGGTGTGAGCAATGGGTGAACTTCGTGTGCCTTGTTACGGTGTGAGCGAAGGTTCCAACAAGTTCTTCAATTGAACTTGAGATAATGAGTCGGTACCGCATTGCATCTGCATAGAGTCGTGAGTCGGTCTCTATGAGTTGCATTTGTCATCATTGTATTTGTGCTTTGATGAATGAACATATATATGTATACGTGAAGTGGAATGAATAGAATTGTACAGGTGTGCATTGTTGGATAAGCATAATATGTATGTTTATGTGAAATAATGATAATTGTATCTTTATAATGATACATTGGTGAATAAACCTGTATGGTGTTTATGTTGGATAAATGGTGATGAATTGATATGTATTGGTGATACTTGTATTTGAGCATGAATGGATATGCCTAGGTGATAGATGCGTTAATTACGGATTGTTATGCTGTGTATTTGATTTATGGTATATGCTTGGTGTTATATGCATATATACATGCATAGTGATGAGTTGTGGTGAGAATGTGATATATGTGTATTATATGTTGAGATATATAATTATATGCAAAGTTATTATGATAATATTTCTCACCCTTCTGCTGTTTTATAATGCTCTATGAGGCATTGCATATTAGGTATGCTGGTGGTCTTTGGTGAAGCGTGTCTTCATTTCTTTTTGGTCGTCTGGCTCTGATATGTAGCGTCGGGTAGCTAGGATGCTTTTGTTTTCCTTTTTGGTGATGCATTTGCTTATGTATCTGGCTGAAGATTTTGTGTATATAACGTGACCGATGTTGATGAACTATACTGTTTGGTATACGAATATATCTATATATGATTTATATATATGTTTGATGTTTATCAGTGTTTAGATGTTCCGCTTTTATTCTAAACATTTGAGATGTGGGTGAAAAGACTCAGATCCTTAATTGATTAGTTACCCCACTGTTGCATATCGTGTGAGCAGGTGTTGTATGTTTTTAATTTCATGTATAATGTGACATTCTCCTTTTATGCCGTGGTTGCAATTATACTCTGATAAAATTTTCAATACGTTCCTAAATGATTTAATTGATTATTTGGGGGTATAGAAAGGGGTGTTACATTAAGTGGTATCAGAGCCAGTGTTGAGTCTGTTGTGTCTATCTTGTGGTTGTGTTGGTTAAACTGTGGTTTACCTTGTTGTTGTTTTTGGAAACCATCAGAATATGGCTGGTAGAAATGATGTTGCTATGGCTGCTGCTATGGAAGCAATGGCTAGGGCGGTGCAGGGTGCACCGAATGTGAATGCGAACGATGAGTTCAGAAAGAATCAACCACCGGTCTTCAAAGGAAGATTCGATCCCGATGGTGCTCAACTCTGGTTGAAAGAAATTGAAAGAATTTTCAGGGTTATGGATTGTACTGAAGAGAATAAGGTGAGGCTTGGATCTCACACGCTGAAGGAAGAAGCCGACGATTGGTGGGTCGATAGGCGTCAGACTCTTGAAGTGCATCATGAGGAGATAACTTGGGAATTGTTTCGTACTGAGTTTTTGGTGAAGTATTACCCGGAGAGTGTTAAAGGAAAGAAAGAGATTGAATTTCTAGAATTGAAACAAGGTAGTATGTCCGTGGTGGAATATACTGCTAGATTTGTTGAGTTGGTTCAGTTTTATCCTCATTATGCTGCCGTTACTGCTGAGTTCTCAAAGTGCATTAAGTATGAGAATAGTTTGCGTCCTGAGATTAAGCAAGTTGTGGGATATCAGAGGATTAGAACGTTTTCTGATTTGACTGAATGTTGCAGAATCTTTGAGGAAGACAACAAGGCTCGTTCTACATATTACAAGAGTGTGAATGAGAGTAAGAGTACGCAACAAGCGAGGAGTGGACCTTATGTGGCACCTGCTGATAAGGGCAAGCATAAGGGAAACTTTGATAGGAAAGCTGGCGGAGGAGGTTCCGGTTCCATTAAGTGTTATGACTGTGGTGAAGTCGGACATAAATCCGTGGAGTGCAGGAATACTGCATTGAAGTGTTCTAACTGTGGAGGTACGGGGCATTCTGCTGTGGACTGTAGAAGGACTACGGTGAAGTGTTATAATTGTGGAGAAACGGGACACCTTAGTCACAAGTGTGCTAAGCCGAAACAAGCTCAAACGAGCGAAAATAAGGATATGTCAATTAAGGATTTGTACCTTAGGTGGTTTTGTTCACAAGAGGCAAGGAAGGTTGTTATGCCTTGGTAAAGATGGTTTATACCCCATCATGATTGTCGACTGTCTATTGGCAAATTGAGGAACTGATCACCCTTAATCTCTTGTTGATAGCAGACGGAAATTGTGTTGGTGGGAGTAGACGTGTCTTTCCAGCTTAGATGGCATGTTGGTGGTGCTAGTGTTCTAGATATTAAAAGTAAAGCCAAGAGAATGGATGATTGATTCGTATAGTCAGCATGTAGTGTATACTCGTATGGATGCTATGGAAAGCAAAACACAGAGTTACAATGAGTTAAGGAGTTTTGAGCTTAAGGTATCAATGTAAGAATTTTAAGGAAACCATTATGTATGAGTAGCAAGTTTAGAAAAGAGATGAAGTTTTAAGATAAGTTATCCAAGTGTGGATGTTCAGTGCGAATAAGTTTCAAAGAGCTAAAAGTAGGAGTTGTCTACAGCTCCAGTTTTGATTTTTGCCTGATCTTAATGAACGGTTTGAGGAGTATTGAGTTATGTCTTGATGGGTTTAGTCGGTGGGTTAATGCAATATGGTTAAGTCGTAGTTTATGCTTTACGATAATTGAGGATTCATCCAAGGATTTATGCTATTCATAATTGGATTATTCTTTGGGAAGGATTAATGTCTTGCCTGACGAGTTAAGTTGGAAGCCTTTGCATGTGTATGTTCGGATGGTCAGAGAAGTAGAACTGTTTGAGTAGTTCAGATGCTTGTGTATGGTGTGTAAGCTAAAGCAGCATAGAGTGAAGTGGTGGATATAACAAGTGAACTAGGATTTTCTGGAGAATAATAGAAAAAGTCGAATGTTGATTAGGGAATTGGTGGTTTTGTTGGTTGCGAGTAATTAGAGTGCGCAGTGGAAGTGTGGAATTGTTGTATTGGTTTTTGTGAGGCAAGGATGCAGGTATTCTGGTTTTTCGGATGTTGCTAAGGTAATGTTGTGTCATGGAACGTTATGTTCTTGTCCGTGTTGTTGTTTCGTTTCCATTGTGATGGTTCGAGTGCGAGTGGCTAATTCCTATATTTGGGGATTAGGAGGGTGTTACCTATGGTAGTGGTAACGATCTTATTGTGTTCCGGTTCAAGAGTGAATCGTGGTTATCCTTTGAGTTGTGAGTTTGTCGCCAAGTGCATTGTATGGGCATTGCATCTTGTCGTGGTTGTCGTGGTCGTTGTTGTTGTTGTTAGTGTGTTGGTTTGTTGTTTGTGTTATTCGTGGTGTGCCTTTTGTTGGCAGGATAGTTGGCTGGTCGGATGCGAGAGTAGTATTCGTGGTTGTGTGTACTTAGCATATTTTCGAGGACGAAAATCTCTAAGTGGGGGAGAGTTGTAACGACCCGATTTTAATTATCTTTATTTTTTTGGGTGTTAATTATATTATTTTGTGGAGTATTTTACTTTAATTTGACAGTGATTATGTTATTTGTGAAATTGGTGTTTTAATATGTTATGTTTTCATATTAAGCATTTTTACCGTTTTTGAGAGTTTGCGGGGAAAATTGGAATAGAGGGTATTTTAGACTTTTCACATTAGATAGTATTTAATTAATGATATAATAGATATTTTGAGATATTTATGTTAAGTAAATATTTTTGTGTTTGTGAGAAAAGAAATAGAAGGGATAGAATTAGAAAAGAAAGAAAAAGAGAGAAAACTATATATAGAATGAGATAGTAAGAGAAATGAAAGGAAATAGAAGAGAAAGAAGAGAAAGAGAAGAAGAAAAAGAGGAAAGCTAGGAATCAAAGAAAACAACTTCTAGGAATCGGTTTAATCGGGTAAGGGTGTGAAATATTGTTATCCTAACCTTGTGTATGATTATGTATGTGTTTTGTGTGGATGTTTTGGTTGTTTTCCATATGTTTCCGTTTATGCCGTATTGGGCGAAATCGATAGAAACCGATGTTTCTACGGTCGAAAAGTCGTATAAATACACGTGTTGGTTGGTTATATGTATGTGAGCTGCTGTTTAAAGTTTCATGAAGTTTGGTTATGTTTCGGTTAGTTTTCGGTATGTTTCCGTTGTTGTTTCCGTTTAGGTCGAATTGTAGGAAATCGATAGAAACCGATGTTTTCACGGTTAGAATTCGAAATAAATTACGTAGTTGTATCGAGTAAGGTTAGATCGTCGTATAGCGTGCTTTTTATTCGATTTGATGATGTTTGAAAAATCTGGTTTTTAAAAGGTGGAAATTTAATCGAAAAATCGAACGTCGTAGAAATTGCGTTTATGTGTTCTAAATTGTTCTTATGTATTTGGTGGTTGCGCATATATGTTTGTTTCGGTGAAAATGTTCGATTTAGTCGAGTTTTCGGGCATTCGGGAAAAGGACAGCAAAGGTGTAATTTGAGAAATATGGTTTTTGAGAAAAACAGAGTCATGAATCGATACATAACAGCTATGTATCGATACGAAATGGTTTATGTATCGATACATAACCCTTATGTATCGATACATACTGTAGAAATTGGAGAAAACAACATTTTCACTACAGCATGTGTCGACACATGCGTGCTATGTATCGATACATGTGGCCTTTTTGTATCGATACATAGGCCTATGTATTGATACATACTGTGCTGAACCATAAAATTCTGGTTTGTCGGGGAAACTTCGGAAATTCATATCTCTTGAACCGTAAGTCGGTTTTGACCCCCGTTCGAAGCGTTGGGAAGCTAACGAGATGTTCTTTCTAGGAAAAATGGTTTGGAGGTCTGAACCTGGTCCAATTAGAACAGTATTTTCAAACCGTATCGTCGTGTCGAACCTCCGGTTTATGTTTTTTTGCGTTATTTTGAAATATCCATAACTTGTTCGTTGTTTATCGGATTTGAGAGTTCTTTATATTGAATTGAAGGTATTGATATGTACTATTTGATGGTGATAAGAAATGTTATTTTTAGCCGACTTTTGGCCGACTTTTCCGACTGTTTGTGAATAGTGATTTTGTAGAAAATGTTAAGTATGTTAATTATGAATGACATGAATGTGTTGTGGATATGTTTGTAGAGTGAACCCTTGATTTGAGAATGCTTTGTGAATGGTGGAGCTTTAGTGAATGTATGCATTGTTTGAATTAAGTGATAATGCATGTTAAATGTGATTGTGTGCCTGTTTACGGTGTGAGCAATCGGATTGTGTGCCTTCTTACGGTGTGAGCAATCCATAAACATTGTGTGCCTTTTTACGGTGTGAGCGATGATTACGAACGATTGTGTGCCTGTTTACGGTGTGAGCAATCGGATTGTGTGCCTTCTTACGGTGTGAGCAATCCAGAAACATTGTGTGCCTTTTTACGGTGTGAGCAATGGGTGAACTTCGTGTGCCTTGTTATGGTGTGAGCGAAGGTTCCAACAAGTTCTTCAATTGAACTTGAGATAATGAGTCGGTACCGCATTGCATCTGCATAGAGTCGTGAGTCGGTCTCTATGAGTTGCATTTGTCATCATTGTATTTGTGCTTTGATGAATGAACATATATATGTATACGTGAAGTGGAATGAATAGAATTGTACAGGTGTGCATTGTTGGATAAGCATAATATGTATGTTTATGTGAAATAATGATAATTGTATCTTTATAATGATACATTGGTGAATAAACCTGTATGGTGTTTATGTTGGATAAATGGTGATGAATTGATATGTATTGGTGATACTTGTATTTGAGCATGAATGGATATGCCTAGGTGATAGATGCGTTAATTACGGATTGTTATGCCGTGTATTTGATTTATGGTATATGCTTGGTGTTATATGCATATATACATGCATAGTGATGAGTTGTGGTGAGAATGTGATATATATGTATTATATGTTGAGATATATAATTATATGCAAAGTTATTATGATAATATTTCTCACCCTTCTGCTGTTTTATAATGCTCTATGAGGCATTGCAGATTAGGTATGCTGGTGGTCTTTGGTGAAGCGTGTCTTCATTTCTTTTTGGTCGTCTGGCTCTGATATGTAGCGTCGAGTAGCTAGGATGCTTTTGTTTTCCTTTTTGGTGATGCATTTACTTATGTATCTGGCTGAAGATTTTGTGTATATAACGTGACCGATGTTGATGAACTATACTGTTTGGTATACGAATATATCTATATATGATTTATATATATGTTTGATGTTTATCAGTGTTTAGATGTTCCGCTTTTATTCTAAACATTTGAGATGTGGGTGAAAAGACTCAGATCCTTAATTGATTAGTTACCCCACTGTTGCATATCGTGTGAGCAGGTGTTGTATGTTTTTAATTTCATGTATAATGTGACATTCTCCTTTTATGCCGTGGTTGCAATTATACTCTGATAAAATTTTCAATACGTTCCTAAATGATTTAATTGATTATTTGGGGGTATAGAAAGGGGTGTTACATTAAGTGGTATCAGAGCCAGTGTTGAGTCTGTTGTGTCTGTCTTGTGGTTGTGTTGGTTAAACTGTGGTTTACCTTGTTGTTGTTTTTGGAAACCATCAGAATATGGCTGGTAGAAATGATGTTGCTATGGCTGCTGCTATGGAAGCAATGGCTAGGGCGGTGCAGGGTGCACCGAATGTGAATGCGAACGATGAGTTCAGAAAGAATCAACCACCGGTCTTCAAAGGAAGATTCGATCCCGATGGTGCTCAACTCTGGTTGAAAGAAATTGAAAGAATTTTCAGGGTTATGGATTGTACTGAAGAGAATAAGGTGAGGCTTGGATCTCACATGCTGAAGGAAGAAGCCGACGATTGGTGGGTCGATAGGCGTCAGACTCTTGAAGTGGATCATGAGGAGATAACTTGGGAATTATTTCGTACTGAGTTTTTGGTGAAGTATTACCCGGAGAGTGTTAAAGGAAAGAAAGAGATTGAATTTCTAGAATTGAAACAAGGTAGTATGTCCGTGGTGGAATATACTGCTAGATTTGTTGAGTTGGTTCAGTTTTATCCTCATTATGCTGCCGTTACTGCTGAGTTCTCAAAGTGCATTAAGTATGAGAATGGTTTGCGTCCTGAGATTAAGCAAGTTGTGGGATATCAGAGGATTAGAACGTTTTCTGATTAGACTGAATGTTGCAGAATCTTTGAGGAAGACAACAAGGCTCGTTCTACATATTACAAGAGTGTGAATGAGAGTAAGAGTACGCAACAAGCGAGGAGTGGACCTTATGTGGCACCTGCTGATAAGGGCAAGCATAAGGGAAACTTTGATAGGAAAGCTGGCGGAGGAGGTTCCGGTTCCATTAAGTGTTATGACTGTGGTGAAGTCGGACATAAATCCGTGGAGTGCAGGAATACTGCATTGAAGTGTTCTAACTGTGGAGGTACGGGGCATTCTGCTGTGGACTGTAGAAGGACTACGGTGAAGTGTTATAATTGTGGAGAAACGGGACACCTTAGTCACAAGTGTGCTAAGCCGAAACAAGCTCAAACGAGCGGAAATAAGGATATGTCAATTAAGGATTTGTACCTTAGGTGGTTTTGTGCACAAGAGGCAAGGAAGGTTGTTATGGCTTGGTAAAGATGGTTTATACCCCATCATGATTGTCGACTGTCTATTGGCAAATTGAGGAACTGATCACCCTTAATCTCTTGTTGATAGCAGACGGAAATTGTGTTGGTGGGAGTAGACGTGTCTTTCCAGCTTAGATGGCATGTTGGTGGTGCTAGTGTTCTAGATATTAAAAGTAAAGCCAAGAGAATGGATGATTGATTCGTATAGTCAGCATGTGGTGTATACTCGTATGGATGCTATGGAAAGCAAAACACAGAGTTACAATGAGTTAAGGAGTTTTGAGCTTAAGGTATCAATGTAAGAATTTTAAGGAAACCATTATGTATGAGTAGCAAGTTTAGAAAAGAGATGAAGTTTTAAGATAAGTTATCCAAGTGTGGATGTTCAGTGCGAATAAGTTTCAAAGAGCTAAAAGTAGGAGTTGTCTACAGCTCCAGTTTTGATTTTTGCCTGATCTTAATGAACGGTTTGAGGAGTATTGAGTTATGTCTTGATGAGTTTAGTCAGTGGGTTAATGCAATATGGTTAAGTCGTAGTTTATGCTTTACGATAATTGAGGATTCATCCAAGGATTTATGCTATTCATAATTGGATTATTCTTTGGGAAGGATTAATGTCTTGCCTGACGAGTTAAGTTGGAAGCCTTTGCATGTGTATGTTCGGATGGTCAGAGAAGTAGAACTGTTTGAGTAGTTCAGATGCTTGTGTATGGTGTGTAAGCTAAAGCAGCATAGAGTGAAGTGGTGGATATAACAAGTGAACTAGCATTTTCTGGAGAATAATAGAAAAAGTCGAATGTTGATTAGGGAATTGGTGGTTTTGTTGGTTGCGAGTAATTAGAGTGCGCAGTGGCAGTGTGGAATTGTTGTATTGGTTGTTGTGAGGCAAGGATGCAGGTATTCTGGTTTTCCGGATGTTGCTAAGGTAATGTTGTGTCATGGAACGTTATGTTCTTGTCCGTGTTGTTGTTTCGTTTCCATTGTAATGGTTCGAGTGCGAGTGGCTAATTCCTATATTTGGGGATTAGGAGGGTGTTACCTATGGTAGTGGTAACGATCTTATTGTGTTCCGGTTCAAGAGTGAATCGTGGTTATCCTTTGAGTTGTGAGTTTGTCGCCAAGTGCATTGTATGGGCATTGCATCTTGTCGTGGTTGTCGTGGTCGTTGTCGCGTCGTTGTTGTTGTTGTTAGTGTGTTGGTTTGTTGTTTGTGTTATTCGTGGTGTGCCTTTTGTTGGCAGGATAGTTGGCTGGTCGGATGCGAGAGTAGTATTCGTGGTTGTGTGTACTTAGCATATTTTCGAGGACGAAAATGTCTAAGTGGGGGAGAGTTGTAACGACCCGATTTTAATTATCTTTATTTTTTTGGGTGTTAATTATATTATTTTGTGGAGTATTTTACTTTAATTTGACAGTGATTATGTTATTTGTGAAATTGGTGTTTTAATATGTTATGTTTTCATATTAAGCATTTTTACCGTTTTTGAGAGTTTGCGGGGAAAATTGGAATAGAGGGTATTTTAGACTTTTCACATTAGATAGTATTTAATTAATGATATAATAGATATTTTGAGATATTTATGTTAAGTAAATATTTTTGTGTTTGTGAGAAAAGAAATAGAAGGGATAGAATTAGAAAAGAAAGAAAAAGAGAGAAAACTATATATAGAATGAGATAGTAAGAGAAATGAAAGGAAATAGAAGAGAAAGAAGAGAAAGAGAAGAAGAAAAAGAGGAAAGCTAGGAATCAAAGAAAACAACTTCTAGGAATCGGTTTAATCGGGTAAGGGTGTGAAATATTGTTATCCTAACCTTGTGTATGATTATGTATGTGTTTTGTGTGGATGTTTTGGTTGTTTTCCATATGTTTCCGTTTATGCCGTATTGGGCGAAATCGATAGAAACCGATGTTTCTACGGTCGAAAAGTCGTATAAATACACTTGTTGGTTGGTTATATGTATGTGAGCTGCTGTTTAAAGTTTCATGAAGTTTGGTTATGTTTCGGTTAGTTTTCGGTATGTTTCCGTTGTTGTTTCCGTTTAGGTCGAATTGTAGGAAATCGATAGAAACCGATGTTTTCACGGTTAGAATTCGAAATAAATTACGTAGTTGTATCGAGTAAGGTTAGATCGTCGTATAGCGTGCTTTTTATTCGATTTGATGATGTTTGAAAAATCTGGTTTTTAAAAGGTGGAAATTTAATCGAAAAATCGAACGTCGTAGAAATTGCGTTTATGTGTTCTAAATTGTTCTTATGTATTTGGTGGTTGCGCATATATGTTTGTTTCGGTGAAAATGTTCGATTTAGTCGAGTTTTCGGGCATTCGGGAAAAGGACAGCAAAGGTGTAATTTGAGAAATCTGGTTTTTGAGAAAAACAGAGTTATGAATCGATACATAACAGCTATGTATCGATACGAAATGGTTTATGTATCGATACATAACCCTTATGTATCGATACATACTGTAGAAATTGGAGAAAACAACATTTTCACTACAGCATGTGTCGACACATGCGTGCTATGTATCGATACATGTGGCCTTTTGTTAGAAACAGTATCAGTGTGGGGTTTTTGTTATCGTCTCCACAGGGATTGTCGGATATTTGATGCCAGCCGTTCAATAGTTGTGATATTCTAAGTTAAGGTTTTCAAAAGTTTCACTTGTTGTTATCATTCACTTGTAGCAAAGATTAATTAGGTCACAAAGATTTTTATAAAAGCATGTTAAGGTTAGGTTTCATCAATCCTATTCATGTATAAACAATTAATCAAGCATATGAACTCGGTTTCCAACCAATATAACCGCGTATCCTCCCGACTACGTTTATGTCTAAAGTGGAATCGTGAGTACCGTTGTTTAGACCGTTAGATGATGTCTCACGCTAACAATCTAAGCAACGATCATTAAGATCAATACAATGCGAATAGCAAATCCCAAATCTATGTCTAGAGTTTGGTTTTTAAGAGATGAAATTGTTAGGTCAAGAGTTGTAAAGTCTATGTCTAGAGCAAAACAATTCACAAATGGATCATTAAGAGAAAACAACATCATCTATATTGATCAAAGACTTTGTTCATATACAAGAGATCAATATCAATACATAAAAACAGAATCAACTACCTCTAACCTCAACATTGAGTGATTAGCTACGACTTCTCATGGTAGCTTGGATGACAAGTAAAGAGAGGAGATGAATGAGCATCCACAACGAATAATCGAGAATGGATGCAAAATCAGCTTCTCCAATGAAAATACAAGCTTTTCTGAACAAAATACTGTAAACACTTAATTCTAATGCAAAAATGAGCAAGATCCCTGGTCCAAAAAGTAACAATTCTATTTATACACCTTTCCAAACAGCACCATTCGCCCAGCGAAGCCTTTCATTCGCCTAGCGAATGCCCAAAAATATGGCACATTTAAGTGCCTCAGACTTAAACCGCCCCTCAGAATTATCGTGGGTTCGCTAGGCGAACCAAAACATTCGCTTCGCGAGCATTCGCTGCAACCTTCGCCCAGCGAAGCTTGGGTGTTTTCAAAATGGAAAGTTTCTGCCACCCTTCGCTGGCACATTCGTCCCGCGAGCATATCAGCGAACATTCGCTGGCCTACTCGGCCAGCGAATTTACCCAGTTTTCCTACTGTAAGTTTTGCACACTTTCTGCCACCATCTCGCTGGCATGCTCGCTGACGTTCGCTAGGCGAATCTTCGCTGGCACCTTCGCCAACACTCGCCTAGCGAATACTGTTGTTGATTTCAATTCTTTGACAGCTTGCACAATTTCTTTGGGTCTTCAAACTTTGATCTTTTCACTCCATTTCTGCACATTTAGCACACAAATTACAAGCACCACAAGTATATTTCAAATAATGCATAACAACATCAAGTCACACTAATATCAACCTATTCCACATGAAAAGTCATGAAAAATACCAAATAACTCATACTTAAATATATCATGATTGACATCTGACAAACTCTCCCCAACTAACTCATTGCTTGTCCTCAAGCAAAGTATGCCTCTCACGAGGATTTGCTCGAGGATTAAATCCAACCAAGATACGAAAATGGCTCAGCTAAACAGTAATCACAACAATGCATCAATTACACAATTCAAGAACCAATCATGTACAAGAACTTGACTCCTAAACAATTTCAACCATGCTTCAAGAGACAACTAACTTATCATACACATGTCATTCTACACTCCTCTTCGAAATAGGATTGAAGGCAAACACGCGTACAAGCACGGGACAATTAAACTCTCTTGACAAATGATGCAATACTAAGCAATTCATATCATATCTCAATGATCATAACAGAAATTATGGAAGTAAAAGATCACTAAGGACTTCAAGGGTTGTAGCTTGGTCGGGTGAACAAAAAAGGGACATTTCTAAAGGTCTTTGAAACGAAAATGCCGACGCAAAAGAACATTCACTATGTACATATTTACACAACACACTTCATTTCACCAACTTGTCATTCCACCTTCACAAACTACCGTGCACACTCTTTGATTCTATTATTTTTTTCTCGTTCAAGCAAGCATTTTCTCTTTTGTACAATATATTCACACTCTTCTTTTGACATGCTTGCTTGAAAAATGTTTTCTTTTCATAATTAGGAGTAATGCACCTATCTTCCTTTTTATTCTCTCCCCAACTCATTTTCAACTCCACCTAAAGTGAATGTTCCTTGCTTTTTTGGGCAAGGAAGTCAAAATAAACAATTTACAAAGGTTCAAGAAGAAAATGTTAGAAACTCATTAAATTCAATGATGAACCAAACTAACAAATTATGTACATAAAACAAGTTCATCATTCAATTGAGTTCTAAACTGTTTAGGCTCAAAGGGGCTACCGAATGCTCACTACTCACAGGTAAATTAATATTTGGGCATAGTTGTGCTCACTAACAAAAATTGCCTTGATCACTTCTCCTACTTCCACAAAATCACACGATCACAAGATAAGGCATGAATTAAAAATAAAGACAACATTCATCAACACTCCTTGACATATAATACAATTTTGAGGCTTCTCACTTTTCTAGTTTCAGATCCTAAAATGACATATGTATTCAAAAGAAGTTGTAACATGAAACACATTTACACTTGCCCAAGACACAAAATTCTAAAACATAAAAAATTCTTGAATCAAGGTAACGATATACCTTGTCGCAACACAATGCTTACGGTACTATCATCGCCCTCACATCTTGGAGGAATTTCTCTTTAATCCCAAGAGTCCAACCTACTTCCCAAAGTTCCACCATTAAAGAAGAAAAATTAAAATAACACATACAAAAACACACTTACTACTATAATTAAAAACCAACAATTATTAGTAAAGCGAAACAAAAATTTTTTTACTACAAACCATAATTATTACTAATAATGTCATAAAGTGCCTGGTGTATAAAACACCTACATAATTCCAAAAAGTACCACACGGGTACGAGTACATTAATACTTGACTAGTAAAAGCTGAAAAATACATAATATAAGAAAACTTCACTTTGGAGACCAAAGGAAGTACACTAGTCTAAGATCACAAAAAAAATCAATCCTCCTCATCATCATCGTCCAAGTCCTCCTCCTCACCTCCAGCAGAAGTAGCCTCATCATCATCAACATCGTCATCAGCATCGTCCTCACCCCCTCCAAATATTGGCCTGGCCTCAGGCCAACCAGCATGCACTAGGAACTGCTCCCTAGTCATCATAAGATGCTCAGAAGAAGGGTCACGGATCTGCAACTGAAGAGCCTGCAAGGAATCATGAATATCCGTCATAGCACGCTGCTGGGCAGCCATCCAATCCTAGTTATAATTGCAGATCTCCTGCTGATATGGATAATAGGCCGGCGTTGCCGGCTCAGAACCCTCCTCAGCTTCAGTAGCATCATCAGCACCAGCACTAGAAGAGGCTCCAACCATCCCTCTAGCCTTACAGAACTTATCCACATACCGATCATCAATAGCAGATGGAATAGTGACCTGCCTGCGGGCCGGCATATCAACACCAGCGTGAGCACACAAGGACATGATCAGACATGGAAAAATAAGCGGGGCATTCTTGCGCGCCGCCGTACCTCCCGAACCACTTAACACAACTGCCCTGATTTCATCCGCGATGATGCGGGCCACGTCAATCTGGACATTCTGCTGAATGCTGTGGATAAGATGAGCCAGAGCAATAGGAACTGTACTATGATGCGACCTGGGACAAATGTTAGTGAGCACAAACAACAAAATAACCTGAACCAAGGGCAGCATGTCCACCCTTCTGAACCTAACCGGCACCCCGGAGGAATTTCGCGCAACTTCTTTACCTTCAAGAAGCAAATCCCGAGTCATCTTCTCAATATCACGATGAAGATGCAAGTCTCGATGATAGGCATCGATCTCAGTCCCAACCAACGGTAAAGGATCTCCCAAAACAGTGCTGATCGTCCTACGATCAAACCTCACAACAGTACCTCTAACCCAAGAGGCCCAACTGAATCTTTCACCATCATCCGGTAATGCATTCGCAAAAAATTCCCGAACAATTTCAATGTTGTACCCATCCAGCGGCATCATTAGACGATCCCACTTCTTTGCCACAAAAAGCGCATCAATTGTTCGGTAACTTCCTCGATCACTAAGAAGGAATCTTTTCTCCGGCAGGATGGTCTTTCTTTCAAGGGTCTCGTACCTGGCAGCCTGCTTAGCTCCCCTGAATCGTTCTTCGTCAAATCGCACGGGCACTTGTCTGGAGGTTTGAGCCTTTCGCTTCTTAGCCGCGTGAATCGCCATTTTTGGTGCCATCTGCACATAACAAACAATGAAACCAAACAAGGGCAACAAACGCATTAGCAACTAAAAACAACCAGCCAGAGCTCTGCATTGACAAGCAAAAAATTAAAAATCTGCCTCTGTTCGCGCCAGACTCGCTAGGCGAAGTCTGGCGAATGCTCGCGCAGACTCGCGAGGCGAACGAACCAGCGAAGGCACGATTTTTCAGAAAAACACAGTTACAAACAGTCCCTCTCCCATCTCCTAATTTCAAATACCACTCTAGTCATATTGCTTATGTAGTTTCTAACATGCAAGACAAAAATAACATGACAGAGCATACCAATTTTTCACCAAACCCATATTGATCACTTAAGAACATAAACAATGCTTACAGAAATAAATTGTAAAGAGTAAACAAACCTGAATTTCGCACTGTTAATGGTGGAGTAGGGCAATTGGAAAGTAGAAGGAGATGAGTGTTGAAGTGTACAAGAGGAAATGAAAGGAAAAGAATGACACAGAGGGAAATGATGAAGAGGTCAAGAGGCTAGGGTTTTTCCCCCCTCTATTCTGAGTTCAAAGTGGGTCTTGGGCCCAATTTGGTGGCACAATCCATTTTTTTTCTGATGTGGCAGGAACTTGGGTTGGTCTGCCTCGCTGGGTTCGCGGAGCGAAGGCCAGCGAATGCTCGCCCCAACTCGCTAGGCGAACACCGGCGAACAAGACCAAAATTTTCAAAATTTTTCCAAACTGTCACAATTTTTTTAAGCATCATAGTGATATCTAAACATTCTCAAAACAGAAATAACAGAAATACTTACAATGTTGGGGTGCCTCCCAACCAGCGCTTGTTTAACGTCGGCTAAGCTCGACGGCCCACCGCAATCTCACGGATCGCGGAAGGGAACAATGGCGGGATTCCGCTCGAAATCTCCTCCAAGATAAACTTTCAGCCTCTGTCCATTGACAGTCCAACTTTCCTTTGACTTTGTGTCCTCAATTACAATTGCTCCATAGGGCTTGATTTCCACAATCCGAAAAGGTCCGGACCATTTAGATCGTAATTTTCCGAGAAACAATTTTAATCGAGAATTGAACAATAAGACCAGCTGTCCGACCTCAAAATGTTTGATGACAATTCTTTTGTCATGGTAAGACTTGACACGATCCTTATACAATTTATTGGAATCGTACGCCTGAAGGCGCAATTCATCCAACTCGTGTAATTGTACTTTTCTTCTTTCCCCGCTTAGAGTTGGATCAAAATTCAAAAATTTTAAGGCCCAAAACGCCTTGTGCTCCAACTCTACCGGCAAGTGACAATTCTTACCATAGACCATTTTGAACGGTGTGAGACCGATCGGAGCCTTAAAAGCGGTCCGATACGCCCACAAAGCATCATCAAGTTTATTCGCCCAATCCTTTCTCGAGGCTGCAACAGTTTTCTCTAAAATCCGTTTAATTTCACGATTAGATACCTCTGCTTGACCGTTAGCTTGTGGATGATATGGTGTAGCAACCTTGTGCTTCACACCATACTGCTCCAAAGCTTTGTCAAGCTGAGTGTTACAAAAGTGAGATCCTCCATCACTTATTAACACTCGAGGAGTACCAAAACGTGCAAAAATATTTTTCTTCAAAAATTTTACCACAGTTTTTCCATCGGCTTTAGCGCAAGCTATCGCCTCTACCCACTTGGAAACGTAATCCACAGCGACCAAAATATATTCATTAGAAAATGAAGATGGGAATGGACCGACAAAGTCGATCCCCCAACAGTCAAAAACTTCGATTTCTAACATATTTTGTAATGGCATTTCTTGCCGCTGTGAAATACCGCCGCTTCTCTGGCACCTATCACAACTAAGGGCATGCGCATGCGCATCTTTGAATAAGGACGGCCAATAAAAGCCCGATTGTAGGACTTTAGTGGCCGTTCTCAACCCATTAAAGTGCCCTCCGTAAGGAGAGTTATGACAGTGCCACAGAATACTCGTGGCTTCCTCCACTGACACACACCTTCTGAGGAGGTTGTCGACACCAAGTTTAAATAAATGGGGTTCATCCCATACAAATGACTTGGCATCAGACAAAAATTTCCGTTTTTGGTGGTGCGTTAGACCGTCCGGTATCAATCCGGTGGCTTTGTGGTTAGCCATGTCGGCGAACCACGGTCTAACTTGCACTCTAAAAAGTTTTTCATCAGGGAACTCCTCTTTTACCTCAAATTCATTCTTGGTCACCTCAACGTTTACCAAACGAGATAAGTGATCTGCTACCAAATTTTCGGATCCCTTTTTGTCACGAATTTCAAGATCAAATTCCTGTAACAAAAGGATCCACCTAATAAGCCTCTGCTTAGAATCAGGTTTGGTAAGCAGATACCTTATAGCGGTATGGTCAGTGTAAACGATGACTTTCGCACCAATCAAATAAGAACGAAACTTCTCCAACGTATACACTATGGCGAGCAACTCTTTTTCAGTTGTCGCATAATTAATTTGAGCCTCATTTAGCACCTTGCTTGCATAATGTATAGCGTGGAAAACCTTCGTTTTTCTTTGTCCCAAAACAGCCCCCACCGCATAATCGCTAGCATCGCACATTAATTCAAAATCCATTTTCCAGTTTGGTGCAACGATTATCGGTGAAGTTGTTAAACTGTTTTTCAAAAAATTAAAAGCAAAAAGACATGACTCGTCAAAGTCAAAAACCTTACCTTGGACAAGCAAGTTGCTCAACGGCTTCGCGACCTTTGCGAAGTCCTTGATGAATCTCCGGTAGAACCCGGCATGTCCAAGAAAGCTCCGTATTCCTTTGACATTCATCGGCGGTGGTAATTTCTCGATTAAGTCCACTTTAGCCTTATCAACTTCTAGGCCTTTTGAAGACACCTTGTGACCGAGCACAATTCCCTCTTTAACTATGAAGCTGCATTTCTCCCAGTTAAGAACCAGATTAGTTTCCACGCACCGCTCCAACACCGTATCCAGATTTTTCAAGCACAAATCAAACGATTGCCCAAAAACTGAGAAATCATCCATAAAGACCTCGATTGTCTTTTCGATCAAGTCCGCGAAGATAGCTTGCATACACCGCTGAAAAGTGGCCGGTGCATTACATAATCCAAACGACATCCTTCTATAAGCAAAGATTCCGAACGGACATGTAAACGCTGTTTTTTCGTGATCATCCGGGTTAACAATGATTTGGTTATAACCCGAATAACCGTCCAAAAAACAATAAAATTCTTGACCGGAGAGACGTTCGAGCATTTGATCCATAAAAGGTAAAGGAAAATGATCTTTTCTCGTAGCTTTGTTCAACCTACGATAGTCGATACACATCCTCCACCCGGTAACAGTCTTTGTTGGAATAAGCTCATTTTTGTCATTTCGAACCACCGTCATTCCACTTTTTTTTGGAACCACATGCACCGGACTAACCCATGGGCTGTCGGAAATAGGGTAAATCATTCCGGCGTCCAACATTTTCACCACTTCTTTTCTGACCACTTCTTTCATGATCGGATTAAGGCGGCGTTGAGGTTGAGCAACCGGTGTAAAATCCTCCTCCATAAAAATACGGTGCATGCAATATGACGGACTAATGCCTTTGAGATCGGACAATGTCCATCCCATTGCATCTTGATTCTTTTTCAGCACTTGAATTAATCGGTTTTCCTCATTTTCAGACAAAATATTACTTATGATCACCGGTTTATTCCCTCCTTCATCAAGGAAAGCATACTTCAAGTTGGAAGGTAGCATTTTCAATTCAATTTTGGGTGGTTCATCATCATTAACTAATTTTTTTAGAATCTCCTCTTCATATTCCCATGGTTGCATTTCATCCAAAGCTTCAAGTTCTAATAAACACTCTTCTAAAGCTTGTTCTTCTTCAACCGAGAATATTTCCAAGGACTCATCTAAAGCTCTTTGTAACGGTTCAATGACATGAATTTGATTTTTCACCCCCGAACTTGCCTCTTCTGTTACATCAATTCGAAAACAATCACCCTTATCCTTCTTGTGCTTCATTGCATCATAAAGATTAAAACAAACCTCTTCATCTTGGACTCTCACTTTCATGAGACCATCGTCCATGTCAATTGCCATACGGGCAGTTTTCATGAAAGGCCTTCCAAGAATCAAAGGTGCATCCTCATCCTCATCCATTTCAATGACAACAAAATCAATTGGAAACAAAAATTTGTCCACCTTGACCAACACGTCTTCCGCTACACCATGAGGACGGGTAGTGGATTTATCGGCGAGTTGCAAAGTCATTTGAGTGGACCTTAATTCCATATGGCCTAAGCGTCTCACAATCGATAATGGTATCAAGTTGATGCTAGAACCCAAATCAATCAACCCATTGCCCACATACATGTTTCCAATCGTAACCGGCAATGTAACTCTTCCCGGATCACATTCTTTCCGAGGGAGAGTCCGTTGAGTGATTGCGCTACAACTCGCATCCACCATAATAGTTTCTTGATCTGTGTATCTTTTCTTCTTCGTAAGGATGTCCTTCATGAATTTAGCGTATTTGGGCATTTGTTCCAAGGCCTCGGAAAATGGGATATTTATTTGTAACTGTTTAAAAATATCCATAAACCGAGTATAATGCCTTGCATTATCTTTCCTCGTAGGAGCATGTGGATAAGGTAAGTGTTGTATCGGAATATTACTCACCGGCTCTTTTCCTTTTTTCGTTCTTTTCACTCTTTCCTCATTATCAATTTTTCTCTCATTCTCTTTTTCTTCTCTCTCATTTTTTTCTATCTCTTTTTCAACTACAACACCCTCGACATTCTTTTCTACTTCTAATTCCTCACTCACATGTTCTTTTTCAACCACAACCTCCTCCATTACTCTTTTACCCACATTCATGTCAATCGCACGTCCACTTCTTGTAATAATCGCTTTACAATCTTTCGGATTTGGAAGAGTAGTTGCCGTAAAGGGACCTTTTTGTTGATCGGCCAATTGTTTAGATAATTGCCCGACTTGTGTTTCGAGGTTCCTTATCGCAGCATCTGTATTCTTTTGATTAGACATGGATATTTGCATAAATTGTGTTAGAGTATCTTCCATCTTTGAATTTCCAACGGGAGCTTGCGAAGGTTGGGTGTAATTTTGGTAAGGTTGATGGTTTGATGGCCCGGCTTCTTGCGGTCTCCATGGTTGTTGATAACCTTGGTTACCACGTTGTTGGTAACCTTGGTTGCCTTGTTGATACGGAGGACGGGGTTGGTAACCTTGATTTCCCGCATAGTTCGCTTCCTCCACAACCGGAGGACAATACCCGGTCAAATGGTCACCTCTGCATAACTCACACACTAACACTTGCACCTTTTTACTTGAAGATTCATGCATCTCCTTGAATTATTGAGGCAGCTTAGACATTTGTTTTGTTAACAGCTCAACCTGTTGTGATAACAATTTGTTTTGTGCAAGGATAGCGTCACTTGTTCCTAATTCCAACACACCCGGCGTTCGTTGAGCAGGTCCACGATTGTGACTACCTTGATGATCATTCAAGGCCATTTTATCAATGATAGCAGTGGCTTCCGCAGCAGTTTTGCTTAACAAAGACCCACCCGCAGTGGCATCCAACAAGGTTTTGTGTACTAGCTGCAGCCCATTTCTGAATATATGAATCTGTGACAATTCATCGAAACCATGGCCTTTGCACTTTCGTAACATTGATTTGAACCTCTCCCAAGCTTCGTTGAGAGATTCGTTAGCTCCTTGTGTGAATACAGCTATAGCGGTCTTCGCTTCCATGAACCGAGTGTGCGGAAAGAATCTTTCCAAAAAATTTTCTTCCAAAGCATTCCAATCAGTCATGATGGCAGTTGACTGATCAAGGTACCATTCCTTGGCCTTCCCAATGAGGGAATGCGGGAATAGTCTCTTGAACAGAGACTCCTCTTCTGCTTCCGGCGCACCCGTCGCTCCAGCGATTTCATAAAATTTTGTCAAATGGGTGAAAGGATGTTCATGATCCATACCTGTAAAGGGACTTTGGTATAACAGTTGGAGGATTCCGGTCTTCATCTCAGCATGACGACCGTTGTTTGCATGACGGGCGAACTGAGCATTATGCCTCGGACTGTTTGTACAAGGCCTAGAAGCAGGTGGTGGTGGTGGTGGATCTCCCTCCATAATTGGAAGTATGTGTGGAAATGGTGGTGGTGCAGATGTACTCTCCTCTTGTTCTCGCCTCTGTTTCGCTAGTTGCCTCCTTCTTCTAGTTCGGCTATTGATTCTACGAGCGGTTCTTTCAATCTCAGGATCGAAAAGAAGTTGGTCCGCCGGTAGTTTCCCTCGCATAAACTAAGTCTGCACACTAACAAACAGATTAACAAGTTCAAGATAAAGCGGTAACAGCTTACAATAACTCAACTATCGCAATGCTTGCAATATCAACTAACAATCCCCGGCAACAGCGCCAATTTGTTAGAAACAGTATCAGTGTGGGGTTTTTGTTATCGTCTCCACAGGGATTGTCGGATATTTGATGCCAGCCGTTCAATAGTTGTGATATTCTAAGTTAAGGTTTTCAAAAGTTTCACTTGTTGTTATCATTCACTTGTAGCAAAGATTAATTAGGTCACAAAGATTTTTATAAAAGCATGTTAAGGTTAGGTTTCATCAATCCTATTCATGTATAAACAATTAATCAAGCATATGAACTCGGTTTCCAACCAATATAACCGCGTATCCTCCCGACTACGTTTATGTCTAAAGCGGAATCGTGAGTACCGTTGTTTAGACCGTTAGATGATGTCTCACGCTAACAATCTAAGCAACGATCATTAAGATCAATACAATGCGAATAGCAAATCCCAAATCTATGTCTAGAGTTTGGTTTTTAAGAGATGAAATTGTTAGGTCAAGAGTTGTAAAGTCTATGTCTAGAGCAAAACAATTCACAAATGGATCATTAAGAGAAAACAACATCATCTATATTGATCAAAGACTTTGTTCATATACAAGAGATCAATATCAATACATAAAAACAGAATCAACTACCTCTAACCTCAACATTGAGTGATTAGCTACCACTTCTCATGGTAGCTTGGATGACAAGTAAAGAGAGGAGATGAATGAGCATCCACAACGAATAATCGAGAATGGATGCAAAATCAGCTTCTCCAATGAAAATACAAGCTTTTCTGAACAAAATACTGTAAACACTTAATTCTAATGCAAAAATGAGCAAGATCCCTGGTCCAAAAAGTAACAATTCTATTTATACACCTTTCCAAACAGCACCATTCGCCCAGCGAAGCCTTTCATTCGCCTAGCGAATGCCCAAAAATATGGCACATTTAAGTGCCTCAGACTTAAACCGCCCCTCAGAATTATCGTGGGTTCGCTAGGCGAACCAAAACATTCGGTTCGCGAGCATTCGCTGCAACCTTCGCCCAGCGAAGCTTGGGTGTTTTCAAAATGGAAAGTTTCTGCCACCCTTCGCTGGCACATTCGTCCCGCGAGCATATCAGCGAACATTCGCTGGCCTACTCGCCCAGCGAATTTACCCAGTTTTCCTACTGTAAGTTTTGCACACTTTCTGCCACCATCTCGCTGGCATGCTCGCTGACGTTCGCTAGGCGAACCTTCGCTGGCACCTTCGCCAACACTCGCCTAGCGAATACTGTTGTTGATTTCAATTCTTTGACAGCTTGCACAATTTCTTTGGGTCTTCAAACTTTGATCTTTTCACTCCATTTCTGCACATTTAGCACACAAATTACAAGCACCACAAGTATATTTCAAATAATGTATAACAACATCAATTCACACTAATATCAACCTATTCCACATGAAAAGTCATGAAAAATGCCAAATAACTCATACTTAAATATATCATGATTGACATCTAACACCTTTTTGTATCGATACATAGGCCTATGTATTGATACATACTGTATTGAACCATAAAATTCTGGTTTGTCGGGGAAACTTCGGAAATTCATATCTCTTGAACCGTAAGTCGGTTTTGACCCCCGTTCGAAGCGTTGGGAAGCTAACGAGATGTTCTTTCTAGGAAAAATGGTTTGGAGGTCTGAACCTGGTCCAATTAGAACAGTATTTTCAAACCGTATCGTCGTGTCGATCCTCCGGTTTATGTTTTTTTGCGTTATTTTGAAATATCCATAACTTGTTCGTTGTTTATCGAATTTGAGAGTTCTTTATATCGAATTGAAGGTATTGATATGTACTATTTGATGGTGATAAGAAATGATATTTTTAGCCGACTTTTGGCCGACTTTTCCGACTGTTTGTGAATAGTGATTTTGTAGAAAATGTTAAGTATGTTAATTATGAATGACATGAATGTGTTGTGGATATGTTTGTAGAGTGAACCCTTGATTTGAGAATGCTTTGTGAATGGTGGAGCTTTAGTGAATGTATGCATTGTTTGAATGAAGTGATAATGCATGTTAAATGTGATTGTGTGCCTGTTTACGGTGTGAGCAATCGGATTGTGTGCCTTCTTACGGTGTGAGCAATCCATAAACATTGTGTGCCTTTTTACGGTGTGAGCGATGATTACGAATGATTGTGTGCCTGTTTACGGTGTGAGCAATCGGATTGTGTGCCTTCTTACGGTGTGAGCAATCCAGAAACATTGTGTGCCTTTTTACGGTGTGAGCAATGGGTAAACTTCGTGTGCCTTGTTACGGTGTGAGCGAAGGTTCCAACAAGTTCTTCAATTGAACTTGAGATAATGAGTCGGTACCGCATTGCATCTGCATAGAATCGTGAGTCGGTCTCTATGAGTTGCATTTGTCATCATTGTATTTGTGCTTTGATGAATGAACATATATATGTATACGTGAAGTGGAATGAATAGAATTGTACAGGTGTGCATTGTTGGATAAGCATAATATGTATGTTTATGTGAAATAATGATAATTGTATCTTTATAATGATACATTGGTGAATAAACCTGTATGGTGTTTATGTTGGATAAATGGTGATGAATTGATATGTATTGGTGATACTTGTATTTGAGCATGAATGGATATGCCTAGGTGATAGATGCGTTAATTACGGATTGTTATGCCGTGTATTTGATTTATGGTATATGCTTGGTGTTATATGCATATATACATGCATAGTGATGAGTTGTGGTGAGAATGTGATGTATGTGTATTATATGTTGAGATATATAATTATATGCAAAGTTATTATGATAATATTTCTCACCCTTCTGCTGTTTTATAATGCTCTATGAGGCATTGCAGATTAGGTATGCTGGTGGTCTTTGGTGAAGCGTGTCTTCATTTCTTTTTGGTCGTCTGGCTCTGATATGTAGCGTCGGGTAGCTAGGATGCTTTTGTTTTCCTTTTTGGTGATGCATTTGCTTATGTATCTGGCTGAAGATTTTGTGTATATAACGTGACCGATGTTGATGAACTATACTGTTTGGTATACGAATATATCTATATATGATTTATATATATGTTTGATGTTTATCAGTGTTTAGATGTTCCGCTTTTATTCTAAACATTTGAGATGTGGGTGAAAAGACTCAGATCCTTAATTGATTAGTTACCCCACTGTTGCATATCGTGTGAGCAGGTGTTGTATGTTTTTAATTTCATGTATAATGTGACATTCTCCTTTTATGCCGTGGTTGCAATTATACTCTGATAAAATTTTCAATACGTTCCTAAATGATTTAATTGATTATTTGGGGGTATAGAAAGGGGTGTTACATTAAGTGGTATCAGAGCCAGTGTTGAGTCTGTTGTGTTTGTCTTGTGGTTGTGTTGGTTAAACTGTGGTTTACCTTGTTGTTGTTTTTGGAAACCATCAGAATATGGCTGGTAGAAATGATGTTGCTATGGCTGCTGCTATGGAAGCAATGGCTAGGGCGGTGCAGGGTGCACCGAATGTGAATGCGAACGATGAGTTCAGAAAGAATCAACCACCGGTCTTCAAAGGAAGATTCGATCTCGATGGTGCTCAACTCTGGTTGAAAGAAATTGAAAGAATTTTCAGGGTTATGGATTGTACTGAAGAGAATAAGGTGAGGCTTGGATCTCACATGCTGAAGGAAGAAGCCGACGATTGGTGGGTCGATAGGCGTCAGACTCTTGAAGTGGATCATGAGGAGATAACTTGGGAATTGTTTCGTACTGAGTTTTTGGTGAAGTATTACCCGGAGAGTGTTAAAGGAAAGAAAGAGATTGAATTTCTAGAATTGAAACAAGGTAGTATGTCCGTGGTGGAATATACTGCTAGATTTGTTGAGTTGGTTCAGTTTTATCCTCATTATGCTGCCGTTACTGCTGAGTTCTCAAAGTGCATTAAGTATGAGAATGGTTTGCGTCCTGAGATTAAGCAAGCTGTGGGATATTAGAGGATTAGAACGTTTTCTGATTTGACTGAATGTTGCAGAATCTTCGAGGAAGACAGCAAGGCTCGTTCTACATATTACAAGAGTGTGAATGAGAGTAAGAGTACGCAACAAGCGAGGAGTGGACCTTATGTGGCACCTGCTGATAAGGGCAAGCATAAGGGAAACTTTGATAGGAAAGCTGGCGGAGGAGGTTCCGGTTCCATTAAGTGTTATGACTGTGGTGAAGTCGGACATAAATCCGTGGAGTGCAGGAATACTGCATTGAAGTGTTCTAACTGTGGAGGTACGGGGCATTCTGCTGTGGACTGTAGAAGGACTACGGTGAAGTGTTATAATTGTGGAGAAACGGGACACCTTAGTCACAAGTGTGCTAAGCCGAAACAAGCTCAAACGAGCGGAAATAAGGATATGTCAATTAAGGATTTGTACCTTAGGTGGTTTTGTGCACAAGAGGCAAGGAAGGTTGTTATGGCTTGGTAAAGATGGTTTATACCCCATCATGATTGTCGACTGTCTATTGGAAAATTGAGGAACTGATCACCCTTAATCTCTTGTTGATAGCAGACGGAAATTGTGTTGGTGGGAGTAGACGTGTCTTTCCAGCTTAGATGGCATGTTGGTGGTGCTAGTGTTCTAGATATTAAAAGTAAAGCCAAGAGAATGGATGATTGATTCATATAGTCAGCATGTGGTGTATACTCGTATGGATGCTATGGAAAGCAAAACACAGAGTTACAATGAGTTAAGGAGTTTTGAGCTTAAGGTATCAATGTAAGAATTTTAAGGAAACCATTATGTATGAGTAGCAAGTTTAGAAAAGAGATGAAGTTTTAAGATAAGTTATCCAAGTGTGGATGTTCAGTGCGAATAAGTTTCAAAGAGCTAAAAGTAGGAGTTGTCTACAGCTCCAGTTTTGATTTTTGCCTGATCTTAATGAACGGTTTGAGGAGCATTGAGTTATGTCTTGATGAGTTTAGTCGGTGGGTTAATGCAATATGGTTAAGTCGTAGTTTATGCTTTACGATAATTGAGGATTCATCCAAGGATTTATGCTATTCATAATTGGATTATTCTTTGGGAAGGATTAATGTCTTGCCTGACGAGTTAAGTTGGAAGCCTTTGCTTGTGTATGTTCGGATGGTCAGAGAAGTAGAACTGTTTGAGTAGTTCAGATGCTTGTGTATGGTGTGTAAGCTAAAGCAGCATAGAGTGAAGTGGTGGATATAACAAGTGAACTAGGATTTTCTGGAGAATAATAGAAAAAGTCGAATGTTGATTAGGGAATTGGTGGTTTTGTTGGTTGCGAGTAATTAGAGTGCGCAGTGGAAGTGTGGAATTGTTGTATTGGTTGTTGTGAGGCAAGGATGCAGGTATTCTGGTTTTCCGGATGTTGCTAAGGTAATGTTGTGTCATGGAACGTTATGTTCTTGTCCGTGTTGTTGTTTCGTTTCCATTGTGATGGTTCGAGTGCGAGTGGCTAATTCCTATATTTGGGGATTAGGAGGGTGTTACCTATGGTAGTGGTAACGATCTTATTGTGTTCCGGTTCAAGAGTGAATCGTGGTTATCCTTTGAGTTGTGAGTTTGTCGCCAAATGCATTGTATGGGCATTGCATCTTGTCGTGGTTGTCGTGGTCGTTGTCGCGTCGTTGTTGTTGTTGTTAGTGTGTTGGTTTGTTGTTTGTGTTATTCGTGGTGTGCCTTTTGTTGGCAGGATAGTTGGCTGGTCGGATGCGAGAGTAGTATTCGTGGTTATGTGTACTTAGCATATTTTCGAGGACGAAAATGTCTAAGTGGGGGAGAGTTGTAACGACCCGATTTTAATTATCTTTATTTTTTTGGGTGTTAATTATATTATTTTGTGGAGTATTTTACTTTAATTTGACAGTGATTATGTTATTTGTGAAATTGGTGTTTTAATATGTTATGTTTTCATATTAAGCATTTTTACCGTTTTTGAGAGTTTGCGGGGAAAATTGGAATAGAGGGTATTTTAGACTTTTCACATTAGATAGTATTTAATTAATGATATAATAGATATTTTGAGATATTTATGTTAAGTAAATATTTTTGTGTTTGTGAGAAAAGAAATAGAAGGGATAGAATTAGAAAAGAAAGAAAAAGAGAGAAAACTATATATAGAATGAGATAGTAAGAGAAATGAAAGGAAATAGAAGAGAAAGAAGAGAAAGAGAAGAAGAAAAAGAGGAAAGCTAGGAATCAAAGAAAACAACTTCTAGGAATCGGTTTAATCGGGTAAGGGTGTGAAATATTGTTATCCTAACCTTGTGTATGATTATGTATGTGTTTTGTGTGGATGTTTTGGTTGTTTTCCATATGTTTCCGTTTATGCCGTATTGGGCGAAATCGATAGAAACCGATGTTTCTACGGTCGAAAAGTCGTATAAATACACGTGTTGGTTGGTTATATGTATGTGAGCTGCTGTTTAAAGTTTCATGAAGTTTGGTTATGTTTCGGTTAGTTTTCGGTATGTTTCTGTTGTTGTTTCCGTTTAGGTCGAATTGTAGGAAATCGATATAAACCGATGTTTTCACGGTTAGAATTCGAAATAAATTACGTAGTTGTATCGAGTAAGGTTAGGTCGTCGTATAGCGTGCTTTTTATTCGATTTGATGATGTTTGAAAAATCTGGTTTTTAAAAGGTGGAAATTTAATCGAAAAATCGAACGTCGTAGAAATTGCGTTTATGTGTTCTAAATTGTTCTTATGTATTTGGTGGTTGCGCGTATATGTTTATTTCGGTGAAAATGTTCGATTTAGTCGAGTTTTCGGGCATTCGGGAAAAGGACAGCAAAGGTGTAATTTGAAAATTCTTGTTTTTGAGAAAAACAGAGTTATGAATCGATACATAACAGCTATGTATCGATACGAAATGGTTTATGTATCGATACATAACCCTTATGTATCGATACATACTGTAGAAATTGGAGAAAACAACATTTTCACTACAGCATGTGTCGACACATGCGTGCTATGTATCGATACATGTGGCCTTTTTGTATCGATACATAGGCCTATGTATTGATACATACTGTGCTGAACTATAAAATTCTGGTTTGTCGGGGAAACTTCGGAAATTCATATCTCTTGAACCGTAAGTCGGTTTTGACCCCCGTTCGAAGCGTTGGGAAGCTAACGAGATTTTCTTTCTAGGAAAAATGGTTTGGAGGTCTGAACCTGGTCCAATTAGAACAGTATTTTCAAACCGTATCGTCGTGTCGATCCTCCGGTTTATGTTTTTTTGCGTTATTTTGAAATATCCATAACTTGTTCGTTGTTTATCGGATTTGAGAGTTTTTTATATCGAATTGAAGGTATTGATATGTACTATTTGATGGTGATAAGAAATGATATTTTTAGCGGACTTTTGGCCGACTTTTCTGACTGTTTGTGAATAGTGATTTTGTAGAAAATGTTAAGTATGTTAATTATGAATGACATGAATGTGTTGTGGATATGTTTGTAGAGTGAACCCTTGATTTGAGAATGCTTTGTGAATGGTTGAGCTTTAGTGAATGTATGCATTGTTTGAATTAAGTGATAATGCATGTTAAATGTGATTGTGTGCCTGTTTACGGTGTGAGCAATCAGATTGTGTGCCTTCTTACGGTGTGAGCAATCCATAAACATTGTGTGCCTTTTTACGGTGTGAGCGATGATTACGAACGATTGTGTGCCTGTTTACAGTGTGAGCAATCGGATTGTGTGCCTTCTTACGGTGTGAGCAATCCAGAAACATTGTGTGCCTTTTTACGGTGTGAGCAATGGGTGAACTTCGTGTGCCTTGTTACGGTGTGAGCGAAGGTTCCAACAAGTTCTTCAATTGAACTTGAGATAATGAGTCGGTACCGCATTGCATCTGCATAGAGTTGTGAGTCGGTCTCTATGAGTTGCATTTGTCATCATTGTATTTGTGCTTTGATGAATGAACATATATATGTATACGTGAAGTGGAATGAATAGAATGGTACAGGTGTGCATTATTGGATAAGCATAATATGTATGTTTATGTGAAATAATGATAATTGTATCTTTATAATGATACATTGGTGAATAAACCTGTATGGTGTTTATGTTGGATAAATGGTGATGAATTGATATGTATTGGTGATACTTGTATTTGAGCATGAATGGATATGCCTAGGTGATAGATGCGTTAATTACGGATTGTTATGCCGTGTATTTGATTTATGGTATATGCTTGGTGTTATATGCATATATACATGCATAGTGATGAGTTGTGGTGAGAATGTGATATATGTGTATTATATGTTGAGATATATAATTATATGCAAAGTTATTATGATAATATTTCTCACCCTTCTGCTGTTTTATAATGCTCTATGAGGCATTGCAGATTAGGTATGCTGGTGGTCTTTGGTGAAGCGTGTCTTCATTTCTTTTTGGTCGTCTGGCTCTGATATGTAGCGTCGGGTAGCTAGGATGCTTTTGTTTTCCTTTTTGGTGATGCATTTGCTTATGTATCTGGCTGAAGATTTTGTTTATATAACGTGACCGATGTTGATGAACTATACTGTTTGGTATACGAATATATCTATATATGATTTATATATATGTTTGATGTTTATCAGTGTTTAGATGTTCCGCTTTTATTCTAAACATTTGAGATGTGGGTGAAAAGACTCAGATCCTTAATTGATTAGTTACCCCACTGTTGCATATCGTGTGAGCAGGTGTTGTATGTTTTTAATTTCATGTATAATGTGACATTCTCCTTTTATGTCGTGGTTGCAATTATACTCTGATAAAATTTTCAATACGTGCCTAAATGATTTAATTGATTATTTGGGGGTATAGAAAGGGGTGTTACAAGGACTGCATCGCTCCTCCCCGGAACTGCTGCCCGTTCCGTACGGCTTCTTCACTCCCCGAACAGCTAAGGCATGTGCCCGAAACTATGTCTATGCCCGACATAACGGCTAGTTTTGGGTACCCTGCCCGACATAACAACTAGTTGTGGGCAGTTACTTATTCTTCGGGAAAACGGTTATTTCACCCCGAAAATAGAACCGTTGGCCACGCGCTGGGGACACTATATAAACCCTTTCACTTGAGAGGGTCAGGTATCAAATAATCACCCTAAGAATTCATACTTTGTACTTGCCCCTTTTCTCTGACCCTTTCTTACTTGAGCGTCGGAGTGCCTTGCAGATACACCCCCTCCTCCTCATCTCACGCCCAGCATCACAGACGTTCTTGGTGGCCCACATCACAGGATCTGGTCAAGCCTTCACGATCAGTGGCGCCGTCTGTGGGAACTTTGTTCTCCCCGCCTTAACATCCACCTCCGGCACTAAGACCAAAACACTCTCGTTCAAGATTATCATCATGGCCGCTCAAGATCACGTCAAAGGTGCTCTCTAGTCATCTGTCTTGCCCGTCAACAAGACTGACGTTGACGGTCCTTCATCCCTCCTCGGAGATTCCCGTTTTCTGAGGGACGGGGCCATAACCTCTCCTTCCCCTACTCCTGTTGACCGCGATAACAGTCAGCCCTCGCTGGGCATCCAGCCCATTCTTGCTCCATCCAACGCCGACCCGGCCGTGGTGGCCCTTCTTGAGGCGATCAACAAAACCAACCTCCTGATCCTTCAGCAGAACGAAAGGATCGAGGCATTAGAGGAATCTGCCCGTCCAAGATCCCCCCCTCCGAGGAAAAGCCATCGACGATCCAAGAGCCCGCAACCCCGGCGAGAAGTCGACCGAAGGTTGCAGCAAGAACCAGAATCTCGTGCTGCCCGGAAACCCGACCATTTTTCCCCGCGAAACCAGCACTCTCCCGGTCACAAGAGAACCCGGAGGGACAAACAATCACCACCGGTTAGGACAAAAGGCCGTGTCCGGACACCTTCTCCCCGAAGAAGTCGTCGTCAGGAGAGAGTTTTTCGGTCCCCGTCACGGACCAGTTCCAGCAGCGATGATAAGCCTCACGGCCCGTTGTCCCAAGAGATCCTGGCAACATGCCTCCCCAAGAGCTTGGAGAAGCCCCCAACACTGGGCACTTACGACGAAAAAACCAACCCCGACGAGCACATCGAGAACATCGATGCGCTGTTGGATTACCGTGAAGTCCGAGGTGCCATCAAGTGCCGCCTGTTTCCGACCACTCTCCGAAAATGAGCAATGACTTGGTATAAATAGTTGCCCGAAGAATCCATCACTTTGAGGAAACAGCTTGGCAGGATGTTTTCCAGGCATTTCACGGCGTCGCGCTGCCATCCCAAGACTGAAGCCTCCCTTGGGGCCATAATCCAAGGGAAGGATGAACCTCTTTGGGCATACATCGAGAGGTTTAACAAAGAAGCGGTGCAAGTCCCCACCACTGACGACATGAAAAAATTTCTGCTCGAACAGGGACTCCGCCCACACTCAGAGTTTTCTAAAGTTGTCGGCCTCGCACCTCCGAGGAACCTAGACGCCTTCCTCCTCAAGGCGCAGTCGTACATTCAGTACGAGGAAAAAGAAACGGCCAACTCCGCCCGAGCCTTCCGTCACCAAGAAAACGCCCGGGCCTCCAGAGGCGTAGAGCCCTTGACATATCGTCGAGGAGAAAGGAAGCGCGAAGACCGTCCTCGGGACCCCCGCGATAACAAGGGACCCTCCGGACGATTCCACGACTATATCCCCCTGACCGTCTCCAGGGAAAAGATACTGTCCGAATGCGCGAATTCAGAATTCAAACAAGCAGTGGTCTGCTTCCCTAAACAAATATTGGCCAAGCCCAACGCCGATAAATCAAAGTACTGCCGTTTCCATAAGAGTCACAACCACACCACCGAAGATTGCATCCATTTGAAGGATGCTATCAAAATACTGATCAGGGATGGCCACCTGAAATAGTTCACGAAGAAGAAGGACGCTCCCCGGCAAGACGCCCTGGAGTCGAAGAAGGTAGAAGAAGAGGTACATTCCTCGGAAGAAGCCAACATCCAGGTCGCCATGTCCGTTTCGCGACCAGAAGATTTTTACGTCCTAGATGAGCTCAGCGCTCCTGCCTATTACGCGGCCAACAGCCAGTGGGAAACGTTCTCATCCGCCATGGTCATCTTAGGGGGAGGCTTCAATAAAGTCATGGTGGGCTCCGTAAAGAGGAAATTCGAGCACCTGATCAGTACAAGCTCCAGCAAGGTAACCACACTCGGCCAAGCCCAGAAGGGCTCCCTCCCCATCTCCTTCTACAGGGAAGAGCTCCTCGGGGGATCTCCAAACTCGAGCATTCCCCTGCTCGGATGGCGAACTTCGACGTTCGCAGAATTCTCGTCGACCAAGGTAGCTTAGTCGACATCATGTACTCCCAGCTGTTTTCAACGCTCCAGCTGGACGAGTCGTACCTCACCCCCTATGTGGGTTCTGACTTGCAGGGATTCAATGGGTCGGTGACCAAACCATGGGGATACGTGGAACTGATCGTAACTTTTGGGTCAGCAGAGACGGCCAGACCCGTTAAGGTACATTTTCTGGTAATCGATTGCCCATCTCTATATCAGTGCATCTTCGGAAGACCAACCTTGGCCGAGTTGGTAGTTGTGCCTTCAACCGTCCATCTCAAGATGAAGTACTACACTTCAAAAGGGATGGTCGCTACCCTCCACGGCGACATCGAAGCCGCACGACGATGCTTCGAAGCAGCCACAAAGGGACTCAACGCCATCGCTTCTGATAAGTGCAAATTGTAGCTATTTTTGTATATAAGTTTTGTTGCACTTATCAGTTCTTTTAGTTAATAAAACCCCACTTTGTTGTAAACGTGTGTATTTAATGTATACTTGTGTTTTTGTTTATATATGTAACAAATAATACTTTTCCATGCATTTTGTAGATATTTGAGCATTGATATTGGAGCATTGTTAGATAGAGCATTGAATAAGCTTTCCAACTCTTCAAACCAGACGAAAAACAGAGTTACGGTTCAAAAGTTACGAATAAAACACTGCAGAATTTTGTGTTATCTAGTGTGCCGCGCCCCTGCAGCGCAGGGCGGTGCAGGGGCGGTAGAAAAAATTGAAAAATGAATTCCAGTAGCTTTCTAGTAATTTTGGCTAGCGCCGGGCGCCCCAAAACACCGCTGGGCGATACTGGACGAAAAAAACACCATTAAAGATCCAAAAACACAACTTTTAGGTTACGCTTTAAAACATTTAAACCCAGACTCATTAACGCGAGAGACTGTTGAACGACATTCTTTCACTAACACCGATCACTGTGGACACGACATAAATCCCGGAGGGAATTCTTCCGAAAATAAATTATTTTTGCTGCTTGCCCTATTCTGCAATCAACAAAATGGCGCCATTGCCGGGGATCGGTGTTTATATTGAATCGCATTGCGATAGTTTCTTTGTTTTTGAGTTTTGTATATATCATATATATTGTCTATTTTCATTATGTTTGTTCAAGTCTTATCTATGTTTTGTTCTCATAATGTTTGTTCATGTGTTTGGTTAGGGCACTTGCTTTTGGTTTGCGTGGTGAGGCATCACTATGGCATGAAGGAACTGAGTTTGCTAGCTAAGCACTGTAAAGGCGTCGAGCTTACGACGTAAAACAAGCATGTTGTATTACTTTCTTTGGTTGTGTGGTAAACTTTCATTAAACAAGTTGTACTCGGATTTTTCGTAACATTCTCAAATCTTCACTTTACAACTTGATTAATGAAATTTCTCCCTTTCTTTTAGTTTGTGTATATTAATAATTCTTGTTCTTGTCTAAGAGCTTCTCTTGAGTAATTTGAGGAAATTTGGTGATGTTCCAAGTTTGATCATTTCAACTTGCGGATGTATGGTAATGATTTTTGTTAAGTTTTGTACGCGTTCGAGGTATGTGCTTATCGCTTTCTTGACTTTGGCATATTCATGATACTTAGGCTCTTTACAAACTTCCATGTCATTCATTCTTTTGTATATTTGTTCTTTATGTGAATCACTTTAGTTCCCACCTTTTTGTGAGGTAGCTTTCCATTGTTCATATATGCACGGAGTTCCGACATTCTTGTCTTACTGGATTTTATTATGCTGAATCTGTTGTTTGTATTGCTTATATGAATGCATGAAAAGGATCAATGCGCTTGTTTCATTTTGAGCACAACTACCTTGGCCAAATAGTCAGTTTACCCTGTGAGTGTGTGATCATTCGGTAACCCCTTTGAGATTTTTGATCCATGTTTCTATTTGAACTTAATGCTTGTCTATGAGTGTTTAGTTCACTTATTTTTTAGTGGATTTTGTTTTTTCTTGAACCCTCAACTTTGTGTTGTTGTATGAATTTTTACTTTACTTTAAAAAAGTAGGGAGTATTCACATGAGGTTGTGGTTGAATTCAATTTGGGGAGAAAAATGGTTTACTTGTTCATTTGTTGATTGCTATGAGGTTGAGAGAAAAGAAAAAAGAAAAGAAAAAAAAAAGAAGAAAAAGAAAATCCTTGAGAAAGGAAACAAAAAGAGTTCAAATAATGGTGTTGAATAAGTATTGTGTTTTGTGTAACACTTGGAATTTTTGGAAGAAGTTGATTGGAATTTTGGTGTTTGAGCCTTTTGTGAGTTTATCGCTCCCTTAGGTTTAGGCATGTTTTTGTTTCAATTACCTTTGAAATTTGCCCTTGTTTGTTACCCTACCACGTTACAACCTTGAAAGTCCTTGTGATTCTTGCTTTTATGTTTTCAATATGATTTTTAGATGTATGCATAATTAGTCTGTTGTTTGCAGGATTGTTATGTGAGTGAAAATTACCCCATTTTGTGTTTTTCATCTACCGATGATTGTTTTTTACTAGGTGTGATTCACGTTCGGACTTGTGTTGTTTTAGGATGTTTGGCATGACTTTGTATTTTGCATTTGTTTTGTGACTATGTTATCGTCGTAGTTTAGTGGTAAGTATTTACTTTGTGTGTATCGTTTTTCATATGAACCATACATTTGTTTTCGTTTTTCAAAAACCTGTTGATTCGTGATTCTTTGGCTTTCACTCTGTTTCTTTGAGTCGCTTGATTTTTGTTTGAGGACAAACAATTAGGTAAGTTGGGGAGAGTTTGATAAGTGAAAATTGTAGCAATTTTTGTATATAGGTTTTGTTGCACTTATCAGTTCTTTTTGTTAATAAAACTCCACTTTGTTGTAAACGTGTGTATTTAATGTATACTTGTGTTTTTGTTTATATATGTAACAAATAATACTTTTCCATTCATTTTGTAGATATTTGAGCATTTATATTGGAGCATTGTTAGATAGAGCATTGAATAAGCTTTCCAACGCTTCAAACCGGGCGAAAAACGGAGTTACGGTTCAAAAGTTACGAATAAAACACTGCAGAATTTTGTGATGTCTGGTATGCTGCGCCCCTGCAGCGCCGGGCGGTGCAGGGGCAGTAGAAAAAATTGAAAAATGAATTCCAGTAGCTTTCTAGTAATTTTGGCTAGCGTCGGGCGCCCCAAAACACCGCTGGGCGATACTGGACGGAAAAAAACACCATTAAAGGTCCAAAAACACAATTTTTAGGTTATGTTTTTGGGGTTTTATGATCCCACTTCCATCAAAACTCATTTTTCAGTACGAATAGCTTGAAAACAACATTGAAGCTTGCATGTGGATGATCCGGAGTGGATTTCTCATCAATCGGCTCTGACAATCCGCGAGATGTTTGGTTTATTCCTCTTCTTCTTTATGTATTCTTTTATGTTGGGTGTTTGTATAGTTACTCTGAACATATGTATCTTTGTTGATCATAATACTGTATAAACTCTGCTTTACAAATCATTATCGATGTCTTCCTTGATCTTTTTGCATTTATGTTTGGATTTGTGTTGTGTTAGAGATAAACATCATGAATCTTGATTAGGGATGGATATCTATTGTCTAGATGCTAGAGATAGATTTAGATAATTATCTTTTTGGTGTCGGAACTTAATACCTTCCGTGTTTCGAGGCGTCATGCGCGAGAGTGACGACGAGAGTAATACGGTTGCTCTCTCATCTTAGTGTGCCAGAGATGGACACTGTTGTGAGCGATACTGGATGATTTTGACGAGTATTGTAATAGAGTGAAAATGATCGATAAATTTATGTTTGTGACAAGTGGATTATATGTATGCTTGATAAGTTTCTTCTCTCTGAAGAATGACTTCTTTTTATTTTAATGTTTAATTTTCTGTTTTTACGCTTTAAACCATTTAAACCCAAACTCATTAACGCGAGAGACTGTCGAACGTCATTCTTTCCCTAACACTGATCTCTGTGGACACGATATAAATCCCGGAGGGAATTCTTCCGAAAATAAATTATTTTTACTGCTTGTCCTATTCTGCAATCAACAGCGTCCAAGTCGAAGGCATCGAACAAGCCAGCCTTGCCCAGCAGCTCTGAGGAAGCCAAGCCCCTACCTCAGGTCAACTCCATCGACCTCGACAGCCGCTTCCCCGAAGAAGACCATCATGAGGACCAAGCAGCCCCGAGCAGCTCATCTGCCCCGTCCAGCAGCAGCTCCCATCTGATGCGTCCAATCCCGGATGGCAGCTTCGAGCTTATTTTGTTCGGCGATAATCTCCAGCGAGGAGTAAAGATTGGAGCGGATCTCCCCGACATCGCAAGGAAGCAACTCAAAGCCTGCCTCCATTAGAACGCTGATCTGTTTGCCTGGAGTGCCGTCGAGATGCCTGGCTTGGACCCGTCCATCGCCTGCCATCAACTCACGATCGACCCAGCCGTCAAAACAGTAGCACAACGTAGGAGAAAGCAGTCTCCAGAGAAAACGGAGGCTGCAGAAAAAGCTGTAAAGGACCTCCTCGAGGCCAAATTTATCTCGGAAGCCAAGTACACCACTTGGCTGTCCAAAGTTGTACTTGTGAAAAAATCTAATGGCAAATGGCGAATGTGCATTGACTATACCGATCTTAATAAGCATGCCCGAAGGATGCCTACCCCCTCCCCAATATTGATAAACTTGTTGATAACTCTGCCGGTTTTAAACTTTTATCATTCATGGACGCCTACTCGGGCTATAATCAAATACCAATGGCAATGAGCAACAAAGGAATTGAAGCCAATCACACTGCCCATTTAAGGAAGGTCTTCGAACAGGCCAGGAAGTACAAGATGCGTTTCAACCCGGAGTAGTGCACGTTCGGTGTTCGGGCAGGTAAATTCCTCGACTTTTACTTGACAGAACGAGGAATTGAAGCCAACCCCGATAAGTGTCGGGCATTCTTCGAGTTTCCAACGCCCAAGTCGAAGAAATTCATCCAGTCTCTCAACGGGATGCTCGCATCGTTGTCCCATTTCGTGGCCAAATCTGCCCAGCACGCCCTGCCATTCTTCAAACTCCTCCGCAAGGAGGCAGCATTCGAATGGACCGAGGAATGCGACTAGGATCTCCTCCACCTGAAACGGGCACTTTCGGAGCCACCAGTCCTCTCACGCCCAGGAAACGGCGAGACTCTATACCTGTATCTCACCATAGCAACCGAGGCAGTGAGCGCCGCTCTTATCGGCGAGACACCTGACGGGCAGAAGCCCATATATTTCACGAGCAAAGCACTGCAGAGACCGGAGCTGAGATACCAGCAGATAGAAAAAGTGGTACTGGCCCTCATCAACACAGCTAAAAGACTGAGACACTACTTTCTAGCACACACAATCGTGGTTCGAACAGATCAACCCGTAAAGCAGCTGCTGGGACGACCAGACATGGCCGGCAGAATGCTGAAATGGTCGCTAGAGCTGTCCGAATTTGACATCCAGTATGAGAGCAGAAAAACCCTCAAGGCCCAGGCTCTGGCTGACTTCTTCGCATAAATGACGTTCGCAGACTCCCCCTCCTGCGGAGCACGCAAATGGACCATTTTCGTGGACGGGGCCTCCGGCTCAGCAGGGAGCGGGGCGGGCATCATACTGGAGAGCGACGAGGGTATCTGTTCGATTGCAATATAGCGGCAAGCAAGCAAAAATAATTAATTTGCGGAAGAATTTACTTCGGGATTTATGTCGTGTACACAGAGATCGGTGCTAGGGAAAGAATGTCGTTCGATAGTCTCTCGCGTTTATGAGTTCGGGTTTAAATGGTTTAAAGAATAAAAACAGAAAAGTAAACATTAAACATAAAAAGAAATTCATTATTCAGACAGACAAACTTATCCAGCATGCACATAATCTACTCCTCACAAACTTAAACTTACCGACCAGTTATACTCAACCTACAATACTCCTCAATATCACCCAACATCGCTCACAACATAGGTTAAGTCTAACGCAAAGTTGAGAGAACAACCGTGTTACCATCACCGATGCTTTCACACGCTAGCTCAAGGCACAGAGGCATTAAGATTCGACGCCTATTGAAGATTGTTAGCCCTAAATCTATCTATATAATCCAGAAACTAACAGACAATCATCCCTAATCGAAGTTCGTGAAGGTTATGTCTAACGTAACTCAAACCCCCTGCACAAAGCAAAAATCAGAGACAACCACCAATAGAGATTTGTAAAGCAAGTTTCATATAACGCCATGGACGACAAATATACATGAAATCACAGTAAATACATATACACAACCCAACCATAAAGCAAGTTTCATATAACGCCGATTGACGATCAATCCACCCCGGTTCATTCGTATGCAAGCTCCATAGTTGTTTTCTAAGCTAATCAATGAAAAATGAAGTTTGATGGAATTAGGAACAAGAATACCCAAAACCATAACCTAAAAAGTGACTGAAATGAATTATATACATTTCCAATTCTGCACTGTTCGCTAGGCGAACGATCCATTCGTAAAGCGAATGGCTCAAAAAATGGCACTTTAAGTGCCTCTGATTCCTAAACCGCCTCTGCTTTCCTTCGTGGGTTCGCAGTGCGAACGAATCATTCGCAAAGCGAATGCTCGCTGACTGGTTCGCAAAGCGAACTTTGGCTTCTTTCGCCCCTGACCAATTATGGACTCCTTAGCCGGGACATTCGTTGGCCTTCGCAAAGCGAATGCTCGCTGCCACTTGCAAAGCGAACATGACAGTAAACCAGTCCTTATTTTGGCCACAACTTCTGCACCGTAACTCCGATTTACGCACGATCGGAAGCGCTGGAAAGCTTATTCAATGCTCTTCAAGAATATGGCAAGATAGCCTTTATTAAATACCTACAAAAATGAGATAAAATCAATCAAACTCAACAATATTTACACGATACACAATATACACACTAAAATGTAAAGTAAACGTATTTATAAACAAAGTGGGGTTTATTTGAATGATATAGACAAAAAGTATCGATAAGTGCACCAAAACTTATATACAAAAATAGGTAAATTGTGCACTCATCAGTCTCCCCAACTTAATCTTGTTTGTCCTCAAACAAGAATCAAACAACTCAAAGAAACCAAGTGATCACCAAAGAATCACAAATCAACAGGTTTTGAAAAACGGGACAAATGTATGGTTCAAATGAAAAACGGTACACACAAAGTAAATACTTACCACTAAACTACGACGATAACATAGTCACGAAACAAATGCAAAATACAAAAATCATGCCAAAAATTCTAAAACAACACAAGTCCAAATGTGAATCACACCAAGCAAAAACAATCATCGGTAGATGAAAAACACAAAATGGAGTACTTTTCACTCACACAACAATCCTGCAAACAAAAGACTAAATTATGCATTCATCCAAAACATCATATTGAAAACATAAACGCAAGAATCACAAGGACTTTCAAGGTTGTAACGTGGTCGGGTAAACAAACAAGGGGCAATTTCTAAAGGTAATTGAAACAAAAACTTGCCTAAACCTAAGGGAGCGATCAAATCACAAAGACTCAAACACCGAAATTCCAATCAACTTCTTCCAAAATCCCAAGTGTTACACAACACACCACTTATTTAGCACAATTATTAGAACTCTTTTTGTTTCCTTTCTCAAGGATTTTCTTCTTTTTTTTTCTTTTTCATTGTCATATTTTTCTCTTTTTTTTTTTTTCTTTTTCAACCTCATAGAATCCAACCAATGAGTACACAACCATTCTCTCCCCAACTTGAATTCAACCTGTTCTGGCCTGGGCCGTGATTTCCCACAATCAAACAGGCCCAACCCCTGCAACTTAAGGAGCCCCAATAGAGATCCTAGGGAAGGACACATGACTGCCATACACAAGGACAAAGGTGTGTCGGGCACTTGGCACCTTAGCGATGTCGGGCATCCACGGAAGACAAATACGAGAGGAAGCATCACACAACGATGAAGTGGATCTCCTCGACAGATTACTTCTCCCCGCGAGAATCCTCCTAACCTCGTTGACTCGTAGGTCCTCGACAAGCATGGTTATCATCCTTCAGGTCATGCCCGGACCACCATCTTTCCTCGACATTATAGACGCTCCACCGAGGAGCCTACTAACGGTCTTATCAATACAGATACGTTTCAAGTAACCGTCTACTAATGACATTAAAGAGACGGTTACACTAGGGTGTTGACTACGAGCTGGTCATTATTACGACACGTAAGCCCTAGCAGTTACTTGGAACGGGTCACCCGCTGGTCCAACCCATTACAAGTAACCGTTGGCCACGCGCTGGGGGCCTCCTATAAATACCCTCTCACTTGAGAGGGTCAGGATAGTTAACTTCTCACTCTCTCTCGTTATTCTCTGTATTTGTTGCGCACTCACTGACTTAAGCATCGGAGTGTCCTGCAGGTACACCCTCCCACCGTCTCTCATCATCCCTGAAGTAACCTTGATTCCAGACGCTGTTGGCCCACTTCGAATAATCTGATCCAGGTACGATCACAGCCACATCATTATGTGAATACTCCCTACTTTCTAAGGCAAGGAAAAAACTCATACAACAACACAAAGAGTTGAGGTCCAAGAAAAAACAAAATTCCATTCAAAAATAAATGAACTAAACACTCATAGACAAGCATTAAGTTCAAATAAAAACATGGATTAAAAAAATCTCAAAGGGGTTACAAATGATCACACGCTCACAAGATGAATGACTATTTGGCTAAGGTAGTTGTGCTCAAAATGAAACAAGTGCCTTGATCCTTTTCATGCATTCATATAAGCAACACAAACAAAAGATTAAACATAATAAAATCCAGTTAAACAAGAATGTCGGTACTCCATGCATATAACAATGGAAAACTACCTCACAAAAAGGTGGAAACTAAAGTGATCCACATCAAGAACAAGTATACAAAAGAATGGATGACATGGAAGTTTGTAAAAAGCCTAAGTATCATGAATATGCAAAAGTATAGAAAGCGATAAACACATACCTCGGACATGTACAAAACTTAACAAAATCATTACCATACATCCGCAAGTTGAAATGATCAAACTTGGAACATCACTAAGTATCCTCAAATTACTCAAGAGAAGCTTTTAGACAAGAACAAGAATTATTAGTATATAAAAAAAATACTATAAAACATGCTTGTTTAACGTCGTAAGCTCGACACCTTTACAGTGCTTAGCTAGCAAACATCCTTCCTTCATGCCATAGTGATGCCTTACTGCGCAAACCAAAAGCATGTGCCCTAACCAAACACATGAACAAACATTACGGGAACAAAACGTATATAACACTTGAACAAACATAATGGAAATAGACAATATATACGATATATACAAAACTCAAAAACAAAGAAAATATCGCAAAGCGATTCAATATAAGAACCAATCCCCGACAACGGCGCCATTTTGTTGATTGCAATATAGCGGCAAGCAAGCAAAAATAATTTATTTGCGGAAGAATTCCCTCCGGGATTTATGTCGTGTCCACAGAGATCGGTGCTAGCAAAAGAATGTCGTTTGACAGTCTCTCGCGTTTATGAGTTTGGGTTTAAATGGTTTAAAGCGTAAAAACAGAAAAGTAAACATTAAAACATAAAAAGAAATTCATTCTTCAGACGGACAAACTTATCCGGCATGCACATAATCTACTCCTCACAAACTTAAACTTACCGACCAGTTATACTCAACCTACAATACTCCTCAATATCACCCAACATCGCTCACAACACAGGTTATGTCTAATGCAAAGTTGAGAGAACAACCGTGTTACCATCACCGATGCTTTCACACGCTAGCTCAAGGCACGGAGGCATTAAGATTCGACGCCTATTGAAGATTGTTAGCCCTAAATCTATATCTAGAATCCATAAACTAAGAGACAATCATCCCTAATCGAAGTTCGCGAAGGTTATGTCTAATGCAACTCAAACCCCGCCCACAAAGCAAAAATCAGAGACAACCACCAATAGAGATTTGTAAAGCAAGTTTCATATAACGCCATGGGCGACAAATATACATGAGATCACAGTAAATACATATACACAACTCAGTCATAAAGAAAATCACAAAGAAGAAGAGAAATGAACCAAACATCTCGCGAATTGTCAAAGCCGATTGACGATGAATCCACCCCGGTTCATCCGTATGCAAGCTCCATTGTTGTTTTCTAAGCTAATCAATGAAAAATGAAGTTTGATGGAATTAGGAACAAGAATCCCCAAAACCGTAATCTAAAAAGTTACTGAAATGAATTATATACATTTCCAATTCTGCACTGTTCGCTAGGCGAACGATCCATTCGCAAAGCGAATGGCTCAAAAAATGGCACTTTAAGTGCCTCTGATTGCTAAACCGCCTCTGCTTTCCTTTGTGGGTTCGCAGTGCGAATGAATCATTCGCAAAGAGAATGCTCGCTGACTGGTTCGCAAATTGAACTTTGGCTTCTTTCACCCCTGTCCAATTCTGGACTCCTTCGCTGGGACATTCGTTGGCCTTTGCAAAGCGAATGCTCACTTCCACTCGCAAAGCAAACATGGCAGTAAACCAGTCCTTATTTTGGCCACAACTTCTGCACCGTAACTCCGATTTACGCATGGTCGAAAGCGCTGGAAAGCTTATTCAATGCTCTTCAAGAATATGGAAAGATGACCTTTATTTGAATGATATAGACAAAAAGTATCGATAAGTTCACCAAAACATATATACAAAAATAGGTAAATTATGCACTCATCAGTATAATCATTGAAGTATCACTTACCATATCCTTCCCCACCTCTAACAACCAGGCTGAGTACGAAGCCTTCCTCGTCGGCTTACGCCTGGCCGAGGATCTCGGCGCGGAAGAAGTCGTCATCTGCATAGATTCACAACTCGTGGCCCTCCAAGTTCGAGGGGAATATCAAGCCAAAAACGACAATCTGTCAGAATACGTAGCCCTGGTCAAGAAGAAGATTATGAAGTTCGCAGCGGTAGAGGTGAAGCATGTTCCCCGCGAACACAATGTCAGGGCAGACATTTTGTCCAAACTAGCAAGCAGGAAGAAGAAAGGCGAAAACAAGTCCATCATACAGGAGGTACTTCCTCGACCTAGTATCGAGAAGGCTTCCCCGACCCTCGATGTACAGGTGATCGGTGACAACAATTGTTGGATGACCCCCGTTTGCAACTATCTCGCTAAAGATGAACTTCCGTCCGACCCTAAAGAGGCCAGCGTAGTTAGGCGAAGAGCTTGCTCCTACGTCCTGGTCGAAGATAAACTCTACAGGCGAGGGTTCTCCATCCCGCTACTCAAGTGTGTCGAGGAAGAAATGGTCGCCCATATCTTGCGCGAAATCCACGAAGGAATTAACACCCAACATCTCGGAGGAAGGTCCCTTGCCCGAAAGGCCCTCCGAGCAGGGTACTACTAGCCAACCATGAAGCATGATGCTAAAGAGCACGTAAAGAAGTGTGATAAATGCCAACGGCACGGGGACATGCACCTAGCTCTACCTAACGAGCTCAAGGCAATGTCCTCCCCATGGCCATTTGCATGGTGGGGCCTGGACAACCTAGGGCCATTCGTGGTAGGATCAAATCAGAACAAATACTTAATAGTAGGCCTGGACTACTTCAATTGTATTAAATAATTAAATATAAAAAAAAAAGACATGTGAGATGGAGAAAAAAAAAATCCACACTTAAAAATAAAACATTATCTCTCAAATAAAAACAATTATTAACTAAAATAAAATGCATATTTTTCGGATAAGCTTTTAATGTCCATATAATTTTTTATTCATTCAAGATAAGTTTAGCATTTTTCTCAAATATCATTATCTCTAGTAAACTCCTGATACTTTCCCTTATTTCTAGGAAGTTTCGTGCAATAGAAAATTCTTATATTTTTAATAATAATAATAATAATACTAATAATAATAATAATAATAATAATAATAATAATAATAATAATAGGGAGGAGATCATTTGATACCAGTGTCAAAATATTAACTTTGACATCAAATCCTACCCATTTATTATTATTCATTCGATGACTAAGATAAAATCCCTAAAAAAATTTATGTGTTAGTTTCAAGTGAATTTATCGTAGTCATTGAATGGATAATAATAAAAGGATAGTATTTGGTGTCAAAGTTAATATTTTGACACCGATATCAAATAATAATAATAATAATAATAATAATAATAATATATAATATAATATAATATAATATAAGGTGATTGTAGGAATTTGAGGAAAACTTAAAGCACAATATACATATATTAATTAAAATGAAGTTGGCTTTGATAACTAATTTGTTCCTAATTTTATGTTAGTTTTTTTATTATAGTTGTTTTTAATTTTATGTTAGTTTTTTATTATAGAAAATGACAACAAAGTTTGCTGCTATTCTTTCTTAAATGGTTAAACCAATTGTTTTAAAAACTATTTTTAATGTTTTAGATGACACAACATTATTATGCATGAGCCTTTGTATTCTCTATAAAAGATCCAATATTTTTGGTGCTAGAAAACTAAAAGTGTTAAAGACAAATGATATGAAAGCATGTTGATTGTCGAAACACACTTTCTCATGTTTGACCACTTTACTTGAAGTGACTTTGAGAGTTGTATGTCCCACAGTAAAATCTCAAGTCCTATGTCACACCAGTGGAGAAACTCTAGTCAAATCTCATATGCATGTTTTCCTTGTTAAATGTAATTCAAATTCAAGTTGTTTAGTTTCAATTTCATTTTGTTTTGTATTCGAACGAGTCCACGTAAGCTGGTCGTCAGAAGGCAAGGTGCTCGGCTTGATGCTGGTCGTCAGGCGTGCAAGGTGTTCGGCTTGTGAATGAGGAGAGGAAGAGGTGTACCTGCAAGGCACTCCGACGCTCAAGTAAGAAAGGGTCAGAGAAAAGGGGCAAGTACAAAGTGTATTCTTAGGGTGAAAATATGATACCTGACCCTCTCAAGCGAGAGGGTTTATATAGAGCCCCCAGCGCGTGGCCAACGGTCCTATTTTCGGGGCGAAATAACCGTTTTCCCCAAAGAATAGGTAACTGCCCAAACTAGCCGTTATGTCGGGCAGGGTGCCAGAAACTAGCCGTTATGTCGGGCATAGACGTAGTTCCGGGCACCTGTCCTTTGTTGTTCGGGCAGCGAGGAAGTCGTGCGTAACGGGCGTAAAGGCCGGGGAGGAACGTTGCGTTCCTTGCCCGGTTGGAGGGGCAGACATGTCATTTTTGCCCCTCTGTGGATTGGGCTTAGGCAATTTGGGCCGCTCTGGAGCAGAGGCGGATTGGGCCAATTCTAGCCATTGGTCCAGTCCAGAACAGGAGCCCCCCAAGTCGTTGCTCTCGAGCGTGGGAGTGATGACTTAAGGATTGCTCGTCGCTTAGGGGAGCTAGCGCGTAGACGATGGTGATTGTCTCGAGGTGCTCGTGGCCCTCTGTGTCCGTGATGTTCATGGTCGTGACCCTATTGCCCGGTATTCGGGGAGACAAAGCGTCTAACAGAATGGGAAACGTTGGGCTGCCACGTGTGCATCGAGCCCTGTGTAGCAGTTAATAGGTAATTATGGCTAGTGGGCAGTCATCATTGCCTACGGGCGCGTGTGTGCACGTGCCCCTCAGTATAAAAGGGGGAAGGTTGTCCCATTTTGCACTTTTTCCCTTCTGATTTCTCTTCGTCGTCATCAGCGTTCTTGCCCGTCGCCGTCTTCAGAGCAACCGACCACCATGCCAAGTTTCGAGCAGTCTCCCTCTTTTACTCAAATCAAGTAAGTTTTCTGATTTCCAGCTCGTTTTACTCTCTCTTGTTGTTAGTGGTAGATTGCATGCGGCTAGGGTTAGTTTTAGGCGACAAAATAGGTAGGTTTCCGGCGAGTGTTGGTGGTGGGCGGTGGTTCTGCCCTTCTGCTGCTTCAAGCATCTCGCCGGAGTAGGTAGTGCGTTTGTTGAGCGTGGTGGTCCACGTCGTGGTTGCGAGTCGTGACCACCGCGTCTTATAGTCTTCTGATGGAATGGTGAATTTTCCGGTAGAACGTTTCCAGATTCCGGTGGAGCCTTGCAGTTTCCGGTGGGGCTTCAAACGGAATCTGGGTACGAGCGCGGGGAGGTTCTTCGCAGGAAGATGGTATGTCTCGGGCATCTCCTCGCGGGGAGGTTTTTTCGTTTGATGTTAGGGCTTAGGCCGAGGACGCTGTCCTTAGCCTTCTGAGCGCCCTTTCACTTGACTTAGCGGTGGAAGGGTGGATTTGATTTCCTGTCGAATTCACTATCTTTCTCTGCTTTTTCAAGTGATCGTAATGGCGATGGAGCCAGAGAGGGAAGTTATCCCAGTCACATCCGAGGAGGAAACTGTCTCCGATGAGAATAGCAGCGCAACGGCCTCGAGTTCTGCGTCTTCGAGTTCGACGGCATCAAGCTCCTCGAGCGAAGTTGGAGAGGAAGAGGATTTGGATGTCATGGAGGAGGATGTTGAAGGGTTCTGCCCAGAGGAGTGGGAGGTGGCCAAGCCTTCCGAACATATTTCCACGTTCGCCAGATCTGTGGCGGACGCTTTTACAGAGGTGGGCCCACCGGGGGATTGGAGAGTGTATTTTCCCACCGTGGACGAGCGGGTCTGCTCGGAGTTCGGGGACCGCTTCACGATGTACGAGTACGCTTTCAAGGAGTTGGGGCTGAGGTTGCCCTTCACTGACTTTCAGCGGTCGGTATTTGAGCATCTCAAGCTGGCGCCCTCGCAACTCTACCCCAATTCGCTGGCCTTTATACGGGCATTTGAGTTAGTGTTCGAGCACCTCACACTGGGAACCACTCTCCCCCTGTTTTTTGCTGTTTTCCATCTTCAACGGCAGCTGGCGGGGAAAAAGTACGGATGGGTTTCCTTGAAGCAGTCCAAGAAGTTGTTTAAGCCGTTCTCGGAGTCAATCTGAACGTTCAAGGGACGGTACTTCATCGTTGAGCTAGTGTCTGAAGCTGCCCAGGACAGTACGTATGTCTGGGAGATAGAGGTGGATGAGAACGGAGAGGAGCTGCTCAATGAGGAGGGGAAGTATATCGGGGAGAGGTTGTACAAGTTCCCATCCGCTGGACACCTGACCACTTCTCAAAGAAGCCTAGTGTCTACGTCTTCGAGCTGAGTGCGCTACGCGGGCAGGATGCCGTGTCTTATGAGACGCTGGTGAAGTGGGTCAACTCCTTCAGTCTTGTGAGCTGCTGGACGAGCAAGGGTAACCCTATCTACGAGGAGGATGGTAGCCAGAGGGTTGAGCGCAAGTTTATCAATGTGAAGGCACTGCTGGAGTGCAAGACTCCCGCGGATGCTGAGAAGCTGCTCGGTAGTCATAGTTATTTAGACTTTGTTTTTGTTATTTCCTTTCCCCGCAACTAACGTGCTTGTTTTCATTTGTGCAGGTGAGATGCCTCAAGCTCGTGATCGTGTGGTGAGGAACACCATGGCGAGGGGTAAGGCTGGAGCGGCTCCCCCTAAGACCCGGACTGTTGCTGGTACTTGTGCTCCTTCCCTTATTCAAACTGCTCCGGGGACCTCTTCTACGCCCTCTCCTGGTCCACGGGACTCTCCATTGCCTTTGACCGGGCGGGCGAAGCGGCCACGGATGTTAGATGTTGTGGACCTGACTCGGGCGCCTGAGAAGGGAAAATTTGAGCTCCCCCCATGCATCCTTGACAGGAGATTTTTTGAGGGCAACACCCTGGTCGTTCCTCGAGCAGAGTCTCTTAGCTTGGAGGGCATGGACCGGGCGAGCAAGAGGGCGCTGGTGGCCCAGGATGCTTTTGCCCTTGTGAGGATGCTGGAGATGGCGGCCGTTTATGCGGAAGGGGACACTTACTGCTGCTCGGGCTTCTGAGACGACCTTGAAGGAGGAAGTCAAGGGTGCTCGTGAGGCTAGGAAGAAGGCCGAGGAGGAGACGATCAAGCTGAAAGAGCAGGTCACCAAGCTGAAGGCGGAGAAGAAGGCTACTGAGGAGTTGAACAAGGAGCTGATGGCGGTCAGTGCCCCGGGTGCTGATGAACCGGATGAGATAAAAGTGTTGAAAACTAGGGCTGAGCTGGTCGCCAGCATTCTGCAAGCCGAGGATGACGGTATCGCCGTGGCAGTGGAGTCCTTCGAAAGTGCTGTGGCCCAGTTGCGGGTGGTGAACCCTGGGCTTGAGATTTCAACCGAGGGTATCCACTACCTTGCGCGAGTGGAGGATGGTCGCATCGTCTTGCCCGCAGGCCTTGTTCTTGATACCCCCGAAGTTCAGACCGAGGACCAGCCCGTGGAGGAGCAGGGACCTGAGCCCGTGTCGACCGAGCATGTGGAAGAATGAGGAGTTTGGTTATTCTGATGTTGTATTTTGTTCGGCCTGCGTGCCGTTGATTTATTTGTAACTTTATTTGATTTTGGGGGGGCGTGGCCCCCTTTTTTATGTAATACGCACAATCTTTGGCCCTTGTGGCCTTTTTATTTAATGCTCGGTTAATGTTATTTATACAATTTTTGTTGTACTTTACATTAGTTGTGCATGTGTGGCTGCCCGTCGGAGGGTGTGTCTGTTAGTGGAGCTTTCTTTTGAAAGATAGCTCGTTGTGTGTGAATCCGCCAGTGCGGAGAACTGGTCGAATAGCCGGGGAAGGTCCTGGTGAGGTTGCGGATCTCAGGTCGCGATTGAGGCCTGAGGTCGCGGCGTGAACGTCCCATCGTGAGCTGGGGTTCTGCCAATCATGGTACTTGGGCGAAGGCGGTGCTCGGTTGAGGACCGCCGACGAGCAGAGTTCCGGCTCATTTACTTTAGCGGGATTCTGCTTTGTACGTGTGCGTCGTTTGTACCTGGACGAGCACGATGACCGTTAGGTGGTCCTTTGATGCGAGGAAGCCTATGGTTACTTCAGCTGTAGTATTGCTTAAGTTTTTCAACGTTCCATGGTCGAGGGATTGCGTCCCCTGTAACGCCCCGATTCCAATTATTCCCATTTTGTTGAGTCTTTTATTTAAATTGAATGATAAATTATTTTAATTGTGAATTTGGTGTGTTAAACGTTATTTTACCGTTTTGAGAGTTTTCGGGGAAATTAGAATGGAGGATATTTTAGACTTTTCACAATTTATGATAGGTTATAATTTAGAGGAAATAGAATTTTGTGAGAAAAAGGAATTAATTGAATTTAGTGGAAAAAGAAAGAAAAGAAATAGAAAAGAAAGAAAATAGATAGAAAAGAGAAATAGAGAGAAATAGAGAAATATAGAAAGAAAAAGAGGAGAAAGAAAAAGGAAGAGGAGAAAAGAGGAGAAAAGTTGGGAAAGCTAGGAAAATCACCAAGAACAATCAATAGCAAGTTTGGAATCCGGGTAAGGGTGTGAAACATTATTATCTTATCAATGCATGTGATTATGTATGAGTTGTTGTTGTTGTTGATTGATTTTATGAGGTTTGGGTATAAACCCTTTTTGAGAAATTGATTGGAAATTGATCCAAATGTGTTCAAACTTGTGTTAATTGTGTTCCTGTTGGTCTATACATGTTTAATAGGTATTGTTATGCTTCCAAATGTTGTTTTTCTGAGTTTTAGGTGATGAATTGGTGAATTGGGTGTGGAAAACGCAGAACAGAATTCTGCAGAAATTTTTCTGGTTTTTCCAGGTCATACGCGTATGGGGCATGTTCATACGCGTATGGACCTTGGCGATACGCGTATGGTGGGCGAGTCATGGGCCAATACGCGTATGGTTTTTCTTTTCACTCGGCCATCTGCCCATTTGCGTATGATACGCGTTGAACTTTAGGTTAATACGTGTATGGAGGAGGTCATTACGCGTATGGGTTTTTCAACGTGGAATTTGGGAAAAATGGGCTTCTGCCCGTACGCGTATGACATGTGCCCGTACGCGTATGGCCAGAGGAATGGTAAAAATGAGACTTTTCAAAATGTGTTTTTCGTTTCCATCCGTAACTTTTGTTCCGATTATCCGATTTTTGTATTCTTGGTATCGTTGGAAAGCTATTGAGCTGTACTTTGTGAATATGATGATTTGGAAATTGTTAGCCGATTAAATAAGTCGGGAATAGTGCTATTTAGCGACTTTTGCCGTTTTGCATGTATGTTTGACTGTGAATCATACAATAGTGCATTGGTGTGAATGTATAATTATTGTATGTGATTGTATGAGATGAATGCATGTGTATATTGTGAATATGTATGCATTTCAAGAATGTCTTGAGTCATTATCATGTGTAGAGTAATGATGTACATTCTTGTGTGGAGGGATTCTAATGAGAATCTGCTATAACATCGTGAGCCTCTCTTGGTAGAGGTGTGAGCGATCGGGTTGTGAGCCTCTCTCGGTGGAGGTGTGAGCAATGGTTATAGACGATTGTGAGCCTCTCTTGGTGGAGGTGTGAGCAATCGGGTCGTGAGCCTCTCTCGGTGGAGGTGTGAGTGATCCATAAACATCGTGAGCCTCTCTTGGTGAAGGTGTGAGCGGTGGGTGAACATCGTAGGCCCGACGGGGAGTTACTTTGGTAACGAGCGATGGTTCCAGCAGAAGTTCCTGAGTGAACTTGAGATGATTGAGTCGGTACCGCATTGCATTTGCATAGAGTCGTGAGCCGGTCTCTATGATTTGCTTTTCTCATCTTTAAATGATGCATTGGTGAATAAACATTTGGGTATGTTTATGTGGAATGATAAGGAGTGTGAAAGTATGCCTGATGTGTATGCTTGGTTTTATATATATATATGGATACATTGCGATGTATATGAGTGAGTGGTGATGAATTGTGGTGAGAATGTGAAATATGTGTAATTTGATGCTATTATATATAATTATATGCATTGTTATTATGATAATATTTCTCACCCTTCTGTTGTTTTATGATGCTCTATGAGGCATTGCAGAGTAGGTATGCTGGTGGTCTTTTTGTGGAGCGTGTCTTCATTCTTTTGGTCGGTTGGCTCTGATATGTAGCACCGGGTAGCTAGGAGGGCTATGATTCTTTTGTGATACATTGTATATGTATCTTGTTGATATATGTTTATGTAAACATGAATTACATTGGTGGTTAATGCTTGGCGATGTCTATATGTATATGTATATATGTTGGTTGTTATTCAATGTTTAGATTTTCCGCTTTTATTCTAAAGATTGAAATGTGGGTGTAAGGACTAAGTTCCTCTGTTGCAAGTTACCCCACTGTTGCATATCATTTTGTTGAGCAGGTGTTGTATGTTTTAATTTCTAAATTGATGTGACATGCCTCTTTTATACCATGTTTGTAATTATACTCTGACGAAATTTTTAATATGTGCCTAAATGATTATTTGGGGGTATAGAAAGGGGGTGTTACATTAAGTGGTATCAGAGCCAGAGTTGAGTCAGTTGTGTCTGTCTTGTTGATGTGTTGGTTGATCTGTTGTTTAACTTTGTTGTCGTTTTTGGGAATAATCAGAATATGGCTGGTAGTAACGACAATGCGATGGCTGCTGCTTTGGAAGCAATGGCTAGGGCGGTGCAAGGTGCGCCGAACGTGAATGCTAATGACGAATTCAGGAAGAATCAACCACCGATCTTCAAAGGAAGATTTGATCCCGATGGTGCTCAACTTTGGTTAAAAGAGATTGAATGGATCTTCAGGGTCATGGACTGTGCGGAAGAGAATAAGGTGAGGCTTGGGTCTCACATGCTGAAGGAAGAAGCCGACGATTGGTGGGTCGGTATGCGTGAAGTTCTTGAGGTGGATGATGAAGAAGTAACTTGGGATTTATTCCGTACTGAGTTCTTAAGGAAGTATTACCCTGAAAGTGTGAAAGGGAAGAAGGAGATGGAATTTCTTGAACTGAAACAAGGTAATATGTCTGTGGTGGACTATACTGCTAAGTTTGTGGAGTTGGTTCAATACCATCCTCACTATGCTGCGATTACTGTTGAGTTCTCCAAGTGCATTAAGTATGAGAATGGTTTACGTCCTGAAATTAAACAAGCTGTGGGATATCAAAGGATAAGAAGGTTTTCGGATTTGACGGAATGTTGTAGAATCTTCGAGGAAGATAGCAAGGCTCGTTCTACACATTATAAAAGTTTGAATGAGAGAAAGGGAAAGCAACAAGCTAGAAGTGGACCTTATGTGACACCCGCTGATAAGGGCAAGCATAGGGGAAACTTCGAGAAGAGATCTGGAGGAGGAGGTTCTGGTCCCATTAAGTGTTACAAGTGTGGCGAAATGGGTCATAAATCGTTTGAGTGTGGGAAGACAGTGGTGAAATGTTCTAACTGTGGAGGCCTTGGGCATTCTACTACAGATTGTAGAAGGAATGTGGTGAAGTGCTATAACTGTGGGGAAATTGGTCACATTAGCCCAAAGTGTCCGAATCCGAAGAAAGCTCCATCCGGTGGGAAGGTATTTTCTCTAGCAGGAACTCAGACTTCCAGTGACGACCGTCTGATTAAAGGTACTTGCTTTATTAATAGTACACCTTTAGTTGCCATTATTGATACGGGAGCGACTCATTCGTTTATTTCGTCTGAGTGCGCGAAGCGTTTAAATCTTGTGTTGTCTCTGATGGATGGAAAGATGGTTATTGATACTCCAGCAATGGGGTCAGTAACTACTTCTTTGGTTTGTTTGATGTGTCCTTTGACCATTTATGGTAAAGACTTTGAGATGGATCTAGTGTGTTTGTCGTTGGAAGGATTGGATGTGGTCTTGGGTATGAATTGGTTACAATTTAACCGAGTTCATATAGATTGTTATCATAAGTTAGTGAGGTTTCCTTCTCTGGAAAAGGATGAATTTGAGAGTTTCTTATCCACTAAAGAGTTGAAGAAACTTTTAGCGGACGAAGCTCAATTGTTTGGTTTGTTTGCATCATTGTCAGTGGAAAGTAAAGTTGAGATTGATGTGTGTCCTGTTGTGTGTAATTTTCCTGAAGTGTTTCCTGAGGATATTAAGGATGTACCACAGGAAAGAGAAGTTGAGTTTTCTATTGATCTAGTTCCGGGTACTAGACCGATTTCGATGGCGCCGTATCGTATGTCAGCATCGGAGTTGGTAGAATTGAAGAAGCAATTGAATGACTTGTTGGACAAGAAATTTGTAAGACCAAGTGTTTCTCCTTGGGGTGCTCCGGTATTGTTGGTTAAAAAGAAGGACGGAAGTATGCGGTTATGCATTGATTATCGACAACTGAACAAGGTGACAATTAAGAACAAGTATCCGCTTCCAAGGATCGATGATTTGTTGGACCAATTGGTTGGTGCGCGTGTTTTTAGCAAGATTGATTTGAGATCGGGATATCACCAGATTCGTGTTAAAGAAGAGGATATTCAAAAGACGGCCTTTAGGACACGGTATGGCCATTACGAATATTCTGTGATGCCATTCGGGGTTTCTAATGCGCCGGGTGTGTTTATGGAATACATGAATCGTATTTTTCATGAACAGTTGGATCGTTTTGTGGCTGTGTTCATCGACGATATTTTGATTTACTCTAAGTCTCAGGAGGAGCATGAAGAGCATTTGAGAATTGTGTTGCAAATTTTGAAAGAGAAACAATTGTATGCTAAGTTGTCAAAATGTGAATTTTGGTTGTCGGAAGTAAGTTTTCTTGGGCATGTTATTTCTGGTAGTGGTGTTAGTGTTGATCCATCCAAGATTGATGCGGTGATGCAATGGGAGACTCCTAGATCGGTTACGGAGATTCGAAGCTTTTTAGGCTTGGCGGGGTATTATCGGAGGTTTATTGAGGGATTTTCGAAGTTGGCACTTCCGTTAACGCAATTGACTTGTAAAGGAAAGGCTTTCATTTGGGATGTTCATTGTGAAGAGAGTTTCAATGAGCTAAAAAGAAGGTTGACAACGGCTCCGATATTGATTTTGCCTAATCCTAATGAACCATTTGTTGTGTATTATGATGCTTCATTGATAGGTTTAGGTGGTGTCTTGATGCAAGATGGAAAAGTTGTGGCTTATGCTTCTAGACAATTGAGAGTACATGAAAAGAATTATCCTACACATGACTTGGAATTAGCGGCCGTGGTGTTTGTTTGGAAAATATGGAGGCATTATCTTTATGGTGCGAGATTTGAAGTTTTTAGTGATCACAAAAGCCTGAAGTATTTATTTGATCAAAAAGAATTGAACATGAGACAAAGGAGGTGGCTAGAACTTTTGAAAGATTATGATTTTGGTTTGAATTACCACCCGGGTAAGGCAAATGTAGTGGCCGATGCTTTGAGTCGGAAGTCGTTACATATGTCCGCATTGATGATGAGAGAATGGGAACTTTTGGAGAATTTTAGAGACTTGAGTTTGGTTTGTGAAATGACGCCGAGAAGTGTGAGACTTGGTATGCTACATGTTACGAATGACTTTCTTGCAACCGTGTGTGAAAAGCAAAAGTTGGATTTGAAATTCGTTGATTTGATGATGAATGAGAATGAGGATTTCAAGGTTGATAATTTTGGAGTTTTGAGATTCAGTGGTCGTATTTGTATTCCCGATGATGCGGAGTTGAAAAAGATGATATTGGAAGAGGGACACCGAAGTAACTTAAGTATTCATCCGGGAGCGAATAAAATGTATCAGGATTTGAAGAAAATCTTTTGGTGGTCCGGGTTAAAGAGAGATGTGGCACAATTTGTGTATGAGTGCTTAACTTGTCAAAAGTCTAAGGTGGAACATCAAAAGCCTAGTGGGTTTTTGCAACCGTTGGACATTTCGGAGTGGAAATGGGATAGTATATCGATGGATTTTGTTACGGGATTGCCGAATACGCAAAGAGGCCATAATGCTATTTGGGTAATTGTGGATAGGCTTACTAAATCTGCTCACTTCATTCCAATTGATATTAGTTATCCTTTGGAGAGGTTAGCCGAGATTTATATTCTTGCGGTTGTGAAATTACATGGAGTTCCTAAGAGTATTGTATCGGATAGAGATCCTAGATTCACATCGAGGTTTTGGGAGAGTTTACAAAAGGCTTTGGGTTCTAAGCTGAGATTGAGTTCGGCTTATCATCCACAAACGGATGGTCAAACCGAGAGGACAATTCAATCGTTGGAGGATTTATTGCGTGCTTGTGTGCTCGAGCAAGGTGGTGCTTGGGATAGTTATTTGGCATTGATTGAGTTCACTTACAATAATAGTTTCCACTCGAGTATAAGTATGGCACCGTTTGAGGCTTTGTATGGTCGGAGATGTCGAACACCTTTGTGTTGGCATGAAACGGGTGAGAGAGCGATAGTTGGACTGGAGATGGTACAACAAACGACGGAGAAAGTGAAGTTTATCCGCGAGAAGATGAAAGCTTCTCAAAGTAGACAAAAGAGCTATCATGACAAGAGAAGAAAAGATCTTGAGTTTCAAGAAGGCGACCATGTGTTTTTAAGAGTTACACCGGTTACGGGTGTGGGTCGTGCTTTGAAGTCAAAGAAGTTGACTTCTCGTTTTATTGGTCCGTATCAGATTTTTGCACGAGTTGGTGTTGTGGCTTACCGTGTGGCGTTGCCTCCGAATCTTTCGAATTTGCATGATGTATTCCATGTTTCGCAACTTCAGAAGTATGTTTCGGATCCGTCACATGTTATTCCTATGGACGAGGTTGAGGTGAGAGATAACCTTACGGTTGAAACTTTACCGACCATGAAGTTAAGAAGTTAAGAGGCAAGGACATTGCACTTGTGAAGGTATCGTGGGGAGGCGCTGCGGAAGGTGATATGACTTGGGAACTAGAGAGTAGGATGCGAAAGTCGTATCCAGAGTTGTTTGAATCAGGTAATATTTTCGAGGACGAAAATTTCTAAAGTGGGGGAGAGTTGTAACGCCCCGATTCCAATTATTCCCATTTTGTTGAGTCTTTTATTTAAATTGAATGATAAATTATTTTAATTGTGAATTTGGTGTGTTAAACGTTATTTTACCGTTTTGAGAGTTTTCGGGGAAATTAGAATAGAGGATATTTTAGACTTTTCACAATTTATGATAAGTTATAATTTAGAGGAAATAGAATTTTGTGAGAAAAAGGAATTAATTGAATTTAGTGGAAAAAGAAAGAAAAGAAATAGAAAAGAAAGAAAATAGATAGAAAAGAGAAATAGAGAGAAATAGAGAAAGATAGAAAGAAAAAGAGGAGAAAGAAAAAGGAAGAGGAGAAAAGAGGAGAAAAGTTGGGAAAGCTAGGAAAATCACCAAGAACAATCAATAGCAAGTTTGGAATCCGGGTAAGGGTGTGAAACATTATTATCTTATCAATGCATGTGATTATGTATGAGTTGTTGTTGTTGTTGATTGATTTTATGAGGTTTGGGTATAAACCCTTTTTGAGAAATTGATTGGAAATTGATCCAAATGTGTTCAAACTTGTGTTAATTGTGTTCCTGTTGGTCTATACATGTTTAATAGGTATTGTTATGCTTCCAAATGTTGTTTTTCTGAGTTTTAGGTGATGAATTGGTGAATTGGGTGTGGAAAACGCAGAACAGAATTCTGCAGAAATTTTTCTGGTTTTTCCAGGTCATACGCGTATGGGGCATGTTCATACGCGTATGGACCTTGGCGATACGCGTATGGTGGGCGAGTCATGGGCCAATACGCGTATGGTTTTTCTTTTCACTCGGCCATCTGCCCATTTGCGTATGATACGCGTTGAACTTTAGGTTAATACGTGTATGGAGGAGGTCATTATGCGTATGGGTTTTTCAACGTGGAATTTGGGAAAAATGGGCTTCTGCCCGTATGCGTATGACATGTGCCCGTACGCGTATGGCCAGAGGAATGGTAAAAATGAGACTTTTCAAAATGTGTTTTTCGTTTCCATCCGTAACTTTTGTTCCGATTATCCGATTTTTGTATTCTTGGTATCGTTGGAAAGCTATTGAGCTGTACTTTGTGAATATGATGATTTGGAAATTGTTAGCCGATTAAATAAGTCGGGAATAGTGCTATTTAGCGACTTTTGCCGTTTTGCATGTATGTTTGACTGTGAATCATACAATAGTGCATTGGTGTGAATGTATAAGTATTGTATGTGATTGTATGAGATGAATGCATGTGTATATTGTGAATATGTATGCATTTCAAGAATGTCTTGAGTCATTATCATGTGTAGAGTAATGATGTACATTCTTGTGTGGAGGGATTCTAATGAGAATCCGCTATAACATCGTGAGCCTCTCTTGGTAGAGGTGTGAGCGATCGGGTTGTGAGCCTCTCTCGGTGGAGGTGTGAGCAATGGTTATAGACGATTGTGAGCCTCTCTTGGTGGAGGTGTGAGCAATCGGGTCGTGAGCCTCTCTCGGTGGAGGTGTGAGCGATCCATAAACATCGTGAGCCTCTCTTGGTGGAGGTGTGAGCGGTGGGTGAACATCGTAGGCCCGACGGGGAGTTACTTTGGTAACGAGCGATGGTTCCAGCAGAAGTTCCTGAGTGAACTTGAGATGATTGAGTCGGTACCGCATTGCATTTGCATAGAGTCGTGAGTCGGTCTCTATGATTTGCTTTTCTCATCTTTAAATGATGCATTGGTGAATAAACATTTGTGTATGTTTATGTGGAATGATAAGGAGTGTGAAAGTATGCCTGATGTGTATGCTTGGTTTTATATATATATATGGATACATTGCGGTGTATATGAGTGAGTGGTGATGAATTGTGGTGAGAATGTGAAATATGTGTAATTTGATGCTATTATATATAATTATATGCATTGTTATTATGATAATATTTCTCACCCTTCTGCTGTTTTAGGAAGCTCTATGAGGCATTGCAGAGTAGGTATGCTGGTGGTCTTTTTGTGGAGCGTGTCTTCATTCTTTTGGTCGGTTGGCTCTGATATGTAGCACCGGGTAGCTAGGAGGGCTATGCTTCTTTTGTGATACATTGTATATGTATCTTGTTGATATATGTTTATGTAAACATGAATTACATTGGTGGTTAATGCTTGGCGATGTCTATATGTATATGTATATATGTTGGTTGTTATTCAATGTTTAGATTTTCCGCTTTTATTCTAAAGATTGAAATGTGGGTGTAAGGACTAAGTTCCTCTGTTGCAAGTTACCCCACTGTTGCATATCATTTTGTTGAGCAGGTGTTGTATGTTTTAATTTCTAAATTGATGTGACATGCCTCTTTTATACCATGTTTGTAATTATACTCTGACGAAATTTTTAATATGTGCCTAAATGATTATTTGGGGGTATAGAAAGGGGGTGTTACATCCCCGTTGAGGTTTTCGAGGAAGTATACACCATTCCCCGTTTTGGCCCGGACTCTGGATGGCCCTTCCCAGTTGGCTGCTAGTTTTCCTTCGCGAGAGTCCTTATGGTTTCTTCTCAAGACAAGGCTGCCCACATCGAACTCTCGTCGTAAAACTTTGGCGTTGTGCCTGATTGCTATTTTTTGCTTAAGAGAGGCTTCGCGGAGGGCTGCTCCTGTTCGGATTTCCTCGACAAGGTCGAGCTCCTCTCTTATCGCTTCGTTATTCATTTCCTCGTCTAGAGGTGATTCGGTCCTCCTGGACGGTACGTGGATTTCAATGGGTAAAACAGCCTCCGTGCCATATGCTAAGCGGAAAGGTGTTTCCCCGGTGGTGGACTGGGGAGTAGTGCGATATGCCCATAAGACCCTGTGGAGCTCCTCGACCCATGCTTTCTTCGTTTCATCCAGCCTTCACTTGAGGCCACGAAGAATGACGCGGTTGGCCGCTTCTGCCTGCCCGTTGGTCTGGGGGTGTTCTACAGAAGCAAAGTGTCGCTTTGTTCCGAGATGGGCGACAAAGTCTTGGAACTTCTTGTCCGTGAATTGTGTTCCATTGTCCGTGACGATTGCTTGGGGAATCCCAAAACGAGCAAGGATATTCCGCTTGTAAAAGCGCAGAATGTTAAGTGCTGTTATCTTTGCCAAGGCTTCTGCTTCTATCCATTTTATGAAATAATATACGCCCACTATCAGGTATTTGTTTTGGCTGGACCCCGTCACGAAGGGTCCTAGGATGTCTAGGCCCCCCACGGGGAGGTCAAGCTCTTCAGTTCGTTAGGTGGAGCCAGGTGCATATCCCTGTGCCGTTGGAATTTGTCGCACTTCTTCACATGCTCCTTGGCGTCTTGTGTTAGATGTCAATCATGATATATTTGTGTATGAATTATTTGGCATTTTTCATGACTTTTCATGTGGAATAGGTTGATTTTAGTGTGGATTGATGTTGTTGTGCATTATTTGACATATACTTGTTGTAATACCCCAAAATTTGCTCTCCCTCTTTGTCATCATAGCATGGCATTATCATTTATCATATCATATCCACCTCATTAACATTACATTGCATTTAACATAGAAAAATGAAGCATAGCATCCTTCTTACCATCAGGGCATGTGATCAGGTGGAAGGTGGACAATCAATGGATCCTTCAGAGCACAAAAGGTCAATCAAGTTGGCTCTAGGCAAGCCAAGAGGTCTCTCATGTCTCATACTATCCCAATTGATCTTCCACAAGCTCAAGGATAAGAGATACAATGGGAGATTGAAGCATTACATCTTTCACTATGCAAGAGGTTCAAAAAATGAAGGAAAACCCTCAAAAGAGATAGCTCATTGATTCAAAATCATCCTCAAATGGCATATATCATCATCCTTTAAGAGGATACACAACATACTCTGAGGAATTTGAAATTGAAGACTGCACTTTTTCCTCCTAACCAGAAGGGGCTGAAATTAGGGTTTACAGTAAAATCAGGTTATCTTTGATTTTTTGGACAAAACTTGATATCATGGTATTCTAAATGTCCTTAAGTGTATGTGTATGGAGAATTGCCCCTCAATTGGTTTTGGAGGTGGTTCAATTGGAAGAAAGATAAAAAATCAGGAAATTTGGGGCCAAGTCAAATAATCAGAGGAAAAAGTCAACTCTTGACTTTTTGAGCCCAAAATCATGAAATTCATGTTACATATGTCCAATGTACAAAATTTGGTCAAGAAACTCCAAAGGAATCATGAAAAAATCAAGAGGTGGAAAGTTGCCATTTTTGGAAGAGGAAGGGTTACTAAAAATAGCAAGTTTTGGCCATTTTGCATCAGAGTTTGAACCAAGGCCATTTAAAATTGAAGCACCAAATGAAAATTCCACTCGGCCACAACAAAAGATCTTGTTTTAAGCTTCAAATCCATGTGTGGAACATCTCCATTGGATAAAAATTGAGTGAGATATGATTGATCAAAGTTTGAGCAAAGTAGGTTCAAAACTAGGTCATGACCAAGATTTTCAGGGCACGCGCGCAGTCATTTTAACAAACAGTTGGTGTGCCATATATTCGCCTATTTTTCTCATGGTTAAAGGCCTCAAATGAAAAACTTGTCAACATCAATATTGTTCCTTGCAATGCCCTCTTCAATGTTCATGTTGGGCAAAATTTCATCTGATCAAGTTATGATGGAGAAATAGTGGCCTCAAGTCATGGTAATCATGCTGAAAATCCAAGTGCCAAGATGCCTTGTCAACCAACCAGTTGCCACGCCCTTCTATCAGTTCCAAATGTGGATGTTATAAGTCATTTTGCAACTTATTTCAAGCCTCATTTCAATTCATTTTTCATACCAAACATGTTCTACTATGTGTCCTCTCTCCAATGACCCCAAGAACTCATCAAATCATCCATTAAGTAGGGAGAATTTCATTGGCAAAGTACCATAATTATCACTGATGCAGTAAATGATGTTAGTAGGCTGTGTACACGATTTGGTTCAGTCATCCCACAAACACTTCATGTACTTTATTTCCTCATTTGAACAAACATCCTTATGACCATACTTATGCATATCAGCCATCATACATTGTGAAGGAAGGTTTTCAAAGGAGAAACTTGTACCATAAGCAATGCCATGACATGCTGCATAACATAACCTCATCATCCCAGCTTCACTCTCATCCTCACCACAACTGTCATAAGCTTAACCTCACCATATCACAGCCATGGATAACTCGCCCTAACTAACTTGGCTCAGTTAGTTAGGGTGGACTCAGCATAACCACTTTAACTCAGTTAACCTCACTCAGTTTAACCGTGGTTAAAGCCTACTATAAAACAAAATCTCACTTCACATTTTCATTCAGCTTCATTTCTCTCATTTTTCACTTCAAAACACTTCAAATTCTCCCTCACATTCTCTCTACTCTCTCTCTGATTTCACACGATTTTCACCATCTTCCATTCATATTTCATCTTCATCCTCATCAAGGTTTCACTTCTGATCAAGAACAAAAGAGAAGAAGTTCAGTTCATCAATGGCAGCTTAGTTCAGTTGAGTTTTCGTTGTGGTTTTCTTCAAGATCTCAAGTTCAGTGGCATTTATTTTGTTCCACTCAAGAGCATAGGAGGATCATCTCTGGTCTTCTGTTACTTTGAAGAGCTTCAAATTCAGGTTTCTTCTCCAACCTTCGTTTTTCTGAAATTTCACTTGTTTTCTATTGTTTTGAGCTTCTTAGAAGCTATGTTGAATCCGGCTAGTTGATAGGCCTCTTAGAGGCATAGTTTCAAAAACCTAGGGCATGATTTGATTTCTTCTGTTCTTGCTATGTGTGTGTGTTTTGTGATTTTTATGAGCATATTCATGATGTACATAAGCTTAGCTTTCGATTGGTATACATTTTGTGCATTTTGGTGAGGTTTGAAAGTTGCAGACGGTGGTGATTGACCGGAGAAGGTGACCGGAGGTCCCTCTCCGGCCGGTGGTCATTATTTTAGGGTTTCTTGCCAGAATGAATGTCAGCCGTATGATGTTGTTGATCCAACGCACGAAAACACGCCAGCACATTAAAATACATGTGCCTCTCACGTGGTTCTTCTGATTTTATTTTTAAACGTGGTGTGGTGTGGTACATGGTAGGGAGTGTGGACCTGCACGCATGTTCTTTGATTTTGGTTACTTTGACTCTTACGTTGACCAGACTTAATCCAATGGTGTGAATTGATTGACTTTTTTGTTGACTGAGTGAGCATGATAGTTAGTGTGTATTGCGCAGACTTGGACCTAATCAGATTGCTACCCACACCCCCATGTTTTCAAGCCCAATTAATTTGAACTGCATAATTGCTATGTTCACACCTCCCCTTCCCTTTGCATTTCATTTTATTTTTCTATTTTTTATACACGTTTACTTTTTAATTTTTAAAAATATCAAATAGCATCATAAAATTCCACAAAAATTCATGAGTATCATTAAAACATTTAGGAAATTTTTGATGATTTTATTTTCTGATTTTATGACCTTTTTACCCCTGTTCTATATTTTTCTTTGAATTTCTTTGATGTGCATTCTTAATATGGTACATGATCTTGTTTAATTTTGTTCTTGATCATTAAAAATTGTTTTGATGCTCTTCTTTTTGCATTAAGTCATTATCATCTTGAGGTATGTTAAGTGATTTTTATTTGATTTTTTAGGTCAGTTTTATGGCATGTGTGGTGTTCACTTTTGTGCTACTTTGTATGATATGTCTATGTGACCTAAGTGCATTGTTTGACATCATTTTGCCTTGGTTTATTGCATGCTACTTTGATATGTGATTCATCTCTGATTAGTGAACTCCAATACCATGTTTTCATAGTTTTCATGAGGCCATTTGATTTTTGCTTGATGCATTTCATTTAAAGCATTATGACATGTTATATCATTGTAATCTTTTGTGCATGTTTGCATGTTTTCTTTTGTACATAATGGCATGATTATTTGCATATTTGGTGAACCATTCACTTGACATTATAGGTCATTGGTACATATTATATGTCATCCTTGCATGTTGACTTTCATTTAAACCTTGTGCACCTTTAACATGTGGTGTTTGTACTTGTGTTTTCTTTTGAACTTCCATTTCAATTCTACTTCTTCTATTACTTCTTAAATGCTTTGATGTGTCATGCATGAATACTTGTGAGATGTTTGTGAATCATTTTTCATTTCATTTCAATTCTGATCCATGGATTACATGTTCCATTTATGCACATTTCTTCTTTTCTCTTTCATCTTTCATTCTCCCTTTTCTTATGATATCATGTTCTAATGTCATGGAGGATGTTTGTTGCCTATCCACTTGAGTTTGATTGATAATAACCATTTGTTTCCATATGATGTACATTCTGGTTGTGGCTCTAGGATTTGGTTTTTCATGTAATTCTTTTGAGTTTTATGATGCATTACATTTTCTTTTACTTCTTATACTTCTTATACATGTTTACTAACCATGTAGGGGCTTTGGTAAGTTTCAATTGAGTGTGGATAAGGAATCCACATTCAACTTCTATCCTTTCTCTTTTACAATTCCATTTTATGTTTTGTTAAGCACTTATGTGCTTTCTTTTAATAACTCATTACTTTCCCTTTTTGAATTACAATTCATCTTCTACTTTAGAAGTGAATTGTTTAATTCTTTCTTTCTTTAGACCTTAGGTTGAAACCTCACAAACCTTTAGGATCACTCCCTTTAATCTTCAGTTAGGATTGAGTCTTAGTTCACATAGATTTTTACCTTTCTCCTCTCTTGAGTCTTTCTTCTTCTCATCTCAAAGAAAATTCAAAATATCTAATAAAGGTAGGCATTTATTGCATTTAGGCCTTTCATATCAAGAAAAGATTACAAGGGGTCTTCTCTTATAATCTTAAAATGTGTAGCATATAGCCCATCTTGGGTCAATGTGTTAAACATTTGATCTTGTATGAGGGACTTAAATGCAATACTTGTTGAAGGTACAAATAATAAAAAACACTTCTTCATTTCATAATCAACAAAACACTTAATAAACACAAATATGCTAGTGTGTTTGAACCTTGACAATTGGAAATAAGTGTGGGGGTCTTCTTCACCCTTAGTGTGCTTTCTTACTCATTCCATCTTGGAATGTGAGAATGTACACATTCCAATAACTAAGATTCAGATACACTATCATATGCAAACAAATGGAAAAAACTCTTAGAAGACAAAAACAAACAATAACGTCTTTCCTTCGGGAATTCTTTTCTCACCTCATTCACTCTCAACGTACGAACGTGCTTCTACTCGTTCTCTTGCAAGATGGTAACGCACTCGGACCAGCGAGCCTGCAACACCTGAGCTAGAACGTAAGCCGTTCTCTAAAAAACACAAACAACTTTCCCCTAGGTGAGGGGAACTACGTCGCTCTGATTCTCATGTTCCCGATGAGATACGTAGGCAGTGGGGTAGGGCCCATTCGAGCACTTCTTTTATTTTCCCTACATTTGTTTCTTCGTTTCTTTCCGTTCTCGTTCCTTTTCCTTTCCAGTAGCAGCGGAGCTCCAGTTTTCTACACCCTTTGATTGAAGCAAGCAAGCGTGGATCCCATCGGGTACGATGGACGCGAGAGGGTGCTAATACCTTCCTCTCGCGTAACCGACTCCCAAATCCAGTTCTCTTGGTCGCAAGACCATGCTCTATCCTTTCCTTCAGGTTTATGCGGTGTTTCCTTTCCCTCTCATGGGATAAATACACATTGCTGGCGACTCTGTTTGGTGCCACTTTCGCGTTTGTACTAGGATGAAAATCCCGGGAGCGACACTTGTGGTGCTTGTAATTTGTGTGCTTAATGTGCAGAAATAGGAATGAAAATATCAAAGTTTGAAGACACAATGAAATTGTGCAAGCTGCCCAAAATTTGATGTGCAACAGCATTCGCTAGGCGAGTGTTGGCGAAGCTTCCAGCGAAGGTTTGCCTAGCGAAGGTCAGCGAGTGTGCCAGCGAGGGGGTGGCAGAAAGTATGCAAAACCTACAGTAGGAAAACTGAGTAAATTCGCTGGGTGAGGAAACCAGCGAATGCTCGCTGATGTGTTCGTTGGGCGAAGGTGCCAGCGAAGGGGTGGCAGAAACTTTCATTTTTAAAACACCCACACTTCGTTGGGCGAGTGGGCTGGCGAAGGTTCGCTTCGCGAGTGTTTTGGTTCGCCTAGCGAACCCGCGATACTTCTTTGGGGCGGTTTAAGTCTGAGGCACTTAAATGTGCCATATTTTTAGTCATTCGCTAGGCGAATGAATCCTTCGCTAGGCGAAGGGTGCTGGGAGAAAAAGTGTATAAATAGAATTTTTACTTTTTGGAATGGATCTTTTGCTCATTTTACATTAGAATTGGTAGTTTACATTATTTTGAACATTGAAGCTTGTATTTTCACTTGGAGAAGCTGATTTTACATCCATTCTCGATTATTCGGCGTGGATGTTTATTCATCTCCTCTCTTTACTTGTCATCCAAGCTACCATGAGAAGTGGTAGCTAAACACTCAATGTTGAGGTTAGATGTAGTTGATTATGTTTTTATGTATTGATATTGATCTCTTGTATATGAACAAAGTCTTTGATCAATATAGATGATGTTGTTTTCTCTTAATGATCCATGTTTGAATTGTTTTGCTCTAGACATAGACTTTACAACTCTTGACCTAACAATTTCATCTCTTAAAAACCAAACTCTAGACATAGATTTGGGATTTTCTATTCGCATTGTATTGATCTTAATGATTGTTGCTTAGATTGTTAGCGTGAGACATCATCTAACGATCTAAACAACGATACTCACGATTTCGCTTTAGACATAAACATAGTCGGGACGATACGCAATTATATTGGTCGGAAATCGAGTTCATATGCTTGATTAATCGTTTATACATGAAATGGATTGACGAAACCTAACCTTAACATGCTTTATTCAAAACTTTTACAAAAATCTTTGTCACAATTTAATCTTTGCTACAAGTGAATGATAACAACAATTGAAACTTTTGAAACCATTAACTTAGAATATCGCAACTATTGAATGACACGCATCAAATATCCAAAAATCCATGTGGATACGATAACAAAAACCCACACTATTACTATTCTAACAAAATGGCGCCGTTGCCGGGGATTGTTAGTTGATATTGCAAGCATTGCGATAGTTGAGCTATTTTAAGCTTGTTACTACTTTATCTTGAACTTGTTAATCTGTTTGTTTAGTGTGCAGACTTAGTTTATGCGAGGGAAACTACCGGCGGATCAACTTCTTTTCGATCCTGAGATTGAGAGAACCGCTCGTAGAATCAATAGCCGAACTAGAAGAAGGAGGCAGCTAGGGAAACAGAGGCGAGAATAAGAGGAAAGTACTTCTACACCACCACTATTTCCACAAATACTTCCAGTTATGGAGGGAGATCCACCACCACCACCACCACCTGTTTCTAGGCCATGCACAAATAGTCTGAGGCATAATGCTCAGTTCGCTCGCCATGCACATAACGGTCGTCATGCTGAAATGAAGACCGGAATTCTTCAACTGTTATATCAAAGTCCATTTACGGGTATGGATCATGAAGATCATTTTACCCATCTTACAAAATTCTATGAAATAGCGGGAGTGACTGGTGCACCTGAAGCAGAAGAGGAGTCTCTGTTCAAGAGACTATTCCTGCATTCCCTCATTGGGAAGGCCAAGGAATGGTACCTTGATCAGTCAACTGCCATAATGACGGATTGGAATCAATTGGAAGAGAAATTTTTGGAGAGATATTTTCCTCACACTCGGTTTATGGAAGCAAAGACCGCCATCGCGGTATTCACACAAGGAGCTAATGAATCTCTCAACGAAGCTTGGGAGAGGTTCAAATCAATGTTAAGAAAGTGCAAAGGCCATGGTTTTGATGAATTGTCACAAATTCATATCTTTAGAAATGGGCTGCAACTTGTACACAAAACCTTGTTGGATGCCACCGCCGGTGGTTCCTTGTTAAGCAAAACTGCAGCAGAAGCCACAACTATCATTGATAAGATGGCCTTGAACGATCATCAAGGTAGTCACAATCGTGGACCTTCTCAACGAACTCCGGGAGTGTTGGAATTAGGAACAAATGATGCTATCCTTGCACAGAACAAATTATTATCACAACAGGTTGAGTTGCTAACTAAGCAAATGTCTAAATTGCCGCAACAATTCAAAGAGATGCAGGAATCTTCAAGTAAAAATGTGCAAGTGTTAGTGTGTGAATTATGTCGAGGTGACCATCCGACCGGTTATTGTCCTCCCGTTGTGGAGGAAGCAAATTACGCAGGAAATCAAGGTTACCAACCCCGTCCTCCGTATCAACAAGGCAACCAAGGTTACCAACAAAGGCCTAACCAAGGTTATCAACAACAATGGAGACCACAAGAAGCCGGTCCATCAAACCGTCAACAATATCAAAATTACACTCAACCTCCGCAAGCTCCCGTTGGAAATACAAAGATGGAAGACACTCTTACACAATTTATGCAAATGGCAATTTCAAATCAAAAGAATACCGATGCCGCCATAAGGAATCTTGAAACACAAGTCGGGCAATTATCAAAACAATTGGCCGACCAATAAAAAGGGCCCTTTACGGCAAATACGCTTCCGAATCCTAAGGATTGTAAAGCAATTCTCACAAGAAGTGGAAGAGAGATTGACATGGGTGTAGGTAAAAAGAGAGTGGAGGAGGAGGTTGTAGTTGAAAAAGAAAAAGATAGGGAAGAGATTGAAGTAGAAAAAAATGTTGAGGGTGTGATAGAAAAAAATGAGATAGAAAAAAATGAGAATGAGAAAAAAATAGAGAGTGAAGAAAGAGTGAAGAGAACTAAGAAGGGAAAAGAGCCGGTAAACAATATTCCGATTCAACATCTACCATATCCGCATGCTCCTACAAAGAAAGATAGTGCGAGGCACTATTCTCGGTTTATGGACATCTTCAAGCAATTACAAATAAATATTCCATTTTCCGAAGCTTTAGAGCAAATGCCTAAATATGCGAAATTCATGAAGGATATCCTCACAAAAAAGAAGAGGTATACGGATCAAGAGACGATTATGGTAGATGCTAGTTGTAGCGCCATCATTCAACGGACTCTCCCGAGGAAAGAATGTGATCCGGGACGAGTTACATTGCCGGTCACGATAGGAAACATGTATGTGGGCAATGGGTTGATTGATTTGGGTTCTAGCATTAACTTGATACCATTGTCGATTGTGAAACGGTTAGGACACATGGAATTAAGGTCCACTCAAATGACGTTGCAACTCGTAGATAAATCCACTACCCGTCCTCACGGTGTAGCGGAAGACGTGTTGGTCAAAGTGGACAAATTTTTGTTTCCGATTGATTTTGTTGTAATTGAAATGGAGGAGGACGATGATGCACCTTTGATTCTTGGAAGGCCTTTCATGAAAACTGCCCGTATGGCAATTGACATGGACGATGGTCTCATGAAAGTGAGAGTCCAAGATGAAGAGGTGTGTTTCAATCTTTATGATGCCATGAAGCACAAGAAAGATAAAGGTGATTTTTCCGAATTGATGTAACGGAGGAAGTAAGTTTTGAAGTTACAAACCAAATTCATGTCATAGATCCTTTACAAAGAGCTTTGGATGATTCCTTGGAAATATTCTCGGTTGAAGAAGAGCAAGCTCTTGAAGAGTGTTTGTTAGAGCTTGAAGCTTTAGAAGAATTGCAACCTTGGGAGTATGAAGAGGAAATTCTAAAAAAAGAGGTGAATGAAGAAAATTCCCAACTTGAGATGAAAGTGTTACCGCCAACCTTGAAGTATGCTTTTCTCGATGACGGCCATAATAAACCGGTGATCATCAGCAGTATTTTATCTGAAGTGGAGGAAAGCCGCTTAATTCAAGTGTTGAGGAAAAATCAAGATGCAATGGGATGGATGTTGTCCGATCTCAAAGGCATAAGCCCTTCGTATTGCATGCATAGGATATTCATGGAGGAGGACTTTAAACCGGTTGCTCAACCTCAACGCCGCTTAAATCCTGTCATGAAAGAAGTGGTTAGAAAAGAAGTAGTGAAGATGTTAGATGCCGGGATGATTTATCCTATTTCTGACAGCCCGTGGGTTAGTCCGGTGCATGTGGTACCGAAAAAAGGGGGATTAACGGTGGTCCGAAACGAGAAAAATGAGGTCTTACCAACAAAGACCATAACCGGGTGGAGAATGTGTATCGACTACCGTAGGTTGAACAAAGCTACGAGAAAAGATCATTTTCCTCTACCTTTTATGGATCAAATGCTCGAGAGGCTTTCCGGTCAACAATTTTATTGTTTTTTGGATGGATATTCGGGTTACAACCAAATTATTTTTAACCCGGATGATCATGAAAAAACAGGTTTTACATGTCCTTTTGGAATCTTTGCTTATAGGAGGATGCCGTTTGGATTATGTAATGCACCGGCGACTTTTCAGCGGTGTATGCAAGCTATCTTCTCGGATTTGATCGAAAAGACTATCGAGGTTTTTATGGATGACTTCTCTGTTTTTGGACAATCGTTTAATTTGTGCTTGAAAAATTTGGATACGGTGTTAGAACGGTGCGTGGAAACCAACTTGGTGCTTAATTGGGAAAAATGCAACTTTATGGTGAACGAGGGAATTGTTCTCGGTCACAAAGTTTCACCAAAGGGACTTGAAGTTGATAAAGCAAAAGTGGGTGTTATCGAGAAATTACAACCACCGATGAATGTCAAAGGTATAAGGAGTTTTCTTGAACACGCCGAGTTCTACCGTAGATTTATCAAGGACTTCGCCAAGGTCGCAAAGCCGTTGAGCAACTTGCTTGTCCAAGGTAAGATTTTTGACTTTGATGAGTCTTGTCTTTTTGCTTTTAATTGTTTGAAAAAAAGTTTAACAACCTCGCCGATAATCGTTGCACCAAACTGGAAATTGGATTTTGAATTAATGTGTGATGCTAGCGATTATGCGGTTGGGGCTGTTTTGGGTCAAAGGAGAACGAAAGTTTTCCACGCTATACATTATGCGAGCAAGGTTTTAAACGAAGCTCAGATTAATTATGCAACAACTGAAAAAGAGTTGCTTGCCATAGTGTATGCGTTGGAGAAATTTTGTGCCTATTTGATTGGTTCACATGTCATCGTTTACACGGACCATTCGGCTATAAGGTATCTGCTCACCAAGCCTGATTCAAAATAGAGGCTGATTCGGTGGATCCTTTTGTTACAGGAATTTGATCTTGAAATTAGTGACAAAAGGGATTCCGAAAATTTGGTGGCGGATCACTTATCCCGCCTGGTCAACGTTAACGTGACCAAGAATGAATTTGAGGTAAAAGAGGAGTTTCCAGATGAGAAACTATTTAAAGTGCAGGTTAGACCGTGGTTCGCCGACATGGCTAACTACAAAGCCACCAGATTGATACCGGACGGTCTAACTCACCACCAAAAATGGAAATTTTTGTCTGATGCCAAGTCATTTGTATGGGATGAACCCCATTTATTTAAACTTGGTGTCGACAACCTCCTCAGAAGGTGTGTGTCAATGGAGGAAGCCACAAATATTCTGTGGCATTGTCATAACTCTCCTTATGGAGGTCACTTTAATGGGTTAAGAACAGCCACTAAAGTCCTACAATCGGGCTTTTATTGGCCGTCCTTATTCAAAGATGCGCATGCGCATGCCCTTAGTTGTGACAAGTGCCAGAGAAGTGGAGGTATCTCACGGCGGCAAGAAATGCCTTTAAAAAATATGTTGGAAATCGAAGTTTTTGACTGTTGGGGGATCGACTTTGTCGGTCCATTCCCATCTTCCTTTTTCAATGAATATATTTTGGTCGCCGTTGATTATGTGTCTAAGTGGGTGGAGGCGATGGCTTGTGCTAAAGCCGACGGAAAAACTGTTGTCAAATTTTTGAAAAAGAACATTTTTACACGTTTTGGTACTCCGAGAGTGTTAATAAGTGACAGAGGATCTCACTTTTGTAACACTCAGCTTGACAAAGCTTTGGAGCAGTATGGTGTGAAGCACAAGGTTGCTACACCATATCATCCGCAAGCTAATGGTCAAGCGGAGGTATCCAATCGTGAGATAAAGCGTATTTTGGAGAAAACTGTTTCGGCCTCTAGAAAGGATTGGGCCAACAAATTGGATGATGCGTTGTGGGCGTATCGGACCGCTTTTAAGGCTCCGACCGGCCTCACACCGTTTAAAATGGTGTATGGTAAGAATTGCCATCTGCCCGTGGAGTTGGAGCACAAGGAATTTTGGGCCTTAAAATTTTTGAACTTTGATCCAACTCTTAGCGGTGAAAAAAGAAAAGAGCAATTACACGAGTTGGATGAATTGCGCCTGCAGGCGTACGATTCCAACAAACTGTACAAAGAACGTGTAAAGTCTTACCATGACAAAAGAATAATCACCAACCAATTTGAGGTGGGACAGCTGGTGCTGCTATTCAATTCTCAGTTAAAATTGTTCCCGGGAAAATTACGGTCTAAATGGTCGGGTCCGTTTCGGATTCGAGAGATCAAGCCTTATGGAGCAGTTATTATTGAAGACACAACAACTAATGAGAATTGGACAGTTAATGGACAGAGGCTGAAAGTTTATCTTGGAGGAGATTTCGAGCGGAATCCCGCCATTGTTCCCTTCCGCGATCCGTGAGATTGCGGTGGACCGTCGAGCTTAGCCGATGTTAAACAAGCGCTTGTTGGGAGGCACCCCAACATTGTAAGTATTACTGTTATTTCTGTTTTGAGAATGTTTAGTTATCATTTTGATGCCTTAAAAGTTGTGGTACATTTTGAAAAATTTTGAAAATTCTGGTCTTGTTCGCTGGCATTCGCCTAGCGAGCTGGGGCGAGCATTCGCTGGCCTTCGCTCCGCGAACCCAGCGAGACAGACCAACCCAGGTTTTACCACATCAGAAAAAAATGAATTGTGGGTGGGCCACCTAATTGGGCCCATGACCCACTTTGAAATCAGAATAGAGGGGGAAAAAACCCTAGCCCCTTGGTCACCATTTTCCTCCGTTTGCAAGTTTTTTTTCTCATTTCCTCTCTAGAGCTTCAACACTCATCTCTTTCAATTTTCCATTTGCCCTAACCCACCACTAACAGTGCGAAATCCAGGTTTGTATACTCTTTACAGTTTATTTCGTTATGCATTGTTTTTGTTCTTGGTTGTGCAAGTTGGGTTTTGTGAAAAATTTGGATCCTCTGTCATTTTACTTTTGTCTTGCATGTTAAAAACTACATAGGCATTATGACTAGAGTAATATTTGAAATTAGGAGATGGCTGTTAGACTGGTTTTGACTGTGTTTTTCCGAAATTTCGCGGGTTCGCTGGTTTGTTCGCTTCGCGAGTCTGCGCGAGCATTCGCCAAACTTCGCCTAGCGAACCTGGCGCGAACAGAAGCAAATTTTCAAAATTTTTTTTATATGCATGCTGGTCTCTGGCTAGTTGTTTTTGAGTCACTAATGCGTTTGTTGCCTTTGTTTGGTTTTATTGTTTGTTATGTACAGATGGCACCAAAAACTGCAGTTCACGCGGCTAAGAAGCGAAAGGCTTCAACCTCGAGACAAGTACCCGTGCGTTTTGATGAAGAACGATTCAGGGGGGCTAAGCAGGCAGCCATATATGAAACCCTTGAAAGAAAGCACATCTTGGCAGAGAAAAGGTTCCTTCTGAGTGATCGTGGAACTTACCGGACAATTGATGCTTTGTTCGTGGCAAAGAAATGGGATCGTTTGATGATGCCTCTGGATGGCTATAATGCTGAAATTGTTCGGGAATTTTATGCGAATGCATTGCCGGATGATGGAGAAAGATTTAGCTGGGCCTCTTGGGTTAGAGGCATTGTTGTGAGATTTGATCGTAGGACGATCAACACTATTTTGGGAGACCCTTTGCCGTTGATTAGTTCTGAGCTGGATGCATATCATCGAGATCTGCATCTCCACCGTGATACTGGAAGGATGACCCGGGATTTACTTCTGGAAGGTAAAGAAGTTGAGCTGAATTCATCCGGGGCACCAATTAGATTCAGACGGGTGGACATGCAACCTTTAGTTCAGCTTATTCTGTTATTTGTGCTCACTAACATTTGTCCCACGTCGCATCATAGTACAGTTCCTATCGCACTGGCTCATCTTATCCACAGCATTCAGATGAATGTGCAGATTGATGTGGCCCGCATCATTGCGGATGAAATCAAGGCTATTGTGTTAAGTGGCTTGGGAGGTAGTGAGGCGCGCAGGAATGCCCCGCTTGCTTTTCCATGTTTGATCATGACCTTGTGTGCTCACTCTAGTGTAGATATTCTAGCCCGCAGGCAGGTCACTATTCCATCTGCTATTGATGATCGGTATGTGGATAAGTTATGTAAAGCTAGGGGGTAGGTGGAGAGTCTTCTAGGGCTGCTGATGATGATGCTGCTAGTGCTGGTGGAGGTTCTGAACCGGCGTCGCCGGCCTTTTATCCATATCAGTAGGAGATATGCCAATACAATTGGGATTGGATGGCTGCGCAGCAGCGTGCTATGTCTGACATCCATGATTCTTTGCAGGTTCTTCAGTTACAGATCTGTGACCCTACTTCTGAGCAGATGATGAGGAGGCTGGAGTTGAGACTGTTGGTGACAATGATGGTGAGGACGATGCTGATGATGATGAGGGTACTGAGATACTGGTGGTGACTGAGTCTGATGAGGACTGATTTTTTGTGATCTTAGACTTGTACACTTCCTTTGAGCATCAAAGTGAAGTTTCTTTTATTTTGTTTTCTTTTTCAGCTTTTACTAGTCTAGTATTAATGTACTCGTACCCGTGTGGTACTTTTTGAATTATGTAGGTGTTTTATACACCAGGCACTTTATGGTTATTATTAGTAATAATTATGGTTTGCAGTAAAAAAATTTGTTTCGCTTTACTAATAAATTGTTGGTTTTTAATTATAGTAGTAAGTGTGTTTTTGTATGTGTTATTTTGATTTTTCTTCTTTGATGGTGGAACTTTGGGAAGTAGGTTGGACTCTTGTGATTAAAGAAAAATTCCTCCAAGATGTGAGGGCTATGATAGTACCGTAAGCATTGTGTTGCGACAAGGTATATCGTTACCTTGATTCAATAATTTTTTTATGTTTTAGAACTTTGTGTCTTGGGCAAGTGTAAATGTGTTTCATGTTACAACTTCTTTTGAATACATATGTCATTTTAGGATCTGAAACTAGTAAAGTGAGAAGCCTCAAAATTGTATTATATGATAAGGAGTGTTGATGAATGTTGTCTTTATTTTTAATTCATGCCTTATCTTGTGACCATGTGATTTTGTGGAAGTAGGAGAAGTGATCAAGGCAACTTTTTGTTAGTGAGCACAACTATGCCCAAATATTAATTCACCTGTGAGTAGTGAGTATTCGGTAGCCCCTTTGAGCCTTAACAGTTTAGAACTCAATTGAATGATGAACTTGTTTTATGTACATAATTTGCAAGTTTGGTTCATCATTGAATTTGGTGAGTTTCTAACATTTTCTTCTTTAACCTTTGTAAATTGTTTATTTTGACTTCCTTGCCCTAAAAAGCAAGGAACATTCACTTTAGGTTGAGTTGAAAATGAGTTGGGGAGAGAATAAAAAGAAGATGGGTGCATTACTCCAAATTTTGAAAAAAAAATTTCAAGCAAGCATGTAAAGAAAAGAGTGTGAATATATTGTACAAAAGAGAAAATGCTTGCTTGAGCAAAAAAATAATAGAATCAATAAGTGTGCACGGTAGTTTGTGAAGGTGGAATGACAAATTGGTGAAATGAAGTGTGTTGTGTAAATATGTATATAGTGAATGTTCTTTTGCTTCGGCAATTTCGTTTCAATGGCCGTTAGAAATGTCCCTTTTTTGTTCACCCGACCAAGCTACAACCCTTAAAGCCCTTAGTGATCTTTTACTTCCATGATTTCTGTTATGATCATTGAGATATGATATGAATTGCTTAGTATTGCATCATTTGTCATTTGAGTGTAATTGTCCCGTGCTTGTATGCACGTTTGCCTTCAATCCTATTTCGAAGAGGAATGTAGTATGCCATGTGTATGATGAATTAGTTGTCTCTTGAAACATTGTTGAAATTGTTTAAGAGTCAGTTCTTTTACGTTTTGAGTTCTTGAATTGCGTAATTGTTGCATTGTTGTGATCGTTGTTTAGCTGAGCCATTTTTCGTGTCTTGGTTGAATTTAATCCTCGAGCAAATCCTCGTAAGAGGCATACTTTGCTTGAGGACAAGCAATGAGTTAGTTGGGGAGAGTTTGTTAGATGTCAATCATGATATATTTGTGTATGAATTATTTGGCATTTTTCATGACTTTTCATGTGGAATAGGTTGATTTTAGTGTGGATTGATGTTGTTGTGCATTATTTGACATATACTTGTGGTGCTTGTAATTTGTGTGCTTAATGTGCAGAAATAGGAATGAAAAGATCAAAGTTTGAAGACACAATGAAATTGTGCAAGCTGCCCAAAATTTGATGTGCAACAGCATTCGCTAGGCGAGTGCTGGCGAAGCTTCTAGCGAAGGTCAGGGAGTATGCCAGCGAGGGGGGTGGCAGAAAGTATGCAAAACCTACAGTAGGAAAACTGAGTAAATTCGCTGGGCGAGGAAACCAACGAATGCTCGCTGATGTGTTCGCTGGGCGAAGGTGCCAGCGAAGGGGTGGTAGAAACTTTCATTTTTAAAACATCCAAACTTCGCTGGGCGAGTGGGCTGGCGAAGGTTCGCTTCGCGAGTGTTTTGGTTCGCTTAGCGAACCCGCGATACTTCTTTGGGGCGGTTTAAGTCTGAGGCACTTAAATGTGCCATATTTTTAGTCATTCGCTAGGCGAAGGGTGCTGGGAGAAAAAGTGTATAAATAGAATTTTTACTTTTTGGAATGGATCTTTTGCTCATTTTACATTAGAATTGGTAGTTTACAGTATTTTGAACATTGAAGCTTGTATTTTCACTTGGAGAAGCTGATTTTGCATCCATTCTCGATTATTCGGCATGGATGTTTATTCATCTCCTCTCTTTACTTGTCATCCAAGCTACCATGAGAAGTGGTAGCTAAACACTCAATGTTGAGGTTAGATGTAGTTGATTATGTTTTTATGTATTGATATTGATCTCTTGTATATGAACAAAGTCTTTGATCAATATAGATGATGTTGTTTTCACTTAATGATCCATGTTTGAATTGTTTTGCTCTAGACATAGACTTTACAACTCTTGACCTAACAATTTCATCTCTTAAAAACCAAACTCTAGACATAGATTTGGGATTTTCTATTCGCATTGTATTGATCTTAATGATTGTTGCTTAGATTGTTAGTATGAGACATCATCTAACGATCTAAACAACGATACTCACGATTTCGCTTTAGACATAAACATAGTCGGGAGGATACGCAGTTATATTGGTCGGAAACCGAGTTCATATGCTTGATTAATCGTTTATACATGAAATGGATTGACGAAACCTAACCTTAACATGCTTTATTCAAAACTTTTACAAAAATCTTTGTCACAATTTAATCTTTGCTACAAGTGAATGATAACAACAATTGAAACTTTTGAAACCATTAACTTAGAATATCGCAACTATTGAATGACACGCATCAAATATCCAACAATCCCTGTGGATACGATAACAAAAACCCACACTATTACTATTCTAACATCTTGCTGCATGGTTGGCCAATAATACCCTGCCCGGAGGGCCTTGCGGGCAAGGGACCTTCCTCCTAGGTGCTGGGCGTAATGCCTTCATGGATTTCTCGTAAAACATGAGGGACAACCTCCTCCTCTATGCACTTGAGTAGTGGGATGGAGAAGCCCCGTCGGTAGAGTTTGTTTTCGAGGATGACGTACGAGCAAGCTCTTCGTCTGATGGTGTTGGCCTCCTTGGGGTCATCCAGAAGTTCGTCCCTGGTGAGGTAGTTGTACACGGGCGTCATCCAGCAATCACTGTCCCCGATCGCGTGCACGTGTAGGGTCGAGGATCCCTTATCGATGCTGGACCGGGGAAGTATCTCTTGGATGACTGACCTGTTTCCGCCTTTCCTCTTAGTGCTTGCTAGGTTGGACAAGACGTCTGCTCGCACATTGTGTTCGCGTGGAACATGTCTTACTTCTACCGTTCTGAACTTCGACATATTTTCCTTGACTAGGGTGAGGTATTCAGAGAGTCTGTCATTTTTGGCTTGATACTCCCTGGATATCTGGTGGGCCACGAACTGGGAGTCCGTGCAGATGACGATTTCTTCAGCCCCTAGGTCTTCGGCTAGACGCAACCCGGCGAGGAAGGCTTCATACTCGGCCTGGTTGTTCGACGTGGGAAAGGACAATGTGAGAGAAGCCTCGACTATGGTCCCTTCGTCGTTCTCCAGAATTATTCCTGCCCCGCTGCCGCTCGAGCTGGATGCTCCGTCCACGTAGATGGTCCATCTGTTTGCTATGTGGGACGAGGAGTCTGAGAAGGTTAATTACGCTACGAAATAGGCCAGGGCCTGAGCTTTAAGAGCTTTTCTGCTTTCATACTAGACGTCGAATTAGGACAGTTTCAGTGACCATTTAAGCATTCGCCCCGCCATGTCTGGTCATCCCAGTAATTGCTTGATGGGCTGATCCTTCCTTACCACGATCGTGTGGGCCAAGAAATAGTGTCTCAGTCGTCTGGCAGCGTTGACGGCCAATGCTACCTTCTCTATCTGCTGATATCGCAACTCCGCGTCCTGCAACGCTTTTCTCGTGAAGTATACTGGCCTTTGCCCGCTAGGATTCTCGCGAATGAGAACGGCGCTAACGGCCTCGGCAGTGACGGCTAGGTACAGGAACAAGACTTCCTCGGTATCTGGCCGTGATAATACGGGCGGTTTTGACAGAGCTTACTTCAAGTGAAGGAGGGATGCTTCGCATTCTTCGGTCCATTCGAACGCTGCTTCTTTTCGCAAGAGCTTGAAGAAAGGAAGGGCGTGTTGGGCAGATTTTGCGACGAAGCGGGACAACGAGGTAAGTACTCTGTTGAGGGACTGGATGTTCTTCTTAGACGTAGGTGTTGGGAACTCAGAGAATTCCCAACATTTGTCGGGGTTAGCTTCTATTCCTCGTTCCGTTAGGTAGAAGCCAAGGAATTTACCTCTCGTACGCCGAACGTGCACTTCTCTGGGTTAAAACGCATTTGATACTTTCTTGCTTGCTCGAAAATTTTGCGAAGATGTGTGACATGATCTAGTTCTTCGTGGGACTTGACGATCATGTCGTCCATGTATACCTCGAGCATGTCGCCTATTTGTCCTTGGAAGACTTTGTTCATCATTCGTTGGTACGTAGCGCCGGCGTTCTTCAGTCCGAAGGGCATTACATTGTAGTAATAGTTGTCCGATTCGGTCATGAAGGCCGTGTAAGTTTTATCGCTCGCGGCCATTGGGATTTGGTTGTAGCCCGAGTAGGCGTCGAGGAACGATAAAAGTTTAAAACCTGCTGAGTTATCTACGAGCTTATCTATATTAGGGAGGGGGTAGGCGTCCTTTGGAGAGGCCTTATTAACATCAGTATAATCAACGCACATTCTCCATTTGCCATTATTTTTTCTTACAAGTACAACATTTGAGAGCCATGTAGTGTATTTGGCCTCAGAAATAAACCTAGCTTCTAGAAGGTCTTTGACAGCTTTCTCCGCGGCTTCCATCTTCTCCGGGGACTATTTCCTTCTGCGCTGGGCAACGACTTTGACGGCCAGATCAATTGTAAGCTGATGGCAAGCAACGGAGGGATCCAATCCTGGAATTTCAGCCACGCTCCATGCGAACAAGTCTGCGTTTTCCCGGAGGCACGCTTTTAGTTGTCTCTTGGCCAGGTCGGGGAGGTCTGCTCTGATCTTCACTCCCCGTTGGGGGTCTTCTCCGAACGGAACGATCTCGAAGTTGCCATCTGGGATAGGGCATAGGAGATGGCCGCTGTTGTTGGACTGGCTGCCCGAAGTCGTTGGGTCTTTGGCGTGATCTTCCTCGCTGAAACGGCTGTCCAAGTCGATAGATTCGACTTGGGGGAGCGGTTTTGGCTGCTCGGAGCTGCTGGGCAGAGGGGGACGACCAGAAGTCCTCGGCCTTCCTGAGAGGGTGCTTAGTCCTTTTGATGCTGCTTCAAAGCATCGACGGGCAGCTTCGATATCGCCGTGGAGTGTGGCGACCATCCCTTCAGAAGTGTAGTACTTCATCTTGAGATGTACGGTGGAAGGCACTGCGATCAACTCTTCCAGGGTTGGCCTTCCAAAAATGCACTGGTATAGTGACGGGCATTCAATTACCAGAAACTGTGCTTTAATTTCTCGGGTTGTCCTTCCTGAACCGATGGTTAGGATGTGCTCTACGTAACCCCGGGGCCTCGTCACCGCTCCGTTGAATCCTTGTAGGTCGGATCCAACGTATGGAGTAAGGTGGGAGTCGTCCAGCTGCAGCGTTTCGAACAGGTGGTTGTACATTATATCAACTGAACTGCCATGGTCCACGAGTATTCTGCGAACGTCGAAGTTTGCCATCCTTTCCCGGATAAGTAGTGAAATGCTTGAGTTCGGTGCCCCGCCGAGGAGCTCCTCCTTGTAGAAGGAAATATGAGCGGATCCTTTGTGAGCGGTATCCAGCGTGGTGACTTCATTGGAGCTTTTGCTGATCAGTTGATCGAATCTCCTCTTGACTGAACCGATCGTGATTTTGTTGAATCCACCACCAGAGATGACCATGGCTGATAGGAAGGCCTCCCACGGGCTGTGAGCAACGAGGAAAGTGGAGACGGGCAGACTATCAGGGATGCGGAAGTCTTCTGGCCGAGTTATGGACATAGCGACCTGTACGTTGGTGTCATCGGAGGGCGGAGTCTCTTCTGCAGCCTTCTTGCTCTCCTGGGTTTCTTGCCGGGGAGCTTCTTTCTTTTTCGCGAACTGCTTCAGGTGGCCGTCGTGAATGAGGATCTCTATGGCATCTCTGAGGTGGATGCATTCTTCCGTCGTATGGCCGTGGCTCTTGTGGAAGCGGCAATACTTTGACTTATCTACACCCAGTCTGGCCGGCAACTGTTTGGGGAAACAGACGCCCGCCTGCTTGAATTCTGAGTTGGCACATTCGGACAAGATCTTCTCCCTCGAGGCAGTGAGGGGGGTATAATCATGGAACCGCCCGGAAGGTCCCTTTTGTTCGCGTGCATCGCATGGCCGATCGTCGCGTCTTTTATCTCCTCGACGGGATGTCAAGGGTTCTTCAGCTCTGGATGACCGGGCACCTTCTTGGTTTCGAGAAGCTCGGACAGAGTGGGCAGCAACCTTTTCCTCGTATTTTATGTGTGACTGGGCTTGGAGGAGAAGGGCGTTAAGGTTCCTCGGTGGATCGAGGCCGATGGCTTTTGCGAAGTCTGAGCCAGGATGTAATCCCTGCTCGAGCAGGAATTTCTTCATCTCGTCGGTCGTTGGCACTTGGACGGCCTCCTTGTTGAACCGCTCAATGTAGGCCCGAAGAGGCTCATCTCTTCCCTGTACGACAGCTCCGAGGGACGCCTCGGTCTTTGGATGGCGTCGTGATGCAGTAAAGTGGCGGGAGAAAATCCTCCCCAGCTGCCTCCAGGATGTAATGGATTCTTCTGGCAGCTGTTTGTACCATGTCATTGCTCCCTTCCAGAGCGTGGTTGGGAACAAGCGGCATTTGATGGCTCCTCGTACACCTCTGTAGTCCAAAAGAGCATCTATGTTTTCTATGTGCTCGTCTGGGTTTGTGGTTCCATCGTAAGTCCCTAGAGACGGAGGTTTCTCTAGTCCTTTGGGAAGATGGGTGGCCAGGATCCTGCGGGACAACGGGCCGCGAGGCTCGTCGTCGCTGTCTGAACTTGGAGTTGATGGTGACTGTTATCTGCGTTCGCGGCGGCGGTCTCTGCGAGGTGACGGTGAACGTAGACGGTCACAAGGTCTGACTGGCGGAGAGTGCCTATCCTGCCTCGTTTTCTTGTGTCTTGGTGATGATCGATCTCGCAGGGAAATCTGGTCGCGCTTGCGAATGTGTTGAGATTCAGGCTCACGCCTCGTCATACGGTCTTCCCCGCGCCTAGGTGGCGGGCTTCTTGATTTCCGGTGTTTATTCTTCAGAGGAGAGGATCTTGGAAGAGATACTTCCTCGAGAGCTCCTATCCTTTCTCCTTGCTGCAAGATAAGGAGGTTTGTGCGGTTGACAGCTTTTAGAAGAGCTGCAACGGTCAGGTCGGCGCTGGGAGAGCCAGGAATTGGTCTTTCACCCGACGTTAGCTGTTTGCCTCCTTGCTCAGTGGGAGGAGGAGTTGGAGACGCAGTGGCCCCGTCTCGAAGGAAACGGGGATCAGAAAGTAACAAAGAACTGCCGTCAACGTCCATCTTGTTGACGGGAACGAGAACCGTAGCGTCAGCACCTTTTGCGGAGGTCTGAGCGGCCATATGTGGGCGGATCAAAGAAAGTATGTTTTGATCTTTTAGTTTCCGAGGAGGAAAGAAAGAAGGGGAAAACAAGGAGTTCCCACAGACGGCGCCACTGATCCGGAGTATTCGAACGGGTCCACATAAGCTGGTCGTCAGAAGGCAAGGTGCTCGGCTGGATGCTGGTCGTCAGGCGTGCAAGGTGTTCGGCTTGTGAATGAGGAGAGGAGAAGGTGTACCTGCAAGGCACTCCGACGCTCAAGTAAGAAAGGGTCAGAGAAAAGGGGCAAGTACAAAGTGTATTCTTAGGGTGAAAATATGATACCTGACCCTCTCAAGCGAGAGGGTTTATATAGAGCCCCCAGCGCGTGGCCAACGGTCCTATTTTCGGGGCGAAATAACCGTTTTCCCCAAAGAATACGTAACTGCCCAAATTAGCCGTTATGTCGGGCAGGGTGCCAGAAACTAGCCGTTATGTCGGGCATAGACGTAGTTCCGGGCACCTGTCCTTTGCTGTCCGGGCAGCGAGGAAGCCGTGCGTAACGGGCGTAAAGGCCGAGGAGGAACGTTCCTTGCCCGGTTGGAGGGGCAGACATGTCATTTTTGCCCCTCTGTGGATTGGGCTTAGGCAATTTGGGCCGCTCTGGAGCAGAGATGGATTGGGCCAATTCTAGCCATTGGTCCAGTCCAGAACACTAATTTTATGTTAGTTTTTTTTATTATAGTTGTTTTTAATTTTATGTTAGTTTTTTATTATAGAAAATGACAACAAAGTTTGCTGCTATTCTTTCTTAAATGGTTAAACCAATTGTTTTAAAAACTATTTTTAATGTTTTAGATGACACAACATTATTATGCATGAGCCTTTGTATTCTCTATAAAAGATCCAATATTTTTGGTGCTAGAAAATTAAAAGTGTTAAAGACAAATGATATGAAAGCATGTTGATTGTCGAAACACACTTTCTCATGTTTGACCACATTACTTGAAGTGACTTTGAGAGTTGTATGTCCCACAGTAAAATCTCAAGTCCTATGTCACACCAGTGGAGAAACTCTAGTCAAATCTCATATGCATGGTTTCCTTGTTAAATGTAATTCAAATTCAAGTTGTTTAGTTTCAATTTCATTTTGTTTTGTATTTGAGTTTGGGTTAGGGTATATAAACCCAAAGTTAGTTACAATTGTAACATATTGAAGTTGAGATTGAGTTTGTTGAGATTCAAAACTTTTGTTACGTTTCTCTCTCTCTCTCTCTCTCTCTCTCTCTCTCTCTCTCTCTCTCTCTCTCTCTCTCTCTCTCTCTCTCTCTCTCTCTCTCTCTCTCTCTCTCTCTCTCTCTCTCTCTCTCTCTCTCTCTACTACTACTACTACTACTAAAAAAATGCAATTTAGAGACGAAAATTAGTGAGGGAAGTAAATCCCTCAGTAATTGCGAAGGATTTAGTGAGGAAAAACGATAACCATGATAAAATTTAAATGGGCAAACATTAGTGCTGAGGTTTTTGACGGAACTATTCCGTCACAAAAAATCCCTCACAAATTTAATAAGACTAAATTTAATGTGAGATTTTACGATGAATTTTATTCCTCCGTGATATTTTCGTAACAAATTTTTTCATAAATACATTAAATCATATCAATAAAGAATTCTGTGAGAGAATTATTCCATCTCTAACATTTTTTTATAAACAATTAAAACTTGAATTTTTTTATGACATTCTAGAATAAATTATTTTTGATGACATATATATTTTTTATTATAGTAAATTATTTTTTAAAAATTAATAAATATAATAAATATTATGTAAATAGTTACTTTTTATTAAAACGAATTTTGGTGTCTATATTCAAAAATATAAATATTAATCAATACAAAACGATTAATATTTATATTTATAAGTATAAATTTTGAAATAAAAAGAAATATTAATTTGAATGAAAGTTTTAATAAATATAAATAGGATTGGATACAATTATATAAAATATATAGATAACTATATATTTTCAGTATTTTATTTTATATATTAAAATTAATAATAAAACTAAGATTATGATATACTAAAATAACACATAAGTAAAATAAAAAACAACCTAAATTATATTAAAGTCTAGCAAAATAATTTTGTTGACCTATTAATTGAGTTAAAAATATAAAATTAATCTAAATTATTTCAATTTTCATCTCACTAATCCCAAAAACTCTAAACAAATTTCAGTTTCCCTCTCTTTTTTTGGAAAAAAAAATTTCCCTCACTTTTTCCATTATTTTTTTCCCTCTTCTAAAAAAAAACTAAGATTCGCGAACCTTTTCGTTCCTCTTTGACAATTCCTCTCCCCAAAAAAAAAAAAAACTCAATTGACTCAAGCCTTTTTTTACTTCTCTAAGAACCACTCCCTTTTTCTATAACTATTTCTCACTTTATTTGTAAAATAAAAAATGGGCTTCAAATTCTCTCATGTATAACTCTCTTCCATTTCCTCTCAACAATATCAAATCTGTAAAATATTGCTTGCTTTCATCTCTCATCTACGAAATGAAGTCTCTCAAACCCTAAAACCTCAAATTTTACATCTCTTAAATTTCATGATGTTACGATAACACCACATGTCGCTATAACAACAACTTTCTTCGGAAATTGGTTTGGATAATGGTAATTTCATTCCTTATTTTTTTTCTATTTAAATTTTTAATTGAGAGAAAGAAAACAAGTTTCTGTTGGAAATTCACCACAACCTATGGGAATTCCACTTCAATCTTGATCTCAAGATTGTTCACAAACACACAAACACGCAATGGCAATGATAAAGATGAGAACAAGAACAGCAAGAAAGAAACGAGAGAAATGAGAAATATTTGGAGGAAAAGTGTTACCCACGAACTGTGGGATTTCTGTTATTGATCTTTCACTTGCTAACTGCAACTGTGAAATACAAGAATGTGTTGTTCTTCAATATACAAGGGATACTCCCTATTTATAGATTTAGGTTTACTTAATCTCCAAGTAAAAGCCCAAAACTATAAAAGCCCAAAATATATATTTTGAACTATGTCAAATCAAATCCAATCTAAATCAAATCTAAAACGAATCTGTCGAAGCAACCTAAGCAATTCGACACTAAGCTAATTCGACACTATAATGATTTCGACACTATGAATTATAATTTAACACACCACCTAATTCATTGTGTCTAAATTATCTACATTCATCATCGATCTTAGCTTCTTGAACATTTCGACCTGCACTCCCTTCGTCATGATATCTGTTATCTGATTCTCAATTCTGCAGTGTTCCAAATTCATCTTCCCTTCTGCTACCTGCTCTCGAAGATAATGGAACCTCATTTCGATGTGCTTGCTTAGACCATGTGCTATTGGATTCTTCGCCAAGTTGATAGCTCACATGTTGTCGATCTTCATGGTAATTGCTCCATGACTCTTCCCTGTAATCTCTTCGACCAAGTTCACCATCCAAGTTGTTTGACATGCACAAAGAGAAGCAGATATATATTCTGCTTCGCATGATGACAATGCCACTACTGGCTCCTTTCTCGAACTCCAAGCAACTGGTGCACCACCTAACATAAACATATATCCAGCTGTGGATTTTCTATCCTCAGCATCACTACACCAACTAGAGTCTGTGTATCCCACTAACTTGCATTCTTTCCCTTCATTAGCTGCAGGAAACAAAATGCCATAGTCGAGAGTCCCTTTCAGATACCTCAGTATCCTCTTCGTCGCTGTTAGGTGTGATACCTTTGGCTTCTGCATGAATCTACTTACCATACCCACACTGTATGCTAAGTCAGGCCTTGTGTGACAAAGGTATCTAAGTGACCCAATAAGTTTTCTGTATTGGGTTGGGTCGACATCATCTTCATTCGGGTCCCTCGACAGTTGCAGTCTGGTCTCAGCTGGAGTCAAAGTTGGGTTGCAATCTTGCATCTCAAATCTCTTGAGTATTTCGCTTGCATATCTTCTTTGGTACATCATCAAACCTCTACTAGTCTTGTAGAATTCAATTCCAAGGAAATATGAGAGATTTCTCAAGTCTGACATTTCAAACTCCTCACTTAGGTCATGTTTGAAATCTTCGATCTCCTTCTTGCAACTTCCTGCTATCAATAAATCATCGACATAGAGGCATAGTATAAGCAATTCATTATTGCTTCTCCTTACATACACTCCATGCTCAGTTGTACACTTCACAAATTCCTTCTCCCTTAAGAAGCTGTCGATTTTCTTATTCCAACCTCTTGGAGCTTGCCTAAGTCCATACAGGGCTTTATGCAACCTGTACACCTTTCCTTCTTCGCCTCGTTTCACATACCCAGCTGGTTGTGCGACCTAAACTTCTTCATCTAAGGGGTCATTAAGGAATGCACATTTCACGTCCATCTGACATGTGTGTCAATTGTTCATATTTGCTAGACCAACAACCAACCTGATTGTTTCGATCCTAGCAACAGGTGTGAACATTTCATCGAAGTCGATTCCTTTCTTCTGAAGAAATCCTTTCACCACAAGTCTCGCCTTGTGTCGAGTTACTTCTCCTCTAGGATTCACCTTCACCTTGTAAACCCACTTCACATCAATTGCCTTCTTCCCTTGAGGAAATTCGACAAGTGACCAGGTGTTGTTGTCTTCGATGGACTCTAACTCCTCATTCATTGCTTTCACCCACTTTGAATCTTTCAATGCTTCAGCTGCATTGACTGGTTCGACATCTACGTAGAAAGCATAATGTACCAGCTCACCCTCTTCATTGACCATATCATCTGATGTAATTACACATTCTTGCAACCTTGCAGGCATGTGTCTTGTTCGTTGAGGTCTGCTTGAACATGCTTCATCTGCAACTGGTTCCTGTCGAACTTCTCTTTTGACTTCAGTAGTTGGTTCTTCACAAGAGATTCTCACTGAATCCTTCTTGGCATTCTCAGTCCAATCCCATTCTTTAAGCTCATTTATGATCACGTCCCTGTTGATCACTACCTGCTTATTCACTGGGTCGAACAACTTGTAACCTCCAGTCGAATGATATCCTATCAAGATCATCTGATTTGACTTGTCATCAAGCTTCCTTCTCAACTGATCTGGCACATGTCTATGTGCTATAGATCCAAACACCTTCAAGTGACTGAGGCTAGGCTTGACACCAGACCAACATTCTTCTGGCGTAATTTCTTCAAGCTTCTTTGTCGGACATCTGTTCAAAAGATATGTTGCCGTCGAAACTGCTTCTCCCCATAATTCTTTGGGTAGATGCTTTCCATTCAACATACTTCTTACCATGTTCATGATGGTTCTGTTCTTGCGTTCTACAATCCCATTTTGCTGTGGAGTGTAGGGTGGCACCACCTCATGCATAATCCCTTCTTTTTTACATAATGCATCAAACTCTTTCGACACATATTCTCTACCACCATCAGTCCTCCGAGTTTTCAACTTTCGACCACTCTGTCTTTCGACCATGAATTTGAATATGGAAAATACCTCGATCACATCACTTTTCTTCTTGATGGGGTAAGTCCACAAATTTTGACTGTAATCATCTATGAACGTGACAAAGTATCTGTTGCCACCAATCGAATCCACCTGGATTGGACCACATACATCAGAGTATATGAATTCCAGAATTGCCTTCGACTTCCTTCTTGCATCCTTGCTGAAGCTATTCTTGTGTTGTTTCGACTGGACACACTCTTCATAAACTTCACTTGGAATGTCGATTTCTGGTAATCCTGAACATATTTCTTCTCTTCAGCTCCCTGATGTCATTGAAGTTGAGATGGCCTAGTCGAAAATGCCATAACCACTCATCTCTGCTGGCTTCAGTTGCTAAGCACTTGTGCTCCATCACCTTGAGTTCAATCTTGAAGGTCCTATTCTAAGACATTGGAGCCTTCAAGATTAACCTACCACCTGCGTCGAGAACTCTCATCATCTTGTCTTCGACAACTACCTTATAGTTCTTTTCGGCCAGCTGCCCTATACTGAGCAAATTACTCTTCATGCCTGGAATGTACAACACATTGGAAATTGTTGACCTTTTTCCATCTATCCTCATAATCAGAACATCACCAACACCTTCAACTGCTAGAGTGTTGTCATTTGCAAACTTCACTGTGTTCTTCGACGAGGGTTTCATGTTGACAAACCAATCTTTCCTTCCAGTCATGTGTGATGAGCATCCTGATTCCAAGTACCACTAATCTTGGAATCTTTCTTCATCTCTTGTTGTGACCATCAGCAACGTCTCTTCTTCTTCATGTTTCGCCAGCTTTGCATCAGTTTCTTGATTTTTCTTCTTTTCTGGACAGTTACTAACATAGTGGCCATACTTCTGACAATTGAAACATTGAATGTGACTCTTGTCTGATTTTCGATCACCACCTTTTCCTCTACCTGCAGCACCACCTCTTTGGTTGCTTTGATTCCAGGATTTCTTCTGGTTCGACTGGTTTCCTACTTTATCTTTGTTTCCATTCCAGCTTCCTTTGCCTTTCCTTTCCTTTTCTGACTGCGTCTGCAAAGCCATATCACTTTTCGACTTTCCTGCAGCTCTCTCAGCCATCCTTTGTTCATGAGACTCAAGCGTCCCTTGAAGCTCTTCCTTCGTCAATAATGACAAGTTTTTCGCTTCTATGGCTACTACCACGTGGTTGAATTTTAGAGCCAATGACCTTAAGATATTTTCAACAACTAATCTTGATGTCAACACCTCTCCACATACCTTGATTTGATTCACCAGCTTTGTAACTCTGGTGAAGAAATCTGTTATACTTTCGTTGTCTTCCATCTGAAGCAACTCATAGGTTCTCTTGTGAGTTTGTAACCTCACCTCTTTTACCTTCTCTGTGCCTCCAAATGACTTTTCAAGAATCTCCCACGCTTCCTTTGCTGAATCTACATCGCTAACTTTTTCAAAGTTATCTGGATCAACACACTGATGGATTATAAAGAGAGCTTTATAATCTTTCTTCTTCAACTCTTTGTGTGCAGCCTTTTCTTGATCCGTCACATTCTCCCCAAGCGGTGTAACTCCTTCCTTCACAAGATCCCAAAGATCTTGATAACAGAAAACCACCTTGATCTGCTTGCACCAATTCTCATAATTGTCTTTCTTGAGAATCGGAAGACTCGCCGAAAAATGCCCATTTGGATAGTTTATCGCCATCACGATTTTCCTCCCTTAAATCGCAACCGGAGCTCTAGATACCAGACGTTGGAAATTCACCACAACCTATGGGAATTCCACTTCAATCTTGATCTCAATATTGTTCACAAACACACAAACACGCAATGACAATGATAAAGATGAGAACAATAACAGCAAGAAAGAAACAAGAGAGAGAGAGAGGAGAAATATTTGGAGGAAAAGTGTTACCCACGAACTGTGGGATTTCTGTTATTGATCTTTCACTTGCTAACTGCAACATTGAAATACAAGAATGTGTTGTTCTTCAATATACAAGGGATACTCCCTATTTATAGATTTAGGTTTACTTAATCTCCAAGTAAAAACCCAAAACTATAAAAGCCCAAAATATCTATTTTGAACTATATCAAATCAAATCCAATCTAAATCAAATCTAAAACGAATCTGTCGAAGCAACCTAAGCAATTCGACACTAAGCTAATTCGACACTATGAATGATTTCGACACTATGAATTACAATTTAACAGTTTTGTCCTCATCTTCTTTTCCTTCATTCATATATAAGTTATTTGATTCACTCATGTATACATCTATTTTTGATTCAATTTCAGATTTTCTATATTGCTGCAACTATTTGAATTAATTTGAGAATGACTAGGTATTATGTTTTTGTAGGATGAAACTTGTACACAATAGGGAAAAAGCTCCTTATAACAGTCGACCAATGCAATTACATCTAAGGTGAGTTTAAAAATCCCAATTGTTTTATGATTTTTTACCCCATGTCTACTAAATTCCGCCTTTTTACTTTGTGTTTGTTTGTTAAATAGTTTCCACTAAGCCTGAGCAGAATTTTAATTGCCACTGATTAAATATTTTTTATGCAGTGTTGGGAAATACCTAGAGAACAACTCTCTTGAATTTGTTTGGATTGAGTAATAAAAGTGGATCGGATTGCAAATTTGAAATTGTGTTTGTTGAATATTCAGTTTAAATTTTGTATATATTGGTGTGACTCTCATTAAATTTATAGAGACACTTCCAACACAATGAGTGCTAACTTTCATTTTGTGCATTCAATGAGACGCGATCAATACTTAAATGGTTAATACTTTAATGTTTTATTCTAAGTATGTTCTAGTTGCTATTAGATGTTATAAAATTTCAGTTCTTAGCGGTCTATAATATATATGCTTGTGTAACTCATGTAAAATTATCAACCTTGGCACAACATTGGGGTAATTGCCTTGAAATACAGGGTCATTGTTTATTGACTATGTATTGTGTATGATCAACCATCATCTACTTAGGTTGGTTACTCAACAAAGAAACAATATTTTTATAATTAAGTAGTTGATAAAAGTAACATGAAGTTGTATTTTAACTGACTACTGAAAAACTGATTGTAGATTATACATTTTGTTTCTTGCCAATTATGTTATTATTTGTCTATATTATCATAAATAGATGTTGCAACTTGGAATGTTCATTGTTGTCTTTTATAACATACAAAATCTGCTTGTAGAGATGCGAGGTGTGCATGATGCCTTCGATCTTGTTGGAGCTGGATCAGCCACTGCTTTAGCTTTTGATATAATAAGTAAGAAATCATACTTAATATGTTACTAACAGTTACATTGTTTCATCTATTTATACAATTTAGATTGACATGCTGGAAGATGTCTTGGTTCGTGTAAAAAGTTAAGAAATGCGATATCCTTCCTTTTGAAATTTATTCTCACGCGTGTAGATTTGAAAATGAAATTTAGTGCACTTAGCTAATTATCTTATTTTGCAAAGAAGTTTATAGTTGTAATGAGAAGTACACATTACTTCTTCTAGAGACAATATCTAAGAGCAAGTTTCCTGTGAGGCAACATTATTTGTTTTCATTTTTAATTATAAAAAATATCATTTTGTTTTACTTTGTTGATTTCAATAACCTGTATAGGATACTCTGAAAGTATATTATATTTCATTCTTACACACATAGCTATCTAAACACCACATGTCTTAATATTTATGTTAATTGTGTATGGAGCACAGATCTGCGGAGGGTTTACCATATGTTAATTCAATATTTTTTTGGAATCTTTAATGTCTAAATCAACTTATGAAGTAATGCATATTTCCTTAGTTAGTCTTCAAAAGGACCTTGTTTTGTGTCTTTCAATTAAATTTTAGGTAGTAAATATCCCTTAGTACATGACCTTGTTGTTATTTGTATTTCTGTTATTTGCTCATGGTTCTACTATGTAAGTCTATTCTCTGTACAATTATTTTTACAGTTTATCCTATCACCAACTAGTAATTACATATGCATGTTATCCTTTCAATATTTTTTTCCGCATTCCTTTGATTTTTTTAACCAGACCCTGCTTTATTTTGCTGCAGCAGAATGAAGAATCATTATGTTGATTAGAGACCATGGCCTTCTGTTTGATTTATATGGAACTTTGATATCATAAAATAATTTTGATGTGATTCTCTGGACATTTATATTGATTAGACTATGAAGCTGGAATTTTTTTTTTTGCATGAGGTTATCATGATTGAATTATCAATATTAATTTGAAATTGTAGGGGAATATGAGGGAGATGCGATTATTGAGTATTTTTTCTTTTGGATGCAATAGTGTGGAAAGTACTATTTAGAAAGGTAAGCTCATTTGTCATAATTTGATTATATTTCCTAATTACTCCTAATTCATCATTAACTGCAAAAGAAAATATCCTTGTTTAAGGAAACAACTTTTGACCCTTTTCCATCATGGCGTAGTATGCCTATTTAGGATAGAAAATAGGTCAAATGAAGGCTTATGTTGTTCCGAAAATAAATATATACATTATAATCTTGAAAACAAGATTGTCATAGATGTGAAATGTGTAGAATATCATAAAATGATTAGATAGACTATTCCATACAAAGCTATTTTGGTTATTTATTCTACAAAGTCAATGATTATTGGTTTTAGCAATCATGTGTGTATTCACAGTTTTAACTTCTTTAATAATTGAGGGTCGCCTTGATTTGGTCTTTGAGTTAATTGAATTGCAATTAGAACCTAAGGTAAAATATGGTAATATTGTATTGCTCTCATACATATCATATTAAAAAGTCTCATTATTTTATTCGGACTATATAATTTTGCTCAACAAATTACTATCCATTTATGTTCCATTATCAGGTCTTTAGGACAAAACATGGAGATGCTAAACTATAACGATATTGTAGAAACTCATGGAATAAGTCTTTATTAGGATTCAAGTGTCTTTGCAATTTCCATTTAGGATGATGAATTTATTTCTTTTGTTTGTATTACTAATCCAAACTGTTAATGGAAGAATTTTTATAATGTTGTGATTTAGTTAACTTGTTTTTATTTCTTTCATGTAAATGAATGAAATCAATTACAATGTGTGAATATTGTTTGTATATATTAGTTATGTTTTAAGGAATCAATTTGCATTTTTTTATCCTGTATTGATAATATATAAATGGTAAAATATATGTAATATTTTAATAAAATTAGTGAGGGATTTGAAATGTCACAAATTAGTGAAGGATGTGAAATATCTCTCAAATTAGCAAGGGAATTGAAATTCATCACTGATTAGTGAAGGAATTTTGAGAATGAATGTTATAGTTTTGGTCAATCATTTGTGACAAATATTTTCTTTTGTGATGGTTTAATTCCGTCAGAGTTTGCTACGGATGATGAATTCCCTCACAAACATTTTGCGACATGGAAATTGGTTACGAAATTTATATCGTCACAAATTCCGTCACTAAAACAGTTTGCGAGGGAATTTCAATGTATTTGTGACGGATTATTACCCTCTTTAAATTTAATTTTTTTTAGTAGTGCTCTCTCTCTCTCTCTCTCTCTATATATATATATATATATATATATATATATATATATATATATATATCTGTGTGTGTGTGTGTGTGTGCATTTTTTTCATCATCTTCTTCTTTTTCTTCTTCATCAATAGAGTTTCATTGTTAACTTCAACAATTGGTATCCAGAGCTCCGATTCTTATTCACAGGGAAACACGAGGGTACATAAGGTGTATGATTGATTTAGTTCCTCAAATTCACACTGAACTGAAAGTGGAAATCGAATAGAATCACAATCTTGATTATCAGGGATTGGGAAACAGGAGTGTTGGTAAGAATTGAGCGATTCACACAAGAACAAAGATGAACGGCGAAAGCAGTAGCTTGAATACAAAGCTTCTAGTGTTCGACGAAAATAAATGGAATCAATGGTCGATTCTGATGCATGTGTTGTTTGGCGCTCAAGATATTCTTGATCTCGTCAATGTTGATTTCAGCCGGTTGCAAATAATGCAACATAAGCGCAACGAAATACTCAACATGAAACGAGGAAGAAGGATCAGAAGGCATTGTTATATATCCATCAGTGTGTGCATACGAAGGCGTTTGAGAAGATTGCTTACTCGACGACGGAGAAGGCGGTGTGGGATACATTTGTGTAGTTCTATTAGGGTAACACATCAGTGAAGAAATTAAAATTGCAGCCCCTACGCAAGTAATACGATAATGTCAGCATAAAGAACGATGAAAAAGTGCCTGATTACATCTCTAGAGTGATTGTAGTCACGAATGAGATGAAGTCTTATGGAGAAACGCTCTCTGAACAAGTAATCATTGAAAAGGTACTAAGATCACTTACTCCTCAGTTTGATTACATAGTTGTAGCCATAGAATATTCGAAAGACACTAGCACCATGAGAATTGAAAAGCTTCAGAGTAGTTTAGAGATATAAGAATTACGTCTGACTGAAAGAAACTCTGAATGGGAAACACAACAGGCTCTAAAAGCTTCTTTTGTTAGGAATTACAAATATTAAGCATTACTATAGAACAAGAAAAAGAATGGTGGTGGTGCTCAGAAGTTAGAACTCTCCAATCTAGATGAGAAGAAACCTAAAAATGTTCAGAAGGGAAAGAAGAAGTTTGATAAGAGAAAAGTTCAGTATTACAATTGCAACATTTTTGGCCATTTTGCTGTTGATTGTTGGTCAAACAAGGTTATCAATGGTGAAGAAGCCAACATAGCCAGAGGAGATTCTGATGATGAACATGTGCTATTGATGGCATCTGAGAATGAAGGTGAAAAATTGGTGGACTGGTGGTATATGGACATCAGCTGCTTAAAGCACTTAACTGGAAACAAGCAATGAATGGTTGATTTTGACTCTAGTTGAAAGACCATGATCAGATGTGCTGATGATGAGTATATGAATGTTGAAGGAATGGGAAATGTCAAAGTGAAATTAAAGAATGGAAAAACTGTACTGATTAAGGTTGTATGGTATGTTCCTGGCATGAATAGTAATCTGATGAGTGTAGGCTAGCTGCTTGAAAAAGGTTTTTTTTAGTAACAATTAAGTAAAATCTCTTGAAGTTGTATGACTATAATCAGAAGTTGATTATGCAATCTGAATTGGGAATAAATAGGAAATTCAAGGTGAATGTTGCAACACCAGACACTCAATGCCTTAGTGCGATAAGTGGTGAAGGGGAAAGTGAGTTGTGGCACAAGAGATTGGGACATCTGCTTAGGACATCTGAGTCCAAAGAATCTGGTACAAGGATTTCCAAAGATTGTGGCAACAGAGAAACCATGTGATATATGCATGAGAGGCAAGCAACCAAGATTGTCATTCTCATCAGAAATGCCTCCAAGAGCAACTCATGTTTTGGGTGTTGTGCATTCTGATGTATATGGGACATTTGAGGTACCTTCACTTGGGGAAACAAGTATTTTGTGTCATTTGTGGATGAGTTCACATGAATTACACGGGTACCACTCATAATGTTCAAACATGAGGTGTTTGCTGAGTTCAAGAAGTTCAAAGTGAAGGCTCAAAATCAAAGTGGACAAAGGTTGAAGGTCCTCAGAACCGATGGTGAAGGTGATTTCAATTCAACAGAGTTCAAGAAGTTTTGTGAGGAGCATGGAATTAAGCATGATGTGATTTTTCCTTACACTCCACAATACAATGACCTTGTTGAAAGGAGAAATAGAACTCTACTTGACATGACAAAAAGCATGCTGAAAGAAAATAATTTACCTCACACATTGTGGGGTGAAAAAATTGCCACGTCAGCATACGTGCTAAATAGATGCCCAAAAAATAAGTTAAAGGAAGTAGTTCCTATTGAGAAATTGACTGGAAGAAAACAAAGTGTAATCCATTTCAAGGTGTTTGGTTATGTATGTTACAAACATATACCAGATGCCACTAGAAGGAAATTTGATGATAGAAGCATAGTCATGTTTGTTATAGGTTTCCACTGTACAGGTGCGTATAAGCTATATTGCCTAGTCACCAACAAATTTGAATTCATCAGAAATTTCATAGTGAAAGAATTTGAAATATGAGATTGGAACAAGTCTAAATCTAACTCTAGTGCAGTGTCAACACTAGAGCATAATTCTTCCTCTAAAGGAGATTTTGCCTCTGAAGGTTAGTCTGACTCTGAAGGTGAGTCTGACTCTGAAGGAGGCTCTGACTCTGAAGGTGAGTCTGACTCTAAAGGAGAGTCCGACTCTAAAGGTGACTCTAACTATGAAGGTGAGTCTGACTCTAAAGGGAATACAACCTTTGAAGGTGGACTTTCTGAAGGTGGCTCTGCCTCTGATGGTGGTTCTGCCTTTAAAGGTGAAATTATGCAGTTTCAGAGGCCATAGAGAATTAGACAGATACTAAGGAGACTTGCAGACTTTGAGTTACTGCATGATATTGAAATTGTCTCTAAAGAAGAAGTCATACAGTGTGTCATGATGGTGGACTCTAAACCTGTAAACATTAATGAGGCACTCAAGAAGAAGGTGTGGATGAAAGCCATGAAGGAAGAACTTAAGGAAACAAAAAGAAACAAGACATGGGAATTGACTGTTCTACCAAAGAACAAGAAAACTATCGGTGTGAGATGGGCTTTCAAGATAAAGTTAAAGCCAAATAGGTCAATTGCCAAGCATAAAGCAATTTTAGTAGCTAGAGTATTCCTACAAAAATGTGATTTATACTAATTTGAAGTGTTTGCATTTGTAGCTAGACATAAAACCATAAGACTGGTTATTGCTATAGCTGCAAATAGGAATTGACCTCTGTTAGGTGCAGATTTGACCTAAAAATGGACTATATTTCTTGGCACTTTTTCTACTCAATTCTCATATTTTCATTGACTTTACTTGTAATTTTTGTTATTCTTCTAAAATTAAGAATATACCTTTAGTGCTTGTAATATGTGTGTTATTGTGCAGGAAAGTGCACTAATTGATCAAAGTTGGAAGACACAAAGAATTGATGCAAGCTGCCAAAGAACAGAGGAAGACTTCGGTTGGTTCGCTATGCGAACAGAAAGGCGAGTGCCAGCGAAGGTTCGCTTTGCGAACTCTGGCGAGCTCTCCAGCGAATGGGCCCAGATTTGGACAGGGGCAAAAGGCAGTAAAGTTCACTTTGAGAGCTGGATGGCGAGTGTTCGCTTTGCGAGTGATTCCTTTGCATTGCGAACTCACGAGAATTTCTGGGGCGGTTTAACTATTTGAGGCACCTGAAGTGCCTATTTTTACCATTTGCTGTGCGAATAAATGGTTCGCTTTGCGATTTGTCAATTTCCTCAATGTGTATAAATAGAATTTTCACACTTTTTAGATTATTATTATTATTAGGAAGTTAGAAACTTGTAAATTTAGGACCAGAACTTGATATCTCTTCATTTCAAGGGAGAAAAGGTAGGATCTTTGATCTCTTGTTGGGAAAGGATGTAATCTTTTGATACCTTATTTATTTCATCTAATGTATGTTTGTGATTTGAGTTTTGATTCTCTATTGTTGATTATCTTTGATTGGTTATTTGTGGTCTTGACAAAACCTTTACAAATCTTTGATCTTAGATGTTCATTTATCAATGAGTAAGCTTTTGACATGGTTTTGCAAGTTGATATTCATTGTTTCTTTTGTTGTATTGTGTTGATTAAGTAGCATGGCTAGCATGAGTAGGATCGATACGGTATCGCAAAAACACGTGATAATAGTGATGAAGAACGATTTTCACATTCATTTGGCAAATTAGTTGAATACATGTAAAAAGGGTTAAACGTGTGTACGTATTCTGCTCTTGGCTTTAATACGAAGAAATCATCTACTTGATATGGATGTTATAGTAATCTCTATTTTGTTTTGAACTCTAGAGATAGATTTAGACTTAACACTTGCGTGAGTATCAGTTCTTACTTCTTTGTGTTGTTGAGTTGTGTGAGACATCACCAATGAGACAATACGGATGTTTTCTCGACGTTGCGTTAGACATAACCTCTGTTGTGGGTGATACGTGAGGATATTAGGCGAATGATTGATTTGTGTTTACTTGATTAGAAGAATGCATATGTTATAAATTGATGAGATCCAATTCCAACAAGGCTCCGTTTATAATTCAGTCTTTATTTTATATTTTTCGTCTTTACATTTTCCGCATTTGCTTTTGGTTCCGTTTTAAACCAGAACTTTTGAATCATGAGCTTAGAAATATAGATACCGTCGAATGGCATTCTCTATCGTATCCAGTCCCTGTGGAGACGACAAAACTGGGTTACTTATATATTTTTGCTTGCTGCTATTCTAGCTTCAACAACCTCTTATACATTTACATGTAAAATCAACTTTTCTAAACGGCCCATTGCAAGAAGAAGTTTATGTGTTACAACCTGCTGGATTTGTGATAGAGAATAAAGAAGGGATGGTGTACAAGTTGCATAAAGCCTTGTACGAGCTAAAACAAACTCCAAGGGCTTGAAATATGAAAATTGGTTCATTTTTCAAGGATCTGGGATTCAAAAAATGTGAAATGGAGTATGGTGTGTATGTGTAGCATACCTCTAATAGAAATGTGATTATGGTTTGTCTTTATGTAGATGACATATTGCTGACAGGGAGTTGTACTTCTAAGATAAAGAAGTTCAAAAAGGTGCAGATAAATGCATTTGATATGTCTGACATTACAAGAAATTTGACATTTACCAACGTCAAAAATCTCTTGGTAAAGGTCCAAAAACCATTAGTAAAGGTTAAAAAACCTATAGGACGATTGCTTCCGTCAACTTTAATTTCCTATACTAACGGCAGTTTTCCGTCCCAAATAACTTAAACCAACGACAATTTTAGGAGTTGGTCAAAATTTTTGGGGCTATAGCAACTGCTAAGATACAATTTAATAACTTTATCTACCACATATTTCCATTGGTATAGAACGAAATCAGATGTTGGTATATGTTTTTTATTTTTTACAAATATTTCTTTTTTATAATTAATATTTTTAATAATCAATTTTTTTAAAAATATTTGTTATAAATGCAACCCACAAAACTTAAAGCAACATCAAAGAAACTTTCAATTATATTGTCAAAAACATATCAAAATAACAAAGTAATATCATTTATCTAATAACAACCAACAAAATAGATGCTACGACAACATCGAAATGAAAGAGATCCTGAGGTTGAGCAAGGATGGGTATGCATGGCTGAAGGAAAGCTTATAAGGATTGATAGGTACTGCCTATACCAACAAGACACGTCTTCTTTTCTGTAGCCTAACAAATAAGAACTCCATAGTTAAGCGTGTTTGACTTGGAGTAGTATTTGGATGGGCGACTTTCTGGGAAGTTTCTCGGAAAGTGTGTGAGTGAGGAAAAAGCATGCTAAAAAGACACATGTTGGTTAATAGGGTCAGTCGGTAATTCTAAAAGCAGTGTGGCGCATTACAAATGGTTTCAGAGCCAAACCTTTCCCAGTATGATGTGGTTCGGAGACGAACCAAGCAGAAGCTGGTGGGCATGTAACAACTGAGGCCGAAGAGGGAAAAGGGTGGATGTAATACTCGAGGCCGAAGAGGGCGGAGAATGGTTTCTGAATTCACATCGGGATGAGATGGATCCTAAGGTTGTGCAGGGATGGGTCTGCATGGTTGAAGGAAAACTTATAAGGATTGATCGGTACTACATATACCAATAAGATGCATTTTCTTTTCGGTAGCCTAACAAATAAGAACTCTATAGTTAATCATGTTTGACTTGGAGTAGTATTTTGATGGGTGACCTTCTGGGAAGTTTCTCGGAAAGCGTGTGAGTGAGGAAAAAGCATGCTGAAAAGACCCGTGTTGGTTTCTGGGGTCAGTCGGTAATCCTGAAAGAAGTCTGGGATGTTACAATTTGCGTCAATTTCAAGAGAATGGGTATGAGATCACCGTCAAAAGTGGAACATGCATTATCAAAGATTCAAACAGAGGAGTGACACCTTGTGTTCATATGACAGGAAATCGAATATTCCTAATCATTATTGTAAATGATGGTGCATATTTTTATACTTGCTCCGAGGCAATGATGAAAGACATTTCTTGGTTATGGCACCTTAGATACAGACATCTCAATTTTAATGGGATGAAAACTTTGGTACAAAAAGGAATGGTAACAGGGCTTCCTCAAATCACTACTCCCTCACAATTTTATGAAGATTGTGTTATTTGCAAACAACGACATGATTCCTTTCCAAAGGAAAAAGTATGGAGAGCTAAACGACCTTTAGATTTAGTTCACTTAGACCTATGTGGACCAATAAGTCTAACTTCAAATGGAAAAAGAGATATTTTATTTGCTTCATTGATGATTATAGTAGGAGAACATGGTTTTACTTCTTGCCGAAAAGTTCATAGGCTTTTGCAGCCTTTAAAAGCTTCAAAGCCTTGGTTGAGAATGACACTGGTAGAGCAATTAAGGTGTTGCGGTCAGAGCTTGGGGGAGAGTTCAACTCACAAAAATTTTCTAACTTTTGTGAGATGAACGACATCCGAAGTCAATTAACAGCAGCTTAAACATCACAACAACATGGGGTTTGTGAAAGAAAATATCGTACAATTCTAAACATGGTCTAAAGCATGTTGTCTAGAAAAGCTATTCTAAAATGTTTTTGGCCTAAGGTTGTTAATTGGAGCAACCACATATTGAATAGAAGTCCAACATTGGTAGTGAAGAACATGACACTAGAAGAAGCTTGGAAAGGAAACAAACTAGCAGTTGATTACTTTGGAGTTTTTGGTTGTATAGCCTTTGCCTATATTCCTAATGAAAAGAGGAAGAAGCTCGATGCTAAGGCCGTGAAATGTATATTTCTTGGTATCAGTGAGCATTCAAAATCTTACTCGTTGTACAATCTGGTTACACAAAAGATAATAATTAGTCGAGATGTGGTTTTTGATGAAAGCAAAACATGGAAGTGGACCGTGAACAACACCAAAGAGTAATTTCAGTAACTGATGATGAAGTTGAAGAAGAAAAACATGTAGAGCCTTCAAGTTTGATTATCACAGATTCACCATCTACTCCCTCACTAAATTCATTAGTAGAAGAGGAAGATGAAGTTCCAAATGAACCTAAACTCCAAAGCATAAGAAGAAGGCCAACATGGATGCAAGATTATAAGATTAGTAGAGTCAATCAAATTGATGATCGAATTTCTCATTTTGATTTATTCTCAGACCATGATCCCATTTCTTTTCAGATGCCATCAAAGAGAAAAAGTCAAAGAAGGCCATTGATAAAGAGATTGAAGCAAAATGGGGAAAACAACACTTGGGAATTAAAAAATCTTCCAAAGGGACAAAAATATATTGGAGTAAAATGGGTGTATAAGACCAAACTCAATGCAGATGGTAAGATGGATAAATACAAGCCTCGATTGGTAATTAAAGGCTATAAGCAAGAATATAGGATTGATTATAAATAGGTATTTGCTCCCATTGCTAGATTTGACACAATCAAATTGGTTATTTTATTTGTAGCACAAAATTTATGGTCTATTTATCAATTTGAGATTAAGTTGGCCTTCTTACATGGTGAATTGAAATAAGAGGTCTATGTTGAGCAACCATTGGGATATGGAAATCAAGGGAATGAGAATAAATTTTATAAGTTGAAGAAGACATTATATGGACTAAAACAAGCACCACAAGCTTGGTATAATCATATAAAGTCTTATTTCATTAGAGCGGGCTTTCACAGATGTCCATATGAGCACACACTTTTCATTAAGCTTGTAGATGGTGAGAAAATGATTGTAGTATGCTTATATGTTAATGACTTGATCTTTATAGGAGATGATAAAGTCATGATTGGTGCATTTAAAACTTCTATGATGACTGAATTTGATATGACAAATTTGGGTCGATGAATTACTTTCTTGGCCTTGAGGTAGTACAATCAATTGCTGGAATTTTTATCTCCAAATGGAGGAACGCAATGCAGTGTTACACTCTCTATATTCCACTCTCTATAAGCAAATTGTTGGAAGTTTGATGTATCTAACTTCAACCAGACCAGAAAATCGTCCCACGTGACTTCCTAGAGAGAAGGTGGACCATCTCTCTCTAGAGTCTTATCGTGTCATTTCTTTCCCTCTTTCCATTTCTTGGTTTGTGTTGGCCATTTGCTTCCCCATATTTCTGGTTTTTCTCACTCACGACTGTTGGGTTCGTGGGTCTCTTCAAAGCTTGAGGCTTGCATGCACGTCTGGTGGTTTGTGTTCGAAGATTTGGTGGTTAGTTAGGTTTTTGGAGGTATGGAGAAGTGGAAATCCTTTACTCTTTCCAAGGAAGAAGAGGAAGGAGTGGTAGCGGATGAAGAAGAAATCTGTGTCGACGAAGCCTTTCAAAGAAATTTGGCCGAGAAATTGTGGACGGAAAATAATTTCAACTCCAAAGCTTTTAAGTCAACAATGGTGAATGCGTGGAAGCTGAAACATCCGGTGGAGATTCAAGATCTTAGCAAAAACCTCTTCTTGTTCAAGTTCAAATCAAAATGAGATCTTGAATTTGTTCTAAAATCAGGGCCTTGGAGTTTTGATAGAGCACTGCTGGTGCTCAATTGTATCTTCGACGAGGAGCAACCATCAGATTTAAACATGCATTTCAGTTCTTTTTGGGTTAGGGTTTACGAGCTCACCCTAAATCTTAGATCTGAGGCAATGGCGAAAAAATTGGGCAACATTATTGGGAAGTTTGAAGAGATGGATACCAAAGAAGCTCATAGAAACGGAAGATTCCTCCGGGTCAAAGTTGTCATTAATCTGAAGGAGCCGCTTAAATGTGGAACGATGGTGAAGGTCAAAGATAAAAGTCTCAGGGTTCACTTTGTAACGGTCTGTTTTTTATATTCCCTATTTTTGTGCTAATTGATGTTTTGTTATTGAGTCTTTTATTTAATTGAGCAATATTTATGTGAATGGTGAAGTTGGTGTTTTATTAGCCTCGCCGGGCGAAGTATGTGTCGCCGGGCGGCGTGTACGTTTCTGTGATATTTTGGATTTTGTGTACTTAATAGATATTTATGTTAATTATGATGTTGGTAAGTTAATATGTTGTTTTTACATATGTTGTATTTTTACCGTTTTTGGAGATTTCGCGGGAAAATTAGAGTAGAGGGTATATTAGATATTTTATAATTAGTGGTATTTAATTAATAGTTAGTTTTAATATTTATTAGAAGTGTAGATTTTAAGTTAAGAAAATATAATAAGTTAGTAAGTTAGAAAGTATTATAAGTTTAGAAAAGAAGAAAAAGAAAAGTTAGTAAGAGTTTTTTCAAAAGAGAAGAAAAAGAGAGAAATAGAGAAGTGAAGAGAAAGTGAAGAAAAGTTGGAAAATTCACCAAACGAGCTTCGGGAATCGGTTTCTTATCGGGTAAGGGTGCGAAACTCGGTTATTATATCATTGTATACGATTATATCCGTTTGTTTTTGATTGTTTGGATTGTGTAGGAAAATATTGAGTTTAGGTTAGTTTTTGACATAATCGATAAAATCGGGAGTTTTTACGGATGAAATTCGAAACAAATTGTGTAGTTTAGTCGTGTGAGGTTAGGCCGACGTTATAGAAACTCGTTTCGTTAAAATCGGTTGATAATTGAAGATTTTGTGTTTTTGAGTTTTGATTATGTGTATGAATAGTGATTTCGAAAAGTCGAGGAATCGGGTTTTTCTTGATCCTAATATGTCCGTATGCATTTATGTGATATTACCGCGTGTTTTGTTTGAGGGAATTCTGAGAATCGGTCGGGTTTTGAGGGGTTTCGCGCGGCTGGCAGCAGCTGCCCCAAAATTCTGGTTTTTGTGCGCGTCGTACGGACGCGTGCTGTAGGTGAAAATTCTGTTTTCGTGTAATTTTCGGAAATTCATATCTCTTGAACCGTAAGTCGATTTTAACCCTCGTTCGAAGCGTTGGGAAGCTAACGAGATGTTCTTTCTAGGAAAAATAGTTTTGGGGTCTGAACTTGCTCCAATCGGTACAGTTTTTACGAACCGTTTCGTAGTGTCGGGCGTCCGGTTTATGTTTTGCGTTATTTTGAAATATTCATATCTTGTTAACCGTTTATCGTATTTAAGAGTTCTTTATACCGAATCGAAGCTGTCGATGAGTACTTTTTGATGATGATAGAAAATATTATTTTTGGCCGACTTTTAGCCGACTTTTCCGAGAAATCGTAAAATGGAATTTTGAGTTATTTTTCAATATTGTAAGACATGTTATGATATGTTATGAGATGGGTTGTGTGATGATTCTTTGATGGGAATTTGATGTTGTGGAATGGTATATTAGTGTTTGTGGCCATTTGGGCAATTGTGTGCATTACTTTATATGTACTTGAAATGCATGATTTAATGTATGAGTCTTGATTGCCATGGGTCATTATATGACATGCATCATGTTGAAGACATTGTAAGATCCCTTCGTGGGTGTAAACAATGCATGAAGACATTGTAAGATCCCTTCGTGGGTGTAAACAATGCAGTTAGACATTGTAAGATCCCTTCGTGGGTGTAAACAATGCATGTTGAATTGTAGATCCCTTATGGGTGTAAGCAATTGTTGTATTGATCGTGTGCCTATTATAAAGGACTAAAAACGATCCATAACGTCGTATGCTTGGTGATAAGTGGTAGCGACGGGGAACATCGTATGCCCGACGGGGAGTTACCCTAAGTAACGAGCGATGATTCCAAGAGTTCCTGGGGGACTAATGGTACCGCATGCATAGAGTCGTTGTGTCGGTCTCTGTGCATTTGCATAATTCATTACATGAATGTTTATGTGTTGAATTTTGAGAAGGATTTGTTATGCATTGTGTTAATGTATATGCTTATGTGATTGATGTGTGAAATGGGTTGAATATGTCTTGTGTTGTTTACAAGTATCATATTTGTGTGGTGAGAATAATTGTGCATATTTTGCTAAGTGTCATATAATGATATGCAATTATATTATAATCCTGTTTCTCACCCTTCTGCTGTGGTTTAATGCTCTATGAGGCATTGCAGATTAGAGGCTGGAGTCTTTTGCGAAGATTAGTGTCTTCGTCTTTTGTCGTTCCGTCGGCTCTGATATGTAACACGGGTAGTCGGGGTTCGAGTGTAGATGTTTCTTTTGGCTTGTATATGGTGGCTTCTATGAACATGTATATGACATACTTATCTTTTGTGATGACATCAGTTATGGATGTTCCGCTTTAATTCTGTAACTGAACGAGGATATTTTTGGAACTGAGTTCCTATGATTATATGACTATCAGGTTGTTATATATCTATATGAGCATAATGTTTTAGTTCACGTTGGTGTGACATCTCTGGCTATATCATGATAAATTATTCTTTGCTCTGATGTTTTATTTATAAGATTAGTTTATTCCGATTTTTGTACGGGGTATAGAAGGGGTGTTACATTAAGTTGTATCAGAGCCAATGTTTGGTTTGTCCGACCATGTTGTCGTGTCGGTTGTGTCTTGTTGGTCTGTTGCACTCTGTGGAGTGGTTGTTTAACCATAATTTGCTATCATTGGGAATGTTCAGATTATGGCGGCAAGACGTGACGCTGCTATGACTGCGGCCATGCAAGCTATGGCGCAAGCGATGCAGAATTTACCGAATGCTGCGGCGGACGAGGAGTCGCGTAGTATGGATAAGTTTCAGAAGAATAATCCACCGAGCTTCGAAGGTACTCATGATCCTGAGGGAGCACAGATTTGGCTGAAGAAGATTGAGAAGATCTTCCGTTTCATTAGGTGTTCCGAGGATCAGAAGGTGCAATTTGGTAGTCATGTGTTGGAAAAGGAAGCTGAAGATTGGTGGGCGAATGCTTCTCAGAGGTTTGAGGAGGATGAAATAGTGGTTACATGGGCTGTGTTCAAGGATGCTTTTCTGGAAAAGTATTTTCCGGAAGATGAGAGAGGTAAGAAGGAAATTGAATTTCTTGAACTGAAGCAGGATAATTCCTCTGTTGCGGATTATGCTGCTAAGTTTGAGGAACTTGTGAAGTTATGTCCTAATTATAATACGGCTGGTTCTGAGAGGTCAAAGTGTTTGAAGTTTGTGAATGGCTTGAGGCCAGAAATCAAGCAGGGTATCGGTTATCAGGAGATCAGGCAGTTTCCAGTGTTGGTGAACAAAAGTAGGATTTTTGATGAGGATAGCAAAGCACGTGCTACTCATTACAAGAATCTGAATGATAAGAAAGGAAAAGGGCAGTTCAGAGGTAGGCCTTATGTGACTTCTGCTGATAAGGGGAAACAGAAGGCTACTTTTGATAGGAAGCCGAGTGGAGGAGGAATGAATTCTTCTGTGAAATGTTATAATTGTGGTGGTATGGGTCATCGTGTGTCGGAGTGTAGGAGGAATATGAACAAGTGTTCTAATTGTGGTTTGACGGGTCATGTGGCTGCTGATTGTAGGAGGAATACAGTCAAGTGTTATAATTGTGGGGAGAATGGTCACTATAGTACAAAGTGCACGAAACCAAGACAAGCTCAAGCGGGCGGAAAGGTGTTTGCATTGGTGGGGACTCAAACTACGAATGCAGACCGTTTGATTAAAGGTACATGTTTTATTAATAGTACACCTTTAGTTGCTGTTATTGATACGGGAGCGACTCATTCGTTTATTTCGTCTGAGTGCGCGAAGCGTTTGAATCTTGCGTTAACTTTGATGGGTGCTGAAATGGTTATTGAGACTCCTGCTTCAGGGTCGGTAAATACATCTTTGGTGTGTATGAGTTGTCCTTTAACCATGTATGGTAAAGACTTTGTTATGGATTTAGTATGTTTGCCGTTGGTGGGATTGGACGTGATCTTGGGTATGAACTGGTTGCAATTTAATCGAGTTCATATAGATTGCTATCACAAGTTAGTAAGGTTTCCTTCTATGGAAGGTGATGAATTTGAGAGTTTCCTATCCACTAAAGAGTTGAAGAAACTTTTAGCGGACGAAGCTCAATTGTTTGGTTTGTTTGCATCATTGTCGGTGGAGAGTAAAGTTGAGCTTGATGTGTTTCCAGTGGTGTGTGAATTTCCAGAAGTATTTCCGGAAGATATTACGGACGTACCGCCGGAAAGAGAAGTTGAATTTTCTATTGATCTAGTTCCGGGTACTAGACCGATTTCGATGGCACCGTATCGTATGTCGGCATCGGAATTGGTAGAATTGAAAAAGCAATTGAATGACTTGTTGGACAAGAAATTTGTAAGGCCAAGTGTTTCTCCTTGGGGTGCTCCGGTATTGTTGGTAAAGAAGAAGGATGGGAGTATGCGGTTATGCATTGATTATCGACAGTTGAACAAAGTGACAATTAAGAACAAGTATCCGCTTCCAAGGATCGATGATTTGATGGACCAATTGGTTGGTGCGAATTTTTTTAGCAAGATTGATTTGAGATCAGGATACCACCAGATTCGTGTGAAAGGAGAGGATATTCAAAAGACGGCCTTTAGGACACGGTATGGTCATTACGAATACTCCGTGATGCCATTCGGGGTTTCTAACGCGTCGGGTGTGTTTATGGAATACATGAATCGTATTTTTCATGAACAGTTGGATCGTTTTGTGGTTGTGTTCATCGATGATATTTTGATTTACTCTAAGTCTCAAGAGGAGCATGAAGAGCATTTGAGAATTGTGTTGCAAATTTTGAAAGAAAAACAATTGTATGCTAAGTTGTCAAAATGTGAATTTTGGCTGTCGGAAGTAAGTTTCCTTGGACATGTTATTTCCGGTAGTGGTATTAGTGTTGATCCATCCAAGATAGATGCGGTGATGCAATGGGAGGCTCCTAGGTCGGTTACGGAGATTCGAAGCTTTTTAGGCTTGGCAGGTTATTATCGGAGGTTTATTGAGGGATTTTCGAAATTGGCACTTCCTTTAACGCAATTGACTTGTAAAGGAAAGGCTTTCATTTGGGATATTCATTGTGAAGAGAGTTTCAATGAGCTAAAGAGAAGGTTGACAACGACTCCGATCTTGATTTTGCCTAATCCTAATGAACCATTTGTTGTGTATTGTGATGCTTCATTGACGGGTTTAGGTGGTGTTTTGATGCAAGATGGAAAAGTTGTGGCATATGCATCTAGACAATTGAGAGTGCATGAAAAGAATTATCCTACACATGACTTGGAGTTAGCGGCCGTGGTGTTTGTTTTGAAAATATGGAGGCATTATCTTTATGGTGCGAGATTTGAAGTCTTTAGTGATCACAAGAGCTTGAAATATTTATTTGATCAAAAAGAGTTGAACATGAGACAAAGGAGGTGGCTAGAACTTTTAAAGGATTATGATTTTGGTTTGAATTACCATCCGGGTAAGGCAAACGTGGTGGCCGATGCCTTAAGTCGGAGGTTGTTACATATGTCCGCATTGATGATGAAAGAATGGGAACTTTTGGAGGATTTTAGAGACTTGAGTTTAGTTTGTGAAATGACGCCGAGAAGTGTGAGACTTGGTATGCTACATGTTACAAATGATTTTCTTGCAACGGTAGGTGAAAAGCAAAAGTTGGACTTGAAATTCGTTGATTTGATGTTGAATGAGAATGAAGATTTCAAAGTTGATAATTTTGGAGTTTTGAGATTCCGTGGTCGTATTTGTATTCCCGATGATGTGGAGTTAAAAAAGATGATATTGGAAGAAGGGCACCGAAGTAACTTAAGTATTCATCCGGGAGCGAACAAAATGTATCAAGATTTGAGAAAAATCTTTTGGTGGTTCGGATTAAAGAGGGACGTTGCTCAATTTGTGTATGCATGCTTAACTTGTCAAAAGTCTAAGGTGGAACATCAAAAACCGAGTGGATTTATGCAACCGTTGGATATTCCGGAATGGAAATGGGATAGTATATCGATGGATTTTGTTACGGGATTGCCGAATACGCAAAGAGGTCATAATGCTATTTGGGTAATTGTTGATAGGCTTACTAAATCTGCTCACTTTATTCCAATTGATATTAGTTATCCTTTGGAGAAGTTAGCCGAGATTTATGTTCTTGTGGTGGTGAAGTTACATGGAGTTCCTAAGAGTATTGTATCGGATAGAGATCCTAGGTTTACATCGAGGTTTTGGGAGAGTTTACAAAAGGCTTTGGGTTCTAAGCTAAGATTGAGTTCGGCTTATCATCCGCAAACGGACGGTCAAACCGAGAGGACGATTCAATTGTTGGAGGATTTATTGCGTGCTTGTGTACTCGAGCAAGGTGGTGCTTGGGATGGTTATTTGGCGTTGATTGAATTCACTTACAATAACAGTTTTCATTCGAGTATAAGTATGGCACCATTTGAGGCTTTGTATGGTCGGAGATGTCGAACACCTTTGTGTTGGCATGAAACCGGCGAGAGGACGATAGTTGGACCGGAAATGGTACAACAAACAACGGAGAAAGTGAAGTTTATTCGGGAGAAGATGAAAGCTTCTCAAAGTAGACAAAAGAGCTATCATGACAAGAGAAGGAAAGATCTTGAATTTCAAGAAGGCGACCATGTGTTTTTGAGAGTTACACCGGTTACGGGTGTGGGTCGTGCTTTGAAGTCGAAGAAGTTGACTTCTCGTTTTATTGGTCCATATCAGATATCCGAAAGAGTTGGTGCAGTGGCTTACAGGATAGCATTGCCACCGAATCTTTCGAATCTACATGATGTTTTCCATGTTTCACAGCTACGGAAGTATGTTCCAGATCCGTCTCATGTGATTCCGATGGATGAGGTTGAGGTAAGAGATAATCTTACGGTTGAGGTTTTACCGGTGAGGATTTTAGATCGCGAGTTGAAAAGGTTAAGAGGCAAGGAGATTGCACTTGTGAAAGTGGCGTGGGGAGGCGCTGCTGAGGGCAATTTGACATGGGAATTGGAAAGTCGGATGCGGGAGTCGTATCCGGAGTTGTTTGAATCAGGTAATATTTTCGAGGACGAAAATTTCTAAAGTAAGGGAGAGTTGTAACGGTCTGTTTTTGATATTCCCTATTTTTGTGCTAATTGATGTTTTGTTATTGAGTCTTTTATTTAATTGAGCAATATTTATGTGAATGGTGAAGTTGGTGTTTTATTAGCCTCGCCGGGCGAAGTATGTGTCGCCGGGCGGCGTGTACGTTTCTGTGATGTTTTGGATTTTGTGTACTTAATAGATATTTATGTTAATTATGATGTTGGTAAGTTAATATGTTGTTTTTACATATGTTGTATTTTTACCGTTTTTGGAGATTTCGCGGGAAAATTAGAGTAGAGGGTATATTAGATATTTTATAATTAGTGGTATTTAATTAATAGTTAGTTTTAATATTTATTAGAAGTGTAGATTTTAAGTTAAGAAAATATAATAAGTTAGTAAGTTAGAAAGTAGGGTTAATTGTGATTTACCCCCCCTGACATATGAGAGTGTTTTGGTTTACCCCCCCACCGTTGCCATAGGCAGGTTTTGGCAACGATTTTTTCAAAAAAACCGTTGCCTAAAGGCATGTAGGGGGGTAAATCAAAATTCGCTCATATGTCAGGGGGGTAAATCATAATTAACCCTAGAAAGTATTATAAGTTTAGAAAAGAAGAAAAAGAAAAGTTAGTAAGAGTTTTTTCAAAAGAGAAGAAAAAGAGAGAAATAGAGAAGTGAAGAGAAAGTGAAGAAAAGTTGGAAAATTCACCAAACGAGCTTCGGGAATCGGTTTCTTATCGGGTAAGGGTGCGAAACTCGGTTATTATATCATTGTATACGATTATATCCGTTTGTTTTTGAATTGTTTGGATTGTGTAGGAAAATATTGAGTTTAGGTTAGTTTTTGACATAATCGATAAAATCGGGAGTTTTTACGGATGAAATTCGAAACAAATTGTGTAGTTTAGTCGTGTGAGGTTAGGCCGACGTTATAGAAACTCGTTTCGTTAAAATCGGTTGATAATTGAAGATTTTGTGTTTTTGAGTTTTGATTATGTGTATGAATAGTGATTTCGAAAAGTCGAGGAATCGGGTTTTTCTTGATCCTAATATGTCCGTATGCATTTATGTGATATTACCGCGTGTTTTGTTTGAGGGAATTCTGAGAATCGGTCGGGTTTTTAGGGGTTTCGCGCGGCTGGCAGTAGCTGCCCCAAAATTCTGGTTTTTGTGCGCGTCGTACGGACGCGTGCTGTAGGTGAAAATTCTGTTTTCGTGTAATTTTCGGAAATTCATATCTCTTGAACCGTAAGTCGATTTTAACCCTCGTTCGAAGCGTTGGGAAGCTAACGAGATGTTCTTTCTAGGAAAAATAGTTTTGGGGTCTGAACTTGCTCCAATCGGTACAGTTTTTACGAACCGTTTCGTAGTGTCGGGCGTCCGGTTTATGTTTTGCGTTATTTTGAAATATTCATATCTTGTTAACCGTTTATCGTATTTAAGAGTTCTTTATACCGAATCGAAGCTGTCGATGAGTACTTTTTGATGATGATAGAAAATATTATTTTTGGCCGACTTTTAGCCGACTTTTCCGAGAAATCGTAAAATGGAATTTTGAGTTATTTTTCAATATTGTAAGACATGTTATGATATGTTATGAGATGGGTTGTGTGATGATTCTTTGATGGGAATTTGATGTTGTGGAATGGTATATTAGTGTTTGTGGCCATTTTGGGCAATTGTGTGCATTACTTTATATGTACTTGAAATGCATGATTTAATGTATGAGTCTTGATTGCCATGGGTCATTATATGACATGCATCATGTTGAAGACATTGTAAGATCCCTTCGTGGGTGTAAACAATGCATGAAGACATTGTAAGATCCCTTCGTGGGTGTAAACAATGCAGTTAGACATTGTAAGATCCCTTCGTGGGTGTAAACAATGCATGTTGAATTGTAGATCCCTTATGGGTGTAAGCAATTGTTGTATTGATCGTGTGCCTATTATAAAGGACTAAAAACGATCCATAACGTCGTATGCTTGGTGATAAGTGGTAGCGACGGGGAACATCGTATGCCCGACGGGGAGTTACCCTAAGTAACGAGCGATGATTCCAAGAGTTCCTGGGGGACTAATGGTACCGCATGCATAGAGTCGTTGTGTCGGTCTCTGTGCATTTGCATAATTCATTACATGAATGTTTATGTGTTGAATTTTGAGAAGGATTTGTTATGCATTGTGTTAATGTATATGCTTATGTGATTGATGTGTGAAATGGGTTGAATATGTCTTGTGTTGTTTACAAGTATCATATTTGTGTGGTGAGAATAATTGTGCATATTTTGCTAAGTGTCATATAATGATATGCAATTATATTATAATCCTGTTTCTCACCCTTCTGCTGTGGTTTAATGCTCTATGAGGCATTGCAGATTAGAGGCTGGAGTCTTTTGCGAAGATTAGTGTCTTCGTCTTTTGTCGTTCCGTCGGCTCTGATATGTAACACGGGTAGTCGGGGTTCGAGTGTAGATGTTTCTTTTGGCTTGTATATGGTGGCTTCTATGAACATGTATATGACATACTTATCTTTTGTGATGACATCAGTTATGGATGTTCCGCTTTAATTCTGTAACTGAACGAGGATATTTTTGGAACTGAGTTCCTATGATTATATGACTATCAGGTTGTTATATATCTATATGAGCATAATGTTTTAGTTCACGTTGGTGTGACATCTCTGGCTATATCATGATAAATTATTCTTTACTCTGATGTTTTATTTATAAGATTAGTTTATTCCGATTTTTGTACGGGGTATAGAAGGGGTGTTACACACTTCAAATAAGAGAGGTTGCCAACATTTTGCTTCGTATGCGGTAGAATGGGCCACCAAATCAAGGATTGCAACACAGTAGAGGATCTGAATGAGGAAGGATTTGAGGAGCTTGAGGAACAAGAACTAGGTTTTGGTCAATGGTTGTGTGCTTCTCCTTTGCCGAAGATGACAGATGATATGAAGAAGAAAGAGTCTAGCTCTAGTAGATGCAGCAAGGATCTCTTTAATGTTTCTCCTAGCCAGAGCATATGCGACGGAAAAGGGGTAGGTAGTGGGGAAGAGAATGAGGTCCTTCGAAAGATCTCAACAGATAAACAGCAAGAGAAGATTGGCAACACTGAGGATGGTGGTAAATCCCAAAATGTAGAAATTGAGAGTGTGGCTAAATCGCTTGGAGCGGTTATTCTTTCTAATGAAAACAATGAGCGGGTGGGTTCGGCGGGTAAGAAAGGGACTTCAAATAGGAAGTGGACTAGGAGGAAGAATGCAAAAGAGGTGCGTACTGGAAGCATGAAAATCCCTAAACCAAATCTATCTAAGAGGCATTTGGTGGATGTTATGATCACGGAAGGACCTATAGAAATTGGTTCAAGTGGTGAGAAAAAGAGGAAGCAGGCAGTTATAAGTGAGGGGCTTAATCGTCGACCAGAGGTGGTGTTGGAGGACCAACACCGCCTAACCCAATGAAAACTATAAGTTGGAACTGCAGGGGTATGGGGAGCCCCCGTGCAGTTCGAGCCTTGTCCTGGCTCATTCGTATGGAACGTCCCCAGGTGGTTTTTCTAATGGAGACGAGGTTAAAAAAGGAGGAACTTTTATCTGTCATGTGGAAATGCAGGTTTGATCATGAACTTTCAGTTGATTGTAGAGGATCAGGGAGGAATCGTGCGGGGGGCATCTGCCTTTGGTGGAATAATTCGGTTGACATTGTTGTTAAATCTCACTCTCCAAATCACATTGTCGGGGATTGTAAGTTGGATGATGATGATTACCCATGGGCCTTCGCAGGCATCTATGGGTACCCTGGCAAGGCTCATAAGAAACTTACCTGGGAGTTGATTCAGAAAATATGTGTAGATGGGGGAGATAATTGCATTATATTTGGTGACTTCAATGACATCCTGTAAGATTCAGATAAGCAGGGTGGGAATAACAGGTCCTTCTCTCAGTTTCAATTGGGAAGACAGACCATGGATAGATGCGGACTTGAGGAAATTGCTTTTGAAGGGTATCCTTTTACTTGGTCTAATGGTAGGCAAGGGGGAGGTAATATACAATGTAGACTGGATAAATCCATAGCAACCTCTAATTTCAAGTAACTTTTTCCGTTATCCAAGGTGGTTCATTTGGAGAGGTTCACCTCAAACCATGCTGCCCTGCGAATTCTTATTCAGAAAGATGGTCAGGTTGGGATGCGTCATTATTTATTCCGGTTTGAAGAAGTTTGGTCGAAGCAAGATAGATGTGGGGATTTAATTAGGCAGCTGTGGAATGGGGATTCACATTCTATCCACCAAAGAATTAGGTCAATGCAAGAACTCCAACATTGTTTCAAGGAGCTGCAAACAAGCAATGTTAGGAAAGAAATTGTAAGGCTTCAGGAGATTCTTAAAAAGGAGGAAAATTGGTTGGGTGAGGGGGCTGATTTTCAACATTTCAAGGCCACTGAAAAGCAAAGAGATTCCTTGCTTAAAATTGAGGAGACGTTGTGGAGGCAACATAGTCGCGCGCTGTGGCTCATAGATGGGGATCGTAACACCAAATTTTTTTACAGGAAAGTTGACCAACGCAGAAGAAATAATTCAATCAAAAGATTAAAAGATGAGAGTGGCACTTGGAGAAGGGGTAATCAAAATTGCGAAAGGATTCTTACGGCCTACTTCAAGGATATTTTTACTTCGTCACGTCCTGACAACCAGAGTGAGATTTGTAGGGCGATCCCTGGTAGGCTTTCTGAAAGTCACAAACAGCTTTGTTCCAAGGAGTTCTCTCGGGAGGAGGTTTTTGAAGCTATTAGTCAAATGCACCCCACAAAGTCTCCTGGACCTGACGGTCTCCCCGCACTGTTCTACCAAAAGTTTTGGCCGATAGTGGGGGAGGAGGTTCTTCACTTTACTCTTGATATTCTGAATAATTCGGGTGATCCTTCTGAAGTCAATAGCACCTTTATCACCCTCATACCCAAGAAGAAACACCATTCGTCCCCTATTGACTTTAGACCTATCAGTCTCTGCAATGTTATCATGAAGGTCATTACCAAAACCATTGCCAACATAATCAAAAAAATCTCCCTGATATCATTAGTGAAGAACAGAGTGCGTTCATTCGTGAAAGGCTTATAACCGATAACGCCCTCATCGCTATGGAGTGCTTTCACTGGATGAAACACAAGAAAAAATGAAGGAAATGTATGATGGCTTTGAAACTGGACATGTCTAAGGCGTACGACCGGCTGGAGTGAAGCTTTGTGACGGAAACACTAAGAAGATTGGGGTTTCCTTTGTCTATGGTGTCGTTGATTCAGAAATGCATCTCCACTGTATCTTACCAAGTTCTGATCAATGGACAGCCATCTAACCGTTTTATCCCTGAATGGGGTCTCCGTCAAGGAGACCCTCTCTCACCCTATTTGTTTATTATGTGTGTAGATGTCTTATCAGGGATGCTTAAACAGGAGGTGCATAAGAAGATGATCCATGGAATTAAAGTGGCGAGGAAGTCTCTTTCTATCTCTCATCTGTTTTTCGCGGATGACAGACTCCTTTTTGCTAGAGCCTCGGAGGATGAAGTGGAAAGAATTCTCAGCACCCTCAATGCCTACCAAAGAGCTTCTGGACAAATTGTTAATGTTGACAAGTCTGAAATTTCTTTTAGCAGGAACACTTCGCAGGTGGCTAAGGATAGGATTATTGAGAAACTCCACTTTCGGGCTGTTAACAATCATTCTAGATATCTTGGGTTGCCAGTCGTATTTGGGAGATCCAAGAAAGAAGTCTTTAAACTTGTGGTGTACCGTGTCTGGAAGAAGGTCAAGGGTTGGAAGGAATCTTTTCTTTTAAGGGCGGGCAAGGAGGTCCTGATCAAAGCGGTGGCTCAGGCCATTCCTACCTATATTATGAGTTGCTACCGAATTCCTGATAGCTGCTGCAGGGAAATTGAATCAATGTTGGCAAAGTTCTGGTGGGGTTCCAAAGATGGAGAGAGGAAAATTCATTGGTTGAGCTGGAATAGATTGGCTCTTTCTAAATGGGAAGGAGGGATGGGCTTTCGCAGCATCAAAGATTTTAACACTAGTCTCCTGGGCAAGCAATTCTGGAGGTTACTGCAAGAGGACGAGTCTCTTGTTCAGAGGTTCTTTAAGGGTAGATACTATCATCGTTGTTCCATTTCTGAAGCTCCTATCAGTTTCAATCCAAGTTACGTGTGGCGCAGTGTGCAGAGTGCTAAGGATTTAGTGCTCAAAGGCTCAAGGTGGCGTGTGGGAATGGTTCAAGGATCATCATCAACCTTGACAAGTGGATCCCTACTACTTCTGATTTCAAACCTTCTACAAGGGCCTTCAGACTGGCTCCTGATGCCAAAGTGGAAGAACTTATTGATCCAAACCTGTGCTGCTGGAATACTGATGCTCTGAAGGATAATCTCGAGGAACAAGATATCACCCATATCAGGAGCATACCCCTCTCCTTCAATCTCCCTGAAGACAAGCTACTGTGGTATTACGAGAAGGATGGGATGTTCTCCGTCAGGTCGGCCTACCACCTTCTTGGGAATCAAAGAAGGGTTCAGAATCCCAGCCCCTCAACTAACAGGCAGATGAGCTTTTGGAAAGCTTTGTGGAAAATTAATGTCAGTCCTAGAGTCAAAAAATTTATCTGGAGACTCTCAAAAAATATCCTGCCCACAAGGGACAATCTCCGTCGAAAAGGTATGCAGATTTATGGCATTTGCCCTCTTTGTAATTCTGAGCCTGAAACTCCTTCCCACCTCTTTCTTCACTGTGACTTTGCGAAGAAGACTCTTTTCTCGGCCCCGCTTGGTATTCGCAGGCCTGAGTGTGGTTCCATCATGGATTGGCTCAGTGATATTCTGTCTATGAAGGATATGCAGTTTGGACAGTTAATTTCTATCTATCTGTGGAAGTTGTGACAAGTTCGCAACAATGCCATTCACAAAAAAGCCTCGAATGATCCTTGTTGGGTGGCTCGTGAGGTCTGGGAACTCTTCAATGAATGCGAAGGGAGTTGTCAAATGCGCAGCAGGTCTGAGGTTTTCGAGGACAGGGGTGGGTTGTTGAAGAATCATGAAGGCTGGACCATCCAAGTTGATGTTGGGTGTTTTCCTGATGGTGTGGTAGCTTTTGGGTGTGTCATTAGAGACCCAACTTCAAATGTCTTCCTGGCTGCAACAAAAAGGTTGACTAGTGTGGTTGATCCGGCCAATGCGGAACTTTTGACTATTCGATGGGCCTTGATGCTGGCTATTGATCTTGGTCTTAAGGACTTCGTTCTCCAATCCGATGCTTTGGTGGTTGTTGATTGCATTAATGGAGTGAATTATGTTGCAGATTTTTTTCCCATTGTATGTGATTGTAGGCAGCTTTTAGAAAAATGTAACAATGTTGTCCTTATGTTTATCAGTAGAATTTGTAATGTTGATGCACACAATTTGGTTGGAATTGGCAAAGCCTTAGGTTCTAGAAGTTGGTCCGGCCATATTCCAACTAGTTTGACAGATCCTTGTAACTCTCTTCCTGTTTGCTATTGAAGAATGTCTTTCCATAAAAAAAAACTTCAAGCAGACCAGATATAATGCATGTTTTCAGCCTTACCAGCCGACTGCTAAAAGAATTTTCAGGTATTTGAAAGAAACTGTTGATTTTTTAGTGTTGTATAAAAGGGGGGAAACAAAAGTGCTTGTGTGGCTTCAGAGACAGTGACTACGTCAGAGATGAAGATGTCAGGAAAAACACGTCTGGATATGTCTTCATGATGGGCTCAGGTGCAGTTTCATGGTCATAAAAAAATCAATCAATAGTCGCTTTGTCCACTACTGAAGCAGAGTTTATTGCAGCTACATCATGTGCTTGCGAAGCCATTTAGTTGAGTTACTTTGAGAAGTAGAGTTTATTGTAGCTAAAATTTAATTAATAATTCTTGTTCTAAATAAATCCTAATTATTAAGGAGTAGTTAGTTTGAGTTGTTTGCGTAGTATTTTGTTTCATTTATTAAGCTCCACATTTTAGGATGTGGTAGTGGGTGGTTATCTTAATTCCTATTTAAAAGTTTAAACATGCCTTTAGTTTCAATTAATTCAGTTTATTACATCACACCAAGAATACCGTCAAACCATTATAGAGAAATACATCACACAAAGAACGCTAAAACAATTTATTACATGCTTCCACAAAGAGCATACAAAGTCTACAAAAGAACTTAACATCAAACTGACTGAAATTAAAGGCTTAATTCTCAATAGAATGGAAAACATTTACGTATGATCTTACTAATGAAATAAAACCAGGCCATGCGCCAATGTTGATTAATGCACAACACTGTTATGATGCTTAGTAGTATTGTTATATAAGATGCTCCAAAACTCCAATAAAATGATACCATGTCGACTTTGGTTTCCTTTTCTCCACTGTCATGGAATTGTGATGAATGTGGAGATGCAACACCTACACACTTTCGGTTAAGGAGTGGTCCACAAAGACCGGGATTACCTTTGTAGTTTTCCTCATCAAAGTCTGCAAATTGTCATGTAGTAGGCGGTGTTCCAGAAAAGTTGTTGTATGAAACATTGAAGATTTCTAAAAAGTTCAATTGAGTCAGTTCATCAGGAATCTTACCACTCAAGTTATTGTATGATAAGTCAAGGCTCTCTATTTGGGTAAGATTTGAAAATGTGATTGGGATATGACCAGACAAGTAATTATGTGATAGGTTCAAGGCTTTAATTTGTTGTAGGTCTCCAATTTGAGAAGGGATGATACCTGTTAGCTTATTGCATGATAAATCCAATCCAGTCATGTTTGCTAGCATTTTACCTTTGTAAGAGTAAAAGTTATTCTTTGTTCTGAACTCGGCTTCCAAAACTTGGTCTACAAAAAGTAGATCATATAAATCATCTGGAACTTTCATAGCCTCCTGAGTAAAGAAAGAGTCCTTATACCTTTCTAACCCGAGCAATTCTACGCCAAATGAGAATTCATGATATGGATTACCACGATCACCATATTGTCCAAATGACAAATTTTGGAAACAAGATGGTATAGAAGATTTGAGCATGTTCCGTGATAGGTCCATAATGTGTATTTTTTTTAACCGACACAGTTGAATTGGAATATCTCCTTCCAAGTTGTTCCCTCCTAGCAAAAGAACAACCAAGCTTGAAAGATTATCCACCCAGTTGGGAATTTTACCTGAAAATTTGTTGTTCCTTAAGTCTAGAACTTGTAGCTGTGAGTTTCCAGATAATTCAAATGGCATAGATCCAGAAAGGTTATTGTTTTGCAAATACAAGTACATAAGATCATCCGAAGTATTCAAATTTGGGATTGATCCCATTAACTTGTTTTGAGAAAGATCCAAAGCTGTAAGACTTGTCATGTTGGATATCTCAATTGATCTAGGAATTGTGCCTGAGATTGAATTATTGGATATGTCGAACAATTCTATTTCTGTATTGTTTCCCAACACACCTTCAAGGTTTCCAGTAAAGTTGTTATTGTTGAGAAATAACATTTGCATATTACTCGAATTTGAAAATTTTGGAATACTGCCTAGTAAAAAGTTGTTGGAGAGATTCAAGTATTCCAAATCATTGCACTCAGTGGCCAATTGTTTAGGTAAGTAACCAGAGAAATGATTATGAGACAAGTCCAAAACCTTAAGTTTTTTCATTTTACCAATTGATGAAGGTATATTTCCTTCAAATCTATTTCGGGAAATTGTCAAATATGTAACTGTAGAAAGAAATATACCAATATCTTTTGGAAGCCAACCACTTAAACTGTTGTTTGATATATCCAAATATTGTATTCCATCATTACGCTTCAACCAACTTGGGAGTGAACCCACCATTTTGTTGCTGGACATGTCAATCAATATCAAATTATATTGATATGAAAGAAAACTAGGAATGATATTTCCTTTGTCCATATTTATGTTGCAATTTCGGATAACCAGATATTTCAATTGAAATTTAGGTAACCATTTTGCATTTTCAGTCGCAATGTGTGCTCCACTGCTTTGTGATGAAACCAACAATGCTTCAAGTTTAGAGTGATTAGCTAAAGTGCTCAATGAGAATGATCCTTGCATGTAATTACCATAGAGGGACAAGTATTTCAAGGATGTGAGATTGCTAATGAAGGATGGAAAACTGCCACTGAATAAATTATTGGCAAGGTTAAGAACTTTGAGCTTTGTTAAGTTGCTTAAACACTCAGGAAGTGGAGCACTAAACATGTTATGGCTGATATCTAGCTTTACCAAATTCTTCAATTTGCATAGTCCTGTATTAAATTAACAATGTCAAGTTTATAATTTGCATTTTGAATACTTCTTGTTACATATACACCTTCATAAAAATAGTTTTAGGTTTATCTAATGACATCAAGATGAAATATAATATATTAACTTATTTCAATATTTTTGTTAATTAATTAAGATGATTAAAATCTAAGAATTGATAAAAGATGGTATGTATCTTAATTGTAATTAATCCTTTCTCAAAAGTATTGGTCAAAGCAATTATGAGATTATGCAATGGTTAGATGAAAGAAAATATATTTATACATTATTTTTATTTAATAATAATAACAATAATAATACCTTTAACTGAGCCGTTCAGATAATTATAGCTTAAATCTAACATTTTTAAATTTCTCCAATTCTGAACACCTGCAGCAAAAAAATATTGAATACAAAGTCAGAGATATTACCATTGAGCTGAAATTCAATCAATTGAACCAACTTGTATTGGCATCAATTAAACCAACTTGTATTGTACTGGCTATCATAAATTTGCAACCTATATGTTGTATGATGCTCTTTACTATGAACTATTTATTTTCTTTAATTTTTAAATAATTTTTTTAGGCTTAGTCAACCTATCAACTTATAATGAATATTTAATAAGTGTCATTTAAAAATAATTACAACTCAGCATTTTTTGGATTAAAATTAGGGTTACCGTATGATAGAGAGATCAAAATTGTAATTTAGTTAAAATAATAATAATAAATAATTAGCATGATACAAGGACATTAACATTTTTTTAAAACGACTTATAAGAAATATAAGATATTGTCCATGTCATTGCTACCAAGGTTCAAAGTTGTTAGAGCAATTAATCTATTCAAACTTGACAAGATGCTAACATTTAGACGGTTCTGTGAAAGATCTAAGGTCTCCAATTTCCTGAGTTTAGAAAAACCTTCGCACAAAAAAAGCCAGAGTTAAAAAAATTGAGTAAACTATAGCTATCAGAGTTTATAGACTATACCAAATATGGTGTACTGTATTTTATAGTTTCTAGACAACATTTTATTAATAAAAAGTGTTAAGTGTTTTTACAACTATTTATTGTATTCTTTTTTATTTTAAATTTTATATTTTCTAGAAAAAAATTTATTAATAAAAAGTGTTAAGTGTTTTTACAACTATTTATTTTAATCTTTTTTATTATAAAATTTTTAAATAAGTTATTTTTACCATTTATTTTAAAATCTAAGTCATTTTCATATTTTTACATAAAAATGAAATTCTCATACGATACATCATATATACGTCATATATATGAGTGGAGAACAATTTACTTTAAGATTAAGTTTTTTTAATTTATTACGAATCATAGTCTTTGAATTGAATCTAATCTAATGGTTAAATTAATCTTTTACTTAATTAATAATTAGCTTAAATAGTCTTTTGGTCTCTGTAAGTTAGCGAGTTTTTGATTTTGGTTCCTGTAAGTTTTTTTTTTTTTGTATTAGTCTCTATATCTTACTTTTTGCATGCGTTTTAGTTCCTAAAACTAAAATCCGCAGAAAAAAATTTCTTTCGAATTTTTCTACGGATTTTGACTTTATGACTAAAACGCATGCAAAAAGTGAGATATAGGGACTCAAACCAAAATACAAATTTACAAGACTAAAATTAAAAATACGCTAACTTACCTAGATCAAAAGACTATTTAGACCTTAATAATTATATTAAATTCTTTTACTCTTAGAATAAGTTGATTCACGATCTTTATTAAATTAATTACAACTATTGTTTGATAACTTTATCAAATCTATCTATCCTCTGATTCACGATCTAATCAAACCGACCAACTGAACGGTTTAGATTTTAAAACTATGCATTAAACTTCTTAATTTGTATGAATCTGTTAAAAACTCTTTAATAATGTTTAAATATTATCTTAGTTTATGTCTATAATGTTGTAAATAATAAGTATAAACATATTTCTTAATTGAAATTTGGACATTGATTTTATGTAATGAAAAAAATAAATTTCCTCGTAAAACCCAGTGGTAAATTAATATTATTTTGAAAACGAAAAGAAATGGCTTATAAATCCAAATACATAAAATTAATATTTTAAAACCTGAATCTATCATCAATTCAATCATGCTATTTGGTTATTGAGTTATTCTTTAAATCGCATAACTTCTAATAATGTGAAAAATAATTGTTTTTATTTAATAACATAATTTTTTCAAAGTTTTTTTATTAATTTATAATATTATTATATTATTTAATTAAATTTCTAATTTTTTAAATTTATTATATTATTTTATTATATGATTAATGATAAATAAATTTAATAAAAATTGCATTAGCAAAATTTATTGTAATTATAGAATATATAACTCACTTTTCTATTTGACCAAATTAAACATTAAAAAATTTATGATGCAGATGCTAAAACTACAACTCTAATTTTTTTAAAAGGTTACCTATCTCATTTTCCGGTATATAAAAAAACTATATGCTGGTAATGACTTAATTCCTAGTTCTGCTAGGGTTTGCTATTTCTTCTCCCACTGAGAAGTTTGGTCTCTTACTTTTCCTGGTTTTTTTGGTCTAATCTTCAGTTTTCTAATCAAAATGACAGAACCGTCGTTTGAAGATCTTTCCTTACAAGAAGAAGAGGAGGAAGGTGGTTTTTGCTTTGAGGTTGAAGAGGATGGAGAGGAGGTTGGTGATCTACGATGGTGTCTCGTAGGAAGATTCTTATGCGATAAACCTATTCATGTTATGTCCATGAAGAAACGTGTGGCGGATATGTGGCGGCCGGTGAAGGGTGTCAAAATTAAGAAAGTTGTTGAAGGCTTATTCCTATTCCAATTCTCTCACAAATGGGATATGGAGGCAGCCTTAAAAGGAGGTTCGTGGTCGTTCGGTGGTTATCTTCTTATTATTGATAAAGTGCAGGTGGGTATTCAAATAGAGAACATTCCCTTTTTTCATGTGGATTTCTGGGTCCAGATACATAATCTCCCGGCAGGTCTCATGTTGGAGAGGGTCGGTAGAACAATGGCAAACTTTATTGGATCGTTTGTGGAGTATGACAAGAACAACAACTCGAGCTTCTAGAGACAACATATGCGCCTTAGAGTGAAAGTGGATGTCCGGCAGCCATTAAAGAAGAATACGAGAGTGAAAAACAAAGGAGGAGATTGGTGTGTGGTGAACTTCAAGTATGAAAATCTAAGCCTATTTTGCTTTTTCTGTGGAATTCTGGGGCATTCAGATCAGAGGTGTGAGCTGAGGTTTGCTATGGAGGAAGATTCTGGTGCTAGAGGGTGGTCTAATGAGCTTAGAGTGGAGAATAAAAGGTTAGTTAACGGCACAACCTCCAGATGGCTGAACGAAGATGGTGACGGCGGAAATTCACGTAGTAGAACAGCTGAAGATGCACATGCTCAAGCGCGTGTGTTCCAATCGTGCGATGGGGCGTCTAGTGTGCAAGTGGAATCTGAAACGAATCAACATGTGCAAGTTTCGGTTATGGAAAATAATGTGGTTTCAATGCACTTGCCAGACAAATCATTAATACCAATCATTGATAATAACTCTACTGCCCCCCACCATAATACTCAGATATCAATTGCTGAAGGTATATTCTGCGGCAAGACAACCCAATTATTATCAAACAATAGCCCTGTCCCCCTATTAAATAACCCCACTAAACCGTCAACCCCTACATGGCAGTTACCAGGTGGCACTTCTATGGGCCCCCACATCTCTTTACCTAACTTTGTTTCCCAACCAATAATGGTACGTGATAATGCCTCATTGCATGGCAACCAAAGTTTCCTTCCTAACTAGATTTTTTCATCACAACCACCTGAAACTGTTTTCAAGCTGACTACCCCTACAAATAATCCTGCCCAGAGAAGCTTAAAAATTAATCCAAAAGCCCATAAAATGAAAACACAAAAACACCATTATCATCCAGTAACCAACAAAAAGTTAACCGGAACTACTACGACCAACCAGAATGCCCAACAACCACATGTTTTAAAGCAAAGTTCAGAACCCAGAAAGTTGCAGCCTATCAGCTTGGATATTAATGAGGAAGAGAACGGAGAAGGACATTTGGAACGCAAGAGAAGAATAGAAAATAACATAGTCAGCGACGTCGAAAGAAGTGTTACGAGTCAGCCTTTTTTATCGGCAGGTCCTGGTGGTCAGGACTGCCGGGACAAATGAGGATCCTCAGCTGGAATTGTCGGGGCTTGAGCAACCCGGGAGCAGTTACGAACTTACGAAGACTTGCTCAGCAACACCAGCCAGACATCGTGTTCCTCACTGAAACTTTGTCGAAGACGCAAAAGCTTGAAAGTATCTGTATTATGCTAAAATTTGATTCTTGTCTTGTCGTAGATGTTGTTGGGAGGAGCGGAGGTTTGGCGGTGCTGTGGAAGAATAAAGCACAATGTAGTATTCTAAACTATTCAAGAAACTTTGTCAACCTGGTTTTTCAAGATGAGGTCAAGGGAGAATGGAGACTCGCCTGTTACTACGGATTCCCGGAGAGACATCGGAGAAGAGAAGCGTGGAATTTGATTCGGGAACTCAGAGACATGTCAAATATTCCGTGGTGTGTTATTGGTGACTTCAACGACTTACTCTCGCAAGAAGACAAGTGTGGTAATCATCCGCACCCGAACTGGTTATGCAATGGTTTTCGAGAAGTGATTAGCGAGTGTAATCTCACTGATATTTCGTTGGAGGGACACCTCTTTACTTGGATTAAAAGCAAAGGTACAGATCACGTTATCGAGGAAAGGTTAGGCCGTGCTTTTGGTAATTCGGATTGGTTTGATTATTCCCGGGAGTTAAACTTGTTAACTTGTTGGCAGCTCACTCAGACCATAGTCCCATCCTTTTACAATGCGATCCTTGTCAACGGTATAGTAACAACTATTCTTTTAAGTTTGAAAATGTTTGGTTGAAGGAAGATGAGCTGAGGGAGGTTGTTTTAAGAGGCTGGAATCATAATCCGGATAGTGAAATTCTGCACCGTATCACCAACTGTGCGTCGGAGCTGTCTAACTAGAATCGAAATCGTTACCGGCAGAAGCGGGAAGACTTGGCTGCGAGTTTGGCTGTCATGGAAAATACTCGCAGGGATAGTGATGAGGCTGGTGTAGCCCGTTTCTTTAAAGCTCAGAGGAAGTATAATGAGATCCTTATTAGTGAGGAGGTTTTTTGGAAGCAACGCGCGAAGATGCACTGGCTTCAAAACGGTGATGCGAATACAAATTTTTTTCACAAATCGGCCACGATAAGGAAGAACTGCCAAAAAATTGACATGTTACTCGATGTTGTAGGAGGCGAAATCAGAAATCATGAGGGTTTATGTGATATTGCTAGGAACTATTTTGTGACTCTTTTTGCAGCCAGACACGGGGTTTATGATCCAGTCGTGCAGCTTCTTAAACCGGTGATTTCTTCTGATGATAACAGTATGCTTACTGCGGGTATTACTAAGACAGAATTGTTTGAAGCTCTTAGCCAAATGCACTCGGATAAATCCCCGGGACCAGATGGTTTCAACCCAGCCTTCTACCAGAACTTTTGGGAGATGTGTGGGAATGACATTTTTGCAGCAGCTTCCAGTTGGTTGGATAAGAGTTATTTTCCGGCGGGTCTGAATGACACTACTATATGCCTCATTCCAAAGTGTGCGAATCCGAAATATATGAAGGAGTTACGTCCCAACTCGCTTTGTAATGTGGTTTAAAAGTTGTCTTGAAGATGCTAGCTAACAGATTGAAGGTTGTCTTAGATAAGTGTGTCTCCGAGGAACAATCAGCTTTTGTGGAGGGTCGGTCCATTCTTGACAATTCTATGATTGCCACGGAAATTATTCATACTCTAAGGCGGAGAACCCGAGGGAATAAAGCCCACCTTGCGCTTAAAATTGATATCAGAAAAGCATATGATAGAGTGGATTGGGGTTTTCTTAGAAGTACTCTTCTTCGATTGGGTTTTGATGAGAAGTGGACCAATTGGATTATGATGTGTGTGACTTCGGTTCATTATTCTGTTTTAGTTAATAATGATAGAGTGGACCAATTCAACCAGGAAGAGGATTGAGGCAAGGAGACCCACTGTCTCCATATCTCTTTATTCTCGTTTCGGAGGGTCTTTCGGCCCTTATTAGTGGGGCAGTATCTCGCGGAGACCTTCATGGAGCTCAAATCTGCAGGGGGCACCTAGTCTGTCCCACTTGCTTTTTTTTGACGATTGTTTTTTATTTTGTAGGGCTAATATTTCCGAAGCATCTACTCTCATGGAGCTCCTCCATATTTATGCAGAAGAAACGGGGCTCGAAATCAATCTTATAAAATCTGAAGTGTTCTTTAGCAGCAACATTAGTCGGCCAGCTCAGGAGGATCTTGCTAGGATTATGGGTGTTCGTCATGTGTTGGGTACAGAAAATTATTTGGGATTACCATCGATGATTGGTAGAAGTAAGAAAGTTGTTTTCTCTTTTATCAAGGATAGAATCTGGAAACGTATAAACCCTTGGAGGGGTCGTTCCTTATCTAGAGTTGGGAAAGTGGTTATGATCAAATCTGTCCTTCAGGCTATTCCGGCATATATTATGAGTGTTTATTTGATTCTGGATGGGGTGGTAAAAGATATTGAAAAAATACTCAACTCTTTTTGGTGGTGGGGGGGGGGGGGGGGGGGGGGGAGAGGAAGCAATAATAAAGGTATTAGGTGGATGTCTTGGGAAAGAATGACTTGTTCAAAAAGTGAAGGTGGCATGGGCTTTCGGGATTTCAAGGCTTTTAATTTGGCAATGGTAGCAAAGCAAGGTTGGAATTTTTTGTCAAAACCTCATTCACTTGTTTCTAGGATCTTCAAAGCCAGGTATTTTCCGAATTCCTCTTTCCTTGATTCTAAAGTTGGGAATAATCTGAGTTTTGTGTGGAGGAGTCTGTGGAAGGCTAAGAATGTGTTAATTGTGGGATGTAGATGGAGTGTTGGTAATGGGAGTAACATCAGAGTCATGTATGATCTGTGGCTTCTTGAGGGTGAGAATAAGTGGTTATGTGGGCCACAAAAAGAGGAGGTGTACGACCTTTATGTACACGACCTTTTGTTGCCAACTACTAAATAATGGGACGTTCCCAAGGTATTCCAGTGTTTTGGGGATGAGGGGGCTGAAGTTATTCTTAGAGTTCCATTGGTGGAGGAAGTGGTGGAGGATAAAATTATTTGGCAAAAGGAGCGGAATGGTGAATATAGTGTTAATACGGGATATAGATTGTGGAGAGATATTCAAGACAGTAACCATAGTTATGGAGTGGAGGGTAATTGGAATAATCTGTGGAATATTATCGCCCCACCTCGAGCCAAACATTTGTTATGGAGGATTTGTCGTGGTTGCCTTCCGAGTAGATCTAATCTCCAGCGTTATCATGTCCAATGTTCTTCTCTTTGTCCTTGGTGTGAATTAGAGGAGGAGGATGATTGGCATGTTTTTTTAGGTGTTTTTCTACTTCTCAAGTTGGCGGGGAAAGAATGACTTGTTCAAAAAGTAAAGGCGGCATGGGCTTTCGGGATTTCAAGGCTTTTAATTTGGCAATGGTAGCAAAGCAAGGTTGGAATTTTTTGTCAAAACCTCATTCACTTGTTTCTAGGATCTTCAAAGCCAGGTATTTTCCGAATTCCTCTTTCCTTGATTCTAAAGTTGGGAATAATCTGAGTTTTGTGTGGAGGAGTCTGTGGAAGGCTAAGAATGTGTTAATTGTGGGATGTAGATGGAGTGTTGGTAATGGGAGTAACATCAGAGTCATGTATGATCCGTGGCTTCGTGAGGGTGAGAATAAGTGGTTATGTGGGCCACAAAAAGAGGAGGTGTACGACCTTTATGTACACGACCTTTTGTTGCCAACTACTAAACAATGGGGCGTTCCCAAGGTATTCCAGTGTTTTGGGGATGAGGGGGCTGAAGCTATTCTTAGAGTTCCATTAGTGGAGGAAGTGGTGGAGGATAAAATTATTTGGCAAAAGGAGCGGAATGGTGAATATAGTGTTAATACGGGATATAGATTGTGGAGAGATATTCAAGACAGTAACCGTAGTTATGGAGTGGAGGGTAATTGGAATAATCTGTGGAATATTATCGCCCCACCTCGGGCCAAACATTTGTTATGGAGGATTTGTCGTGGTTGCCTTCCGAGTAGATCTAATCTCCAGCGTCATCATGTCCAATGTTTTTCTCTTTGTCCTTGGTGTGAATTAGAGGAGGAGGATGATTGGCATGTTTTTTTAGGTGTTTTTCTACTTCTCAAGTTGGCGGGCAGCAGGTTTGTCATCTATTATCGACTCCCGTTTACATTCCTTTTTTTATGCTAAATCCCTCATTCTTGATGTTTGTAGTAGAGAGGACCGCAAGGTTGCGGGTAGATTTGTTGTCCTTCTTGAGGTTCTTTGGCGGAGTAAAAATGATGTGGTTTGGAATGAGACCCGCGAGGACGCTAACAAGATTGGGTTGCAAGCTTATCATAACTGGTTTGATTGGTTTTTAGCGAGAGAAGATGCTAGTGTGAATATTTCTATTACCCATCATGAGGAGTGGTGTCCGCCTTTGGAAGGAAGAGTGAAGTGTAATGTGGATGCCGGTTTTAATTTGTCGCTCGGAACAACTAATCGTAGGTGGTGCGTGAGGAACCATTTGGGTAATTTTATCATTGTAAGTGTGGTCTGGGATCGCGGTTTGTTATCCCCCGTGGAATCTGAAGCCATTGCCTTGAAGGAAGCTGTCCAGCATGTTATTTCCTTACAGCTTTCCCATGTTACTTTTGAAAGTGATTGTCAATCTGTTGTCCAGTCGCTTTATTCTAAGCGCTTAGGTTGTTCTGAATGTAGTGTTACTATTAATTCTATTAAGAGTCTTTTGAATTTGTTTCCGAACTTTGAGGTCAAGTTCATTAGGCGCCAAGCGAATTCGGTTGCCCATTCGTTAGTCAAGGCGGCCAATTCTTGGTCTAGGCGCTGCATCCTTAGTATGTTACCTCCTTGTATTGAACAATGTTTGATTAATGATAAAAGTTAAATTTCTTGCTGTCAAAAAAAAAATTTAAAAACTTCATTTTTATAATTTGAACATTATTTAATTATTATAAATAATTAAAATAATTATAAATATTAATAAAATTAAATTTAAAGAAAAACATCAAAATTTAACGAAAAATTATAATTAAGTTAAAATATAAATATAAAAAAAAATCAATGCACGAGTTTAATAAACTCACTAGTTCAGTAGTCTGATCAGTGAATCGGTCGGATTACATCGATTTTTATTAAATTAATTACAACTATCGTTTGATAACTTTATCAAACCTATCTACTCTCTGATTCACGATCTAATGGGACCGACCAATCGGAACGGTTCAGATTTTTAAACGCAGCATAAAACTTCTTAATTTGTATGAATCTGTTAAAAAAAACGTTTTATATATAAGGATATGATAGTAGTACGTACCTCTGTTGCCAATGAAACCGACAAATCCATTGTCGGACAAGCTGAGAAGGCGTAATTCTTGAAATGGACGGAACAATGAAACATTTAACACCACATTTGAAGGAAACGTGGTTAATAAGCTGTTTAAGGAAAGTTGAGTTATATGACCAAAAGTGATGTTTGAGTTTGAGCACTCAACTCTATTCCAAGTACAACAATTACTTCTTCTGTCATCAACCCATGATTCCAGTTCATTCTCAATATCGTCAGAATCCTCTAAACGTGACAGGATGAAGTGTTTGATATCCAGCAGGCCTATTCTCTCACTCTCTAAACATCCATTACATGATACTTCATTTTGTACTAATATTATACTCACTAAATAAAAAAGGAAACTAATCATAAAACTCAATTTCATTTTTGACAACTATGTATTGCGTTTCACTTTGCCTCAGACATATTTATATAGCCTAAAAGATGATATTTTTTCTATGGCAAGAAACTTCCTGCCTCCTGCCGACATAGAATTGACTAGAGAGGCTTACTTTTGAAAAATATGTTAAACTTTTCTTGCATGCAATATTCCTCCTCCACTAATATTTTGTATGACTAAGGTATTAGAACGTTGTAATTTTTATAGAGTTTGGTTAATAAGATGATGGGGTCATTAGTCTTTGAGTTGGCAAATTTTAATACATGCAAATTTAATCAAAAAATCTATGAAAATTTAATCACAAGCAAAATAACATAAATTTCTAAATTATTTTAGATTTAAAAACAAACAGAATACAATATTGTAATGTTTGGATTATCTTTTCTTGTTCAAATTGCAAGTAGGGGGAATACATGCAAGTCCTAAATCATTATAGTGATACCATTATCTTCATTGTATCAAGATGTTTCTTAATTGCATATCATATATTTCTTTTATAAAAGGACGCTACAGATTCAATATATACCAATGGGTATTGCATTAAGAAAAATAGAAAGTGAAAAAAGTGTCTTTATAGAATGACTAATAACATGAACTTTTGTCATGCTTAGATTGGTAACAAGTAACAAATAAGTTATGTCAATTCTACATTTCTGATAGGAAGATTACAAACTGCTCTACATATCGCTTCATCTTAGTTCATAAGTTTTTTTTTAGACTGATTTATATATTGTTTTTGGCTTAAACTCCTAGCCTTAGGGTTAGGGACCTTGGCTTTAGTTGGATTATTCCGGAGATCTTACGTTCTAAGGTTGAGATTTATCTTTTTGCTACATAGTCACTACAACAAAAGTAAGTTATAACATCGCACCTTAGACAGCGTTTTAATACAAAAGCGCTGCTATAAGTTAAAAACAAGGAAACTATTCATTTAAACAAATAAAAGCGCAAAAAAATATAAGACCTTAGACAGCGCTTTGGTCAAAAGCGCTTTATAAGGTCTTATAAATTTTAAAAAAAAAATTAATGGAAAATATTAGACAGCGCTTTAGTTAAAAGCGCTTTCTAAGGTCTTATAAATTAAAAAAAAATATAAGACCTTAGACAGCGCTTCGGTCAAAAGCGCTTTCTAAAGTTTTATTAATTTTAAAAAAAAAATTAAAGGAAAATATTAGACAGCGCTTTCCTTAAAAGCGCTTTCTAAGGTCTTAAAAATAAATAAAAAATAAAATCAAAAGCGCTGTCTAAGGCCAACCTTAAAAAGCGCTTTTAAAAGCGCTGTCTAAGGTCCACCTTAGAAAGCGCTTTTATGAAAATATTCCAGAAATATATCTTTAAAATATTATTAAATCATAAACCGTGATCAAAGATATATCTCCAAAAACTCAAACCCCCACCACTACCTCCTCTCTCCACATTCACACAACCCTCCTTCTTCCCTGCTTTAAAACTCAAACCTCTCTCCCTCCAAACTACCCCACGCCGCAACCCTTTCTTAACCCGCGCCGACGACGGCGACTTCGAGCTCGCCGTCCCCGACGGCTACGACTACGAGATTGACGACGACGAAATGGAGGAGATCGACAACAAGGTGGACTTCAACATCGAGTACGACAGGGTGGCCGACGGCGACGACGACATTGCGGCAGTGCAGAGTACGAGCTTCGTGTCTACGCAGGGTTGGGATCCTGATACTCTTGTTGATTACAGAATCAACGAAGATGAGTTTCATAAGATTAGTTTGTTGGATTGTGATTTCTTCATACGGAAACCCCCTGACCCTGATAACGATGTCTATGATTTCAGAGAGGTTGGTATTAGCCTTTGAATTAATTTTGATATTCATTTTTTGTTCTTGTGTTGTTGTTATTGCTGTTTTAATTGTTGATTCTTTGGTTGTAGATGTATGTTACTCCTCCAGATACAGATGTTTATTCAATCCCCAAGGTTCTTGCACTTTTCCTTTTTTTACTCCTCCGATTACTCCTCCGATTGTTTAATGGGTCGGATAAAAGTAAACCGATTTTGATTTCTGTTAAAGGACAGATCTACGATGTCTCCGAGGGCAGGTAATTTCATTTTTTTTTCATTTTCATTTTTTTTTGTGTGTATGTTGATGTGTAAATTGTGACTTTTTTATTTAGTGAATATTGGTTTAAATAGTTTATGAATTTCATATTCATGTTTAAATGCTATGTTTAAATGCCTCAGAAGGTAAATTTTATTATCCCCAAATAAGAAATCACTCACACTCATCCTTTTTAATTCACGATGTTAGCTTAGTTAGGTCATATTTGGATTCACTTCATTGAGTTTAATTGGTATGTTATCGCATATGTTGTGTTGAGGGAAGCTTTTGCTTATATGCTTAAAATGATGGAATCCATTCATATTTACAAATTACAATATATATTGACTATGCTAGGCGGTTTAGGAAGTTATGCTAAGCATACTTAGAGTGATTAATTTCTTTTTCCATTTCTCCTCTACATGTATCACTTCCAAATTTAATGTCTGCTTTCTTGTTTCTATGAATCTGTAGTACATTAGATGCACTCAAAGTGATTTTGGATGCGACAATGTTACAGAACCACCCATTGATAAACGTCGAGATCCTCTTTATAAACATGAGAGGGAAGTCATGAAGGTATGGGTTGCTATTGCATTTGAGGCTTTTAAGTAATATTTGAATTCCTGTGTTTCTTTACAGCTTTGTTGTATAAATGTATCTAGTCAATGCATTTGAGGCTATACAAGCTTTCCTAGCACTACGAGATAGCCATCTACCACAGCGGAGAGTCAACCCCATTATTACATGGAATTATGTGAAGGTATATTAATTATCACATGTTTTATTATATTAGTGATGCTACTTGATAAAACTTAGGATTTATCCATATTTTCTTTTCATTTGTAGTGTCCTCGGCAACGCAATCAAATAGATTGCGGCTATTTCATGTTGAGGTTTATGAGAGACACTCTTTTGTTGGATCGAATAGAGATTCCATCCGATGTATGTATTTCTAACTTATGAGTTATTTTAATATTAACACATATCTCTCATGTCTAATGAAATAGTTAAAACTAAATCAAACTATGTTATATTATTATGTAGTACTTTGAAGAATGCAAGTGTGCTCATTACTCAATTTCTCAATTGGATGAAATTAAAGAGGATTGGTGTCAATACATTATGGAGCTCGGAATTTTACAAGGTATAATATTGTACTCTTACTTTAATTGATGAGAATTTAAATATGTGTAACTTTGTTTATGTATTCTTTTAATTGAATTACAATCTTTGTGTTTTCAGGACCTATAATGTAGATTTGAAGCAATGCTTTGGTTGGATGCAAAAGTACTAGTATAAGTAATATGTGCATTTGTAGAAAAAATGTAATGATTTGTAATTATAAATAGGTGTATATATAATTTTGGTTTGTAATTTTAAATATATATATTGGTTTGAATTGCCAATTGTTTTGGATATATAATTTTGGTGTAAATTGGTACATTTAAATAGGATAAATTGGATTGATTTGAATCTCCAAATTGTGGTATTTTTCTGAAAAAAAATTGCTGGTTGAAGAACAGGTCAAATTCTGGTTGAAAAAACCTGGTAAAAATTGTGGTTTAAAAAAATTTATATAAAATTTTTCGTATACCTTAGACAGCGCTTTTGGTGAAAGCGCTGTCTAAGGTGGGGATTAGACAGCGCTTTTGAAAAAAGCGCTGTCTAAGGTGGACCTTAGAAAGCGCTTTTACCAAAAGCGCTGTCTAAGGTATACCTAAAAAGGTTCAAAAAGGTTGACCTTAGACAGCGCTTTTGGTATTAAAAAATGTCAAAAAAGGTAAGGCTTAGAAAGCGCTTTTCCCAAAAGCGCTGTCTAAGGTATACCTTATAATGTCAAAAAGCGCTGTCTAAAGGTACCATAGACAGCGCTTTTCATTAAATATACCCCCCTTTAGACAGCGCTTTTGGTATTACCCAAAGCGCTGTCTAAACCTATAGCAGCGCAGGTTTAGACAGCGCTTAAAAGCGCTGTCTAAGGGCAAAAAAAGCGTTGTCTAAGGTCTTATCTGTTGTAGTGAGTACTTGTTAGCACATGGATTGAAAGGTTGTGAAGAATAGAAGAAATTGTGAAAACAGCTTGAGGGTTTCAATCTGGAGAGAGAGAGAGAGAGAGAGAGAGAGAGAGAGAGAGAGAGAGAGAAATGGCAAACATATTGGGAACCAAGAAGAGATTTCCTCTTACTTCTTTACGGAATTCCCTGATCACTAAAGTGCTAGAGATATGGCAAAGGTATTCATGGAGTATGGCATATTATTTGAAGTCTTTATGCTTGCAAAGAGAGACAAAAGGGGTAAACGATACGGTTTTGTGAGGTTTAGAAAAGTGGGGGACGAAAGAATTATGGCATGTAAACTAGACAACATCCAGATTAATGGTAGAAAACTCTTTGTGAACACCCCAAGGTTTAAAAGAGACAGGGTGGAATCAGGAAAAGTTAACGTCAAGAAGCTGACAGAAACATATGGATGTAAAGATAATACTGCTAGACCCGTTTGGAAGAAGGTCAGATACAACAGATCATACGTAGATGCGGTCTCACGTGAGGGTCGAAACAAATCAAAGATTCAAAACAATTTCAAGGGTGCAATAGGCAGTGATAAGAAGGAAGTAAAACCTAGTTGGGCTGGACTTATGTTCAAAACTGAAGATGGGGAACTTAAACGGTTTGAAGATGCGTTTGTGGGAGTCGTAAAGGAACCAGGAAACTCTTACAATATACAGTAAGTCTTTAACAGAGAAGGATTTTTTCATATCAAAGTTACACCCATGGGCGCAAATCTTTGTCTTCTTAAAGATAGAGAGGACAACGCAGTTAGATCATTAATTAAAGAAGAGGAAGAATGGCTATTAAACTAGTTTGATGATATCAGATAATGGTCACTTGCAGAAGTTGATAAGGAACGATTAACATGAGTCAAATGCTTTGGGGTCTCATGCCACGCTTGGAGACAAGATTTCTTCAGATATATTACAAGTAGAGTTGGTGAGTATATCCGCAGCGACGAAGAAACTGAAGCACACTCAAAATTTGATGTGGCTAGAATTTGATCAAGACAAAATACACGAGTAATCTGAACGAGGTGTTCAACATTGAGATCAACGATGTCATTTTCAGTATCAAGCTGGTTGAAGACAACCACAAACCAAAAAGAATAATAATGCCGGGCAGGATGACTGATTCTGAAGTATTGGGTGATTCATTTGTTGAGGATACGGAGGATGAATCTGATGGTGGCGATAACGAAGCTGAAGGTTCGTTTACTGGTGATAAGTCTGGGGATGAAGAAGATCCTAACAACCAAGGAGGTGAGATTGGTGAGGGCAGGGAAGATAGACACGTGGATGACATTGGGAAGTTCAAACATTTTGAAAATATGGAAAAAGAGATAGCCGCCCACATCAGTTCAGCAGACGTGGGTCAAAAGCAAAATGCTGCCATAAAGGTGAACTTTGGAAGTTGCAGAGAGACCTGTCATTATGAAGAGAAGTCAAATAACAAGGTGGCATTTAATGTTAGCATTTCTCAAGGAGTACAGATGGGACAAGATACGGAGACTAGGCATAATTCTATGAAGACCCCTATGGAAGGTGAAATTAATTGTGCAGAAGGGAACAATGAGTTGGAGGCTGTGAAGGGGATTATTAGTGACAGCAGTTTGGGTTTGGGCCTCAATAATAGTCCAGACAATACTATCAAAGTTGGTTTAAGGCCCATTTCAACACCTGTTTCAGTCCATAGAACAAGTGGGCCACACACACTCATTATAACAAGGAAAAAGAAACCGTTAACTGAGATTTACGATAACATTCAGATTCCATTTGCACCATCACATTATTCATACTACTACAAAACGCCCAAACAACAACGCCAGGTATACAATGGCATCCTATACACCGTTGTTATAGTGCGTACTGGATGCGCGCGCATTATTTTAATTAGAAATTTCAAGGGTATAATAACGGTTGTTGTGAACACCGTGGTGATACAATCAAGCTTTCATAGGTTCGAACCTCATCACCCTCAAATAGTTTATTCCTTTGACGTAAATGCGCCCTTTTTAAGTTTTATTTATATTTAACTAAAAAATAATAAAGATATCACTACGGTTATTTCTTAAAACCGTTGTTACAAACTGAAGCTTCTTTTTATGTATTTTAAACACCAAGTATATATCAATTTATCCACTGAAAAAAGAAACAAGACGAAACAACCCTAACACCAACGCCGTCACCATTGTTGGGAAGAAGACAACAACAACAAGAAAGTGTTCTACTTTAAGGTGTTGCAATGTCACATTTGAAGACAAAATCATCCAAAGGTGTTTCTATGTCTTCTTCCACTGTAAAATCTCGATCTGGAAATTTTTGTGGTTGTGATGGTCATATGGTTTCGTACCAATGCAAGAAGGGACAAAATAAAGGAAGGTTTTTTTGGAGATGTCCATTTTGGAGGAGCGATGAAACATGTAATTTGTTCATATGGGATGAAGACGTGGGAGAAAGAGATAGAAATGAAGATGAGAGCATTATGAAGTCAGAGTTGGAAGCTGTGGGCTATTTGAAGGTTATGTATGAAGATTTAAAGAAAAAGAACAAGAATTTGAAGAACAAACTGAAATCATATATATTTTCTGGAAATCTCAAGATGTTATGTTTTCTTGTCTCCTTTATGTTTAATGTTTACTTTGTTATGAAATGTAATAGTTAAATTAGGGTTTGAATTACATTGGTGATGTTTAAACTGCAGATGCATTGTGAATTATATTGTTGATGTTTGAATTACATTATGAAGACAGGAATGCAACTAATAAAATTACAGAACCAACCATTGTGATATACTCAAACTTTCGTCGGTTCGAACCTCAGCGCCATAAAATATTTTATTCCTTTAACGTTAAGGCGCACCTTTTCTTTTTTATTTATTTTAAAATTCACAAATAAAAAGGTTATCACTACGGTTCTTCTGGTTAACCGTAGTGATATATTTATAATAAATAAATACCTATCTATACGGTTGGTATTGTTAACCGTTGTGAAATAGTTTACCCATATATAAGCGAAATAACTTTCACTTATTGACAGTAGCGCCATTGCCTTCAAAGTGAAACCCTAGAACCCATTTTTTCTCTTCGTTTTCACCATTAGTCGTGAATCTTGTGCTTCATACATTAGGGTATTCTTCTTCCATCTATTGTTAGATATTTCCCATTATCTCGTTTGTTGCATGTTGTTTTTGTTGATTGTTCCCATTTTCTCAGATTCGTTTTCACTACCTTAACAAAGACCATACTTTAGAAACTTCATAATGTTTGTGTAGCTATGAAAAATTGTATAAGAAGCATGAAGCTATGATGGAAACTTCATCCACCTTATACTTTTTTTTCATAGCTTCACGAACAAGGATGTTAGTAAATGAAGAAACAACAGTGTAAGCAAACTTTATCTAGTTTTAGAAACAATGAAAAGAAATATAAGAAGTATGAAGCTTTTGTGTGAGCTTCTTCCTCCTTATATTTCTTCTTCATTGATTCCCAAACTAGTTGAACATCATAATTGATTCCTGTTCCGCGATTAGTTTCATTAAAAGGTGTGTTATTCCTATTCCTCTCTTTACTCTTCACTGGATTATGGTTTTAGGGTTTGTCTTCAACTGAGGATGCTCATTTTTTAAGTTTGCTGTGTTTCCTTACAGGTTAAGGGGATGATACAGGGTGATGATGCTCGTGGTAGCAAGCGTATTATAGAGTTTATAATATCTGGATCTGGTATAGAATGTTGTTAGAGTTTATTATATTCTATTTAGATTGTTTGTTTCACTAACCCTCACTTAAAGTTTGCTGGTGGTAGCAAGCGTATTATATGAGTTTATAATATCTGGATCTGGTATAGAATTTTGTTTGAGTTTATTATATTCTATGTAGATTGTTTGTTTCACTAACCCTCCCTTAATATACATTCATTTAATTTGACATAGATACTTATAGTCTGCAAATTAAGTTGTATTTGAAAACCAACTTATATGAATCAATGTTTTCAAATTGCATCCCTCTCATCGTTCATCTCATGATGTTTAATATATATATTATGGTATAATGATCTGGCTCCTTAGATGTATCGCCATCTTCCATTATAGTTAAATTTCATTAACAACAAATTATTAGTTAATTTGTCTCTCCATCAACACTTATAATCGTAAAACTTCCGATTATAAAAATTATGATGATGAGGCCGATTATCCAATGTCTTGTTCTTATGGAAATTTAACTATAATCGAAGATAGCGATATATCGAAGGAGTCAGATCAATAAACCATGATATATATGTAAAACAGCGTGAAATGCACGATGAGACGGATGCAATCAGAAAACATTGGTTTGTTTAAGTTGGTTTTCAAGAACAATTTAATTTACAGAATATAGACTTCTTCATCAAATTGATTCCATGTATATTTCTCTAGTGAGGTGTTTGGAAAACAAGCAATCTACATTTAATATAATAAACTCAGGGTACTTACAACAATGGTTATCTATTGTAAGCGAGATCATAGGTAATTTATGCTTTACATGATTCGCTGCTGATGGGTTTCGAACCCAGTACCTAAGTGTATGTATCACAACAGTTTATTATCATAACCGTTGTGATATATGGCGCGCGTCCTGCCTTTCTACAACGGTTTCCAGACCGTTGTAGAAACAGCGAACTTACAACGACAATCTACATAACAACGCCTTCGCCCGCGTCATTATATGTCATTCCCAACCATTGTTAAATGGGTTTTTCGTAGTAGTGTCAGCTCTGTTACACTTTTCTCTTACTCTAAATCCACCCAACTCTTTTATGGCCCAAAAAGAAGATCACATATCATTATCCTCTCAGATTGAAGATAGTGAATCTAGATATTCGGGGGGCTCTATTCTATGCTGTGAATCACTATCTGATAAAGATATGGAAATTGGTAATGCGAGGGTGAAGAAAAGGCTTGATGACGTCCCTGGTAAAGTGTGGGCTATATTGAAGGACATGGGTCTCGAAGGTGAAGAAGATGATGAAGTGCTAGAATGCATTATAAGAGATTTGGAGAAGAGAGACATAAAGAGATATGACAGATTGAGGGAGGCAACAACAAGAGTCCAATAAATATCACCTCCTATAATGTGCGTGGAAGTAACTCTGCCATTAAAATTAGGAGAGTAAGAAATTTGATTATGAAGGAGAAAGTTGAGTTTTGTATGATACAAGAAACGAAGCGTCAGGTTATTGATGAGAAATTTATTAGAAGTATTTGGGGAGGAGAAGACTTTGATTAGTCTGCAACTGGATCATCTGGTCAATCTGGAGGTATGTTATCAGTTTGGAATAAGAAATCCTTCTGTTCAGTCTTTAGTTTTTCTTGTTCTGGTTTTCTTGGGGTCTTTGGTTTTTGCAGAGATAGAGCTATTTATGTTGTGAACATCTATTCCTCTTGTGTTCTGAGTGACAAAAAGAAACTATGGGAGGAACTGGTTAAATTGAAATCTAAATTTCCAAGAGCAGATTGGATTCTTGGGGGGGATTTTAATGCTATTAAATCAATAGGTGAGAGGAAAGGTAGGGGAAGTTATAATCAAACTGAATTGGAGGAATTTGGGTTGTTCATAGACGGTATGGAGTTAGTGGATCTTCCTGTTATGGGCAATAGATTCCCGTGGTTTAACTCTAATGGGTCGTGCAAGAGTAGATTAGATCGTTTTCTCATTTCTGAGGAAATAGATCGAATTTGGAAGGTTGTTAATCAGAAGGTCGGTGATAGGGAAGTATCTGATCATAGACCGGTATCTCTTGTTATTAATGACAGAAATTGGGGGCCTAAACCATTTAAATCCATCAATGCGTGGTTTGGCCATCCTGAGTTCTTAAAGTTTATGAAAGAGGTTTGGAACAATTGTAAGGTTTCAGGTAGTGCAAGTAACATTCTTTTTCAAAAACTGAAGTACCTTAAAACTAGATTAAAATGGTGGAACATTAATGTTTTTGGAATCTTAGATTTAAGGGTTAATGAGGGCATTGAGGAACTCAATAAATTGGAAGGAGTGATGGCTGATTTGGATTCAGAGATACCAGATTGTATTTTGAAAAATAGAAGTGCTGTCATTGAAGAAGTTTGGAGTAAGTTACATCTTAAAAAGAGTATTCAGTATCAAAAGGCAAGAACAAGATGGAAGTTATAAGGAGACAACAACACTAAGTATTTTCACTTCTAATTAATTCTAGAAGGAGAGATAATTCCATTACAGCTTTGAACATCGGGTTGAATATGGAAGATAAGGTGGAGAGAGTAAAACACTTTATTAACGAGCACTTTTCTGACAAATACGATAATAAGTCATATGGAGGTTTCAATATGGATCTAAGTGGAATAAAGAAACTATATATGGAGGATAATGCCATGTTGACAGAATCCTTTTCTCCTGAGGAGATACTTGAGGTAATCAACTTGTATGACGGTAACAAAAGTCCTGGCCCCGATGGTTTCAATTTGAAATTCATTAGGCACACATGGGAGATTATAGGTGGAGATATCTCAAATTGTATATCTCAATTTCATGAGAAGGCATTCCTTCTTAAATCCCACTGCTCATCTTTTTTTGTTCTGATCTCAAAGATTGAAAATCCTCAATCATTGAAAGAATTCAGACCTATAGCCCTCGTAGGTTGTGTTCACAAAATTTTGTCAAAAATCCTTGCTGCTAGATTTAGTATTGTGATTGGGAAATTGGTGTCCTCTACCCAAACTGCTTTTATACCTGGTAGACAGTTATTTGATAGAGTTTTAGTGGCAAAAGAGATCCATGATTATGCCATAAAAAAAAGAGAGAAGTGGTTTTATGTTCAAGGTTGATTTTTCCCAAGCCTATGATTGTGTCAATTGTAGTTTTCTTATTAAGGTTCTAGAAGCGATGCAATTTGATCCTAAATGGCTGAGTTGGATTAAAGGTCTTATTTGCAACAGTTTTGGTTCGGTCCTTGTGAACGGCAGCTACTCAAAAGATTTCAAGATAAATAGGGGTCTCCTACAGGGAGACCCATTATCTCCCTTTCTCTTTGTCCTTGTAACAGAAAGTTTGGCCCTAATTGTGAAAAATTCAGTAAACAATAACATTTTGCATGGTTTAATGTTAGATGGAGTAACTTCAATTAGTTTAGTTTAATTTGCTGACGATACACTGTTTATCTGTGATGATTCGTGGTCTAATATGTGGGCGATCAAATCAATATTGCGAGGTATGGAAGTTCTATCAGGGTTGAAGGTTAACTTCAGCAAGAGCAATTTAATTGGCATGGGTTTCGAAAGTGACAGGATTGAAGCTGCATCACATTTCCTGTCATGTAAAGTTGCAAGTTTTCCATTTAGATTCCTGGGCTTATCTGTGGGAGGTAGTCATAAATCACTTACTTTTTGGAAGCCAGTCATAACTTCTATCAAAGCATGTTTGTCTTATTGGAGGGGAAAATGTTGTCCATTGGTGGTCGCGTTACAATGATCAACTCTGTAATAACAAATATGTCAATTCACTATCTCTCTTTTTTCCTGGCTCCGACAACTATTATGAGGAAAATTAAAGCAATTCAAAGAAAATCTTTGTGGGGAGGAGACTTGGAGAAGAACTGTATATCTTGGGTGAAATGGTCCCAAGTTTGCAAAGCAAGAATTCATGGTGGTTTAGGCATAAAGGATGTCTCAGTTTTTAACCGTGCATTAGTTGCTAAATGGATATGGAGGGTGTTTAGTGAACATGACACAATATGGAGTGATGTTCTCAAAGTAAAGTATGGTTGTGATTTCCTAAGTAGTTTCCTCAAACAGACATCTAAGATACCAAGAAGCTGGTCCAGATGGTGGAAGGATCTTATTCATTTGGCAGATCCTACAAATGGATAGGGTATATTCAAAATGTTATCATGGAAAGTGGGAAATGGAGGAAGTTCTCTTTTTTAGCACGCACGTTGGATAGAAGGAACTCCAATCAAATTTCAATATCCGGACCTCTTTGAATCCTCTCCTTTTTAGAATATCCTTATTAAGGATTGTGGTTTTTGGATTGATAACAGCTAGGTGTGGGACCTGTATGGGAATAATGTTCTACTGAATGATGGAGATGGTGGAACAGCTGCAGAATTACTTCAAATCCTGAACGAGGTCGTGATGAACTATCATGAAGAGGACTGGATCATTTGGCCCAGGGGCTTGGATAACAAGTTTAGTGTGAAACTTAGCTACTTGGCATTGAGTCAGAGTGTGGAGGAAGAGGTGATAGATAACAATATGACGGAAGCGTTGGATCGATTATGGAATTTGGGGATCCCTTTAAAGATCAAGATTTTTGGTTGGAGACTATTATTAAACATGCTGCCGACATGTGATAACCTCGTCAATAGAGGCATTATTGTTGACCCTCACCAGATGGTTTGCGTGTTTTGTTTCCAGGTTCATGAAGATATAACTTATATCTTATTATCCTGTCCTAAAACGAAACAGGTTTGGAGGGAAATAGAATTGTGGTTAGGAGTGTGTTATCCTATTGGTTCGAATTGTGTAGAATCATTTCTTAACTGGGACAAATTCCTAGGGATCGAAATTCCATCTTCTTATTTTTGGTTTGTATCGTGTTGGTGCATTTGGAGAAATAGGAATCAAGTTGTATTCAACGACTACGTCGTGGGTCCTAACGAAATTTTCCAAGAAATCGTCCAAAGATCATGGGGTTGGAAGGAGTTGATTATCAAAAAGAAATCTTATGGTACTCTTTACGAATGGTATAAGTTGCCTTTCGATTTTTATCGTTAAGATTTTTCAATGGTTATGTTTGGATCTCGACAGATTGATAACAGAGGAGTAATTCTTCTAGTTTTTTTTCTGTTTTCTCTGTAATGATTGGCCTATTATCTGTTGCTTCGGTTTACTGTCTTGGTGCAATTCTGTTGTAGGCTTTAGTCCAGTTTCATTTTTTCTTTCCTGCTAAAGTGCAGGTTTTGTAATCATATTTTGGGGCTATATTCTAGCCTTTGGTACTAATGAAGTTGATTATTAAAAAAAAGAAAAATAGAAAGTGGAAAGACAAATTTTGAATTGGTTTACCAAGAAAAAAAAATACTATTCTATTTTGTTTAACTAAACCATAAACAATCACACTCTTGCTGAATGAGATCATCAAATCTATATGTATATATGTATTAATTTACATGTCAATCTTGTTCTTTCTAAAGCTTATTAAATGGCATGTATATATGTATTAGTTTATATGCCAATCTTGTTCTTTCTACTGTATAGGTAGAATTTATGTTTATAGTCTCTTCAACACTCCAAAGACCACGCACGCACAAATGGAAATAATATAGGTGGTTCTCTAAAATTGGTAACACTATATTGTTGGAATTTAACCACGATCTATGGTGAATTTTCTCACTCTTGATCTCATGATTGTTATGTAATAATGAACAAAAACAAGAACACATTTAAAGAAGATGAGTTTGAACTGCAGAGTAACTCTCTGCCCACAACTGTGGAATTTTATTATCACTTTGCAACTGCAAAACCGTGATTATCAAACTTGATGATTACAATGAAAATGGTTCATCCCTATTTATCGATTTAGGTTAACTTACATCTCAAGCTAAAAGCCAAACTATAAAAGCTCAAAAATATCTAATCTAATCTTTCTAAATCAAATCTGATCTTTCTAAATCAAATTTAATCTTTCTAAAACAATAAATTACATATTTAACACACCACCTAATTCATTGTATCTAAACTATCTACATTCATCATAGACCTTAACTTCTTGAACACTTCGCCTTGCATTCCCTTCGTCATGATGTCTGCAATCTGATTCTCAGTTCTGCAGTGTTTCAAGTTCATCTTCCCTTCTGCTACCTTCTCTCGAAGATAATGGAACCTCATTTTGATGTGCTTCCTTCGATCGTGTGCTATTGGATTCTTCACCAAATTGATAGCTGATATGCTGTTGATCTTCATGGTAATTGCTCCATGACTCTTCGCTGTGATCTCTTCGACTAGGTTCACTATCCAGGTTGCTTGACATGCACAAAGAGAAGCAGATATATATTCGGCTTCGTATGATGACAATGCCACTACTGACTCCTTTCTCAAACTCCAAGAAACTGGTGCACCACTTAACATAAACACATAGCCAGTTGTGGATTTTCTATCCTCAGTATCACTACACCAACTTGAGTCAGTGTATCCCACTAACTTGCATTCTTTTCCTTCATCAACTGCAGGAAACAAAATGCCATAGTCGAGAGTTTCTTTCAGATACCTCAGTATCCTCTTCGTCGCTGCTAGGTGTGATACCTTTGACTTCTGCATGAATCTACTTACTATACCCACACTGTATGCTAAGTCAGGCCTTGTCTGACAAAGGTATCTGAGTGACCCAATAAGTCTTCTATATTGGGTTAGATCGACATCATCTTCATCTGAATCCTTCGACAGTTGCAATCTGGTATCATCTGGAGTCGAAGTTAGGTTGCAGTCTTGCATCTTAGATATCTTGAGTATTTCTCCTGCATATCTTCTTTGGTACATCATCAAACTTCTACCAGTCTTGTAGAATTCGATGCCAAGAAAATATGAGAGATTTCCCAAGTATGACATTTCAAACTCCTCACTTAGGTCATGATTGAAATCTTCGATCTGCTTTTTGCAATTTCCTGTTATCAACAGGTCATCAACATAGAGACATAGTATAAGCAATTCACTATTGCTTCTCCTTACATATACTCCATGCTTAGTTATGCACTTCACACATTTTTTCTCCCTTAGAAAGTTGTCGATCTTCTTATTCCAAGCTCTTAGAGCTTGCTTAAGTCCATACAGGGCTTTGTGCTTCCTGTACACCTTTCTTTCTTCGCCTTGTTTCACAAACCCGGCTGGTTGTGCGACATAAACGTCTTCGTCCAAGGGGCCATTAAGGAATGCACACTTCACGTCCATCTGACATGTGTGCCAATTGTTCGTATTTACTAGACCAACAACCAACCTGATTGTTTCGATCCTAGCAACAGGTGAAAACACTTCGTCGAAGTCGATTCCTTCCTTCTGTAGAAATCCTTTCGCCACAAGTCTCGCCTTGTGTTGAGTTACCTCTCCTATAGGATTCACCTTCACCTTGTAAACCTATTTCTCATTAATTGCCTTCTTTCCTTGAGGTAATTCGACAAGTCACCAAGTGTTGTTGACTTCGATGGAGTCTAACTCTTCATTCATTGCTTTCACCCACTTTGAATCTTTCAATACCTCAGTTGCATTGACTGGTTCGACATCTGCGTAGAAAGCAGAATTTACTAGCTCACCCTTTTCATCGACCACATAATATGATGTAATCACACATTCTTGCAACCTTGCAGGAATGTGTATTGTTTGTCGAGGTATGCTTGGGTATGCTTCTTCTCTGACTTGTTCCTGTTGAACTTCTCTTTCGACTTTAGTGGTTCGTTCTTCACAAGAGATTCTCACTGAATCCTTCTTGACATTCTCAGTCCAATCCCATTCTTTATGCTCATCTATGATCACGTCTCTGCTGGTCACTACCTGCTTATTCACTGGGTCGAACAACTTGTAACCTCCAGTCGAATGATATCCTATCAAGATCATCTTATTCGACTTGTCATCAAACTTCCTTCTCAACTGATCTGGCACATGTCTATATGCTATAGATCCAAACACCTTCAAGTGACTGAGGCTAGGCTTGACACCAGACCAACATTCTTATGGTGTGATTCCTTTAAGCTTCTTCGTCGGACATCTATTTAATATATATGTTGCTGTCGAAACTGCTTCTCCCCATAATTATTTGGGTAGATGTTTTCCATTCAACATACTTCTCACCATGTTCATGATGGTTCTGTTCTTTCTTTCTGCAATTCCATTTTGCTGTGGAGTGTAGGGTGGCACCACCTCATGCACAATCCCTTCTTTTTCACATAATGCAACGAACTCTTTTGACACATACTCTTCATCACCATCAATCCTCATAATTTTTGGCTTTCGAACACTCTGTCTTTCGACCATAGATTTGAATCTAGAAAATACCTCGATCACATCACTTTTCTTTTTGATGAGTAAGTCCACAGCTTTCGACTGTAATCATCTATAAATGTGACAAAGTATTTGTTGCCTATAATCAAATCCACCTGGATTAGATCACATACATCAGAGTATATGACTTCTAGAATTTCCTTCAACTTCCTTCCTGCATCCTTGCTGAAGTTATTCTTGTGTTGTTTCGACTGAACATACTCTTCACAAACTTCACTTGGAATGTCGATTTCAGGTAATCCTGAAGCCATATTTCTTCTCTTTAGCTCTCTGATGTCATGGAAGTTGAGATGGCTTAGTCGAAAATGCCATAATCACTTATCTCTACTGGCTGCAGTTGCTAGGCATTTGTGCTCCATCACATTGAGTTCAATCTTGAAGGTCTTATTTTGAGATATTGGAGCCTTCAAGATCAACCTACCACCTGCGTCGAGAACTCTCATCGTCTTGTCTTCGACAACTAACACATTGGAAATTTTTTATTTCTTACCATCCTTCCTCACGATCTGAACATCACCAACACCTTCAGCTGCTAGAGTGTTGTCATTTGCAAACTTCACTGTGTTCTTCGACAAGGGCTTCATGTTGACAAACCAATATTTCCTTCCAGTCATGTGTGATGATCATCCTGAGTCCAAGTACCACTGGTTCTGGAATCTCTCTTCTTCTCTTGTTGTGACCATCAGCAACATCTTTTCTTCTTCATGTTTTGCCAGCTTTGCATCAGTTTCTTGATTCTTCTTCTTTTCTGAACAATCACTAAAATAGTGACCATACTTCTGACAATTGAAACAATGAATGTGACTTTTGTCAGGCTTTCGACCACCACCTTTTCCTCTACCTGCAGCACCACATCTTTGGTTGCCTTGGTTCCAGAGTTTTCTCTGATTCGACCAGTTTCCTTCATGCTGATTTCGACTAGTTGAATTAGTGTAGCCTCTTCTACCTTTGTTTCCATTCCAACTTCCTTTACCTTTCCTTTCTTTTTTCTGACTGCACCTGCAAAGCCATATCACTCTTCGACTTTCCTGCAGCTCTTTCAGTCGTCCTTTGTTCATGAGACTCAAGTGTCCCTTAAAGCTCTTCCTTCGTCAATACTGACAAGTCTTTTGACTCTTCTATGGCTACTACCACGTGGTCGAATTTTGGAGCCAATGACCTCAAGATCTTCAAGACAACTGATCTTGATGTCAACACTTCTCCATATACCTTGATTTGATTCACCAGCTTTGTAACTCTGGTGAAGAAATCTATTATACTTTCATTGTCTTTCATCTGAAGCAATTCATAAGTCCTTTTGCGAGTTTGTAACCTCACCTATTTCACCTTCTCTGCGCCTTTCAAACGATTTTTCAAGAATCTCCCAAGCTTCTTTTGCCGATTCTACATCATTAACCTTTTCAAAGTTATTTGGATCAACACATTGATGGATTATAAAAAGATATTTATAATATTTCTTCTTCAATTCTTTATATGCTGCTTTCTCCTGATTTGTCGCAGTTTCTGCAAGCGATGATAATCTCTCCTTCAGAAGATCCCAAAGATCTTGGTAACAGAAAACCACCTTAATCTGCTAGCACCAATTCTTATAATTATCTTTCTTGAGAATTGGAATATTTGCTGGAAAGTGACCGTTCGGGTGATTCATCGCCATCACAATTGTTCTTCCCTTGAATCAAAACCGGAGCTCTAGATACCAGATGTTGGAATTCAACCACGATCTATGGTGAATTCTGCTCAATCTTGATCTCAAGATTGTTATGTAATGACAATGAACAAAAACAACAACACGTTTAAAGAAGATGAGTTTGAACTGCAGAGTAACTCTCTGCCCACAACTGTGGAATTTTATTCACTTTGCAACTGCAAAACCGTGATTATCAAACTTGATGATTACAATGAAAAAGGGTTCCTCCCTATTTATAGATTTAGGTTAACTTGCATCTCAAGCTAAAGCCCAAACTATAAAAGCCCAAAAATATATAATCTAATCTTTCGAAATCAAATCTGATCTTTCTAAATCAAATGTAACCTTTCTAAAACAATGAATTACATATTTAACAAAATCTTCCAAGTTTTTTTTCAGCACTCTACAATTGCGCAATTTTTAAAGATGCTCTTATACGAGTCACTTAATAAAATGCTACTACCTCCGTTCCTTTATATAAGAGACAATTTATTTTTTATGTTAATTGAATGACTTTGTATTTAGTCAGTTTATAGACTATATACATTGATTATTCAATGAACCTAAAAAATGAGTTGTCTCTTATATAAAGGAACAGAGGTAGTAATATAAATTATTTGCTGACATTGTTAATAATACTATTAAAATGTGTAGGACCGGCCCAATGTGCTTAAAGGTCTTTTTTTTAAATGAGATCTTTGAAATAAATAAATTAAATTAAATTTTGTTTTTAACAAGAGTTGAACTAAAGACCTAAAAGACACGGGGTCTCTCTTCTACTAATTCAACAATGAGATTTTATGTAAGATATATGTCATTTGAAATATTTATGACAAAATTTAAAATATTTTAGACCTAAAATCCTTGCGTTGGTCGCCTTATCCTTGAGTCGGCCCTGAAAAAGTGCTATTAAATTGATAAGATTAAATTCATAGTAATATTTATTTATTTTTTAAATAATTTTTAGAAAGATGAAGAAACAATTTTATTTAGTATTTCTTTATGAAAAATGAAAGACAAAAAGTTAAATGTAATTTATATTTTTTACTGATAAAAGTTAAGAAAAAAAAATTACATATTATTTGAGTCAAGAAAAATGCCTTTGTTTTTTCCTTCTTGTATTTTAGTATGGAGGAAGTACTTATTATATTTGTTAGAGAAAAAAATGAACTCATAACTTGTTTACTACTTCAATCTTTATGTTTCAAATAAACCACAAATTCATCCAAAGACTCCCATTTAGTATTGAAAACAACAACTAAGTTACAAATTCATCCAAAGACTCCCATTTAATATTGAAAACAACAACTAAGTTTTTAATGTCCATTTACTTTATTAACCATTCATGATACGTTTTAGCATTTTTCTCAAATATCATTATCTCTAGTAAACTCCCAAGTCTTTCCCCTACTTCTAGGAATTTTCTTGCAATAGAAAATAATAATAATAATAATAATAATACCCGTGCAAACATATGGATAAATTTATTTAATACAGTATAAAATATATTCCAATACACATGTAAATTTGAAATGTAAAAAAGAATTCAAAGAAAAAAGAAAATTTTTACATTTACTTATAAATAATTTATCTGTCAATTAAAGTCAATTGTTAATTAAAATAAAATTGATTTTGTCTTTATAGTGATCCGTATTAGTGGTGTGCACAATTATTGAATAATATACAATCTGATACATTATATAATATTTTTAGATAGATATATTAATTTATAATGTGTTACTTATTTTTAAATTGAACAATAATTATATAAACTCAATTGTATTAAATAATCAAATATAAAAAAAAAATACATGCCAGATGGAGAAAGAAATAAAAATTTACATTTAAAAATAAAAATTTATCTCCCTAATAAAAATAATTATTAATTAAAATAAAATGCATATTTTCTGGATAAGCTTTTAGTGTCCATATAATTTTTTATTCATTCAAAATAAGTTTAGCATTTTTCTCAAATATCATTATCTCTAGTAAACTCCCGAGTCTTTCCCTTATTTCTAGGAAGTTTCGTGCAATAGAAAATTCTTATATTTTTAATAATAATAATAATAATAATAATAATAATAATAATAATAATAATAATAATATAATATAAGGTAATTATAGAAATTTGAGGAAAACTTAAAACATAATATACATATATTCATTAAAATGAAATTGGAAACCGAACTTGGATCTTGGCTTCTCTGTCAAGGATTTCTATATTGCAGTTTCTGAGGCGAACGGTGTGCCACGGGGGAAGAAACAACGCTGCTGGCCCTCGATTTAATGTGGAATTCTTGTATGCCTATTAAGTTAAAAGTGTTTGCTTGGCGTCTTATGCTCAATCGGTTGCCTACGCGCAATAATCTTGTTCAGCGTGGTGTTATCAACAATGTCCACGAAACTGTGTGTGTTTTCTGTTTTAATGATCTCGAGACTATTGATCACATCTTCTGTCATTGTCCCAAAATTGGTGTTCTTGTTCGGTTGATCTATCGGTGGCTGAATATTGATAGGGTTCGGCATGGTGTCAACTTTATTGATTTTTCGTTGAATTGGTTTGATAGGCTCAACGGCAGATGCGATAATAAGTCTAGGCTATCTATTTGGATTATTACTTGCTGGAATGTGTGGATGGCTCGTAATCGGATTTTATTTAATGACGACGTGGGGGATGCTGTCTCTATTTTCCATAATACTGTCGGATCGTCGTAGAATTGGTTGGCTCTTGGTAGGAAAGGTAACATGTCTTGTTCTTTATACGATTGGTATAAGTTTCCGCTTCAATTTTTGTAATTCTTTTCGGGTTTGTATTGCTGTTATGTTTCTGGTGTTGCTGTCTTTGGTTTGTACTGGACTCGGGTGGAGATTCCCTTAATCTCCTTTTATTGAATTGTTGAATTGTTGCTTATCAAAAAAAAAAATTAAAATGAAATTGGGTTTGATAACTAATTTTTTCCTAATTTTATGTTAGTTTTTTTATTATAGTTGTTCCTAATTTTATGTTAGTTTTTTTACTATAGAAAATGACAACAAAGTGTACTGCTATTCTTTCTTAAATGGTTAAACCAATTCTTTGACACAATATTATTATGCATGAGCTTTTGTATTTTCTGTAAAAGATTCAGTGTATTTGGTGTTAGAAAATTAAAAGTATTAAAGACAAATGGTATGAAAGCATGCTGATTGTCGGAAAACACTTTCTCATGTTTGACCACTTTACTTGAAGCGGCTTTAAGAGTTGTTTGTCCCATAATAAAATCTCAAGTCCTATGTCCCACCAGTGGAGAAACTCCAGTCAATCTAATATGCATGTTTTCCTTGTTAAATGTAATTCAAATTCAAGTTGCTTAGTTTCAATTTCATTTCGTTTTGTATTTGATTTTTGGTTAGTGTATATAAACCCAAAGTTAGTTACAATTGTAACACATTGAAGTTGACATTGAGTTTGTTGAGATTACCTCTCTCTCTCTCTCTCTCTCTCTCTCTCTCTGTATGCAATTTTTTCATCTTCATCTTCTTTTTCTTCTTCATCAATGGAGTTTCGTTGTTAACTCCAACAATTGGTATCCAGAGCCCCGGTTCTTATTCACAGGGAAACACGAGGGTACATAAGGCGTTTGATTGATTTAGTTTCTCAAATTAACACTGAATTGAAGGTTGAAATCGAAGACAATCATAATCTTGATTCTCAAGGATTATGAAACTTGAGTGTTGGTGAGAATTGAGCGATTTGCACAAGAACAAAGATGAACGGTGGAAACAACAACTTTAATACAAAGCTTCAAGTGTTCGACAAAAATAATTGGAATCACTAGTCGATTCAAATGCATGTGTTGTTTGGCATTCAAGATGTTCTTGATCTCGTCAATGATGGTTTCAGCCGGTTGCAAAAAATGCAACAGAAGCGCAAAGAAATACACAACATGAAATGAGGAAAACGAATCAGAAGGCATTGTTCTATATCCATCAGTGTGTGGATATGAAGGCGTTTGAGAAGATTCCTGACTCGACGATGGCGAAGACGGTGTGGAATACACTTGTTCAGTGCTATTATTGTAACACATCAGTGAAGAAAGTAAAATTGCAGCCCCCTGAGCAAGAAATACGATAATGTCAGCATGAAGAACAATGAAAAAGTATCTGATTACATCTCTAAAGTGATTGTAGTCACGAATGAGATGAAGTCTTGTGGAGAAATGCTCTTTAAACAAGTAATCATTGAAAAGACACTAAGATCTCTTACTCCTCAATTTGATTACATAGTTCTAGCCATAGAACATTCGAAAGACACTAGCACCATGAAAATTGAAAAGCTTCAGAGTAGTTTAGAGGCATAAGAATTGCGTCTGACTGAAAAAAACTCTGAATGAGAAACACAACATGCTTTAAAGCTTCTTTTGTCAGGAATAACAAAAACCAAGCATGGCTATAGAACAAGAAAAAGAATTGTGGTGGTGCTCAGAAGTCAGAACTCTCCAATCTAGATGAGAAGAAACCTAAAAATGTTCAGAAGGGAAAGAAGAAGTTTGATAAGAGAAAAGTTCAGTATTACAATTGCAAAATTTTTTGCCATTTTATTGTTGATTGTTGTTACAACATCAGACACTCAATGCCTTAGTGCGACAAGTGATGAAGGGGAAAGTGAGTTGTGGAACAAGAGATTGGGACATCTGAACTTCAAAAACTTAGGGCATCTGAGTCCAAAGAATCTGGTACATGGATTTCCAAAGATTGTGGCACTAGAGAAACCATATGATATATGCATGAGAGGCAAGCAACCAAGATTGTCATTCTCATCAGAAATGCCTCAAAGAGTAACTCATGCTTCGAGTGTTGGGCATTCTGATGTATGAGGGACATTTGAGGTACCTTCACTTGGGGAAATAAGTATTTTGTGTCAATTGTGGATGAGTTCACAAGATTGACACGGGTACCAGTCATAAAGTTCAAACATGAGGTGTTTGCTGAGTTCAAGAAGTTCAAAGCGAAGGCTCAAAATCAAAGTGGACAAAGGTTGAAGGTCCTCATAATCGATGGTGGAGGTGATTTCAATTCAACAGAGTTCAAGAAGTTCTTTGAGGAGCATGGAATTGAGCATGAGGTGACTGTTCCTTACACTCCACAACACAATTACCTTGTTGAAAGGAGAAATAGAACTCTGCTTGACATGACAAGGAGCATGCTGAAAGAAAATAATGTACCTCACACATTATGGGGTGAAGAAATTGCCACGTCAGCATATGTGCTAAATAGTCCAAAAAATAAGTTAAAGGAAGTAGTTCATATTGATAAATTAACTGGAAGAAAGCAAAGTTTAAGCCATTTCAAGGTATGACTATGTACGTTACAAACATATTCCAGACGCCACAAGAAGGAAATTTGATGATAGAAGCAGAGTCATGTTTATGATAGGCTACCATTGTACAAGTGCGTATAAGCTATATTTCCTAGTCACCAACAAATTTAAATTCAGCAGAAATGTCATAGTGAAAGAATTAGAAATATGGGATTGGAACAAGTCTAAATCTAACTATAGTGGAGTGTCAACATTAGAGTATAATTCTGCCTCTAAAGGAGATTTGGCCTCTGAAGGTTTGTCTGACTCTGAAGATTAGTCTGACTCTAAAGGTGGCTCTGACTCTGAAGGTGAGTCTGACTCTAAAGGAGAGTCTGACTCTGAAGGTGACTCTAACTATGAATGTGAGTCTGACTCTGAAGGTAATCCAGTCTTTGAAGGTGGACTTTCTGAAGGTGGCTCTTCCTCTGATGGTGGTTCTGCCTCTAAAGGTGAAATTGCCCAGTTTAGAGGCCATAAAGAATTAGGAAGATACTAAGGAGACTTGCAGATTTTGAGTTACTGCATGATAGTTAGATTGACTCTAAAGAAGAAGCCATACAGTGTGCCATGACGGTGGACTCTGAACCTGTAAAGATTAAGGAGGCATTTAAGATAAAGGTGTAGTTGAACGCCTTGAAGGAAGAACTTGAGGAAACCAAAAGAAACAAGACATGGGAATTGACTGTTCTACCAAAGAACAAGAAAACTATTAGTGTGAGATGGGCTTTCAAGATAAAGTTGATACCAGATAGGTTAATTTCCAAGCATAAAGCAATTTTAGTAGCTAGAGTATTCCTACAAAAATGTGATTTATACTAATTTGAAGTGTTTGCATTTGTAGCTAGACATAAAAACATAAGACTAGTTATTGCTATAGCTGCAAATAGGAATTGATCTCTGATACATTTAGATGTAAAATTAACTTTCCTAAACGGCTCATTGCAAGAAGAAGCTTATGTGTTATAACCTGTTAGATTTGTGATAGAGAATAAAGAATGGATGGTCTATAAGCTTCATAAAGCCTTGTACGAGCTAAAACAAGCTCCAAGGGCTTGAAATATGAAAATTGGTTCATTTTTCAAGCATCTAGGATTCAAAAAATGTGAAATGGAGTATGGTGTGTATGTGTAGCATACCTCTAATAGAAATGTGATTTTGGTGTGTCTTTATGTAGATGACATATAGCTGACAGGGAGCTGTACTTCTGAGAAAAACAGGTTCAAAAAGGTGCAGATGAATGTATTTGATATGTCTCGCATTACAAGAAATTTGACATTTACCAACGACAAAAATCTCTTGGTAAAGGTCCAAAAACAGTTGGTAAAGGTTAAAAAACCTATACCAATGGACGTTTGCTTCCGTCAACTTTAATTTCCTATACCAATGGCAGTTTTTCGTCCCAAATAACTTAAACCAATGATAATTTTAGGGGTTGGTCAAAATTTTCGGGGCTATAGCAACTGCTAATTACACTATTTAATAACTTTATCTACCACATATTTCCATTGGTATAGAAAGAATTCAGCCGCTGGTATATGTTTTTTATTTTTGTACAACTATTTCTTTTTTATAATTAATATTTTTAATAAACAGTTTTTTTTAAATATATTTTTCTATAAATGCAACCCAAAAAATTTAAAGCAACATCAAAGAAAATTTCAATTATACTGTAAAAAACATATCAAAATAAAAAAGTAATGCCAATTATGTAATAACAACCAACAAAATAGATGCTACGACAACATTAGAATGAAGGACATCCTGAGGTTGAGCAGGGATGGGTCTGCATGGTTGAAGGAAAGTTTATAAGGATTGATAGATACTACCTATACCAACAAGACGCATCTTCTTTTCTGTAGCCTAACAAATAATAACTCCATAGTTAAGTGTGTTTGGCTTGGAGTAGTATTTGGATGGGCGACCTTCTGGAAATTTTCTCGGAAAGCGTGTGAGTGAGGAAACACATGCTGAAAAGACACATGTTAGTTTATGGGGTCAGTCGGTAATCCTAAAAGTAGTCTGACGCATTACAAATGGTATCAGAGGCAGACCTCTTCCAGTACGATGTGGTTTGGAGACGAACCAAGCAGAAGCTAGTGGGCATGTAACACCTGAGGCCGGAGAGGGCAAAGACTGGATGTAATACTCGAGGACGGAGAATGGTTTCTGAATTCACATCTGGATGAGAGGGATCTTAAGGTTGTGCAAGGATGGGTCTGCATGGTTGAAGGAAAGCTTTTAAGGATTGATTGGTACTACATATACCAACAAGATAAATTTTCTTTTCGGTAGCCTAACAAATAAGAACTCTATAGTTAAGCATGTTTGACTTGGAGTAGTATTTGGATGGATGAGCTTCTAGGAAGTTTCTCGGAAAGCGTGTGAGTGAGGAAAAAACATGTTGAAAAGACATGTGTTAGTTTTTGGGGTCAGCCGGTAATCCGGAAAGAAGTCTGGGGAATTACAGTTTGCATCAATTTCAAGAGAATGGGTATGAGATCACTGTCAAAAGTGGAACATGCATTATCAATGATTCAAATAGAGGAGTGACACCTTGTGTTCACATGATAAGAAATCGAATGTTACCAATCATCATTGTAGATGATGGTGCATATTTTTATACGTGCTTCAAGGCAAAGATGAAAGACATTTTTTGGTTATGGCACCTTCGATAGACATTTTAATTTTAATGGGATGAAAACTTTGCTGCAAAAAGGAATTGTAACAAGGCTTCCTCAAATCACTACTCCTTCACAATTTTGTGAAGATTGTGTTATTGGCAAACAACAACATGATTCCTTTCTAAAGGGAAAAGTATGTAGAGCTAAACAACCTTTAGAGTTAGTTCACTTAGACCTATGTGGACTAATAAGTCACACTTCAAATGGAAAAAGAGGTATTTTATTAGCTTCATTGATGATTATAGTAGGAGAACAAGGGCTTACTTCTTGCCGAAAAATTCATAGGCTTTTGCAACCTTGGTTGAGAATGACACTGGTAGATCAATTAAGGTGTTGCGATCAGAGCTTGGGGAGAGTTAAACTCACAAAATTTTTCTAACTTTTGTGAGATGAACGACATCCGAAGATAATTAACAGCAGCTTAAACACCACAACAAAACGGGGTTTATGAAAGAAAATATCGTACAATTCTAAACATGGTCTGAAGCATGTTGTCTAGAAAACTTATTCCAAAATTTTTTTGGCCTAAGGTTGTTAATTTGAGCAACCACATATTGAATAGAAGTCCAATATTGGTAGTGACGAACATGACACCAGAAGAAGCTTGGAAAGGAAACAAACTAGCAGTTGATTACTTTAGAGTTTTTGGTTGTATAGCCTTTGCCCATATTCTTAATGAAAAGAGGAAGAAGCTCGATGCTAAGGCCGAGAAATGTATATTTCTTGGTATCAGTAAGCATTCAAAAGCTTACTCGTTGTACAATCTGGTCACACAATACATAATAATTAGTCGAGATGTGGTTTTTGATGAAAGCAAAACATGGAAGTGGACCGTGAACAACACCAAAGAGTACATTTCAGTAACTAATGATGAAGTTGAAGAAGAAAAATATGTTGAACCTTCAAATTTGATTATCACATATTCACCATCTACTCCCTCACCAAATTCACTAGTAAAAGTGGAAGAAGAAGTTTCAAATGAACCTAAACTCCAAAGCATAAGAAGAATGCCAACGTGGATGCAAGATTATGAGATTAGTAGAGTCAATCGATTTGATGATCGAGTTTCTCATTTTGATTTATTCTCAGACCATTATCCAATTTATTTTCAGACGCCATCAAAGAGAAAAAGTCGAAGAAGGCCATTGATAAAGAGATTGAAGCAAAATGGGGAAAACAACACTTGGAATTAACAAATCTTCCAAAGGGACAAAAATATATTAGAGTAAAATGGGTATGTATAAGACCAAACTCAATGCAGATGGTAAGATGGATAAATACAAGCCTCGATTGGTAATTAAAGGCTATAAGCAAAAATATAGGATTGATTATAAATAGGTATTTTCTCCCGCGAATAGACTTGACACAATCAAATTGGTTATTTTATTTGTAGCTCAAAATTTGTGGTCTATTTATAAATTTGACATTAAGTCGGCCTACTTACATGGTGAATTGCAAGAAGAGGTCTATGTTGAGAAACCATTGGGATATGCAAAGCAAGGGAATGAGAATAAATTTTATAAGTTGAAGAAGACATTATATAGACTAAAACAAGCACCACAAGCTTGGTATAGTCGTATAAAGTCTTATTCCATTAGAGCGGGCTTTCCTAGATGTCCATACGAGCACGCACTTTTTATTAAGCTTGCAGATGGTGAGAAAATGCTTATAGTATGCTTATATGTTAATGACTTTATCTTTATAGGAGATGATAAAGTCATGATTGATGCATTTAAAACTTATATGATGACTGAATTTGATATGACAAATTTGGGTCTGATGAATTACTTTCTTGGCCTTGAGGTAGTACAATCAATTGCTGGAATTTTTATGTAACAAAAGAAGTATGTTTTGGAGATTTTGACCAGGTTCTAAATGGAGGAATGCAATGCAGTGTTACACTCTCTATAAGCAAATTGTAGGAAGTTTGATGTATCTAACTTCAACCAGACCAGATATAATGCATGTTTTCATCCTTATCAGCCGGTATATGCAGAATCCAACAGAGTTACACCTCCTGACAGCTAAAAGAATTTTCAGGTATTTGAAAGGAACCGTTGATTTTTGAATGTTGTATAAAAGGAGGGAAACAAAAGTGCTTGTTTTGCTTCAGAGACAGTGACTACGCCAGAGATGAAGATGACATGAAAAACACGTCTGGATATGTCTTCATGAAGGGCTCAGGTGCAGTTTCATGGTCATCAAAGAAAACAATCAATAGTCGCTTTGTCCACTACTGAAGCAGAGTTTATTGCAGCTACATCATGACAAGCCATTTAGTTGAGTTACTTTGAGAAGTAGAGTTTATTGCAGCTAAAATTTAATTAATAATTCTTATTTTAAATAAATCCTAATTATTAAGGAGTAGTTAGTTTGAGTTGTTTGCGTAGTATTTTGTTTCATTTATTAAGCTCCACATTTTAGGATGTGGTAGTGGGTGGTTATCTTAATTCCTATTTAAAAGTTTAAACATGCCTTTAGTTTCAATTAATTCAGTTTTTCCTCAAAACTATGTGTTACTGTTATTTGCTAGTGTTTCAACATATACCAATATCGTCAAACCATTATAGAGAAATACATCACACGAACAACGCTAAAACAATTTATTACATGCTTCCACAAAGAGCATAATAACATCAAACTGACTGAAATTAAAGGCTTAAATAGATAATATTCTCAAAAGAATGGAAAACATTTACGTATGATCTTACTAATGAAATAAAACCAGGCCATGCGCCAATGTGCATTGATGCACAACACTGTTATGATGCTTAGTAGTATTGTTATATAAGATGCTCCAAAACTCCAATAAAATGATACCATGTCCACTTTGGTTTCCTTTTCTCCACTGTCATGGGATTGTGATGAAGGTGGAGATGCAACACCTACACACTTTCGGTTAAGGAGTGGTCCACAAAGGCCGGGATTACCTTTGTAGTTTTCCTCATCAAAGTCTGCAAATTGTCCTGTAGTAGGCGGTGTTCCAGAAAAGTTGTTGTATGAAACATTGAAGATTTCTAAAAAGTTCAATTGAGTCAGTTCATCAGGAATCTTACCACTCAAGTTATTGTATGATAAGTCAAGGCTCTCTATTTGGGTAAGATTTGAAAATGTGATTGGGATATGACCTGACAAGTAATTATGTGATAGGTTCAAGGCTTTAATTTGTTGTAGGTCTCCAATTTGAGAAGGGATAATACCTGTTAGCTTATTGCATGATAAATCCAATCCAGTCATGTTTGCTAGCATTTTACCTTTGTAAGAGTAATAGTTATTCTTTGTTCTGAACTCGGCTTCCAAAACTTGGTCTACATAAAATAGATCAAATAAATCATCAGGAACTGTCATAGCCTCCTGAGTTAAGAAAGAGTCCATATACCTTGATAAGCCGAGCAATTCAAAGAAAAATGAGAATTCATTATTTGGATTACCACCAAATGACAAATTTTGGAAACAAGATGGTATAGAAGATTTGAGCATGTTCCGTGATAGGTCCATAATGTTCATTTTTTTTAACCGACACAATTGAATTGGAATATCTCCTTCCAAGTTGTTCCCTCCTAGCAAAAGAACAACCAAGTTTGAAAGATTATCCACCCAGTTGGGAATTTTACCTGAAAATTTGTTGTTCCTTAAGTCTAGAGCTATTAGCTGTGAGTTTCCAGATAATTCAAATGGTATAGATCCAGAAAGCAGGGACGGAGGCACATAGAGTGGAATGGGGGCTGCTGCCCCCACATGATTTTAAGTTGTTATAGTATTTTTTTAATATAATATTTTTATATTATTTATTTAATAATATTTAATTTATGCATAATTTAAAATATTCCTCATAAATTAATGCTTTAAAAAAACATTAGTAAAAATATTTTGTATTCAATGACTTATTTATTTTAAAAATTAATTTTTATTTTATTTAAGAAAATTATAATAAATAAAAAAAGGTTTTTAATAATAAATTTGGGAAGAAAGAAATATCTAACAATATAAGATATAAAATACTAATGTTAAATAAAGATGCATTGATAGATATAAAATTTTTGTACACTGTCATTCAATGAGAATATATCATTTTTTTATTTCATATAACAAATTTAAAATTTTCAGTTTTACTTGACGGGATATATGATCGTTATTGATTGACAGTTTAAAATTATTGTACATTGTCAAATATTAAATAAATATTTGATCACACACATAAAAATAAATACTTTTAGTAACATTTAAAATAAATTGATCATATAACAATTTTTTTTTGTTTTTATCTCGAATATCTGATTCATTAGATCGATTAATCTGATTTGAGGGTCAGCTCTGCCATCAAATGATTTTAGTCTCCTTTCGATTATAGTTGCAGATGATCAAATCATGATCCTTCTTACCAAAGACAACACCAATCACCACTTGACCAATTAACGATTGATTTATCATATAATAATTTAATTAAAATATATTTGCCCCCACATATTAAAATTTCTGGCTCCGTCCCTGCCAGAAAGGTTATTGTTTTGCAAATACAAGTACATAAGATCATCCGAAGTATTCAAATTTGGGATTGATCCCATTAACTTGTTTTGAGAAAGATCCAAAACTTGAAGCAATCTTTTGCCGGATATCTCAACAGGGATATAACCTTCTAATAGATTTTCATTCATAAGAAGGATAAACAATTCACTGTACTTCCCAATTGATCTAGGAATTGTGCCTGAGATTGAATTATTGGATATGTCGAACAATCCTATTTTTGTATTGTTTCCCAACACACCTTCAAGGTTTCCGGTAAAGTTGTTATTGTTGAGAAATAACATTACCATATTACTCGAATTTGAAAATTTTGGAATACTGCCTAGTAAAAAGTTGTTGGAGAGATTCAAGTATTCCAAATCATTGCACTCAGTGGCCAATTGTTTAGGTAAGTAACCAGAGAAATGATTATGAGACAAGTCCAAAACCTTAAGTTTTTTCATTTTACCAATTGATGAAGGTATATTTCCTTCAAATCTATTTCGGGAAATTGTCAAATATGTAACTGTAGAAAGAAATATACCAATATCTTTTGGAAGCCAACCACTTAAACTGTTGTTTGATATATCCAAATATTGTATTCCATCATTACGCTTCAACCAACTTGGGAGTGAACCCACCATTTTGTTGCTGGACATGTCAATCAATATCAAATTATATTGATATGAAAGAAAACTAGGAATGATATTTCCTTTGTCCATATTTATGTTGCAATTTCGGATTACCAGATATTTCAATTGAAATTTAGGTAACCATTTTGCTTTTTCAGTCTCAATGTGTGCTCCATTGCTTTGTGATGAAACGACCAATGCTTCAAGTTTAGAGTGATTAGCTAAAGTGCTCAATGAGAATGATCCTTGCATGTAATTACCATAGAGGACAAGTATTTCAAGGATGTGAGATTGCTAATGAAGGATGGAAAACTGCCACTGATCAAATTATTGGCAAGGTTAAGAACTTTGAGCTTTGTTAAGTTGCTTAAACACTCAGGAAGTGGAGCACTAAGCATGTTATGGCTGATATCTAGCTTTACCAAATTCTTCAATTTGCATAGTCCTGTATTAAATTAACAATGTCAAGTTTATAATTTGCATTTTGAATAGTTCTTGTTACATATACATCTTCATAAAAATAGTTTTAGGTTTATCTAATGACATCAAGATGGAATATAATATATTAACTTATTTCAATATTTTTGTTAATTAATTAAGATGATTAAAATCTAAGAATTGATAAAAGATGGTATGTATCTTAATTGTAATTAATCCTTTCCCAAAAGTATTGGTCAAAGCAATTGTGAGATTATGCAATGGTTAGATGAAAGAAAATATATTTATACATTATTTTTATTTAATAATAATAACAATAATAATAGTAATAATAATACCTTTAACTGAGCCGTTCAGAGAATTATAGCTTAAATCTAACATTTTTAAATTTCTCCAATTCTGAACACTTGCAGCAAAAAAATATTGAATACAAAGTCAGAGATATTACCATTGAGCTGAAATTCAATCAATTGAACCAACTTGTATTGGCATTAATAGAGTTTAATTTATTATATTACTATGTTTCTAAATATAAAATCTTAGATGAAATAATGGGAGTTAAAAATATTTAGGTTTCTATGGTAAAATTTATCGTTGATTGCAAAAATTGATTAAAATAATTAAAAATATATTAGTAATAAAGTGTGTGTGTGTATATTTAGGTTTCTATGGTAAAATTTATCTTTGATTGTAAAAATTGGATAAAATAATTAAAAATATATTAGTAATAAAGTGTGTGTATATTTAGGTTTCTATGGTAAAATTTATCTTTGATTGCAAAAATTGATTAAAATAATTAAAAATATATTAGTAATAAAAAGTGTGTGTGTGTGAAATAAGGATTGTGTTATTGAATTATGATTACAATACAAAATGAATTACAATATGCATGTATTTATATACAAAGTTCCTTGACTACTAAAATTCCATAGTTTATCAATCCTTTTAAGTAACTCAGAATTATCCTTACAACCGCCGTGTGTGACACCTTTGGTTCACTAATGTATCTGCTCACTAATCCGACTGAGAAACCTATATCATACCGACTGTTACACACATATTTTAGAGACCCGACAATGTGTTTGAACAAAGTTGCATCGACTTTGTCTTCCTCTCCATGCTTCTCCAACTTCAAGTTTAGTTCGACAGGAGAAGATGCAGGGTCGAATCATCCATCCTGAATCTCTTGAGTATCTCTTTGACATACTTTCTTTGATGTAGCACCATACTTTGCTTCGACATTTGAAATTACATGCCTAAGAAGTATGACAAGTTTCCTAGATCTAACATTTCAAATTCCGCCATCATCATCTCTTTGAACTTCGACAAGTTCTCCAAGCTATTTCTAGTTACTAGCAAGTCATTGACATATAAGCAGATAACTATTATATCTTGTGCCACAACCTGAACATAGACACCATACTCAGATTTGCATTTTATCTAGAAGGTTTCTTACCTAGGGTCACATGTATTAGCTTAGAGAGGATATTTATTCTACCAAATTTGATTCTTATTTCAAATTCACTTTTCTTTCACTTTTTCCTCAAGATGTATGCAAAGGTTTGGAAGAAGATTCTGAAGATTTATAGGAGGTTCTTATAGGGAAGGGTGAAGGGAGAATCTAAGATATCTTGGGTTTGTTGGTCTGATGTTCATAAACCTAACCGGTGTGGTGGATTGGGAGTTTGGGATCTTCGCTTGGTTAACTTGGCATTGCTTTATAAGTGGCGCTGGAGGCTCTTATCTCTGGCTAATGGGTTATTGAGGGATATTCTTTCTAATAGGTATAAGTCCCATGTGGTTTCTTCTCTAAGGGGAGACAAGTCTTTTGATTATCATTGTGTCTCTTTTTTGTAGAAAGGGAACTAAAGTAGAAGAGTCTATCGATTTATTTGTTGATGGGCTCTAAAATAGGGCTAGGTCCGATAATCTTACTTCTTTTTGGGGTTTCACATACTTTATCTTATTGATTTTCATTTGGGTAGAAGGGTAAATGAGGTAGCATTACTAGAGGGTGGCTTGACAAGGTGGAGTTTTCAGTGGATGAGATATTTCTTTGTTTGGGAGCATAAGTTAGTGGATATTTTCTTCTAGGTCCTAAAGGAGGTAATTCTATCGCAATAGAGCGATTGTTGGATGTTGAAGGCTACTAAATATGGGGTCTACTCAATAGCTCCGACCTATTTCTCTCTTATCGAGGAAAAAGTTTGTTTTTTTCTTCCTTCAAATAAGGTGGATCAAGTTATGTTTCGTACTTGGGTTAGTTGGTCTCAGTCTAAGGTTATAGTCTTCTATTTATAACTCTTTCTTAACAAGTTTTATTATGGATATAATTTGTTTATGTGTTTGGTCCTATTCGATTTGGATGTAGTTTATTGTTGTTTTTATGGGGTTTTAATAGTGTCGGCATCCCATTTGTTTGTCACTTATGATGTGGTATTAACCCTATGGTATATGGTCTTATATGGCTAGGTTGTTTTTTTTTTCATTCTGAAGTATATTGTGTCTCTCTTTGAGATTTTTGTTACCTTAGATGAGTCTCATAAGATTAGAGGTGAGTTGATTATACTGTGACACTCGGTGGTGTGGTCTATTTGAAAGTCTCGAAACAATTTGATTTTTATAGGTACATCTGTTGGCATGAAATACTTTGAAGACATGAGCATCGTTCTAGTTTGGAAATGGTACACATCTCATGAAGTTTTTGAACTACTTTTGTCCTTTCTCTAATTGGCGGTAGAATTCTATCAAGAATTTTATCATGTGTTTGAGCAAAAGCGATTTCGAGGTTTTGAACCATGTTGTCTAGCTCTAGTCGTTGTCTCCTTAGTGGACATGTATATTTATTTGGGGATCTACTAGTTATTTGCTTTTGAGGTTGTTTCAATGTTTTATTGTTTTTGTCTAGTTAGATATTTTTGTCTAGAGTTTTCCATACTTAAATAGCTATTTTGAATTATTATTTGTACTTAACTATTTTCTTCTTAATGGTAAATAACATTTATTTTTGACAAAAACTAAGTTTTAAAAAAAAAAAACATTATGTAGGAAAAAACTATTAATCATAATATTTATAAAGTCAACCTCTTTTCAATGAACTAACACATCTTATTGTAAAAATATTCAAAACTTAAATTTGGTAAGAATAATAAGTCCCTATAGTAACCCTTGAAGCAACTATGAAATAATATCACGACAAATTGAAGAAAATGCATTTTCAAATTTAATCAAACATAAATAACTATGTTTGGTAATAGTAATTAATACCTTCAATTGTGTCAATCAAGACATTACCTTTTAAGCTTAACATTTCTAAGTTTCTCTAACTCTCTGCATCTAAGGCATGTTGGAATTAACCCAAGACTTTGAGTAATTCTGAATCAATCTTAATGAACAAGATTCAATCAACTGATCGAAATCTCTTGTTCTTTACTCTTCACTTGAGTGAAGCAATCTTACTTTGATTGAAAGAATGATTCTGCGCAACAATTGTTAATGGAAGAAGAAAGAAAATTGTATAAGAAAGAAAATTGTATAAGAAAGAAGATTACATTTTGACAAAAAATGGTGAAGAAGAAGATGATTTCTGCAGAGTCTTCTTTGCCCACAAACTGTGGAAATCTTATTAATTTTGCAACTGCAAGTGATTATAAGATTATTCTCTTTCTTACTCAAAATAAGGGTTACTCCCTCTATTTATAATTGAGCTAGCTTGCTCCCTAAGCTAAAGACCAAAAATACAAAAGCCCAAAATACCTATTTTGGTCTAAGTCGAAATCATGTGTCAAGCAACCTGCTTCGACACTTCGACATCTAATGATACTCGACACACACCACAAGTTTCGACACATCCTTGTTTCCGTCGAGCACTACCTACTTCGACACAAGGAATTAAAATCTCAACACACCACCTAATTCATTGTGTCTAAGCTATCTGTATTCATCATAGACCTTAGCTTCTTGAAGACTTCGACTTGTACTCATTTCATCATGATATATGCAATCTGATTCTCAGTTCTGAAGTGTTCCAAGTTCATCTTCCCATCTACTACCTTCTCTTGAAGATAGTGGAACCTCATTTTGATGTGCTTGCTTCGTCAATGTGCTATCGGATTCTTTGTTAGATTGATAGCATACATGTTGTCGATCTTCATGGGAATTGCTCCATGACTCTTCCCTATAATCTCTTCAACTAGATTCACCATCCACTTTGTTTGACATGCACAAACAGAAACAACTATGTATTCTGCTTTGTACGATGACAATGCCACTACTGGCTCCTTTCTCGAACTTCAAACAACTGGTGCGCCACCTAGCATAAACACATAGCCACCTGTGGATTTTCTATCCTTAGCATCACTACACCAACTTGAGTCGGTGTATCCCACTAACTTGCATTATTTTCCTTCATCAGTTATAGGAAAATGTCGTAGTCGAGAGTTCCTTTCAGATACCTTAGTATCCTCTTTGTCACTGTCAGGTGTGACACCTTTGCCTTCTGTATGAATCTAGTCACCATATTTACACTATATGCTAGATCAGGCCTTGTGTGACAAAGTATCTTAATGACCCAATAAGTCTTCTGTACTAAGTTAGGTCGACCCCATCTTCATCTGATTCTTTCGACAGTTGCATTCTGGGCTCAGCTGGAGTCGAAGTTGGGTTGTAATATTGCATCTCAAATTTCTTTAGTATTTCGCATGCATATCTTCTTTGGTGCATCATCAAATCTCTACCACTCTTGTAGAATTCAATGCCAAGGAAATATAAGATATTTCCCAAGTCTGACATTTCAAACTCCTCACTTAGGTCGTGTTTTAAGTCTTTGATCTCTTTCTTGCAACTTCTTGTTATCAACAGGTCATCGACATAGAGACATAGTATAAGCAATTCACTATTGCTTCTCCTTACATATACTCCATGCTCAGTTTTGCACTTCACAAATTTTTTCTCCCTTAGAAAGTTGTCGATCTTCTTATTCCAAGCACTTAGAGCTTGCTTAAGTCCATACAGGGCTTTGTGCAGCCTGTACACCTTTCTTTCTTCACATTGTTTCACAAACCCAACTGGTTGTGCGACATAAACTTCTTCGTCTAACGGGCCATTAAAGAATGCACACTTCACGTCCATCTGACATGTGTGTCAATTGTTCATATTTACTAGACCAACAACCAACCTGATTGTTTCGATCCTAGAAATTGGTGAAAACATTTCGTTGAAGTTGATTCTTTCTTTTTGTAGAAATCCTTTCGCCACAAGTTTCGCCTTCTTCATTGACCACATCATCTGATGTAATCACACATTCTTGCAACCTTACAGGCATGTCTCTTGTTCGTTGAGGCCTGCTTGGGCTTGCTTCACCTCTGACTTCTTCTTGTCGAACTTCTCTTTCTACTTCACTAACCGGTTCTTCACATAAGATTCTCATTGAATCCTTCTTAACATTCTCAGTCCAATCTCATTCCTTAAGCTCATTTATGATCATGTCTCTGTTGATCACAATTTGCTTATTCACCAGGTGGAACAACCTGTAACCACTAGTCAAATGATATCCTATTAGGATTATTTGACTCGACTTGTCATCAAGCTTTCTTCTCAACTGAACTGGCACATGTCTATGTGATATAGATCCAAACACCTTCAAATGACTTAGGCTAAGTTTAACACCAGACCAACATTCTTCTGGTGTAAATCCTTCTAGCTTCTTTGTCGGACATATATTCAAGATGTATGCTGAAGTTGACACAGCTTCTCCCCATAATTTGTTGGGTAGATGCTTGTCTCTCAACATACTTATCATCATATTCATGATGGTTCTATTCTTCCTTTCTGCAGTTTCATTTTGCTGTGGAGTGTAAGGTGGCACCACCTCATGCACAATCTCTTCTTTCTCACATAATGCATCAAAATATTTCGACACATACTCTCTAGCACCATCAGTCCTCTGAAACTTTAGCTTTCAACCACTTTGTCTTTCGACCATAGATTTAAATTTGGAACCTATATGTTGTATGATGCGTACTATAAACTATATATATATATATATATATATATATATGGGACGGGATCATTTGACACCGGTGTCAAAATATTAACTTTGACAATAAATCCTAACCGTTTATTATTATTAATTCAAAGGTTAAGATATATTCACTTAAAACTAACACATGAGTTTTTTAAGGGAATTTATCTTAGCCATTGAATGAAAAATAATAAAGGGGTAGAATTTGATGTCAAAATTAATATTTTGACACTGGTGTCAAATGATCCCCTATATATACATATATATATATATATATATATATATATATATATATATATATATATTGGCGAGGGCGTAATACCATAATTGTATTGTTTTGATTTTTGATGTCATTTGATGAATATAAATTTACGGAGTCAACATATTGTTTTGGTCCACATAATTTAAATTTTGTTTGTCATTACAACTTTAACAACTATTTATTTTAATCTTTTTTATTATAAATTTTTTAAATAAGTTATTTTTACCATTTATTTTAAAATCTAATAGTTCAGATTCATTCTCATATTCTTACATAAAAATGAAATTCTCATAGGATATGTCATATATATGAGTGGAGAACAACTTACTTTAATATTAAGTTTTTTAAATTTACTACGAATCATAGTCTTTGAATTGAATCTAATCTAATGGTTAAATTAATCTTTTACTTAATTAATAATTAGCTTAAATAGTCTTTTGGTCCCTATAAGTTAGCGAGTTTTTTATTTTGGTTCCTGTAAATTTTTTTTTTTGGTATCAGTCTCTATATCTTACTTTGTGCATGCGTTTTAGTTCCTAAAACCAAAATCCGCAGGAAAATTTTTCCTTCGAATTTTTTTACGGATTTTAACTTTAGAACTAAAACGCATGCAAAAAGTGAGATATAGGGACTCACACCTAAAAAAAAATTTACAGGGACTAAAATCAAAAATTCGTTAACTTACATAAATCAAAAGACTATTTAGGCCTTAATAATTATATTAAATTCTTTTACTCTTAGAATAAATTGATTCACGATCTTTATTAAATTAATTACAACTATTGTTTGATAACTTTATCAAATCTATCTACCCTCCGATTCACGATCTAATCAAACCGACCAACTGAACGGTTCAGATTTTAAAACTATGCATTAAACTTCTTAATTTGTATGAATATGTTAAAAACTCTTTAATAATGTTTAAATATTATCTTAGTTTATGTCTATAATGTTGTAAATAATAAGTATAAACATATTTCTTAATTGAAATTTGGACATTGATTTTATGTAATGAAAAAAATTAATTTCCTCGTAAAACCCATTGGTAAATTAATATAATTTTGAAAACGAAAAGAAATGGCTTATAAATCCAAATACATAAAATTAATATTTTAAAACCTGAATCTATCATCAATTCGATCATGCTATTTGGTTATTGAGTTATTCTTTAAATCGCATAACTTTTAATAATGTGAAAAATAATTGTTTTTATTTAATAACATAATTTTTTCAAAGTTTTTTTATTAATTTTAAATATTATTATATTATTTAATTAAATTTCTAATTTTTTAAATTTATTATATTATTTTATTGTGTGATTAATGATAAATAAATTTAATAAAAATTGCATTAGAGAAATTTATTGTAATTATAGAATATATAACTCTCTTTTCTATTTGACCAAATTAAACATTAAAAAATTTATGATGCAGATGCTAAAACTACAATTCTAATTTTTTTAAAAAGTTACATATCTCATTCTTAAAATTTAAAAAACTTCATTTTTATACTTTGAACATTATTTAATTATTATAAATAATTAAAATAATTATAAATATTAATAAAATTAAATTTAAAGAAAAACACCAAAATTTAATGAAAAATTATAATTAAGCTAAAATATAAATATAAAAAAAAATCAATCCACGGGCTTAATAAATCCACTAGTTCAGTAGTCTGACTAGTGATTCAGTCGGATCACATCGATTTTTATTAAATTAATTACAACTATTATTTGATAACTTTATCAAATCTATCTACCATCCGATTCACGATTTAATCAAACCGACCAACTGAACGGTTCAGATTTTAAAACTATGCATTAAACTTCTTAATTTGTATGAATCTGTTAAAAAAAAATGTTTTATATATATAAGGATGATAGTAGTAGGTACCTCTGTTCCAAGTACAACAATTTACTTTTGGATTAAAATTAGGGTTATCTTATAATAGAGATCAAAATTGTAATTTAGTTAAAATAATAATAATAATAAATAATTAGCTGATACAAGGACTTTAACATTTTTTTAAACGACTTATAAGAAATATATATATATATATATATATATATATATATATATATATATATATATATATATATATATATATATATATATATATATATATATATATATATTGGCGAGGGCGTAATACCATAATTAAAACTCTTATATTTGTCATGCTATTTCAGTATTTTAAAAATAAAATTGGAATTTATTCTGATGCATATCACTCATTGGTTGACAGTGTAAAAATTTTTACACTGTCAGTGCATTTTCTTTTTTCTCTTAAAATTATAATTAAGCTAAAATATAAATATAAAAAAAATCAATTCACGGGTTTAATAAACCCACTAGTTCAGTAGTCTGATCAGTAAATCGGTCGGATTACATCGATTTTCATTAGTTTAATTACAACTATCGTTTGATAACTTTATCAAACCTATCTACCCTCTGATTCACGATCTAATCGGACCGACCAACTGGAACGGTTCAGGTTTTTAAACTCAGCATAAAACTTCATAATTTGTATGAATCTGTTAAAAAAAAATGTTTTATATATAAGGATATGATAGTAGTACGTACCTCTGTTGCCAATGAAACCGACAAATCCATTGTCGGACAAGCTGAGAAGGCGTAATTCTTGAAATGGACGGAACAATGAAACATTTAACATCACGTCACGAGACATGATTATTAAGCTGTTTAAGGAAAGTTGAGTTATATGACCATAAGTGATGTTTGAGTTTGAGCACTCAACTCTATTCCAAGTACAACAATTACTTCTTTTGTCATCAACCCATGAATCCAATTCATTCTCAGGATCGCTAGAATCCTCTAAATGTGACAGGATGAAGTGTTTGATATCCAGCATGCCTATTCTCTCACTCTCTAAACATCCATTACATGATACTTCATTTTGTACTAATATTATACTCACTAAATAAAAAAGGAAACTAATCATAAAACTCAATTTCATTTTTGACAACTATGTATTGCGTTTCACTTTGCCTCAGACATATTTATATAGCCTAAAAGATGATGTTTTTTCTATGGCAAGAAACTTCCTGCCCACATATAATTGACTAGAGAGGCTTGCTTTTGAAAAGTATGTTAAACTTTTCTTGCCAGCAATTAAATGCTTATTTCAAAATTAGTACTTTAGTTGCTTTCAATAATGTAACATTTAAGTTACAGAAACCCGAGAGGGTTGGCCTAGTGGGAGGGTGCAAGGGTCTCAAGGGTTTGCTTTTCTTGAGGTTCTGAGTTTGAAGGAGCCTAGGTCCAACTTTCAGAGGTTACGCAGGGCGAAAGCTCTCAGGTGGATTAGTCGGTACGGAATAAAGAATACCACTCTATAAATAAAAAACATTTAAGTTACAGTTGAATTGGTCAAAAGGAATCAATTTCTTTTTCTTTTAACTTATCTTTATAAAATCTATTAATAAGATGATGGGGTCATTTTGGCTTAATGATATTTTTGGTCCCTATGTTTTGGCCAACTCACGAAATTGGTTCCTATGGTTTAAAATTGAACGAACTAGTCCCTAAACTATAATGTTTTATGCAGTTTTAGTCCTTATTCCGTATTAATTATGGGGGTAGGTGTGTAACATTTCCTGTTAAAGTGTATGTAGAGGGTCAAATCTATGAGATGGAAGACACTGAAGTTGCTGATTGGGTGAACTATAAGGATATTCAGAGTCTGGTACTTAGTATAGGATATACGAAGTTTAAGAGTTTGTGGTATCTGCATCCAAAGCTCTCATTTCAGCGTGGACTGAAGCCTCTAAGTAATGATGTTGAACTGTTGGAGCTTGTATCAGATGCTAAAGGGTACAAGTTAGTGGAGTTATTTGTTGAACACGAAGTTGATATTCCAGATGTAGTTGAATTTGGTGATGAATGTCCTGCAAATGTAGTTGAAGATGGAGCGAATTCTGATGTTGAAGAAGTTGTTATGGAGGAAGGAAGTGGTGAGAAAGGACTTAGAAGTGCAGAAGAAGTTATGGAGGAGGCTATAGGTGAGAAGGAAAGTGTTATGAAAGAGAATGAAGATGGTTATAACAGTGATGAAGATGAAGACAATGTTGAAAGTGAAGCTGAAAGTGAAGATGAAAGTGAATTTGATATGATTGTTAATGGAGAAGAATGAGATTGGACGCATGAAATACCAATGGAGACATTTGCTGACAAAAACAAAGATGGTGGAACCATTAATGAAATACAAGAAATGTATGAAGAGTCTGACCAAGATGAAAGTGATTTACACACTCCAGTTGAAATGTGCAAAGTTGTCCATATCATATGTTAGTAGCTAAAAGGAGTGGAAGTCAGTATTAGCAAGTTACTAGTTTACAAAAAGACCATGAATATGTTAGGTCTGCTGGGAATAAACAAGCTAGAACTAATTGGCTTGCTAAAAAGTTGATTCCATTGATTAGGCACACGCCACAGATCAAACCCAGTGGATTAGCAGATGAGGCATTCAATAGATAAAATGTGAAGCTTAACCATTACCAAGCATATAGGGCAAATGAGAGAGATACTTATATTGTGGATTTGGGAGCAAAGTCTTGTGCTTGTCGTAAGTGGGACCTAACAGGAATACCTTGTGCACTTGATATTGTATGCATTTGGTACAATGGATTACAAGTTGAACAATTTGTATCATCCTATTACAAGTATAACTACAATTAGCTTGTGTTTGTTATGCTATTATATGCAATTTATATCATCCTAACAGGTCTGACTGTGTGTTTGTTATAGGAAATCACAATGTGTGGCCACTTGCTCCCACATTGTGCTACCCTCAAATGGACCAAGACTTTGGCCAGTATCAAACACTGAGTTCATCAATCCTCCAGTCATGAGAAGGGCACCAGGAAGGCCAAAGAAGCAAAGGAACAAGTCCAATGATGAGCCAAGAAAACCTAATGTGTTACCAAGTCAGTTGAAGACAGTGAAGTGTAAAAAATGTCAAAAGTATGGACATAACACTAGGACATGCAAGGGTAAAAGTGCTGCTGACAGACAGATACCTAAGGGAGGAAACAAGCAGAAATATAAGAAGCATAAATCACAGGAAAAGGATGTTGATGTTGTTGTGTCTCAGGGATCTCAAGCTCCACAACCATCTCAAAACTAGATTGAAACTTAGGCTTGAAACTATTTTAGATGTAATGTTTGTTATCAACTTAGGCTTGCAAGTATTTTGGATGTAATGGTTGTTTTGGAATATCTGGTTTATGATATTCTGTTTTGGTTGTTGTCACTTTTTTTAGTTGTTATCACTTTTTGTGGATGTAATGACAATTATCCTTGAATACATAATTGGTTTCAACTTTATTATGACAGTATTTGGCAACTTTATTATGACAACTGCTAAACATAAAATGTCAACTGCTAAACCATTACATAAAATTCCATCAAAACTGCTAGAAAATTACATAAAATTCCATCCAAAGTGAAACTAAAACCTAAACAGAAACAACCAACTGCTAGACCATTACATTCCATTCAAACTACTAGAACATAGAATTGACTAGAGAGGCTTACTTTTGAAAAATATGTTAAACTTTTCTTGCATGCAATATTCCTCCTCCACTAATATTTTGTATGACTAAGGTATTAGAACGTTGTAATTTTTATAGAGTTTGGTTAATAAGATGATGGGGTCATTAGTCTTTGAGTTGGCAAATTTTAATACATGCAAATTTAATCCAAAAATCTATGAAAATTTAATCACAAGCAAAATAACATAAATTTCTAAATTATTTTAGATTTAAAAACAAACAGAATACATGCAAGTCCTAAATCATTATAGTGATACCATTATCTTCATTGTATTGTATCAAGATGTTTCTTAATTGCATATCATATATTTCTTTTATAAAAAGAAGCTACAGATTCAATATATACCAATGGGTATTGCATTAAGAAAAATAGAAAGTGAAAAAAATGTCTTTATAGAATGACTAATAACATGAACTTTTGTCATGCTTAGATTGGTAACAAGTAACAAATAAGTTATGTCAATTCTACATTTCTGATAGGAAGATTACAAACTGCTCTACATATCGCTTCATAAGTTTTTTTTTGGACTGATTCATCTATTGTTTTCGGCTTAAACTCCTATTTTTAGGGCTAGGGGCCTTGGCTCTAGTTGGATTATTCCGGAGATCTTACGTTCTAAGGTTGAGATTTATCTTTTTTCTACATAGTACTTGTTAGCTCATGGATTGGAAGGTTGTGAAGAATAGAAGAAATTGTGAAAACAGCTTGAGGGTTTCAATCGAGAGAGAGAGAGAAATGGCAAACATATTGGGAACCAAGAAGAGATTTCCTCTTACTTCTTTACGGAATTCTCTGATCACTACAGTGCTAGAGATATGGCAAAGGTATTCATGGAGTATGGCATATTATTTGAAGTCTTTATGCCTGCAAAGAGAGACAAAAGGGGTAAACGATACGGTTTTGTGAGGTTTAGAAAAGTGGGGGACGAAAGAATTATGGCATGTAAACTGGACAACATCCAGATTAATGGTAGAAAACTCTTTGTGAACACCCCGAGGTTTAAAAGAGACAGGGTGGAATTAGGAAAAGTTAACGTCAAGAAGCTGACAGAAACATATGGATGTAAAAATAATACTGCTATACCTGTTTGGAAGAAGGTCAGATACAACAGATCATACGCAGATGCGGTCTCAGGTGAGGGTCGAAACAAATTAAAGATTCAAAACAATTTCAAGGGTGCAATAGGCAGTGATAAGAAGGAAGTAAAACCTAGTTGGGCTGGACTTATGTTCAAAATTGAAGATGGGGAAATTAAACGGTTTGAAGATGCGTTTGTGGGAGTCGTAAAGGAACCAAGAAACTCTTACAATATACAAGAACTCTTTAACAGAGAAGGATTTTTTCAGATCAAAGTTACACCCATGGGCGCAAATCTTTGTCTTCTTGAAGATAGAGAGGACAACGCAGTTAGATCATTAATTAAAGAAGAGGAAGAATGGCTATTAAACTGGTTTGATGATATCAGACAATGGTCACTTGCAGAAGTTGATAAGGAACGATTAACATGGGTCAAATGCTATGGGGTCCCATGCCACGCTTGGAGACAATATTTCTTCAGATATATTACAAGTAGAGTTGGTGAGTATATCCGCAGCGACGAAGAAACTGAAGCACACTCAAAATTTGATGTGACTAGAATTTTGATCAAGACAAAATACACGAGTAATCTGAACGAGGTGTTCAACATTGAGATCAACGATGTCCTTTTCAGTATCAAGCTGGTTGAAGACAACCACAGACCAAAAAGAATAATAATGCAGGGTAGGATGACTGATTCTGAAGTATCGGGTGATTTATTTGTTGAGGATACGGAGGATGAATCTGATGGTGACGATAACGAAGCTGAAGGTTCGATTAATGGTGATAAGTCTGGGGATGAAGAAGATCCTAACAACCAAGGAGGTGAGATTGGTGAGGGCAGGGAAGATAGACACGTGGATGATATTGGGAAGTTCAAACATTTTGAAAATATGGAAAAACAGATAGTCGCCCACATCAGTTCAGCAGACGTGGGTCAGAAGCAAAATGCTGCCATAAAGGTGAACTTTGGAAGTTGCTGAGAGACCTGTCATTATGAAGAGAAGTCAAATAACAAGGTGGCATTTAATGTTAGCGTTTCTCAAGGAGTACAGATGGGACAAGATACGGAGACTAGGCATAATTCTATTAAGACCCCTATGGAAGGTGAAATTAATTGTGCAGAAGGGAACAATAAGTTAGAGGCTGTGAAGGGGATTATTAGTGACAACAGTTTGGGTTTGGGCTTCAATAATAGTCTAGACAATACTATCAAAGTTGGTTTAAGGCCCATTTCAACACCTGTTTCAGTCCATAGAACAAGTGGGCCACACACACTCATTATAACCAGGAAAAAGAAATCGTTAACTAAGATTTACGATAACATCCAGATTCCATTTGCACCATCATATTATTCAGCTCTGTTACACTCTTCTCTTACTCTAAATCCACCCAACTCTTTTATGGCCCAAATAGAAGATCACATATCATTATCCTCTCAGATTGAAGATAGTGAATCTAGATATTCGGGGGGCTCGATTCTATGCTGTGAATCACTATCTGATAAAGATATGGAAATTGGTAATGTGAGGGTGAAGAAAAGGCTTGATGACGTCCCTGGTAAAGTGTGGGCTATATTGAAGGACATGGGTATCGAAGGTGAAGAAGATGATGAAGTGCTAGAAGGCATTATAAGAGATTTAGAGAAGAGAGACAGGAAGAGATATGACAGATTGAGGGAGGCAACAACAAGAGTCCAATAAATATCACCTCCTATAATGTGTGTGGAAGTAACTCTGCCATTAAAATTAGGAGAGTAAGAAATTTTATTATGAAGGAGAAAGTTGAGTTTTGTATGATACAAGAAATGAAGCGTCAGGTTATTAATGAGAAATTTGTCAAAAGTATTTGGGGAGGAGAAGACTTTGATTAGTCTGCAACTGGATCATCTGGTCAATCTGGAGGCATGTTATCAGTTTGGAATAAGAAATCCTTCTGTTCATTCTTTAGTTTTTCTTGTTCTAGTTTTCTTGGGGTCTTTGGTTTTTGTAGAGATAGAGCTATTTATGTTGTGAACATATATTCCTCTTGTGTTCTGAGTGAAAAAAGGAAACTATGGGATTCTTGGGGGATTTTAATGCTATTAAATCAATAGGTGAGAGGAAAGGTAGGGGAAGTTATAATCAAACTGAATTGGAGGAATTTGGGTTGTTCATAGATGATATGGAGTTAGTGGATCTTCCTGTTGTAGGCAATAGATTCTTGTGGTTTAACTCTAATGGGTCGTGCAAGAGTAGATTAGATCGTTTTCTCATTTATGAGGAAATAAGTCGAATTTGGAAGGTTGTTAATCAGAAGGTGGGTGATAGGGAAGTATCTGATTATAGACTGGTATCTCTTGTTATTAATGACAGAAATTGGGGGCCTAAACCATTTAAATCCATCAATGCGTGGTTTGACCATCCTGAGTTCTTAAAGTTTGTGAAAGAGGTTTGGAACAATTGTAAGGTTTCAGGTAGTGCAAGTAACATTCTTTTTCAAAAACTGAAGTACCTTAAAACTAGATTAAAATGGTGGAACATTAATGTTTTTGGAATCTTAGATTTAAGGGTTAATGAGGGCATTGAGGAACTCAATAAATTGGAAGGAGTGATGGCTAATTTGGATTCAGAGATACCAGATTGTATTTTGAAAAATAGAAGTGTTGTCATTGAAGAAGTTTGGAGCAAGTTACATCTTAAAGAGAGTATTCTGTATCAAAAGGCAAGAACAAGATGCAAGTTTGAAGGAGACAACAACACTAAGTATTTTCACTCTCTAATTAATTCTAGAAGGAGAGATAATTCCATTACAGCTTTGAACATCGGGTTGAATATGGAAGATAAGGTGGAGAGAGTAAAAAAAATTATTCACGAGCACTTTTCTGACAAATACGAGAATAAGTCATATGGAGGTTTCAATATGGATCTAAGTGGAATGAAGAAACTATCTATGGAGGATAATGCCATGTTGACAGAATCCTTTTCTCCTGAGGAGATACTTGAGGTAATCAACTCGTATGACGGTAACAAAAGTCCTGGCCCCGATGGTTTCAATTTGAAATTCATTAGGCACACGTGGGAGATTATAAGTGGAGATATCTCAAATTGTATATCTGAATTTCATGAGAAGGCATTCCTTCCTAAATCCTACTGCATATCTTTTTTTGTTCTGATCTCAAAGATTGAAAATCCTCAATCATTGAAAGAATTCAGACCTATTGCCCTCGTAGGTTGTGTTCACAAAATTTTGTCAAAAATCCTTGTTGCTAGACTGAGTATTGTGATTGGGAAACTGGTGTCCTCTACCCAAACTACTTTTATACCTGGTAGACAGTTATTTGATGGGGTTTTAGTGGAAAATGAGATCCATGATTATGCCATAAAAAAAATGAGAAGTGGTTTTATGTTCAAGGTTGATTTTTCCCAAGCCTATGATTGTGTCAATTGGAGTTTTCTTATTAAGGTTCTAGAAGCGATGCAATTTGATCCTAAATGGCTGAGTTGGATTAAAGGTCTTATTTGCAACAGTTTTGGTTCGGTCCTTGTGAATGGCAGCTCCTCAAAAGATTTCAAGATAAATAGGGGTCTCCTACAAGGAGACCCATTATCTCCCTTTCTCTTTGTCCTTGTAACAGAAAGTTTAGCCCTACTTGTGAAAAATTCAGTAAACAATAACATTTTGCATGGTTTAATGTTAGATGGAGTAACTTCAATTAGTTTACTTCAATTTGCTGACGATACACTGTTTATCTGTGATGATTCGTGGTCTAATATGTGGGCGATCAAATCAATATTGTGAGGTATGGAAGTTCTGTCAGGGCTAAAGGTTAACTTCAGCAAGAGCAATTTAATTGGCATGGGTTTAGACAGTGATAGGATTGAAGTTGCATCATATTTTCTGTCATGTAAAGTTTCAACTTTTCCATTTAGATTCCTGGGCTTATCTGTGGGAGGTACTCATAAATCACTTGCTTTTTGGAAGCCAGTCATAACTTCTATCAAAGCACGTTTGTCTTCTTGGAGGGGAAGAATGTTGTCCATTGGTGGTCGCGTTACAACGATCAACTCTGTAATAACAAATATGCCAATTCATGATCTCTCTTTTTTCCTGGCTCCGACAACTATTCTGAGGAAAATTAAAGCAATTTAAAGAAAATTTTTGTGGGGAGGAGACTTGGAGAAGAACTGTATATCTTGGGTGAAATGGTCCCAAGTTTGCAAAGCAAGAATTCATGGTGGTTTAGGCATAAAGGATGTCTCAGTTTTTAACCGTGCATTAATTGCTAAATGGATATGGAAGGTGTTTAATGAACATGACACAATATGGAGTGATGTTCTCAAAGCAAAGTATGGTTGTGATTTCCTAAGTAGTTTCCTCAAACAGTCATCTAAGATACCCAGAAGCTGGTCCAGATGGTGGAAGGATCTTATTCATTTGGCAGATCCTACAAATGGATAGGGTATATTCAAAATGTTATCATGGAAAGTGGGAAATGGAGGAAGTTCTCTCTTTTGGCACGCACGTTGGATAGGAGGAACTCCAATCAAATTTCTATATCCGGGCCTCTTTGAATCCTCTCCTTTTCAGAATATCCTTATTAAGGATTGTGGTTTTTGGATTGATAACAGCTGGGTGTGGGACCTGTATGGGAAAAATGTTCTACTGAATGATGGAGATGGTGGAACAGCTGCAGAATTACTTCAAATCCTGAACGAGGTCGTGATGAACTGTCATGAAGATGACTTGATCATATGGCCCAGGGGTTTGGATAACAAGTTCAGTGTGAAACTTAGCTACTTGGCATTGAGTCGGAGTGTGGAGGAAGAGGTGACAGATAACAATATGACGGAAGCGTTGGATCGATTATGGAATTTGGGGATCCCTTTAAAGATCAAGAATTTTGGTTGGAGACTATTATTAAACAGGCTGCCAACGCATGATAACCTCGTCAATAGAGGCATTATTGTTGACCCTCACCAGATGGTCTGCGTGTTTTGCTTCCGGGTTCATGAAGATATAACTCATATCTTATTATCCTGTCCTAAAACGAAACAGGTTTGGAGGGAAATAGAATTGTGGTTATGAGTGCATTATCCTATTGGTTCGAATTGTGTAGAATCATTTCTTAACTGGGCCAAATTCCCAGGGATCGAAATTCCATCGTCTTATTTTTGGTTAGTATCGTGTTGGTGCATTTGGAGAAATAGGAATCAAGTTGTATTCAACGACTACGTCGTGGTTACTAACGAAATTTTCCAAGAAATCGTCCAAAGATCATGGAGTTGGAAGGAGTTGATTATCAAAAAGAAATCTTATGGTACTCTTTACGAATGGTATAAGTTGCCTTTCGATTTTTATTGTTAAGATTTTTCAATGGTTATGTTTGGATCTCGACAGATTGATAACAGAGGAGTAATTCTTCTGGTTTTTTTCTGTTTTCTCTGTCATGCTTGGCCTATTATCTATTGCTTCGGTTTACTATCTAGGTGCAATTCTATTGTAGGCTTTAGTCCAGTTTCATTTTTTCTTTCCTGCTAAAGTGCAAGTTTTGTAATCAGATTTTGGGGCTATATTCTAGCCTTTGGTATTAATGAAGTTGATTATTAAAAAAAAAAAAGAAAAATAGAAAGTGGAGAGAAAAATTTTGAATTAGTTTACCAAGAAAAAAATACTATTCTATTTTGCTTAACTAAACCATAAACAATCACACTCTTTACAAATGAGATCATCAAATCTATATGTATATATGTATTAGTTTACATGTCAATCTTGTTCTTTCTAAAGCTTATTAAATGACATGTATATATGTATTAGTTTATATGCCAATCTTGTTCTTTCAAAAGCTTATTAAATGACATGTATATATGTATTAGTTTACATGCCAATCTTGTTCTTTCTAAAGCTTATTAAATGACATGTATATATGTATTAGTTTATATGCCAATCTTGTTCTTTCTACTGTATAGGTAGAATCTATGTTTACATTCTCTTCAATACTCCAAAGAACATGCACGCACAAATGGAAATAATATAGGTGGTTCTCTAAAATTGGTAACACTCTATATTGTTGGAATTTAACCACGATCTATGGTGAATTTTTCTCAATCTTGATCTCAAGATTGTTATGTAATAATGAACAAAAACAAGAACACGTTTAAAGAAGATGAGTTTGAACTGCAGAGTAACTCTCTGCCCACAACTATGGAATTTTATTATCACTTTGCAACTGCAAAACCATGATTATCAAACTTAATGATTACAATGAAAATGGTTCCTCCCTATTTATCGATTTAGGTTAACTTACATCTCAAGCAAAAATCCAAGCTATAAAAGCTCAAAAATATCTAATCTAATCTTTCTAAATCAAAAATGATCTTTCTAAATCAAATTTAATCTTTCTAAAACAATGAATTACATATTTAACACACCACCTAATTCATTGTATCTAAACTATCTACATCCATCATAGACCTTAGCTTCTTGAACACTTCGACTTGCACTCCCTTCGTCATGATGCCTGCAATCTGATTCTCAGTTCTGCAGTGTTTCAAGTTCATCTTCCCTTCTGCTACCTGCTCTCGAAGATAATGGAATCACATTTCGATGTGCTTGCTTCGACCGTGTGCTATTGGATTCTTTGCCAAATTGATAGCTGACATGCTGTTGATCTTCATGGTAATTGCTCCATGACTCTTCGCTGTGATCTCTTCGACTAGGTTCACCGTCCAGATTGCTTGACATGCACAAAGAGAAGCAGATATGTATTTTGCTTCGCATGATGACAATGCCACTACTGACTCCTTTCTTGAACTCCAAGCAACTGGTGCACCACCTAACATAAACACATAGCCAGCTGTGGATGCTTTATCCTCAGTATCACTACACCAACTTGAGTCAGTGTATCCCACTAACTTGTATTCTTTTCCTTCATCAACTGCAAGAAACAAAATGCCATAGTCGAGAGTTCCTTTCAGATACCTCAGTATCCTCTTCGTCCCTGCTAGGTGTGATACCTTTAACTTCTGCATGAATCTACTTACTATACCCACACTGTATACTAAGCCAGGCCTTGTCTGACAAAGGTATCTGAGTGACCCAATAAGTCCTCTATATTGGGTTGGCTCAACATCATCTTCATCTGAATCCTTCGACAGTTGCAATCTGGTATCAGCTGGAGTCGAAGTTGGGTTGCAATCTTGCATCTTAAATCTCATAAGTATTTTGCCTGCATATCTTCTTTGGTGCATCATCAAACTTCTACCAGTCTTGTAGAATTCGATGCCAATGAAATATGAGAGATTTCCCAAGTCTAACATTTCAAACTCCTCACTTAGGTCATGTTTGAAATCTTCGATCTCCTTTTTGCAATTTCCTGTTATCAACAGGTCATCGACATAGAGACATAGTATAAGCAATTCAGTATTGCTTCTCCTTACATATACTCCATGCTCAGTTGTGCACTTCACAAATTTTTTCTCCCTTAGAAAGTTGTCGATCTTCTTATTCCCAGCTCTTAGAGCTTGCTTAAGTCCATACAGGGCTTTGTGCAGCCTGTACACCTTTCTTTCTTCGCCTTGTTTCACAAACCCAGCTAGTTGTGCGACATAAACTTCTTCGTCTAAGGGGTCATTAAGGAATGCACACTTCACGTCCATCTGACATGTGTGCCAATTGTTCATATTTACTAGACCAATAACTAACCTGATTGTTTCGATCCTAGCAATAGGTGAAAACACTTCGTCGAAGTCGATTCCTTCCTTCTGTAGAAATCCTTTCGCCATAAGTCTCACCTTGTGTTGAGTTACCTATCCTATAAGATTCACCTTCACCTCGTAAACCTATTTCTCATCAATTGCCTTCTTTCCTTGAGGCAATTCGACAAGTGGCCAAGTGTTGTTGACTTCGATGGAGTCTAACTCCTCATTCATTGCTTTCACCCACTTTGAATCTTTCAATACCTCAGTTGCATTGACTGGTTCGATATCTGCGTAGAAAGCAGAATGTACCAGCTCACCCTTTTCATCGACCACATAATATGATGTAATCACACATTCTTGCAACCTTGCAGGAATGCGTATTGTTCGTCGAGGTATGCTCTGGTCTGCTTCTTCTCTGACTTGTTCCTGTCGAACTTCTCTTTCAACTTCAGTGGTTGGTTCTTCACAAGAGATTCTCACTGAATCCTTGACATTCTCAGTCCAATCCCATTCTTTACGCTCATCTATGATCCCGTCCCTGCTGATCACTACCTGCCTATTCACTGGGTCGAACAACGTGTAACCTCTAGTCGAATGATATCCTATCAAGATCATCTTATTCGACTTGTCATCAAACTTCCTCAACTGATCTGGCACATGTCTATGTGATATAGATTCAAACACCTTCAAGTGACTGAGGCTAGGCTTGACACCAGACCAACATTCTTCTGGTGTGATTCCTTCAAGCTTCTTCGTCGGACATCTGTTTAATATGTATGTTGTTGTCGAAACTGCTTCTCCCCATAATTCTTTGGGTAGATGCTTTCCATTCAACATACTTCTCACCATGTTCATGATGGTTCTATTCTTTCTTTCTGCAATTCCATTTTGCTATGGAGTGTAGGGTGGCACCACCTCATGCACAATTCCTTCTTTTTCACATAATGCAACGAACTCTTTCGACACATACTCTTCATCATCATCAATCCTCATAATTTTTAGCTTTCGAACACTCTGTCTTTCGACCATAGATTTGAATCTGGAAAATACCTCGATCACATCACTTTTCTTCTTGATGAGGTAAGTCCACAGCTTTCGATTGTAATCATTTATGAACGTGACAAATTATTTGTTGCCTGCAATCGAATCCACCTGGATTAGATCACATACATCAGAGTATATGACTTCTAGAATTGCCTTCGACTTCCTTCCTGCATCCTTGCTGATGTTATTCTTGTGTTGTTTCGACTGAACATACTCTTCACAAACTTCACTTGGAATGTCGATTTCAGGTAATCCTGAAGCCATATTTCTTCTCTTTAGCTCTCTGATGTCATTGATGTTGAGATGGCCTAGTCGAAAATGCCATAACCACTCATCTCTGCTGGCTGCAGTTGCTTGGCACTTGTGCTCCATCACATTGAGTTCAATCTTGAAGGTCTTATTCTGAGACATTGGAGCCTTCAAGATCAACCTACCACCTGCGTTGAGAACTCTCATCATCTTGTCTTCAACAACTAACACATTGGAAATTTTTTATTTCTTGCCATCCTTCCTCACGATCTGAACATCACCAACACCTTTAGTTGCTAGAGTGTTGTCATTTGCAAACTTCACTGTGTTCTTCGACAAGGGCTTCATGTTGACAAACCAATCTTTCCTTCCAGTCATGTGTGATGAGCATCCTGAGTCCAAGTACCACTAGTTCTGGAATCTCTCTTCTTCTCTTATTGTGACCATCAGCAACATCTCTTCTTCTTCATGTTTTGCCAGCTTTGCATCAGTTTCTTGATTCTTCTTCTTTTCTGAAAAATCACTAAAATGGTGACCATACTTCTGACAATTGAAACAGTGAATGTGACTTTTGTCAGGGTTTCGACCACCACCTTTTCCTCTACCTGCAGCACCACCTCTTTGGTTGCCTTGGTTCCAGAGTTTTCTCTGATTCGATCAGTTTCCTTCATGCTGATTTCGACTAGTTGAATTGGTGTAGCCTCATATACCTTTGTTGCCATTCCAACTTCCTTTACCTTTTCTTTCTTTTTTCTGACTACGCCTGCAAAGCCATATCACTCTTCGTCTTTCCTGCAGCTCTTTCAGTCGTCCTTTGTTCATGAGACTCAAGCGTCCCTTGAAGCTCTTCCTTCGTCAATACTGACAAGTCTTTCGACTCTTCTATGGCTACTACCACGTGGTCGAATTTTGGAGCCAATGACCTTAAGATCTTTGAGACAACTGATCTTGATGTCAACACTTCTCCACATACCTTGATTTGATTCACCAGCTTTATAACTCTGGTGAAGAAATTTGTTATACTTTCATTGTCTTCCATCTGAAGCAATTCATAAGTCCTTTTGCGAGTTTGTAACCTCACCTCTTTCACCTTCTCTGCGCCTTTTAAACGATTTTTCAAGAATCTCCCAAGCTTCTTTTGCTGATTCTACGTCACTAACCTTTTCAAAGTTATCTGGATCAACACATTGATGGATTATAAAAAGATATTTATAATCTTTCTTCTTTAATTCTTTGTATGCTGCTTTCTCCTGATTTGTCGCAGTTTCTACAAGCGGTGATAATCCCTCCTTCAGAAGATTCCAAAGATCTTGGTAACAGAAAATCACCTTAATCTGATAGCACCAATTCTCATAATTATCTTTCTTGAGAATTGGAAGATTTGCTGGAAAGTGACCGTTCGGGTGATTCATCGCCATCACAATTATTCTTCCCTTGAATCAAAACCGGAGCTCTAGATACCAGATGTTGGAATTCAACCACGATCTATGGTGAATTCTGCTCAATCTTGATCTCAAGATTGTTATGTAATGACAATGAACAAAACAAGAACGCGTTTAAAGAAGATGAGTTTGAACTGCAGAGTAACTCTCTGCCCACAGCTGTGGAATTTTATTATCACTTTGCAACTGCAAAACTGTGATTATCAAACTTGATGATTACAATGAAAAAGGGTTCCTCCCTATTTATAGATTTAGGTTAACTTGCATCTCAAGCTAAAGCCCAAACTATAAAAGCCCAAAAATATATAATCTAATCTTTCTAAATCAAATATGATCTTTCTAAATCAAATGTAACCTTTCTAAAACAATGAATTACATATTTAACAAAATGTTCCAAGTTTTTTTTCCAGCACTCTATAATTGCGCAATTTTTAAAAGTGCTCCTATATGAGTCACTTAATAAAATGCTACTACCTTCGTTCCTTTATATAAGAGACAATTTATCTTTTATGTTAATTGAATAACTTATGTATTCAGTCAGTTTATAGACTATATACATTGATTATTCAATGAACCTAAAAAATGAGTTGTCTTTTATATAAAGGAACAGAGGTAGTAATATAGATTTTTTGCTGACATTTTTAACAATACTAATAAAATGTGCAGGACCGGCCCAATGTGCTTAAAGGTCTTTTTTTTTTTAAAATGAGATCTTTGAAATAAATAAATTAAATTAAATTTTGTTTTTAACAAGAGTTGAACCAAACACCTAAAAGACACGGGGTCTCTCTTCTACTAATTCAGCAATGAGATTTTATGTAAGATATATGTCATTTGAAATATTTATGACGAAATTAAAAAAAAATTAGACCTAAAATCCTTGCGTTGGTCGCCTTATCCTTGAGTCGGTCCTGAAAAAGTGCTATTAAATTGATAAGATTAAATTCATAGCAATATTTATTTATTTTTTAAATAATTTTTTAGAAAGATGTAGAAACAATTTTATTTAGTATTTGTTTATGAAAAATGAAAGACAAAAAGTTAAATGTAATTTATATTTTTTACTGATAAAAGTTTAAAAAAAAAATTACATATTATTTGAGTCAAGAAAAATGCCTTTGTTTTTTCCTTCTTGTATTTTAGTATGGAGGAAGTACTTATTATATTTGTTAGAGAAAAAAATGAACTCATAACTTGTTTACTACTCCAATCTTTATGTTTCAAATAAACCACAAATTCATCCAAAGACTCCCATTTAGTATTGAAAACAACAACTAAGTTACAAATTCATCCAAAGACTCCCATTTAGTATTGAAAACAACAACTAAGTTTTTAATGTCCATTTAATTTTTTAACCATTCAAGATACGTTTTAGCATTTTTCTCAAATATCATTATCTCTAGTAAACTCCCAAGTCTTTCCCCTACTTCTAGGAATTTTCTTGCAATAGAAAATTCTAATAATAATACCCATGCAAACATATAGATAAATTTATTTAATACAGTATAAAACAATGTTTTAAAAACCGGACCGGACCGGCCGGTCGGACCGGTTGGACTGGCCAGATAACCGGCCGGATTCGCTTGTTCGATCGCCCATGTCTTCGAACCGGAGGGAATCGGTGTGAACCGGTGCGAACCGGAAAAACCGGCGGTTTTTGCAAACCGGTGGTTCAACTGCTTATTTTAAAAATAAAAATAAAAAATTTAAATTTTTTTTTTTTAATTTTTTTTACTCAAATACATAGGAACTTTTCCCCAAGAATAATAGTGATCACTCATTTGATTCAAGTGATACACAAATTAAGTTTCGTAATATCCACAAATCTATTTTTACTATTTTGTATTTATATTGATTGAAAAACCATCATACAAATATTTGTATAGAAATTTAAGAACACAAATTAAGAAACTAAATATAATATAATTTTAGATTTAACTGATTTCCATTATATATATATATATATATATATATATAGACTTGGAAAATATATTATTTAGAATAATGTTAATATTTGTATTGTTTTAATTATTAACATTAAAACTATGAATTTTAATTAGACTCTGTTTAATTTAGACTCTGTTTAAAATTTACAATTAGACTCTATTTAAAATTTGAATTTAAATTATGAACCTATGAATTTATGATATGATATTTTCAAAAAATTTAAGTGCTAGTTATATTTTTTAGAGACTGAATCATCCGGTTCGACCGGTTCTATACCTATTATAATGACAGGTTTATTCAATTGAGTTATCCGGTTTAATCCGGTTTGGTCATGCGGTTCAACCAATGACCCAGTGGTTCGACCGATAAACCAGTGACCCAGTACCCTCACCGGTTTGATGACCGGTCCGATTTTTAAAACACTGGTATAAAATATATTTAAATACACATGTAAATTTGAAATGTAAAAAAGAATTCAAATAAAAAAGAAAATTTTCACATTTAATAATAAATAATTCATCTGTCAATTAAAGTCAATTGTTAATTAAAATAAAATTGATTTTGTCTTTATAGTGATCCGTAAAATGGAAAATTAGTGGTGTGCACAATTATTGAGTAATATGCAATCTGATACATTATATAATATTTTTAGATAGACATATTAATTTATAATGTGTTACTTATTTTTAAATTGAACAATAATTATATAAACTCAATTGTATTAAATAATCAAATATACAAAAAAATACATGCGAGATGGTGAAAGACATAAAAATTTACATTTAAAAATAAAAATTTATCTCCCAAATAAAAACAATTATTAATTAAAATAAAATACATATTTTCCGGATAAGCTTTTAATGTCCATATTCTCAAATATCATTATCTCTAGTAAACTCCCGAGTCTTTCCCTTATTTCTAGGAAGTTTCGTGCAACAGAAAATTCTTATAATAATAATAATAATAATAATAGTAATAATAATAATAATATAATTTAATTTAAGGTAATTATAGAAATTTGAGGAAAACTTAAAACACAATATACATATATTCATTAAAATGAAATTGGGTTTGATAACTAATTTCTTCCTAATTTTATGTTAGTTTTTTATTATAGTTGTTCCTAATTTTATGTTAGTTTTTTTACTATAGAAAATGACAACAAAGTGTACTGCTATTTTTTCTTAAATGGTTAAACCAATTCTTTTAAAAACTATTTTTAATGTCTTAGATGACACAACATTATTATGCATGAGCTTTTGTATTCTCTGTAAAAGATTCAGTGTATTTAGTGTTAGAAAATTAAAAGTATCAAAGACAAATGGTATGAAAGCATGCTGATTGTCGGAAAACACTTTCTCATGTTTGACCACTTTACTTGAAGCGGCTTTGAGAGTTGTCTGTCCCATAATAAAATCTCAAGACCTATGTCCCACCAGTGGAGAAACTCCAGTCAAATCTCATATGCATGTTTTCCTTGTTAAATGTAATTCAAATTCAAGTTGCTTAGTTTCAATTTTATTTCGACCTGTATTTGATTTTTGTTTAGTGTATATAAACTCAAAGTTAGTTACAATTGTAACACTTTGAAATTGACATTGAGTTTGTTGAGATTACCTCTCTCTCTCTCTCTCTCTCTCTCTCTCTCTCTCTGTACGCAATTTTTTCATCTTCATCTTCTTTTTCTTCTTCATCAATGGAGTTTCGTTGTTAACCCCAACAATTGGTATCCAGAGCCCCAGTTCTTATTCACAGGGAAACACGAGGGTACATAAGGCGTTTGATTAATTTAGTTTCTCAAATTCACACTGAATTGAAGGTTGAAATCGAAGAGAATCATAATCTTGATTCTCAAGGATTAGGAAACTGGAGTGTTGGTGAGAATTGAGCGATTTGCACAAGAACAAAGATGAACGGCGGATACAACAACTTTAATACAAAGCTTCAAGTGTTCGACGAAAATAATTGGAATCACTAGTCGATTCAGATGCATGTGTTGTTTGGTATTCAAGATGTTCTTGATCTCGTCAATGATCGTTTCAGCCGGTTGCAAAAAATGCAACAGAAGCGCAAAGAAATACACAACATGAAACGAGGAAAACGAATCAGAACGCATTGTTCTATATCCATCAGTGTGTGGATACGAAGTCATTTGAGAAGATTCCTGACTCGACGACGGCGAAGACGGTGTGGAATACACTTGTGCAGTGCTATTATGGTAACACATCAGTGAAGAAAGTAAAATTGCAGCCCCCTGTGCAAGCAATACGATAATGTCAGCATGAAGAACAATGAAAAAGTATCTGATTACATCTCTAAAGTGATTGTAGTCACGAATGAGATGAAGTCTTGTGGAGAAACGCTCTCTAAACAAGTAATCATTGAAAAGGTACTAATATCTCTTACTCCTCAATTTGATTACATAGTTGTAGCCATAGAACATTTGAAAGACACTAGCACCATGAGAATTGAAAAGCTTCAGAGTAGTTTAGAGGCACAAGAATTGTGTCTGACTGAAAGAAACTCTGAATGAGAAACACAACATGCTCTTAAAGCTTCTTTTGTCAGGAATAACAAAAAGCAAGCATGGCTATAGAACAAGAAAAAGAATGGTTGTGGTGCTCAGAAGTCAGAACTCTCCAAACTGGATGAGAAGAAACCTAAAAATGTTCAGAAGGGAAAGAAGAAGTTTGATAAGAGAAAAGTTCAGTATTACAATTGCGAAATTTTTGGCCATTTTGTTGTTGATTGCTAGTCAAACAAGGTTAGCAAGGGTGAAGAAGCCAACATAGACAGAGGAGATTCTGAAGATGAACATGTACTATTGATGGCATCTGAGAATGAAGGTGAAAAATTGGTGGACTGGTGGTATATGGACATCAGCTGCTTAAATCACCTAACTAGAAACAAACAATTGATGGTTAATTTTGACTCTGGTTGAAAGACCATGATCAGATGTGATGATAATGAGTATCTAAATGATGAAGGAATGGGAAATGTCAGAGTGAAATTAAAGAATGGAAAAAATTTATTGATTAAGGTTGTGTGGTATGTTCCTGGCATGAATAACAATCTGATGAGTGTAGGTCAGCTGCTTGAAAAAGGTTTTTTAGTAACAATGAAGTAGAATGTCTTGAAGTTGTATGACTGTAATCAGAAGTTGATTATGCAGTCTGAACTGGGAAGAAATAGGAAATTCAAGGTGAATGTTGCAACATCAGACACTCAATGCCTTAGTGCGACAAGTGGTGAAGGGGAAAGTGAGTTGTGGAACAAGAGATTGGGACATCTGAACTTCAAAAGCTTAGGGCATCTGAGTCCAAAGAATCTGGTACATGGATTTCCAAAGATTGTGGCACTAGAGAAACCATATGATATATGCATGAGAGGCAAGCAACCAAGATTGTCATTCTCATCAGAAATGCCTCAAAGAGGAACTCATGCTTTGGGTGTTGTGCATTCTGATGTATGTGGGACATTTGAGGTACCTTCACTTGGGGAAACAAGTATCTTGTGTCATTTATGGATGAGTTCACAAGATTGACACGGGTACCACTCATAAAGTTCAAAAATGAGGTGTTTGCTGAGTTCAAGAAGTTCAAAGTGAAGGCTCAAAATCAAAGTGGACAAAGGTTAAAGGTCCTCAGAGTCGATGGTGAAGGTGATTTCAATTCAACAGAGTTCAAGAAGTTCTTTAAGGAGCATGGAATTGAGCATGAGGTGATTGTTCCTTACACTCCACAACTCAATTACCTTGTTGAAAGGAGAAATAGAACTCTGCTTGACATGACAAGGAGCATGCTAAAAGAAAATAATGTACCTCACACATTATGGGGTGAAGAAATTGCCACATCAGCATATGTGTTAAACAGATGTCTAAAAAATAAGTTAAAGGAAGTAGTTCCTATTGATAAATTAACTGGAAGAAAGAAAAGTGTAAGCCATTTCAAGGTGTGATTATGTATGTTACAAACATATGCCAGATGCCACTAGAAGGAAATTTGATGATAGAAGCAGAGTCATGTTTATTATAGGTTACCATTGTACAAGTGCGTATAAGCTATATTGCCTAGTCACCAACAAATTTAAATTCAGCAGAAATGTCATAGTGAAAGAATTAGAAATATGGGATTGGAACAAGTCTAAATCTAACTATAGTGGAGTGTCAACACTAGAGTATAATTCTGCCTCTAAAGGAGATTTTGCCTCTGAAGGTTAGTATGACTCTGAAGGTTAATCTGACTCTGAAGGTGGCTCTGACTCTGAAGGTGAGTCTGACTCTAAAGGTGAGTCTGACTCTGAAGGTGACTCTAACTATGAATGTGAGTCTAACTCTGAAGGTAATCCAGCCTTTGGAGGTGGACTTTCTAATGGTGGCTCTGCCTCTGATGGTGGTCTTGCCTCTAAAGGTGAAATTGCCCAGTTTAGAGGCCATAGAGAATTAGAAAGATACTAAGGAGACTTGCAGACTTTGAGTTACTGCATGATACTTAGATTGACTCTAAAGAAGAAGTCATACAGTGTGCCATGACGGTGGACTCTGAACCTGTAAAGATTAAGGAGGCACTCAAGATAAAGGTGTGGTTGAACGCCATAAAGGAAGAACTTGAGGAAACCAAAAGAAACAAGACATGGGAATTGATTGTTCTAGCAAAGAACAAGAAAACTATTAGTGTGAGATGGGCTTTCAAGATAAAGTTGATACCAGATAGGTTAATTGCCGAGCATAAAGCAATTTTAGTTGCTAGAGTATTCCTACAAAAATGTGATTTATACTAATTTGAAGTGTTTGCATTTGTAGCTAGACATAAAACCATAAGACTGGTTATTGCTATAGCTGCAAATAGGAATTGACCTCTGATACATTTAGATGTAAAATCAACTTTCCTAAACGGCCAATTGCAAGAAGAAGTTTATGTGTTACAACCTGCTAGATTTGTGATAGAGAATAAAGAATGGATGGTGTATAAGCTTCATAAAGCCTTGTACGGGCTAAAACAAGCTCCAAGGGCTTAAAATATGAAAATTGGTTCATTTTTAAAGCATCTAGGATTCAAAAAATGTGAAATGGAGTATGGTGTGTATGTGTAGCATACCTCTAATGGAAATGTGATTTTGGTGTGTCTTTATGTAGAGGACATATTGCTGACAGGGAGTTGTACTTCTGAGATAAACAAGTTCAAAAAGGTGCAGATGAATGTATTTGATATGTCTGGCATTACAAGCAATTTGGCATTTACTAACGACAAAAATCTCTTGGTAAAGGTCCAAAAATCGTTGGTAAAGGTTAAAAAACCTATACCAATGAACATTTACTTCCAATAACTTTAATTTCCTATACCAATGGCATTTTTTCGTCCCAAATAACCTAAACCAACGATAATTTTAGGGGTTGGTCAAAATTTTCGGGGCTATAGCAACTACTAATTACACTATTTAATAACTTTATCTACCACATATTTCCATTAGTATAGAAAGAATTCAGCCGTTGGTATATGTTTTTTATTTTTGTACAACTATTTCTTTTTTATAATTAATATTTTTAATAAACAAATTTTTTTAAAAATATTTTTTATAAATGCAACCCAAAAAATTTAAAGCAACATCAAAGAAAATTTCAATTATATTTTAAAAAACATATCAAAATAACAAAGTAATGCCAATTATGTAATAACAACCAACAAAATAGATGCTACAACAACATTAAAATGAAGGACATCCTGAGGTTGAGCAGGGATGGGTCTACATGGTTGAAGGAAAGCTTATAAGGATTGATAGGTACTACCTATACCAACAAGACGCATCTTCTTTTCTGTAGCCTAACAAATAAGAACTCTATAGTTAAGTGTGTTTGACTTGGAGTAGTATTTGGATGGTCAACAGAAATTCATTAGTGATCTTTAACATACCAAGCCTCACGCTATCAGATGTCAATTCACACACCAAACTCAAATCTCTAAATTCTTCCAAAAGTTCCCACTCTTTAACCATCAAAGCAGACATATGCAAAGATTTCCGGCTTAACGCATCGGCTACCACATTAGCTTTACCAGGATGGTAATTCAAGCTAAAATCGTAGTCCTTCAAAAATTCCAACCATCTCCGTTGCCGCATATTCAACTCTTTCTGATCAAACAAGTATTTTAAACTCTTATGATCACTAAAGACTTCGAATCTTGCACCGTAGAGATAAAGTCTCCAAATTTTCAATACAAAAATCACCGCAGCTAATTCCAAATCATGAGTAGGATAATTCTTCTCATGATCCCTCAATTGTCTCGAAGCATAAGCCACAACCTTACCTTCTTGCATCAACACTCCACCTAAACCACTCAAAGACGCATCGCAATACACCACAAACGGTTCACTAGGATCCGGTAAGATCAAAATCGGAGCTCTAGTCAATCTTCTCTTTAGCTCACTAAAACTCTCCTCACACTGAATATCCCAAATAAACGCTTTACCTTTACAAGTCAGTTGGGTCAAAGGAAGTGCTAACTTGGAAAAGCCTTCAATGAATCTTCGATAATATCCAGCTAAACCCAAAAAGCTTCTAATTTCAGTAACAGATCTAGGAGCCTCCCATTGTAGAACTGCATCTACTTTGGATGGATCCACAACAATACCATTACCTGAAATCACATGCCCAAGAAAACTCACTTCTGACAACCAGAACTCGCACTTGGACAACTTGGCATAAAGTTTCTTTCCCTTCAAAATTTGCAATACAATACGCAAATGTTCCACATGTTCCTCCCGAGACTTAGAATAAATCAAGATGTCATCAATAAACACAACAACAAATTGATCCAAATGCTCATGGAATATGCGATTCATATACTCCATAAACACTCCCGGCGCATTAGAAACCCCGAACGGCATCACAGAATATTTGTAATGTCTGTATCGTGTCCTAAAAGCCGTCTTCTGAATATCTTCCTCCTTCACTCTAATCTGATGATAGTCTGACCTCAAATCAATTTTACTAAACACACACGCACCTACCAACTGGTCCATCAAATCATCAATTCATGGAAGAGGATACTTATTCTTAATCGTCACCTTATTCAGCTGGCGATAATCAATACACAATCGCATACTTCCATCTTTCTTCTTCACCAATAAAACTGGAGCACCCCAAGGCGATACACTCGGCCTCACAAACCTCTTTTCTAACAATTCATTCAACTGCTTCTTCAACTCAACCAACTCAGATGCCGACATACGGTATGGTGCCATAGATACAGGTCTAGTACCAGGAACTAGATCTATAGAAAACTCCACATCTCTTTCTGGAGGCACATCAGAAATATCCTACGGAAACACCTCCAGAAAATCACACACGACTAGAAACACATCAATTGCAACTTGACTATCCACAGTCAACGATGCAAACAACCCGAAAAACTGAGCTTCATCCGCCAAAAGTTCCTTCAACTCTTTGGTAGATAAGAACCTCGATTCCTCGTCTTCTTCAAGAGAAGGAAATCTTACCAACTTATGATAATAATCGATATGAACTCGATTGAACTGCAACCAATTCATTCCCAGAACTACGTCTAAACCCTCCAACGGAAGACACACCAAATCCATAGCAAAATCCTGACCATAAATGGTTAAAGGACAACTTAAACAAACCAGAGAAGTAGTTACCGACCCCAAGGCTGGAGTATCGATAACCATCTCTCCACCCATCGATGACAACAAAAGATTCAAACGCCACGCACACTCGGACGAAATAAATGAATGAGTCGCTCTGGTATCAATAATAGCAACTAAAGGCATACTATTAATAAAACAAGTACCTCTAATTAGACGATCTGCACTAGTAGGATGAGTTCCTGCCAATGCAAATACTTTTCCCCCAGCTTGAGCTTGCTTTGGTTTCGGACACCTCGTACTAACATGACCTGGTTCACCACAGTTAAAACACTTCACCACGTTCCTCTTGCAATCAGCTGCTACATGTCCTATACCTCCACAATTGGAACACTTCCTCATATCCTTTCTACATTCAAATTGACGATGTTCTAAGTCACCACACTTAAAACATCTCGGAGGATTATACATGCCTCCCCCACTTAGTCTTTTATCAAAATTAGCCCTTTGCTTTCCCTTGTCAGCTGGCGCCACATAAGGACCACCACGAAATGGTTGCTTTCCTTTCCTTTCGTTCACACTCTTATAATGAGTAGAACGAGCTTTGTTATCCTCCTCATAAATTCTACAACCATCCACCAAATCTGAAAACCTCCTAATTCTTTGATACCCAATTTCCTGTTTGATCTCGGGACGCAACCCGTTCTCAAACTTAACACATTTGGAAAACTCCGCAGTTGCTTCAGCATAATGTGGATAAAACTGAACCAGCTCCACAAACTTAGTAGTGTAATCAGTAACAGACATGTTACCCTGTTTCAACTCCAAGAACTCTATTTCTTTCTTCCCTCTAACATCTTCAGGAAAATACTTCCTCAAAAACTCACTGCTAAACAAAGCCCAAGTGACAACTTCACCTGTAGCTTCCCACACATGACGTATACTAACCCATCAATCATCAGCCTCCTCCTTTAACATGTGAGTACCCAGTCTCACCTTCTATTCCTCAGCACAGTCCATCACTCGAAAGATTCTTTCAATCTCCTTAAGCTAAATCTGAGCACCATCAGGGTCATATCTTCCTTTGAAGATAGGCGGTTTGTTCTTCCTGAACTCATCATTCCCACCAGAATTAGGTGCATTCCGCATAGCTTGAGCCATAGCTTGCATAGCAGCAGCAAGAGCAGCACCATTCCTACCAGCCATATTCTGTTCATATCCAATAACAGTAACTATGGTTAAACAATCAACTCGACAGAACATAACTGTCGCACAACAAACAACTTGGTCAAAATGACCGACACGGACTGGCTCTGATACCACTAATGTAACACCCCTAATCTATACCCCGAGTAATTAAAGCGATAACAAATAATCAGAGTATAATTAAAACATTCATGGCATAGACGGAAGCGTCACATCATTGTAATGAATTATAACAACCTGCTCATATAGATATGCAACAATCAGGTAGCAATATAAACAGAGGAACTTAGTTCCTAACACCCATAATTCAGATACAGAATAAAAGCGGAAAATCTGCAACTAAAATCACCTATATAAACATAGAAGTTTGTCTGTCATATACAGAGTCATACATGTAAAATCTAAAAAGATATATATATATATATACACATAATCACATAACGATCACCCCGACTACCCGATGCTACATATCAGAGCCGACCGACAAAAGAATGAAGACATAATCTTCATAAAAGACCTTCAGCCTCTAATCTGCAATGCCTCATAGAGCATTCAAAACAGCAGAAGGGTGAGAAACACAATTATACTCCCTCCGGTCCTTTTTATAAGGAACACTTCACTTTTTAGATTCATTAAATAATTAATGTATCTGGTTTGCATTGCAGACCAGATACATTAATTATTTAATGAATCTAAAAAGTGAAGTGTTCCTTATAAAAAGGACCGGAGGTAGTAATATAGTTGCATACAATTATGTAATAACATGAAATATGCATGCAAAAGCATTCTCACCACAATGTATACCATAATTCAAATACAAAACAACATAATTCATAATTCATGCATCCATCACTAAGGCATATCAATCATGCTCAATACATTTATCACCAATATATATATATATATATCAACTCATCAATCACATTCACAATTTTCCACACATAATCAATCCATTCATGACTTATGCAAATGCACAGAGACCGACACAACGACTCTATGCAATGTGGTACCATTCCATCCATCATTCTCATCATCATTAATTCACTCAGGAATTATTGGAATCATCGCTTGTTACTTAGTGTAACTCCCCGTCGGGCAAACGATGTTCCCCGTCGCTTTAGGTCCTCTTTGTATAAGGCACATGACGTTTATGGATCGCTTTAGGTCCTCTTTGTATAAGGCACACAATCCGATCGCTTTAGGTCCTCTTTGTATAAGGCACATGATCGTCTATAATGTCGCTTTAGGTCCTCTTTGTATAAGGCACACGACCGTTACAGCAGATTCCCTATGGAATCGTTTCGTCGCTCACACCCCACAAGGCCACACGACATCACAAGATGCATATTATGATGCTTGGCATACTAATGACTCATGACAATCAAATGCATGTACATATATAACCATGTGAACCATCTCAACATCAATAATCATGCATTGCAATCAAACCCAAGACAAGGCATTTATTTGCCATAAGGCCACAAACCATCATCACCACATTTCATCACATGCATTCACATCATATAACAGCACATAAGCTATACGTTATATATATCAAAAGCATATCGCATGATAACACATCAATCGCACACAATTACGATGGTAAAAGTTGACAAATTTCCAAATTCTCGACACAATTAAATCGGCCACTAATCTCAAAATCATTTTTATAAGAAAGAACATCTCATTAGCTTTCCAACGCATCCGACCGTGCCTCAATCCAAGTTACGAATCAAAAGTTATGAAGGATACAAGATAGAAAAATCTATCACGTTCGCTCCAGTATTCGCTAGGCGAACACCAGCGAACCATGGCAGAGAAAAACCAGCATAAAGTTTGCTAGGCGAACGTCGTTAGCGAACATTTGCTGACCTTCTCTGACGGGTTCGCTAGGCGAACCCTCGAAAGCTGTTCGCTGGGCTTCGCCCCAGGTTCGCTAGGCGAACCCTGGAAAACTCAGAATCCCAGCAGCGCTGTTGTTCACCTCAAATTCAATATTTTCTCCACCAAAACACTACCCCAATCATAACAACAAGTATTCTACAACATTTATATCGCATTCCAACCGTGAAAACATCGATTTCTATTCGTTTTTCTCATTTCAACCTAGAATTGAAAAACTATGAAAAACCAGTAAACATTCCAACACACACATACATAATCATACACAAGCATATAATAACCGAGTTTCGCACCCTTACCCGATTAATCGTGCTTCGAAGTGTCGGTTGAATCGATTTTTTAATCTTCAAGTTTTCCTCTTTTTCTTCTTCTCACTCTCTATTTCTCTTAACTTCTTTTTCTCTCTTTCTAATCTCTATGTTCTATTTTAAGAAAAACAATAATATCTAACCAAGCAAAATGACCAAAATACCCCTACACTCAATTTTCTCGCAAACGCTCTCAAACGCAATAAAACATAATAACGATGAACATAACATATTTACCAAATAAAACCAGGAATAAAATAATATAAAAACAAAAATAATTAAATCGACTCGATTAAATAATGCTAACAAAAACCGGGGCGTTACAATTGCCACTAGTTATTATGATTGTCACAAAAATCTCTACTGTTATCATGAGCCTTTGGTTCGAGTGAAGGACCGATTTACTTGTATCGAAAGTATTTCTCATAGGTGGTGGTTAGGAGGTGTCCCGTTGAAGAGTGTCAACGGCCGTACAAGAGTGGTGAGTAAGAATCATACAATAGAAAGTGTAGTTGCATAGTTGAAGCTTCCGCTTAAAGGGGAGCATTGTGGATAGAATCACACTTGAGGAGAGGGTTAAGTATTAACAAGTGTGAATAGTGTCAATAGTGTGAATAATAGTCCCACATTGGATAGGAATGTGGTGACTTGAACATTTATAAGTGAGAGAACTCATACACCTATTACCTTAAGGTTTTGGGTGAATATGTGGTGTGTCTCTCACAAATGTGTTGCTCAATAAAAAAAATATCACACGAGAAAAATAGAAAGTGGAGAGACAAATTTTGAATTGGTTTACCAAGAAAAAATACAGATCTATTTTGCTGAACTAAACCATAAACAGTCACACTCTTAGTAAATGAGTTAATCCAATACATATATACATATATATTAGTTTACATGTCAATCTTGTGTTAGATTAATTATTTAATTAATTAAATGGATTTACATAATCAATTATTAATTAATTATAGTATAATTAATTGTTATTTAACACTAATTATTGATAAATTATTTGATTGGGTTTTGTGCCTGAATGGACTGTGATGGGTTGTATCATTCAGTTAAGCCCAATGAGAGATCTCTGCCCTCAGTCGTTTACTTATTTAAGTGTCTCCCCATTAGACAATTAACATTCTCTCAAAATCCTAAACGACAATGAGGATAGTAATCCTCTCATACTCACTCTTCCGACGGCTGTCTCTCAAAACCTACAAGGTACACTGTTCTTATCGTTCTCGATTATTCAATAATATTATAATATGCTATAATTTGTATTTATCAATTCTATTAAATCATTCATCTTGTTCTTTCAAAGCTTATTAAATGACATGTATATATCTATTAGTTTACACATACATATGTTATTTTAGCAGATATCATTATTCCTCCAATAAAGATGACTCTATATGCAATTTTCAGCTTTACTACCATAAGGAAGGATAAATTTAAGGTTAAGATTTGAAGTAAATATTTAAAACAACTCTTAAAGAAAATATAATCATTCTCATATATAATCGAGTTGACTCATGAACCTAACGAGTCGGACTATATATAGTTCAAGTTCAAGTTATTTAGTTAATGAACTTAGTTTTTCGCTCATATTCAACTCATTTGTTTCATAAATTTAATTCAACGATTTAATTGTCGAACCGAGTTCCAAACTATTTTCGAATTGGCTCGGTTCATTGTCAGTCCTATTTCCACCCCAATTCTTTTTTTCTTTTTGTTTTTTGTTTAATTATTTAGTTATATGTCATTTATTTAAGTTTTTAAAATGTTTTTTGTTTTACGTATTTTTTCCAGTTCTCATTTATTGTTTTTTATTAAAAAATATTTTATAATTTACAAATAAAATATTTATTTGAACCAATAATGATTGTGAATTTTTTTTTGGATATTAATGTAAAAATTGTAAAGTATTTAAAATAATATATTAGTTTTTTTTTTGTTTAAATTGAAAACTACTTATTTAACTTATAATAATAGATAACTTTTAGTTCAATATAATGGATCAATAAATATGGTTCATCAAATATAGTATATATATTTTTATTAAGTTACTATTTAACTGGAGAAAATGTATCATATAATTAAAAATTATTTTTTGTTAATCAAAATTAATATTTGTCTTATAAATTAAATTAAAGAGATGTAATGTTTGATGGTACTCATAAAAATAATCTATTTACTCTTATATTGTTAGAAACCTGTTTAAGAAAAGAGTTCGGATATGCTCCATTTATCGTATGTTCCATTTACTCTTTTTATTGTCACAGATGGTAGACATGTGGCAAGACAACATCTAATGGTTGGAAATTAAAATTGATAAAACAATTACTTGTTTAATAAAAATAATAGTAATGCAAAACACTATCTTTCTTCCTTATGTTAGGCTCATTTTTTCAAGATCAAACGACTAGTCTTTCTTCATCTCTGTTTATCGCTGCAACTCTCGTCACATCTCTGACCACCATAACTCCATGTCCGCCACTCTTTGTCACATCTCTGACCACCGTCACTCAATCTTCGCCACTCTTCGTCACATCGCCGACAACCGCCCCTCTACATCACATCGCCGACACAACCACTCCATCTCCACCCCTCTGCATCACATCACTGACACTGTCACTCCATCTCTCCCCCCTCTCTGTCAATCACAACCCCTACTCTCATCTTCATCTAGTTGTCGCTCACATTGTTATCTCTATCGTTCCAGGTTCATCTAAATGTTATTGTCGCCGTCATAAACCAATCACCTTCATCTATTTCCAATTATATTTGTCAATTATAATTACAGTGGCACCCCACTCCCCTTTTCCTCTCATCACCGTTTGCATCGTGATTTAATCATCCTGTCGCCGACAAAAATAAAGCTAACCTATGGATGAAGGAAAATGATAGTGTTTTCTTTATTTTTATTTATTTATTAAATATCAAATTTAAATTTCAACGCTTAGATATTGTTTTGCCACATGTCTACCATCGGTGACAATAAAAGGGGTAAATGGAATATATGCTAAATGGAGCATACCTGAACTCCTAAGAAAAGATGACAACATACACATGTAAATTAAGGAGATATGAACGACTATAAAGGCGGGAAAACAACCCACTTTTTAAAAAGTAAAATTAATTTTTATCACTTCTTTAGAAAATTTTATCAAAATAACCTACTTTTTCAAAAAAAAAATCTCAAAATAACCTATTTTTCAATTTATTTTCCAAAGTATCCCACTTTGGGGATGTGATAGAGAGGGGGCACCATGTTAATTGGCGACTGCTTAATGGGCCTAAGTGGTGTCGCCAATTGGATTGGAGACACCATATGGTGTTGCCAATCCAATTTACGACAATGTGTTAAACCTTCTATGGTGTCACCAATACATTTGGAGACAGGGTGCATTTTGTAATTTTTTTAACAAAAATAAATAACATTAATAATTAATTAAAAATAATATTACATAAATTAATGTTGGCGACCAGGTTGGTCATACCAGCCAGCCATTCCACATTCCCTAGGCACCCTCACTCGTTGCACTCGTTCCCCTTATTGTTGATTCACTCTAGGTGTTTGAGGAGTTGAAGTCTTAGGAACATTCCCAGCTGATTCCCTAAAATATTCTTGCATTTTCATGAGGTCTTGTATGTTGAAACTGAGCGTGCGACCCATCCCAGAGTAGTTCGGATGTGATGAAAGGGTCATTGGTGTGCGACTTGGACGATTGGAGAGGGGCATTCGTGTGAAGGCTTTGTTGGTGAAAGGTTGAAATGGTATTGGTATTTGAAAGCCATAAGGGTGTTGGGATGTTTGTGTGTGTAGGCTAGGGTATGATGTCTGATCGTTTTGGCTATAGAAAGATGTTTGGGCGTTATGGCTATCGTATGATGTACCCTAATTTTGGCTATATCTTGATGTTGTGTTTGGGGCATAGCCATATTGAGTTTCTTGATAATAGTCATTTTGTTGAAGATGGTATGGGGGACGCTCTTGGTATTGTGGTTGGGTGTTTGGCATGTTTGGATGGTGGGTTTGTGTGTTAGTGGGTTGGTAATTCTGTTAGGTAGGGGGTTGTGAGCAACATGGTCGATAATTTCCCGGTGGGTTAGACGTTGAAGCTTCTTGTGTGTAGGTGGTTTGTCATGGGTCGTATAGATACCTCTCTTCGGAGATAAACCCAGTTGCAGCCGATTTTTACCAAGCCATATAAGTTTTAGTTGGTATAGACGGGGTTGCCATCACTGGGTCACGCAAGACATGGGCGCGACGATTCGTCCATTTACGATGCTCAGATTTATCAAAATCCTTCCAGACAGGATAGTCCCATTGATCATTAACTATTTTTAGATGCAATTTACCAAGGTCAACTAGGGGATCTGGGATGTTTTGATGCATTCCAAACTGTAGTTTGACACGGTCACTATGGTGCATCTCCACAGTGGTGAATCTGATGATCAGCATGCATGAAGTCCAAACTGATGCGTCTTCCTCACTGACTTCATGTAGATGTTCCATGTTTAGATATGGACACCAAATGAATTGAAGAAGATAAAAATATTAGATCATAAAATGGGTGATATAAAAAATAAATTGATTTGTTTAGAGGCCTTACATCTCCAGGTGTAAGGTGATCCAAGAGATTGCGGTATTGAATGATACAATGTCTAGAACATCTATTGTAACTCATACCCCGAGCCGGCCATCTAAACAACATAAAGTTCAAATTCAATTAGTTAGAAGCAATAATTAGTAAGGTGAATTAACTAATATTAAGTTAGTAACTTACTTTTGTGCATACGGGAATGAAAAGTTGTTGGGTTGGGGTTGACGGGCGCTAAGGATGGCAATCTAGACCAACCCCATACTTGGAGAAAAACGACACATCCAGAAAATGTAGATGTGTTTTTTTGGCACACTTACACAAAGAGCTATACAAATAAAACAGACAAGCGGGACCCCAACTATATTCTCTTGTTTTATCTAGGTTTCTCAATAAGGGTAAATACATAACGTGCATAGAAGAAACAGTACCTTCGGGAAATAAAAATAAACCAAGTAAACGCCCACTACAACAAAGAAACATATGTCTCCAATGTATCTGGGTTTGATTTTCAAAACACCGATATTGTCCGATTCACAATCAATAGAAACACAAGTGTCTTACATTTCAAAGATAGATTGGAATCAATATTAAGGTTTGGTCCTATATCACAAATTATATATCAAAATCCAGTTTTTTTAAACCAACCACGTTAAATTTTATCCACTTAAAGTGCGAGATGATGAAGATGTTGAAAATATGTTTGTTAGTCACAAACATTCTGGTTTCGACTATATTAAGTTGTATACATTAGTCCAACAAAATATTCCATCTCAGTAGTCTCAGATCATCAATCAATCAGAAGGTGCATACTCAAATGAAACCGAAACGGAATACTCAGATGAAACCTAACCAGAGGTTAATGTCGTTGATGACAAAGAAGAAGGAAGCGAGACGTTGGTCGATCAACTGTTGAACAACACCATTGAAGATGACGAACAAGTGCCAATACCTACAGGTCACGTATATTGTCCGCCTCAACATATGACAAATTTGGACTTGCAAGATGTAGCACTCCAAAATTTGCCCTACCTTTTTCTGGCTTATGTTTCTTTCTCATTTTGCATCTAATTAGGTCATAACTGCATTTTTCATTTGCATTGGTCTTCTAAGACATGGGATCGAAGGGTTTTCTTATTATCAGTATTTTCTTATTCAGAGGTGCGTCAGGTTCTGAGGTTTTCTTGTTCAGAGGATTCATCCAAGGCTTTGGGTCAGAGGTTCATTGGTGTGAATCAGGTTTTGATTTCTTCTCAGTTCAAATCATCTTCATCGAGATTTATCAGCATACCAGGGAGAATTGGAGTTCTTGTTCAAGGTTGAGCTTGTAGAATGTTTATCGGTTGAGATTCTTCAGTGGTTCATGTGAGGTGTGGGTTCAGAAAGTCAGGATTCATTTGATCAGAGATTTAGAGGATGTTGATTCAGATGTTTTGTTTCAGTGACAAGTTTGTTCAGTGGTAGCTGTGACCATTTTATCGGAGGCTTGTGGAAAAAGTTTGTGTTTGGTTTTGGATTCATTTTTAAACCATATTCTTTATCCATTCTCATTTCAATTTCCAAACCCATTTTCATACCCATTACACATTATCCATGTTATTCAAAAATATCACAAAAAATATCCACTATGTTTCAATTGTCCACCTCATTCTTTATATCCATATCCATTTTTCTAAACCAATTTATCTACATCATTTTAATATCCATCTCATTATCCATTTCCAATTTTAAAATCTAATGTCCATATCCATTCCATTTCTTTCCAAGTTGTAAATATCAAATCTATATACCATTTTCAATCCATAAGTCCATTACAAAAATTGCCAAAAATAATATGTGAATAAGTTCATTGCATTGTTTTACTCCTAAATCCACCATGTTACAAAATTATTACAAAATATTCATGTTGTTCAAAAATCAAGCCTTCATCAAGCCATTCCAAGCTGACCCCATAAGCCACACTTCACTACAAAGGCGCCTGCTACGAGCTGAGATACATCAAGCCATGTCCAAACCTTTCTAAGCCGAATTGCCAATCCATGTACATCAGCATGAGCTTCCAAAAGTGAGCTACCACATGAATAAAACCCACGTACACCAAACACGTGAAGTCCACAAAACAAAAGAAACAAATAGCGGATGGAGAGTTAACAATAACAGAAAATTAGACAGCAAATGAAGGCAGTGTAAAACGTGTGATGCAAGCGGATTACGAGTGCAGGAAAAGTGAAATACGTAAAAAGCTCGTGACAGAATTTCACTAAAAGAAAAGAGTCATAACAGAAGAAAAAAATTCAATTAGAGGTCCCACCAGAAGTTTGTTACAGAGTGGAGAAGAAGTTTCTAACAGAATTGAATTCAAATATCCAAATTACCCTCACAATTTCTGATATAAAAGTGACAACAGATCTGCAATTAGGGAGGGGATTCAATATCCTTCATCACTAATTCTCCTTCAATTCACCTGCAATTTCCGTCTTCAAACCCTCATCATCATTTTGAATCCATCTTCCATCATCTTTGATTCAAAAAAAAAAAAAAACCTGCACTGCAAAGCCAGAACTACAATGATCTTCAACTCAAATATATCAACCTCACATCCTCATCCATGAATCAAAAGCAACATCATCTCTAACCTTTATCATCAAGAATCGACCAATCACTTCAAATCTGCATAAACTTCACAATTAACAGTCACAAATAACAACACACACAGCAAGTTCATACGCGATCCAAAATCAACAGCAACAAGAGGTGATTTCAAATTCACGTGAAACCAAGAAGAAGTGAGAAGAGATTCAGGAGCTTAAACACAACAATTTTAGAGCATCCATTTTTGCGAAGAAAGAAGAAGAAAGGAGCTTCAGAATTCGTACCTGAGGATATTCTGGTTTTTCGTCGTCAAAGACGCCATCGGAGCGACTCCGATTCGTAAGTATTTCTCTCCTTCATGTAACTGTTGATCGTTTTCAATTAGGCCAGTTTATTTGCTATCTGTTTAAGCTTTGATTTGAGTTGTGTTGCGGCGATGAATTGTTACGCTTGTGAATTCCGTACATTCTGAGTGTGGTGAGGGTTTCATACGAGCTTTAGGATTTCGTTTTGATCTGTCAAGCTCGGAGATGGTAAGTGAAGCGGAGATGTTGGCGGTCGGTGATACTTGAAGAGGACGGAGCGGTTCTTCTTTGATGGTTTTTGAGAGACAGAAGAAATAGGAGGATGATGAGTATGGAGTGTGATTTGTTGTGGAGAAATCGGAGACAGAGAGGTTGGCACAGTGAAGGAGTAAAATGTTTTGATGGTTTCATTTTGTTAAGGGTGAAGATGAGCAGCGCAAGGTGAAGCAGAGAGGAGAAGAGGTTGTGCGAATGAGGGAAACCCTGGTCGATTTCGTTGCCGGCGACGGATTTTTCAGAGGGGGAATGTCATTGAAGAACGACTGAGGAAGAGAGTGAAAGAAGGGGAACGGCGTAGTGCAATGAAGCGAAGTAGAAGATGAATGAGACGGAGGACATCGCCGGCGACGGCACGTTTGGGGGAAGAGGTGTGAAGTGCAGCGTGGAAGATAGAAACGGAGGTGGAAGAGGCGCAACTGAAGTGTTCTTTAGGGTTGATGTTCAATTTTCTTTTTTAGGTTAAAATGAAATGGACCAGGCCCGTTTGGTTAATTTCTAACGCCACACCCATTTTCACTACTGCGCACCCCCCTCTTGGCTGAGAAAAAATCCGTTGGGCCAGAATCTTAGCCCATTCGCCTTTTTTTTCTGATCTCACCCTCATCTGTTGACTGCACCTTATTTGGGCATTTTGGTTTAGTTCTTTTTTTTGTTTAATTGTTTTTAATTGTTTCATTTAATTGATAGTTAGATTAGTAAATAATTTTGAAATTTGATTTTAACTTTTAATTAGAATTAATCTTGTCTTTTAGATTTTAATTAGAAGTTAGTTTTAGAATTAATTTTTCTTTAGATTTAAGTTAGAAATAAATTTTCTTTTAATTAGATTAATTTTAGAATTTAATTAGAATTAATATTGTTGACTCTTTTTAATTTTGGGTTAAGTGTTCCTAATTAGATTTTAGATATTAATCTTGGTCTAGAAGTAGTTCTTTAGAAGATTAATTTTAGGTTTAATTTTGGACTAACCTTTTACTTAAAATTTAATCTTCTTTTTAATTAGCACTTTAATTTCTAACTTGGTTATTATTTTGATTAATTGTTTTGACCATGATTTTTGATGCTTAATTTCTGATTAAATACTTGAATGCCTCTTGTTTGATTTTCTCTTCGTGATTGAGCTGTCTAATGTTTACTTGTTGATTTACTCTGTATTCACATGCTCCCTTAAGGCTCCTAGTCCGACTTAATTTCTGATTAAGCTCGGAGTAGGATAGACATTAGGCTCTCAATCCAAGCATGATAACATTAGGTAAATTCCCCTCTAATCCTGACCTTAGGGCCATTTTGCATGATAACTTGTAGGATTCAGTTTCCCCTTTAGACTTTCCGTTAGTCCCGACTCTTTTCTCTCGCACCCGTGCGATCGAGACTGATCTCGTTTTCCCCTTGTTTCGTGGTCGTTCCCACGAACTACGACTGCCCTGATTCTTTATTCTCGTCCGAGTAAAGATACGTAGGCACAAGATTGCATAGATCTTGGCGGGCTACCTTCTCCATTTTTCACCAATTTCCTCCCCTTGTTTCGTGGTCGTTCCCACGAACTACGTCAGCTCTGATTCCTCTCTCTCGTCCGATTGAGTATACGTAGGCACAAGACGGCGATGTCTTGGCGAGCAACCTTCCCCCCAGTTCCCGTCCGAACTACGTTGACTCTGACTTTCCCATTGCACCGAGGGAATACGTAGGCCTAGGACAACGATAATGTCCTAATCGAGTCACTTCTTTTTCTTTTCTTCTTCGTTTCTTCGTTCTTTCCGTTCTCGTTCTTTTCGCCGATCCAGTAGCAGTGGAGCTCCAGATGACGACACCCTTTGATGCAGACAGCAAGCGTGGATCCCATCGAGTACGATGGACGTGTTGGGTGCTAACACCTTCCCTTCGCGTAACCGACTCCCGTACCCGTTCTCTTGGTCGCGAGACCATGTTCTTTCCCTTCTTTCAGGTTTACGCAGTGTTTCCTTTCCCTCTCTTGGGATAAATACACTTTGCTGGCGACTCTGTGTCTTTTGCGCCACTCTCGCGTTTGTACCGTTGGATGCGAATCTTTTGGGAGCGACAGCTGGCGACTCTGCTGGGGAGTATCTGGTTGACCTATGCTGGTCCTTCCCCTTTAGCGAGTCGATCCTAGCGCTTGTCTGTTTATTTTCTTTGGGTGTTTTTGTGGTGCTTTGCTTTGTTGTGTATTACTGTACTTGCTATTTTATTTACTGTATTTACAGCTTTATTGCATTGCATTTCATTACTGTCATATTGGATATTGCTGTGCTGTTCTGCTGCTGGTTTCTTCTATTTGTAGGGTGGGCTGGATTCATGAGAGAGAAGCCCAATACCAAGGCTTGAGCACACACCTATGATTAGCTTGGAAAGTAGTGTGACTTGTTTGGCATTTGGCCAGACGAAGTATACATGAAAACTCCACATCCAGACGAGGTTTTCTTGGTAATATTCTGTCCTGTCCATTTGGGACAGATGATGGAATATAATCTGGAAAACTGTCGACTCTGGCGACCGTTTCCCGAGGACTCAGTTGCGGCACTCCTCCCGAGTTGTGATAGTGGCAGCCCACTTTCTGTGGCAAACCCATTGCACACTCTCGATCCGAGGACCCAATGCTGGGAACTTGCCATAGGATCCTTCTTTTTGAGGTGAATCAGCGGACGACCTCTTTGATTGGCGGTATCATTGTATCCTTCGGGCTGAATGTGTTATTGCTTCTCAAACCTCTGAAGCTGAGGATCTTTCGTTTTTGGAGAATCGGTTGAGGCCTCCTCTTTTGGTGATGATGCCAAACCAGAAATGGTGAACGTATCATCATTTCTCGACCTGAGAGCCTGGGATACTGAGGATCTTAGCACCCACATGTGAGAGGGGCGGGTTGTTTACAGGTTTGCAGGTAACCTTGACCTTCAACATACCCAGTATTCTGGATTTTCTGTCAGTGTGGACTTATCAGCCTGGTATTCTGGTATTCTGATCATCCAGTATTCTGGTATTCTCTTCAGAGCAGACTTGTGAACTTGTCAGTCAGCAGCACAACAGTTATTCAGAATATGTGGAAGCTTTGATCCCATGTCTGCTGCATTCATATTGCATTTGCATTTGCATTTTGCATCATTTTTGCATATCTGTCTCCGGCCTGATCAGAGAGCTCATCCATCCTTTGTCTGAACCGCAGTTGATTTCTAGACTTTCTCATCGGACTTGAATCAGCTTTTGGAGAAATCATCATGAATTCAGGGGAACAAAATCAGGTTGTAACTAGGGCCGATGTTGAATTGATGAAGAGTCAGTTGGATCAACTTGCGGAAGCTATGACAGCCATGAATAGGGGAGAAGCCAATGTTCAGAGGACTTCTGTGATTGGGAATATCATTCCACCTCCAGTGAACAATGTTGCTCAAGCTCAGCATGTGCGAATCCCTGCTGAGAATCAAGCTATACAGGAGCGTACCATCGTCCGAGATGGACATTCTTCTTCTCTTAATGCCACAGACTATCAAAGCTTTGCCTTCTCTATGCCAGATTTCCAAGGGGTAATTCCAAAGGCGAAGCCTAAGGACCCACAGGCTGTTCAGTTTCATGAAAGATGTCGTGTGTTGGAAGAGAAGCTTGATGCCTTGATGAAGCGTGATACCCTTGATTTGGATCCTGCGAGCATGTGTTTGGTGCCCGGCCTTGTGTTACCTCCAAAATTTGAGATGCCGAATTTTGAGAAATACAAAGGGGATAGCTGTCCGAAGCTACATTTGGTGATGTTTAGCCGAAGAATGACCTCACATGTCTATAATGATAAGCTCATGATTCACTGTTTCCAGGACAGTTTGAGTGGGGCATCATTGAGTTGGTATATGCAGTTGGAAAGTGGTAGCATCCGATCATGGTCAGATCTAGCCAATGCCTTTGTAAAGCAGTACAGTTATAATCTTGACATGGCTCCTAGCCGCCTGCAGTTGCAAGGTTTATCTAAAGCGGATAGCGAATCATTCAGAGAGTATGCTCAGAGATGGAGAGAGTTAGCTGCTCGCGTTCAACCACCACTTTTGGAAAGAGAGTTGGTTGATATGTTCAAGGATACTTTGCAAGGACCATACTTCGAAAAGTTGATTACTGTATCAAAATTCTCTGACCTGGTAATACTTGGAGAACGCGTTGAGTTCGGTATTAAGTGTGGAAAGATTCAAAGCGCCTCGAACTTCCTGGCTAGTGAAAGTGAATCAGTTGTCGGTTCTCAAGAGGAATGGGAGGAAGAAAGTAATTCCGTCTGGGAACATCCACCATCTCATCCTCAATATTCAGATGCATCAACTGTTCAGAGTCAGCAATCTTCTGGATCTCAGAATCAACGGTCATATCGCCGTCAGTCGCGTCAGCACGCCCGCCAAAGACCTAGGAAGCCAGAGAGGCATTTCACTCAGTTGCCAATGTCATATCATCAGATGCTGCCAGATTTAATCAGAGGTGGACTTATAGTGCCAAAGGGGGTAAATCCGGTACCTTTTCCGTATCCACCAGGTTTTGATGTCAACGCCCGTTGTGATTATCATGCTGGGGCACATGGGCATTCAACCGAAGACTGTAAGGTGCTTAGGAGCAAGATTCAGACACTTCTTGACTCCAATATGTTCTCATTCACGCCTCAGGGTATTCAGATCCACAATTCTCCTTCATCTAGTCATGTGGGTTCATCAGTTCAGGTTATGGAAGAGGACACCGAGAGTAGTTGTGCAAATTCTTATCAGACTGACTTCGATGAGCAATTCTGAAGATGGCTAGTTCAGCAGCAAGTCGAGCTTGGAAAGCCCAGTTCCCCGAAGCTGGAAATCTTTTAGATCATGTCATTTCTTTGCATTTGTAGTTTCTTTTCTGTTAAAGTGCAAACTCATTTGTAAAACTCGTCTGTTTTCAGTTGATAATGATAATGAAATGAGTATGCATGTTTTGATTAAATCCATCTGTGTTCACTCATATTTTCTTTATTGATATCTAACCCTTGTTTAAGCAGGATCTGAGGGAGGATGATGAAATTCAAAGACGCAGAACTTCTGATGGTATGCTTTTGAACAAAACCCTGCTGATGATGTACAGGCATTGTGTCAATTCCTCAAACACCGGAGATATAAGGAAGATAATCCCTTGTCAACCCCGTTGAGCCTAGTTGTAGGAGTTTCTTTCTGAAAACGAAAAACCCTCAATCTTAACCTGGGGCAGGGTAGGTGTCAGTTAATTTGACCAAGCGTTCAAATTTCAAAGGAGTGTCCCATTCGAGGATCAAATCACAACGGTTATCCCTCACCAACCGGAGAGTGAGGCAGTCACAACCCTTGCAAACAAGTCAGACAAGCCAGTGTCACACGATTTGTTCAAAAAAAAAAAGAATCAAAAGAAAAAGAAAGCCCGCTAAGTCGAAACTTGGAAACAAATGACTTAGGCAAAAGTTAGGGCGTCCCGCTGGACTTCAAAATCGAAAAATTCAAAAGAGTTAGTCCAGGCAAAAATCAGGGAAAAGAAAAAGAATAAAAAGCGAAAAAAATGGAAAAAGAAAAATCCTCAAATAAAGAACAGGTCGTGTGTTTACAGACACCAAAGACAAAAGGGGTGGCTGTCACTCTGAAAACCGTGTGGGTTCTTTCTATCCTCATACTATTCATTAACCTTGTTGAAAGGTGAGCGCTTATGTCGAGTTAGCTGAACGTAGGACTGGAGAACATCAAGGAGAATGGGTGGGTTAAAACAAAACTTTGAGCCTTATATCCTTTCTTTCTCAAACCGTGAACCAAGCCACGTTACAACCTTTAAAAGACCTAATTGAAGCAAGGTTGTTTCGAAAGCATACTCCGGTAAAGATCGCGTCAAACCTGACTCCTAAAAGGATCTTCTTACCATTCATGTTGGTATCAGCGACACTTTGATTAGTGATTCAGTCACTATATATCACGACTTCTTTTCCAGTGAACAGACTTGGATTTCAAAACTGTCATATGTATTGCATTAAAATTGTCATTTTCAAAACGAAGTGTTTTACTTGCGAGTAAGTACTTGACTCAGGAAAGTTTCTGCAATGGAAGGATTGATCAAGATAAGATGCAAAGCGCCCGAGTACTCCGTTGAGCAGGGGCAAGCCATCAAATAGTCATATCAAAGGGGCAATTCATTCCAAGATTCAGCTAATCTGGGGCAATCAGGTCGAGATTCGACAAATCTCTCGAAGGTCAGTCAGTCAGAGGTACTCCTTCACAAATCAACCAGTTAAGGGTAAAATCACTTCAAGACTGGGGCAGGTCACCCCAAGAGCAAAAGGGTCTTTCTCAGGAGAACGGCTAATCAAAATCATGGGGCAAGATATATAATATCTTCATGAGACCTCTCGAAGACAGGTTCCTTTATGGGCTATGCCGTATCAGGGCATCTTTTGGTCATATCACATCTGCAGGGTTCATGTTGATGGACGACACGTGACGTCCCCAGTAGAGTTTCTCTCCCCAACAGAGTAAGGGTAGAAAGTAAGTCTCCAGCAGAGGAGTAAGCTCAATGTTGTCCCCTAGCAGAGTTGATGTCGTCAAACATCGTTCCCCAAGCAGATCACTTGGTGGTGGCTGGTCTTCCCCAGCAGGTTAAGGGCGTTTCCTCGACTACAGGCTAAGTTCAATGATATTCTCCAGCAGGTTCGCTGTTATTGACTTCATTCCCCAAGCAGGTGATAGTCATCTCAATGGCTTGGTCAACAGTGGTTGACGTCCCAGGCAGATTCCAAGTCCAATGGTTATTGGCACCTCTTCCGTAACAGATCTTTGGGGTCCATCTTCAAGGTTTATTCGTAATCCCCAACGGAGTAGGAGTTCTCCTCGGGTTTCATCTTCAGCAGTGGTTATATCAGGAAGGCTGTTCAGTGTGACTTCCTCAACAGGGTTCGTAACCTCGGAGACAGTTCAGTTCGCCATCCCCAGCGGAGTTGGCCTCTTCTCTTCAGCATTTATTTTGCTGGAGGGGTCCTTTTGCATGTAGTAAACATATTTGCATTTCATCCTCAAACGCGTAGCATTTCCATTTCGTATGGAGCATTACGGCAAAATTCAAGCATATGCATGCGAAGCATAAGCCAGATTTGGTACCTCGTACAGAAACCCGAATTAATTTTCAGTCAGAGCAGTGACATATCCCAAAAGAGAATGCCAAGCCATTCCTCAGCAGACAGTTTCTTCCCGTCAACTCCTTGACGATGTGTTCCGAGCTCAGGTTTCGTACCTTCGGATGTTTTCAGTTTTCTTCCCGTCAACTCCTTGACGATGTGTTCCGAGCTCAGGTTTCGTACCTTCGGATGTTTTCAGTTTTCTTCCCGTCAACCCTTTGATGATGTGTTCCGAGCTCAGGTTTCGTACCTTCGGATATGTTCAGTTTCTTCCCGTCAACCCCTTGATGAGATCTTTTCTTGGGTTTCATCTTCTTTCCGTCATCTCCATGACGATGTATTCCTACGGTGGAATTCTCATTTTCTTTCTGTCATCCCTATGACAAGGTGTTTCATGGGTTTCATCCTCTTTCTGTCATCTCCATGGCAATGTATTCCTATTGTGGAATCTTCTTTCTGTCATCCCTATGACAAGGTGTTTCTTCAGATTTGGGGTTCATCTTCTTTCTGTCATCCCTATGACAATGTGTCCCTTCGGTCGGATTTTCGTTCTCTTTCTGTCATCTCTATGACAATGTGGTTCTTCGGATAAATAATCGGTGCAGTTCTGGGGTTCACTTTTCTTTCTTGGGTTTCATCTTCTTCCTGTCATCCCTATGACAATGTGTTATCTTCGTCAATTTCTCGACGATGTTGAGCTGTCTTCCCCGCAGATTTGTCTGTTTGGATTTCTCTCATCCCCAGTGGAGTTATTATCTTGGAAGAATTTCTTCGCCAGTTCCCTTTATCAGCAGGGATGGCATATTTCGAGATTCCTTTGTCAGTTCTCTTTATCAGCAGAGATGACATAACCTGGGAGAGTTTCTTTCACTTTATCCCCGGCATAGCTAACACTCGTCCGTGTTTATTTCAAGACATTTCAATACATCGTCTGTATTGGTTTCCAACACTCGTCCGTGTTGTGATAGTGCAATATTTATTACTTGTCCCCCAGTGGAGTCGTCTCTCCTTGGCACAGTTTGCAAATTTCTGGGTTCTTTTTGTATTCAATCACCTTCTACCTTGAATGTCTGAAAGCCGTTGCTATCATCCTTTCAGGTTCAAGTCGATTGAATAGGGGCAGCTGTAGCACTCCAAAATTTGCCCTACCTTTTTCTGGCTTATGTTTCTTTCTCATTTTGCATCTAATTAGGTCATAACTGCATTTTTCATTTGCATTGATCTTCTAAGACATGGGATCGAAGGGTTTTCTTATTATCAGTATTTTCTTATTCAGAGGTGCGTCAGGTTCTGAGGTTTTCTTGTTCAGAGGATTCATCCAAGGCTTTGGGTCAGAGGTTCATTGGTGTGAATCAGGTTTTGATTTCTTCTCAGTTCAAATCATCTTCATCGAGATTTATCAGCATACCAGGGAGAATTGGAGTTCTTGTTCAAGGTTGAGCTTGTAGAATGTTTATCGGTTGAGATTCTTCAGTGGTTCATGTGAGGTGTGGGTTCAGAAAGTCAGGATTCATTTGATCAGAGATTTAGAGGATGTTGATTCAGATGTTTTGTTTCAGTGACAAGTTTGTTCAGTGGTAGCTGTGACCATTTTATCGGAGGCTTGTGGAAAAAGTTTGTGTTTGGTTTTGGATTCATTTTTAAACCATATTCTTTATCCATTCTCATTTCAATTTCCAAACCCATTTTCATACCCATTACACATTATCCATGTTATTCAAAAATATCACAAAAAATATCCACTATGTTTCAATTGTCCACCTCATTCTTTATATCCATATCCATTTTTCTAAACCAATTTATCTACATCATTTTAATATCCATCTCATTATCCATTTCCAATTTTAAAATCTAATGTCCATATCCATTCCATTTCTTTCCAAGTTGTAAATATCAAATCTATATACCATTTTCAATCCATAAGTCCATTACAAAAATTGCCAAAAATAATATGTGAATAAGTTCATTGCATTGTTTTACTCCTAAATCCACCATGTTACAAAATTATTACAAAATATTCATGTTGTTCAAAAATCAAGCCTTCATCAAGCCATTCCAAGCTGACCCCATAAGCCACACTTCACTACAAAGGCGCCTGCTACGAGCTGAGATACATCAAGCCATGTCCAAACCTTTCTAAGCCGAATTGCCAATCCATGTACATCAGCATGAGCTTCCAAAAGTGAGCTACCACATGAATAAAACCCACGTACACCAAACACGTGAAGTCCACAAAACAAAAGAAACAAATAGCGGATGGAGAGTTAACAATAACAGAAAATTAGACAGCAAATGAAGGCAGTGTAAAACGTGTGATGCAAGCGGATTACGAGTGCAGGAAAAGTGAAATACGTAAAAAGCTCGTGACAGAATTTCACTAAAAGAAAAGAGTCATAACAGAAGAAAAAAATTCAATTAGAGGTCCCACCAGAAGTTTGTTACAGAGTGGAGAAGAAGTTTCTAACAGAATTGAATTCAAATATCCAAATTACCCTCACAATTTCTGATATAAAAGTGACAACAGATCTGCAATTAGGGAGGGGATTCAATATCCTTCATCACTAATTCTCCTTCAATTCACCTGCAATTTCCGTCTTCAAACCCTCATCATCATTTTGAATCCATCTTCCATCATCTTTGATTCAAAAAAAAAAAAAAACCTGCACTGCAAAGCCAGAACTACAATGATCTTCAACTCAAATATATCAACCTCACATCCTCATCCATGAATCAAAAGCAACATCATCTCTAACCTTTATCATCAAGAATCGACCAATCACTTCAAATCTGCATAAACTTCACAATTAACAGTCACAAATAACAACACACACAGCAAGTTCATACGCGATCCAAAATCAACAGCAACAAGAGGTGATTTCAAATTCACGTGAAACCAAGAAGAAGTGAGAAGAGATTCAGGAGCTTAAACACAACAATTTTAGAGCATCCATTTTTGCGAAGAAAGAAGAAGAAAGGAGCTTCAGAATTTGTACCTGAGGATATTCTGGTTTTTCGTCGTCAAAGACGCCATCGGAGCGACTCCGATTCGTAAGTATTTCTCTCCTTCATGTAACTGTTGATCGTTTTCAATTAGGCCAGTTTATTTGCTATCTGTTTAAGCTTTGATTTGAGTTGTGTTGCGGCGATGAATTGTTACGCTTGTGAATTCCGTACATTCTGAGTGTGGTGAGGGTTTCATACGAGCTTTAGGATTTCGTTTTGATCTGTCAAGCTCGGAGATGGTAAGTGAAGCGGAGATGTTGGCGGTCGGTGATACTTGAAGAGGACGGAGCGGTTCTTCTTTGATGGTTTTTGAGAGACAGAAGAAATAGGAGGATGATGAGTATGGAGTGTGATTTGTTGTGGAGAAATCGGAGACAGAGAGGTTGGCACAGTGAAGGAGTAAAATGTTTTGATGGTTTCATTTTGTTAAGGGTGAAGATGAGCAGCGCAAGGTGAAGCAGAGAGGAGAAGAGGTTGTGCGAATGAGGGAAACCCTGGTCGATTTCGTTGCCGGCGACGGATTTTTCAGAGGGGGAATGTCATTGAAGAACGACTGAGGAAGAGAGTGAAAGAAGGGGAACGGCGTAGTGCAATGAAGCGAAGTAGAAGATGAATGAGACGGAGGACATCGCCGGCGACGGCACGTTTGGGGGAAGAGGTGTGAAGTGCAGCGTGGAAGATAGAAACGGAGGTGGAAGAGGCGCAACTGAAGTGTTCTTTAGGGTTGATGTTCAATTTTCTTTTTTAGGTTAAAATGAAATGGACCAGGCCCGTTTGGTTAATTTCTAACGCCACACCCATTTTCACTACTGCGCACCCCCCTCTTGGCTGAGAAAAAATCCGTTGGGCCAGAATCTTAGCCCATTCGCCTTTTTTTTCTGATCTCACCCTCATCTGTTGACTGCACCTTATTTGGGCATTTTGGTTTAGTTCTTTTTTTTGTTTAATTGTTTTTAATTGTTTCATTTAATTGATAGTTAGATTAGTAAATAATTTTGAAATTTGATTTTAACTTTTAATTAGAATTAATCTTGTCTTTTAGATTTTAATTAGAAGTTAGTTTTAGAATTAATTTTTCTTTAGATTTAAGTTAGAATTAAATTTTCTTTTAATTAGATTAATTTTAGAATTTAATTAGAATTAATATTGTTGACTCTTTTTAATTTTGGGTTAAGTGTTCCTAATTAGATTTTAGATATTAATCTTGGTCTAGAAGTAGTTCTTTAGAAGATTAATTTTAGGTTTAATTTTGGACTAACCTTTTACTTAAAATTTAATCTTCTTTTTAATTAGCACTTTAATTTCTAACTTGGTTATTATTTTGATTAATTGTTTTGACCATGATTTTTGATGCTTAATTTCTGATTAAATACTTGAATGCCTCTTGTTTGATTTTCTCTTCGTGATTGAGCTGTCTAATGTTTACTTGTTGATTTACTCTGTATTCACATGCTCCCTTAAGGCTCCTAGTCCGACTTAATTTCTGATTAAGCTCGGAGTAGGATAGACATTAGGCTCTCAATCCAAGCATGATAACATTAGGTAAATTCCCCTCTAATCCTGACCTTAGGGCCATTTTGCATGATAACTTGTAGGATTCAGTTTCCCCTTTAGACTTTCCGTTAGTCCCGACTCTTTTCTCTCGCACCCGTGCGATCGAGACTGATCTCGTTTTCCCCTTGTTTCGTGGTCGTTCCCACGAACTACGACTGCCCTGATTCTTTATTCTCGTCCGAGTAAAGATACGTAGGCACAAGATTGCATAGATCTTGGCGGGCTACCTTCTCCATTTTTCACCAATTTCCTCCCCTTGTTTCGTGGTCGTTCCCACGAACTACGTCAGCTCTGATTCCTCTCTCTCGTCCGATTGAGTATACGTAGGCACAAGACGGCGATGTCTTGGCGAGCAACCTTCCCCCCAGTTCCCGTCCGAACTACGTTGACTCTGACTTTCCCATTGCACCGAGGGAATACGTAGGCCTAGGACAACGATAATGTCCTAATCGAGTCACTTCTTTTTCTTTTCTTCTTCGTTTCTTCGTTCTTTCCGTTCTCGTTCTTTTCGCCGATCCAGTAGCAGTGGAGCTCCAGATGACGACACCCTTTGATGCAGACAGCAAGCGTGGATCCCATCGAGTACGATGGACGTGTTGGGTGCTAACACCTTCCCTTCGCGTAACCGACTCCCGTACCCGTTCTCTTGGTCGCGAGACCATGTTCTTTCCCTTCTTTCAGGTTTACGCAGTGTTTCCTTTCCCTCTCTTGGGATAAATACACTTTGCTGGCGACTCTGTGTCTTTTGCGCCACTCTCGCGTTTGTACCGTTGGATGCGAATCTTTTCGGGAGCGACACAAGACAATCAAAGATCCTCAAATATGTTTTACAAACCGTATATGTGGTCAGAGAATGAATTAAAAGTGGAAGACAAGTTTCGTACCAAGGAAAAATGTGTATGCGCCATTGAAAAATATCACATGGATAACTATGTTGATTTTAATGTACATCGAACTGATTCGAGAAGGTATGTCATTATTTGTCGTAATCCACTTTTCAAGTTTCGGCTTGTTGCGTCTTATAGGAAGAGAAGTGATTCTTGGAAGATAGCTTCCAAAGAGCCACCTCACAGTTGCACTGCCACAAATATTGTTCAGGATCACCAAAAACTAAGCGCATAATTGATATGTCATGACATTTTGCCGCTTGTTAACAAGGATCCATCAATGAAGGTGAGTATAATAATCTCTCATATTATTACGTGGTATAATTATACTCCCTCGTACAAGAAGGCGTGGATTGCAAGGACAAAGGTTGTTGAACAGGTCTTTGGCAACTGGGAGGATTCTTACAAAGAATTACCATGATTTTTGGTAGCACTTAAGACATACACACCGAGGACTGTTGCAATCATGCAGACATTGCCAACATGTAGGCCAAATGGAACTATTGTTGATGGAAATGCCATATTTCACCGACTCTTTTGGTCATTTCAACCATGCATAAAAGGTTTTGCATTCTGCAACCCTATTATTCAAATTGATGGAACATGACTCTACGCAAAATACAAGGGTACCTTGCTTATGGATATTGCATAAGACGACAACAATAATGTCTTTCCCATAGCCTTTGCTCTGATTAAAGGTGAGACTGTTGCTGCTTAGAGTTTCTTCCTTAAGAATCTTAGAGCACATGTGGCTCCACAAGCCAATCTCTGTTTGATTTCAGACAGGCATGCTGCTATTGAGAGTGCTTACAATAACCATGATAACGGATGGCATAATCCTCATTCTACCCATGTATATTGCATTAGACATATCACACAAAACTTCATGTGTGCAATCAAAGACAAGAACCTTCACAAAAAATTGTGAATGCAGGGTATGTTCTAACTCAACCATCATTTCAATACTACCTTAACAAAATTAGGATGTCAAATGCAGATGCAGGAAGGTGGTTGGATAACATTCAATTGGACAAGGGATTTTGACGGTGGATGTCGTTGGGGTCATATGCCAATAAACCTTGTGGAATTCATGGACGACGTCTTCAAAGGAATTAGAAACCTTCCAATCACCGCATTGGTGAGATCAACCTATTATGGGTTGGCATCATTTTTGCAACAAGAGGCGAAAGATGGAGTGCAGTGTTAATGTCGGGTCAATTATTCAGTAAAATCATAATGAAAGTGAGGAAAGAGGATACTATCAAAGCTAACACACAGGCAGTTACAGTCTTTGATCGTCATAGACAAACTTTCAGTGTACAGGAAACAATGGACCATAATGAGGGGAGGACAAATTTATCCTATGCTGTCAGGCTAAATAGATGTTGGTGTGACTGTGGCAAGTACCAGGCCTTCTGTGTACCTTGATCACATGTCATTGCGACATGCACACATGCTCTTCAGGATGCTTATAACCATCTATTTGATGTTTACAAGGCCATTAACGTTATGAATGTCTACAACGAAGGCTTCGCAGTGCTACCAATGGAGGAATATTTGTCTCCATACCAAGGGGACATAGTTTGACACAACGATGAGATGCGAAGAAAGAAAAAGGATGTCCAAACAACACACGTCATAATTTAGTTTCTCCTTTCAATTGTTGTTACCTTATATTTTCATATATTAATGAGTTTTTGTTACAACAATGTTAATAACAAACAACACATACATCACATACAATTGACTACACATACAATAGATAACGGAACAATAAAACAAAACATTTTTAACTGATTACAACAATCAAACTGATGTCATTCGGTTGAAACATCACTTCCCTCGCATGCTTGTCAGTCTTAACGCGAACCCACCCACGCAGACGATCATGTCTCTCGATACGTCTTATTTTTCCCTTCAGGAATGTCTTCTTCTAACCACCGATTCAGCTCCCTCTTTAGTTGGTTGAAACTTTGAATGTTCCAAAACAGCATGACTATCGAAGGCTTCTCTCTCTCTCTCTCTCTCTCTCTCTCTCTCGAATAGATGACTTTCCCGTAGCGGTGACGATACATGTTAACAGTACAACAAAGATATGAGATGATCTGTGGAAATAAATGACCAAAACACCTCTATTTATAGAAAAAAAAATTCACTTTCAAGCATGTCTCCAGTTGAATTCGCGACACCCTTGTAGCTTTTACACTAAGTCACCAATTGGATTGGCAACACCATGTGCTGTCTCCAATCCAATTGGCAATAGCACATACCCTTTGTGAAGGGTCGTCAATTCATTTGACGCTTTCTTTTAATCAGTACTCCAAAGTGGGGGTACTTTGAGAAATAGTTTGAAAAGTGGGTTATTTTGAGAAATAGTTTGAAAAGTGGGTTATTTTGAGAATTTTTTTCAAAAAATGGGATATTTTAGTAAAAAATTCACTTCTTTAAGGTCATATATTTTGTTAAACAAAATAAAATATTTAATATGAACATGATATAAAGAAGGATTTTACTATATTTAATAACTTTGTATAAAATATGTATATTTTTTTAATTAAAAATATATGTGTTCATTTTTAGACTTTTTAAAAGTTTATATTATATAAAAAAATCATTTGCATGCACTATAAATATAATTAGATATATTTAACTTTTATTTAACTCTAAAATCATGTCCATAAATAATTATGATGTATTAATACTGGAAATTTGATAGAAAAATATCGGAAAAAAAATATGTCAGTTTTCAGAAGAGCAGAGAATAATGTATCATTTTTAGAAGAATTACAAATAAATGATAACCCGGCCAGTAAATAATGTTAACACAAAAAATGTCCCTTCTTTCAATGATGATTTTGTAGATGGTTTTCACATAAAAATTGAGAGCTCTTGGTTCTTTAGAAATGCTAGAAGAATTGTGAAAATACTACCAAATGTTGTTCAATAACATAGGACATGCTCAATCAAATGTTGAAAAAATGTCACTCCACTCTGAATATATAACGTCTTCATCTATCATTGATTCAAATCATCTGTTATTGTTACTAATAGCTCTTATCCATCTTTCAAACAAACAATTTCTATTGAGTAGAATGTAAAAAAGAAAAGGGATCATTGGGATCCTGACGAACGCAGGTACATATTTATTGTAAATAGAGAGGAACTCTATTTCATTAGTAAGAAGTTTTGTAGTAACATTGTGTAGTTTTCATAAATCACAGTTGTCATTACACACTTTGTAATAAACACTTTGAGTGCAGTTTGCACAACAATACAATCTTCTTCTTCTTCCTCCATAATTTCTCTTTTCTCTCATTTCAATTGTCTCATTTTCATCTTTCAATTCTAGATGTAGTGTAGAATCATCTTACAATCAAGGAGTGATTATTTCACTTGAGTAAAGGGTGAAGAACAAAAGGCGTGATCAATCAGAAAGATTGATTCTTGTTCATCAAGATTGATTCGATTAACTTCAAGATTAGAGTTTTTCCAATATCTGGTATTTAGAGCACTGACTGTGCGATCTTTGGGACGCATTAAATCACAATGAAACATATAAATGAGAATTTTTCGGCGAATCTCCCCATTCTGAATAGCAAGAGCTACGAAAATTGGTGCAAGCAGACGAAGATGGTGTTTTGTTACCAAGAAGTCTGAGATCTCATTAAGAATGGTGAGCATCTATAAAGATAATGCAACAAATGAACAAAAGGTTGCACATAAATATTTGAAGAAGAAAAATTATAAATCACTCTTTATAATCCATCAATGTTGTTAGTTCTTGTATTGGCTGGAATTTTGGTAAAACAAAGTTGAACAATGTTGATGTCATATGTCTGATGTCTTAACATTTGTTCCTAACATTAGTTGTTGCAGGGTTGAAGTTTTATATGCTGATGTTAAACTTGATGTCTTGACATCAGTTATCTGAACATCAGAACATCAGGCTGTGATGTTTTAGGGCTGCGCGTGAAAGTTTGTTTTGAGAAGATCTGTTAGAGAGATTGTGTGTGAATATCTTGCAGAAGATATTTTCAGTTGCAATCAGATTTGGAGCAGATCCTGTTGCTATGTTTAAGGGCTGTTTGATTTAAAAAGACTTGAAGATCAAATCTATTTTAAATTCTGGTTTTAAAACAAATCAAATCAGATTTTTGGAAGAAGTCCAAGCCCAAGTCAGAATTCTATTTAAAGCAGCCTCAACCCTTGTTGAAAAAGACGAAGACAAGAGAGCATAGACTGAGAGTCAAGTTAGAGTTTTCGTGTGTATTTTGCCTTTCTTGGTAGAATAGGTGTTATAATTTTGGGTTGTTAGGGTATTCACTCTAGATATTTTAAGCAAGAGTGTGTTGTTCTTGATCAAAGCTGTTAAGCAAGATCAAGGTGGAGTTTAAAGTGTAATCTTTGAATTGTATCACTGAGGTGATTTAGGGAGTGAGTGGTTTCTCATATCTAAGTGGTCTCTTAGGTAGAAGTGTCATTGGTAGTGATTAAGATTAGTAGATGTCAAATGGGATTGTTGAGTCTGTAATTTAATACTATTAATAGTGAATTTCCTCCCTGGCTTGGTAGCCCCCAGACGTAGGTAGTTAGACCGAACTGGGTGAACAATTCATTGTGTGGATTTACTGTTGTTATAGCCTTGTTCATATTAGCAGATTGTGTTGTTGTGACATCAAACTTAACATCACACATCTGATACCAGAATTTCAATTGGTATCAGAGCAGGCATCCTGCTCTGCATCTGGGTGAGATCTAGGACTGATACTTTCTGGTGCAATGGACAAGGAGAGTGGTGGATTTGTGAATAGACCCCCTGTTCTAGATGGCTCTAATTATGACTATTGGAAACCACAGATGGTTACCTTCTTGAAGTCATTAGACACCAGGGCTTGGAAAGTTGTCTTAAAAGAATGGAAATCACCTGTTATTGTTGAAAAGGATGGTACAACAAAGCTGAAACCTGAGGAAGATTGGACCAAGGAAGAAGATGAGCTTGCACTTGGAAATTCAAAAGCCTTGAATGCCATCTTTAATGGTATTGACAAGAACATCTTTAGGCTGGTAAACACTTGTGAAGTAGCTAAGGAAGCTTGGGATGTCTTGAAAACTACTCATGAAGGAACTTCCAAGGTCAAGATGTCAAGACTTCAACTGTTGACTACTAAGTTTGAAAATCTGAAGATGGTAAGAAGGAGTGTAATTTTGAAACTCAGGAGGAACTATCAAATGCTGTTGTGATGCTTGGGAGACAATTTAATAAAGTGCTAAAGAGAATGGACAGAAACTATAGACCTAATGTTAAGAACATCACATCTGACAACAACAGGTCTAGTAATTAAGTGAAGAAAACAAGAGATGAAGAAAAGTCCAATCATGACAAAGGAGTTCAATGCTATGAGTGTGAAGGTTATGGTCATGTCAAGAAAGAATGTCCTACATATCTCAATAAGCAGAAAAAGGGGTTATCTATTTCCTGGTCTGATACAGATAGTGAAAGTGAAGAAGAGAATGCCAAGCATGTTAAGGCATTGACTGGAATATGTGCCTCTGATGGAGAATCTAGTGATGGTGAATTGACCTTTGAAGAGCTGACATCTTCTTATCAAGAGCTGTGTCTGAAAAGTGAAGAGGTCTGTCAAGAAGGGGAGAAGCAGAAGAAAATTATAATACAGCTTGAGACTGATAAAGCTGAACTTGAGAATGAAGTATTGTTGTTAAAATCCCAGTTTGATCAAATGTTAAAATCCCAGCTTGATCAAATGTTAAAATCCATCAGAATGTTAAATAATGGAACTGACACTCTGGATAAAATACTAGAAGCTGGAAAAGGGGCAAGTGATAAGACTGGTCTAGGATATGAGGGTGAGAAGAAGATATCTGCAGAGGCTAGTTCTTCTGGGGTTAAACAGAACATTCCTCATCATCATGAAAAAGGACATGGTTCTGGAATTAAGAATGGTGTCCCTCACCTTGGGCCACAAAATAATGGAAAGGGTTATGGTCCTGTACCTAAGAAGTTTTTGCCTCAACCTCAAGGAAAGCCTCAGGTTACTGGAGCTAGGCAGTATATACCTCCTCAATACCATAGGAGTATGCAGTCTTCTAGTTTCAAACATAACATGTTCCATCCGATGTCTCAACATCAAGGGAAAATGTATGGTTTTGGACCTAATAATGTTGTGCCTCATTGTTATGGCAGAAGAAAGCCTCATCATCATGGTAGAAGACAGCCTAAAAGACAGACTCATCATTACAGAAGACAGCCTAATTATGGGAGAAGACAGCATCAATATTCTGACAGATGGCAGCCTCAGCAGTATGACATAAATCATCATCAAGGTGGCTGACATTTCAATCACTTCAGAGAAGAGATTCAAAGAGTGAGATGTTACTATTGTGGAAGATTTGGCCATATACAATATTCTTGCTTTAAACTGCATGGTTATCCCAAATCTGTTCCTCAACCTAGACAGAAGTAGAACAGGCCTCAGGCTGTTAAACAATGGGTTCCTAAAGCTGATGTCACATGTCTGTTAGCTCACTCATCTGTTAGAACCCCAGCTTTGGATGGTTGGTATTTTGACAGTGGTTGCTCAAAGCATATGACAGGTTTCAAGAATCAGTTGGTGGATATCAGGACTTACTCCCCAAATGATGTAACTTTTGGTAATGGAGAAAAAGTGGAAGTTAAAGGAATTGGAAATTTGAGTTGTGAGGCTGGACCTAATCTTGAAAGTGTACTTCTTGTCAAAGGATTGACTGCTAATTTGATTAGCATCAGTCAGTTATGTGATGGAGGATTCAAGGTTAGCTACGCTAAAGATGAATGTTTAGTGACTAATGAGAAGAGTGAAGTCGTTATGAGGGGAGTTAGATCCATAGATAACTGTTATTTATGGGTTCCTCAAAAGTTCAACTCATCATGTAATGTCAAGGATGATGTTATGACATCTGAATGTGACATTAGAAGGATCACCAAACAACCTAGTGTGATGCATCTATTCAGATGAAATCTTGAGGAAACTAAGGTCATAGAGGTTGATCATTCAGATATGAAGTATAATGACATTTTCCCTAAAGATATGTGTGCTGAAATTTGTGAAGTCTTAAGTAGAAATTTGGGCGTATGGAAAAGTCATCTGATGTTAGTGACTTATGGTGTGCATTTATTAAATTTCAAAAGTTTAAAAGGAAATTTGTTTCGATGGGGAAAATACATTTATTGGCTTTTAAGTGATCAACAAAAGCAGCCTCCTTACCTTAGGCTATCATTCCCTATTGTTACTCTCATACGCTACATCAATCTCCACACTCCAAGTCTGTTCATCTTCTCACCAAAGATCGGAAGACACAACACATCCTTGTACATTAACTGTTTCAAAGGAACAATGTCTCAACATGGGTCTTCTCCCTCCAAGAAGTCTGCTTCAAAGAGCTCTTCGCATGCAACATCTAGGGTTTCGACGAAAGAAGTTTCAATGGGTGAAGCCTTGGACATAACGCCTCTCTCTATGATTCCAGTTTCAGAAAAGAAAAGACCTGAGAAGTATCAACCTAAGAGGCCTTCAAAGGGTAATACTGATCAATCTGCGGGTAAGAAATTTGATGATAGCAAAAGTAGAGCGTTTGTCACTAGTGTTTTGTTTGGAGACAAACCTACTCCTAAGACTACCACCCCTCTTCCTCAAGCTGTTGAAGAAAGGGTAGATGTGGACAAAAGTGTTGATCAGATTGTCACAAAAAATTTTGAGAAAGGGATTTCTATGAAGGGAATATCTAGACCTCTGAGTCAACTGCCTGCTGATCAATCTGTTAGAGAAAAGGGTGACATGCAAACTTCTGAAACCAATCTTCACAGATTGGCTGTTTCTGTCATTGAAGATGCAGAAGCTGAAATTGAAGATATTGATACTCATGTTGAAGATAAGGTTGATGTTGAACCTGATGTCAGAACATCACCTGCTAGGAATGTTGTTTCTAGTCCCAGAGGAATGAAGACTACTGATGTGGTGAACGTGGTTGACCTATCAGATAATAAAGTTATTGGTAAAGCTGTCCCTGGAATAAGATCTAGAAAAGGGAAGTCTGCAGATTCTTCACCTAAGGAGAGACCTGAGAATAAAAAGAAGAAGTCAACTGTGGTTGGTCCTACTAAGACTTGGAGCAAGGTTGTTGTGACTTCCAAAAAGAGAAAGCAGAGGGAAGAATCAGAATCTGAGTTTGATGTTGATGATGATGTTCAAAACATCACTCCAGTCAGAAGGTCAATTTTGAAGAGGATTTCTGACAAGGTTCCTGAAGTGCCTGTTGACAACATATCCTTTCACTATGCAAGCAGTGCTCACATGTGGAAGTTTGTGTGTCAAAGGAGATTAGCTCTGGAAAGAGAGCTTGGCAAAGATACTTTGGAGTTCAAAGATATCATGGAGCTAATTCATGCTGCTGGCCTGATGAAGACTGTAACAAACCTCTCTAAGTGCTATGATGGACTTGTTAAGGAGTTTGTTGTTAACATACCTGTGAACATTTCTGATAAACGAAGTGTGGACTTTATGAAAGTATTTGTTAGAGGTAGGTGTATTAATTTCTCTTCTAGTACCAACAATAAGTTTTTGGGAAGAAATGATCAAGAAGAAGGTGAACTGGAAGTGACTGATAATGAAGTATGCAAAGAGATCACAGCTACTCAAGTGAAGGTTTGGCCATTAAAGGGCAAGTTAACAGCTAGTAAACTCAGTGTCAAGTATGCTATTTTGTATAGAATTGGAGCTGCTAATTGGGGGCCAACTAATCACAAAACCACAATAGCTGTGGGATTAGGAAGGTTTATTTATGCTGCTGGGAAAAGGGTCAAGTTCAATTATGGAAATTACATATTTGATCAAGTCGGGAAGCATGCTGCAACTAATGCTATCAAGCTGCCTATAGCATTTCCTTCCCTTGTCTGTGGTATAATCATGGATCAACATCCTGGAATATTGACAAGTTCAGACATTGCTTGCAAGAGAGAGTCTGCATTGTCTTTGCATCCCAAGTTGTTTGTTGGGAAACATGTCCTAGACATTGTCTCAACGTCAAGTTCTGGTGTCAAGAAGGCATGTACCAAAGAAGGTTTTATTGAAGAATTAAAGGCTGCTTGCAAGGATCTAGATGAAGTAATTAGCACCAGCACTATAAGGAAAATGAAAATTGAGCAGTTGATCAAATCCTTGGAACAGGGTGAAGATGATGAGGGTGTTAATGTCAATTCTGAAGGTGGTTCTAGCACTGAAGATGAGGATGCTGCAGATGGCTCTGATGCAGATGATACTGATGAAAATTGATTTGTTGCCTCTACTGTTTCTTGCTTTTGTAGTTTGTAGTTTTTTTGTTTTGTTGTGTAACTTGGATAATAGTTCTTTTATGGTTATCTGATTTTTGTTCTATGATTTGTCTTGTCATGTGGTGCTGACTTTTGACTTACAAGGAGAGCTAGTAGAACTAATTGGTGTAAGTGTTAGTTGTGTGTGGGTATAACTGGTTAGTAGTTGTCCAATTATGGCTAAAAAGGGGGAGAGTTAGCCTATGTGCCTATGGGTTGCCTAGTTGTCTATTGTGGTTCTAGGCTTGAGGGGGTGTGTGCATGTTTAAATAGTTGGTATGCTGGTTCCTGTTTTGAGGGGGAGCTTTGAACAAATTTTGGATGTGACTGCTGCTGGTTGTGTTAGGAGTGTGAAGTTTTTCTGCTGCAGGTATCTCTGATGTTGGCAGAGATTGTTTTAGCCAAAATTAGCCAAAGGGGGAGATTGTTAGTTCTTGTATTGGCTGAAATTTTGGTAAAACAAAGTTGAACAATGTTGATGTCATATCTCTGATGTCTTAACATTGGTTCCTAACATTAGTTGTTGCATGGTTGAAGTTTTATATGCTGATGTTAAACTTGATGTCTTGACATCAGTTATCTGAACATCAGAACATCAGGCTGTGATGTTTTAGGGCTGCGCGTGAAAGTTTGTTTTGAGAAGATCTGTTAGAGAGATTGTGTGTGAATATCTTGCAGAAGATATTTTTAGTTGCAATCAGATTTGGAGCAGATCCTGTTGCTATGTTTAAGGGCTGTTTGATTTAAAAAGACTTGAAGATCAAATCTGTTTTAAATTCTGGTTTTAAAACAAATCAAATCAGATTTTTGGAAGAAGTCCAAGCCCAAGTCAGAATTCTATTTAAAGCAGCCTCAACCCTTGTTGAAAAAGACGAAGACAAGAGAGTATAGACTGAGAGTCAAGTTAGAGTTTTCGTGTGTATTTTGCCTTTCTTGGTAGAATAGGTGTTACTATTTTGGGTTATTAGGGTATTCACTCTAGAGCTTTTAAGCAAGAGTGTGTTGTTCTTGATCAAACCTGTTAAGCAAGATCAAGGTGGAGTTTAAAGTGTAATCTTTGAATTGTATCACTGAGGTGATTTAGGGAGTGAGTGGTTTCTCATATCTAAGTGGTCTCTTAGGTAGAAGTGTCATTGGGTAGTGATTAAGATAAGTAGATGTCAACTGGGATTGTTGAGTCTATAATTTAATACTACTAATAGTGAATCTCCTCCCTGGCTTGGTAGCCCCCAGACGTAGGTAGTTAGACCGAACAGGGTGAACAATTCATTGTGTTGATTTACTGTTGTTATAGCCTTGTTTATATTAGCAGATTGTGTTGTTGTGACGTCACACTTAACATTACACATCTGATACCAGAATTTCAAATGTGTTGATACAGATAATTTCAAGAAGGTAGGTGTCACACCCTAGATTTTGTCCCGCCTAATTCATATGCATTCATCCATTGGCATTCATTCATCTACAATAATTCATTTATGTTTCATTCATCTGCATCTCATTATCTGAACTAATTCCTTATGACCATCTCATCTGGTTATAAAAACTTCGTTTTTCATACATAAGTCAGGATTAATAGTCACTTTATTTGATTTATTTGTTATGATCAATCCTTGCATCCCCCTATTCATTACATGTCCATAATCAACATTGGTGATGAATTTCATTAAACCTTTGTCAAATTGATTCTTTAAGGTTTATTATGAACCTTCATGCATTACATTAAGTGTCATTTGATTTTTGTCTTGTCTTGGTTCTTATTTACGAAGTTCTAGCAAGAAAGTTTATTTGATTTACAAGTTTAAGTTCTTGTTTTGGTTCTTATTGTGTTGATTAGTATTAATAATAATAATGTTTGATTTGCAAATTTGAATTAAATTAGAGTCAAGTAATAATAATCATGATAATTTCATTTTATTTTTGACTCTATTAATTTGACTAGGCAAGTCAAATATTTGGTCACATTTAAGAAGAAATAGACATTGTGTGTTACATTAAAATTCAAAAAATAAATTACATTCCTTTTTACATTAAATTTAATCACAACAAATAATAAATAAAAAAAATTTCAAAATAATATAAACATAATGAGTTTTTTTTACATTATAATAATTACATTTTTACAATTTTTTTAAAATTACAAATAAAGAGAATAATTCTAAAAAAGAGAAAAGAACCCCTCAAGCTTATCCTACTATCTCTGCGCCTTAACCCTCAAGCTTGTCCTATACAACCTTTGTTCTTGCTGAGCATAGTTTTGTCATACAACCAAGGATAACAAAGCAACATTTAGTATAATTTAGGAAACAAGACACATGCCATAGAGTCAACTGAAAACAGTGAAAAAAACAGAGTTTTACAATTTGAAACATAGCAAAATTTTGACACCATTTTGATCTCACAACCTTTGTGCTTCAAAAAGTAACCAATTCCATATCAGTTTTTATCATTCAACATCAGTGGCACCACAAAGAAACCCTAATCTCATAAACTTGAAAAATGAATATAAATACAGAGTAGAGTTTTGTTAACAGGGCGACCTAACCATCACCAGAGGGACACGAAATTTCAGAAAAACAAAACAACCAGAACCATAAATTTTTCTTCAAAACAAAACTGCAGAGGAAGTTTCAAACAACCATTTTTACCATCAGTTTTTTAAAAAAAGAACAACAGCCACCATATTCATACACCAGAGACAAAATTCAAAACCCTAGTGCTAAACTCAGAAACATAAAAATGGCGCAGAGAATTGAAACATCCTGAACAACATGAACTTAAGCCCTTACCACAAATGACTGCACGGTCAGAACCAGAAAGAGACGAGAGAAAGAGCACCATTGTAGAATGCGAACTGGTCAGGGGTAGGGTTTTGATATGTTGATTTCGATTTAGATTTTTCTTTTCTGCTCGTCCTGCTCGAATGCTTTATTTTATTTTCTTCATAAAAAATATAATAATTAAAAATGATCTATATGTATGATTTAATATTTTATTTTATCAAATTATATCTTAAAAGTCTAAAGAGTTTATTTTAGAGATAGTCTTTTAGAAATAACATTGATTTAATTGTTGCTTGATGTATTTGATACCCATCAATTATGTGAATGTTTGTATTCTTATATTCGACCTATGATGTATCTATTCTTTCATTTAAACCTTTGATTGCTAAACAAGATGTGAGTGCTTAATAACATCAACATTTTCAACATAAGAACAAATACTTGATCAAGCATAAAGCTAATTTTCAAAACCTCACTTTTCTCAAATCATGAGCCAAACTTCGATCAATATTTAGTGACTTTTGTTAAATCAGAACCCTCGAATGACCGGTCTCGAGCCTTGCGTTTTGTATTAATCGTTCATTCTTTTCTTTCGCTCTTAAAACACTTAAATTAACTTGGACAAATAAGGGCCGTTGGGATCAAGCATTCTGGTGTAACTCTTTGAACAATTAATTCTTATCAAGCGTTCGTGGTCCATCAAACAATTTTCTCAATTAATCTTGAATGAAAAAGGACCATTGGAATCTAGCATTCCGGTGGAGCCCCGAATGATTGATTCTGAGGCTTATGTCTCTTCTCATTAAAGGTTCGTCATTCACTTCTTAAATACATCAAACTAATCAAAAAAAAAATTTCTCGCCGTCATTCAATCTTAAAAACCTTTTTCATAAACGAAAGACATCTTGTCTTAAGATGATGCAAAGCAATGCTTCATCCATAATTGTTGAGTTAAGATAAGTGATGTTTTCTCGTGAATGTTGATACCTAGAAATCCATTCAGTGTGATGCAAACAGCCGCTCCTCACCTATTTTGGGTAAAACAATGTTTTCTGTCGATTGATACAAGATAAATTTCGATAAAATCGACCAACAAACAAACATTTTCTACATAGAACTACATAAGCCTTGAATTCTCTATTGCACATGGAGATACATAAGAGCAGGATTGTGAAATCTTGTCAGGCCCCCTAATAATAAAAACCTTTTTAGGTACTATGTAACACCCTAAAATGATTAGAGTATTTATTTAATTTATTTATTATAAATATTCGTGATTTTCGGTGAATTTTGGTGAAATGTTATGATGTTTGATGATTTGTGTTGTGGGGTCTTGATGATGTTAAGAGGGTGTTGAAAGTAGTTAGAAGTATATGATTTATTAGCATTATTTTGATAACAATAATTGTGGGATAATGTGAATATCTTAATATTATTATTTTAAATAAATAATTGGAACACTAAGGGCAAGATGGTAAAGTTGGGTGAATTAAGCGGGGACAAAGTTGGAAAAACATAATAGGTGTCCAAGGGGTAAGAGTGACAAAAAAGAAAAGAGAGAGTGGAGAAGTTTATTTTGTACGATCGAATTTTGGAAAAGAGCTCTGAGGAAAAAGAGAAGAGGAAACATGGTTCAGAGGGATTTCGGAAGAACTCAAAAGGAGGAATCAAAATCGAATTATCTAAGGTATGGGGAGTATCATTTGTAATGATATAAGGGTAGATGTATGTAGGTAGTTGGGGATTTTGGGGAACATGATGAGATTATGATGAAATTGGGGTTTTGAGTTATATGAGATGCAATGTATGAAACCTATTATGATGTGTTGTTATTGTGTTAATTGCATTGTGATTTATGACTAATTTTGGACTGTTTGGAATTAAAATCGTAAGGATAATTGGGTCTGAGCTGGTGTAGAATCGCAACTGAGAAGTTGCAGTTTCGCACAATTTCGCCAGGCGAACTTCCCGTGTCGCCGGGCGAAGCATTTCCGCCCCAACCTCACTAGGCAAAAGTAAAGACGAAAGAAAGTGAAAAATGGGTGCTCCTGGTTTTTGTATTGGGGGGGAGGGGAATTTGCCTCTGCTTCGCTGGGCGAAACCCAGGCGAGCGAGCTACTTTGTCGGGCGAGCACTAGGCGAGCAGAAGCGGTAGTTTTTTCTTTTTCTTTTCTTTTCGTGTTGTCTTGTGTCTTGTTGTCCGTATGCCTTGAGTAATTGGTGTGCTATATTTTGATGACTATAACATGATGATGTGTGAAGTAATAATGATGTAATATGACACATAATGATGATGTGATATTACGCTTAATAACGATGTAATACTAGGATGTTTTGACGAATTTTCATGAATGGTGATGCACCTTTGATGATGATGTGGTGATGATTATTATGACGTTTTACATCATGCATTCATAGCATATTAGGACTTCGGTCCAGTGACGATGTTAGGACTTCAGTCCATTGGTGACTTCAATCCCATTGTGTGGATTCAGGTGTTTAAGACGTGCTCCGATTCTTGTGTAGAATCGATCCTATTGGTGGGGATCTTTGGAGGGTAATGGCCCAGTGTCCATCAAAGTGAAGAATCGGTACCACATGCATGAGTCTTTGATGTTGCATTGCATACTAAGTGGCATGGCATATTTGTGATGGTGAATGGTGATTGATGATATTGTGGCGTGGTTTTACTTGACGTTATGATGATGAATGATATCCTAATTTATCTTATCTTTATATCTTGTATAATGATTTGTGATTACTCACCCTGCCTGTTTGAATATTGCCTCCACGTGGGTAACATTAGAGCTGTCAAAATGGGCTACCGGCCCTAAACGGGTCGGCCCTGATGGGCTCGGGCTTTTTAGGGTTGGGCCAAAAAAGCCCGTTTATAATATGGGCTCGAAAATTACTACCCGAGCCCAACCCTAGATGGGCTTCGGGCTACCCGGCCCTAAATGGGCCTTTTTAATAAAAAAAATAAAAATAAAAATGCCATAATATTTATTATAAATAAAATTAAAAATTATATTATTTTAAACATAATACATTTTTATAATACATTTTTAAGTACTATATTGTTTTTTTATCAATACTATAATGTGTTTTTAAATACAATACATGTCTAAATAGTATAAAATAAGACTCGAATATTTAACATAAGGGAAACTAATAGAATACGAGAAAAAAGTATTAACTATATTAATGTATAATATTTAAAAGAGAAATATTGAATAAAATATATATAAAATTTAGTGAGTTGAGAAAAATCAATGTGTTATTTTGGAGTAAGATAATATAAGTATTAGTATAATTTTTTAAAATTTATAGTGATATGGGCCTAATGGGCTACCCACGGCCCATATGGGCTAGCCCTAATGGGTAGCGGGCTTTTTAGGGCTGGGCTAAAAAGGCCCTGAAAAATATGGGCTCTAATTTTAAGGCCCAAGCCCTATGATTCTGCGGGCCTGGTGGGCCGGCCCATGTGGGCTAGCCCATTTTGACGGCTCTAGGTAACATACAGGTGATCAGGATTAGCTCTCTTGGAACGTGAAGATTTAACATTTGGAGTTTTCTAGTTATTTCTGTTGATTAGAGGGTCTTGTTCTGATATCACTACAACAAATTTGGAAAATTGCGACGGTTTATTTTGGTACATTACGGTGGTTCTAACCGTCGTAATTTGAACTTTACGACGGTTTTAGAACTGTCGCAGAAATGTGGGTCGCAAGGGAAAATTGCGACGGTTGTGAAAACTGTCATGCAAACCGTCGTAATTTTTACTACGGGTATCTAACTAACGTAAATTCAATATTGTGACGGTTTCCAACCGTCTTAAAATGCTTACTGATTATTGTTGTCATTGTTAATTGCGACGGTTACAACCGTCGTAATTTTCTGTGTGATAGAGCATTATGTCACTAATTGCGACGGTTATAACGGTCGTTATTTTCCTATTATTTTTATGTTTTTATTGTTGATTACGACGGTTATAACCATCGTTATTTTCCTATTTTTATTGTTGATTACGACGGTTATAACCGTCGTAAATTTCATATTGATTTTTTGTTTTTATTTGTTTTTATTGTAAATTTCATATTGATTATATTTTTCAATATTATTTACTTTCTTTAAATTATTTCCACATAAATATTTTTATTTATGGTATTTTTTTTAATACTTCATTACTTTTTTATATGATTTTCTATATTACATTTTAAATGGTAAAATTAAATCCAATCGTAAACATGTAATATCCATAACAATAATCATGTCATATTATATAATCATGTAATATCCATAAAACATCTAATATATCCATAATCATAAAATCCTAATCATATGCATCATAATGCCAAAAATACATTAAAAAAAGTTCATAAGAACGTATCCTATCATCAGGTCGCTAAAAAAGTACATAAAAAAACATATCAAAGTCTAATTTGTCCTTCTTGATGATCCATTAAGTCTGCAAATCGGTAGCTAGACTCAGAAGAACGTCTACCATCAATAGGTGACTCCAATCCCTGTGAAAAAAAATATTAAACTTAGAAGAACGTCTTCCACTAGAATGAACTATCAATTTTAAACTTATGTATTTTAACGTTAATAATATATTTCATGAAAATCATACCTGTCTTCCACTAGAATTTTGCATTTGCATTAAAAATTCAATTTCTTATTTCCTAGCATTGTCCCTTTCCTTTAAGAATGTGATTGCATTCATCAAGTCATCAATTTTTGAATTTTGTTCTTTAAGCGCATCAATTTCTTCTTGCATTTTCTTTATTTTTTCATTTTCTTCAAAAGAAGACGACGATCTTGTAGATCTATTAATCTGAGATGGTGTAACTCCAAGTCCCATAAAACAAACATATCCAGGATGTTCTTTTCCAAATACTTTCTGAAATGCCTCATTTTCAGACATAGAATCCTTAATTGCAACTTGTAATTTTTCCTGCACAATTAAAATTCATCCAAAATCTATTTTCAAAACATAGTGGCACACACTAAACAGGTTGTAACTTTGACTATTAGCAAATGGAAATCAATATTTCATCATCTCTTATACAATTATATCACATTGATAGACTACTGTGTCAAGGATGGTTTGTAATTTTCATAAACTACTGTGTCATACCAACATTCAGAAGCACATTTAGTTGAATATTCATAAACTAACACTGCATTATTGGTCATTTCATACGGTTCAAAGATTCAGACAATGAAAAAAGTATCAATACACAAAAGTCCTACACAAGGAAATTCATAGCAGAAAATCACCAAAGAGATTCACACACATTCATTCCCAGAAACAATACACAGCAAAGCAGAGAATTAGAAGCAGAGACACACGGTTTGGGAAAATTTGAAACAAATACACACACGTATCATCCACAAATCTCACACCAGAAGAAATTCACAAACAATACACATACGCTTAACACAGGGAGCGGTAATTCGTACAAAATGTAAATATCACATCAGTAGAAAGGAACTGCAACATCACAACATCATTTGCGACCAGGTGATGCAATGTTGTTAAATAGCAGTTATAATGGTGCTATAGCATAATTATTTTACACGTTCTGTGAAACTTTGTAACATAGCAGAATTATTGTTCTATGATATTTTTAGGGAGAGTGAGCCAACCCAGATGTTGGTGTATAGCAGAACCTGGAATTGATCTGTTGGTGTATCCTAATCCCAACCCAGATGTTGATAACAAAGCTGGCAGTTTTATTGAAAGCTTCAGGGCTGGTTTAAGCTGGCAGTTTTTTAAAGTGTCCCTGCAGTTTTTCAAGGCTGGTTTAAGCTTCAGGGCTGCTAGGGGGTTGGATTATAGGAGCATAAACCATAGCTGTCGGTCCATGATAGGGGCGTGCAGTGCCGCTGATGGTCGTTATGTGAATAATTTTTCGACAAATAACTCAAAAGTCACAAACACAAGTCTTAAGCATACATGTACCAACAAACATCACATTTAATCTCTAAGACTTACAGAAACTAAATATTCTAACTCCCAAGGTGAATAAGACAGGTAGTGGAGTCTAGGTTGGTGGCAGTTGGCTCGAAGACGGCTGCACATGGGTGTTACGTATCAGCAGCGTCTGAGTCTTAATTTTTAGAAGAGAATATTGACAGCAGACGAAGTACAACACCAAACAGGTTCCAAACTTAACACAACTATACTATATAAGAATATCATAGTATGTTTATTTCTTCCAAACTTACAACACTGATTGTTATTTCTTATCTAGGGTACCAATTTGGTGTTTGTTGATATTGTCAAGTCAACCCATCAAGGTGTTGCTAGTACTAATTATTACATCAGATTTCAAGAAAATTGTCCAAACTGCCCTCTTGTGACTTTCCAGGCCTATGTTTGGGTAAAGTTGCCCTGTTATGGAAGACAGGTTGTTGTCCAGTCATGTGCTATAAAGCCTACCTAAGCAACAGATATAGATACACCATGGTAATAATATTGCAGCAGTGCTATGTATGCTTACATATTTAACTTTGGTTATAGTTTTTTATTTTGAAATTGTATGATTATGGTATTTAGATTGTGCTTCATCCTGTTTTTCAAGAAAAACACTAATGACTAAAAATTAAAAATTGAAGTTCATAACAAATAGTAGAAACCAGCACTGGGCCTACAGGGAATACTAAGTTCCAAAAGATATTGGAGTTTGTTAATGAATCATCATCTGATTCATTTCTGTAGTTGTCTACCGAGACAGATATTGGACAGGATATGTCTTTGAAAAAAATGAACAAACTTAACATATTCACATTTGTTGGTGTCATGTCGGACGTTGTTGGACACCGACCACACTTTTGTTTAGAGGTGTTGGTGTTATTGAGTAACTGATAAGTGCAAATTGTAGCTATTTTTGTATATAAGTTTTGTTGCACTTATCAATACTTTTTGTTAAAATCGTTCGAATAAACCCCGCTTTGTTTGTAAATACGTTTACTTTACTTTATAGTGTATGTATTGCGTTATCGTGTAAATATCATTGAGTTTAATTGTTTTCCATTTATTTTTGTAGCTATTAAATCATTTAAATTGGAGCATTGTTAGATAGATCATTGAATAAGCTTTCCAACGCTTCGAACCGTGCGAAAAACAGAGTTACGGTTCTCAAGTTATGGCTGAAACATTTTTCATGACAGTAGGTAGCGCGCTTAGCGCGCCCGACCACGCTTAGCGGGCTTTTAAGGCGGTTTAAACATTAATAAGGGCGCGCTTAGCGCCCATAGCGCGGTCTACGATGATGACAGCAATAAATAGGGGTAAAAAAACACATTTTTTAGGGATGATTTTGGGGTTTTTGCTCCCAACTCCATCAAACTTCATTTCTTCATAGGATTAGCTTAAAAAACATCATGGAAGCTTGCATTTGAATGATCCGGAGTCGAATCTCTCGTCGATTGGTGTTGACAAACCAAGAAATATTTGGTTCTTCTTCTTCTCTTCTCTTTGTAATCTCTCTTTGTTGGGTTTGTATATGTTTTTACTTTGATCTTATGTATATTTGTTGATCATGGTGTTATATTTAATTTGCTTTACAAATCTTTATCGATGATTGTCTCTGATTTTTGTTTTATGCGCGGGGTTTGGGTTGTGTTAGATATAAACATCACGAATCTTCATTAGGGATGATTATCTGTTAGTTTCTGGATGCTAGAGATAGATTTAGAGCTAACAATCTATTTGGGTGTCGAAGCTTAATGTCTTTCGTATTTCGAGGCTTCGTGCGCGAGAGCGACGAAGAGAGTAAGACGGTTGTTTTTCTCTCAGCTCGGTGTGTCAGAGATGAACACTATTGAGAGCGATGCTGGATGATATTGAGGAGTATTGTAGGTTGAGTATAACTGGTCGGTAAGTTTAAGTTTGTGACGAGTGGAATATATACATGCTTGATAAGTCTTATCTCTCTGACGAATGAATTTTCTTGTGTTAATATTTACTTTTCCATTTTTATTTAAACCATTTTATCCCAAACTCATTAACATTTAAATTATCGAACGACAGTTCAGTAGCACTGATCTCTGTGGACACGATAATTCCCGGAAAAATACTTCTAAAACTTTTGTTGCTTGCCCTATACCGCCACCAACAAAATGGCGCCGTTGCCGGGGATTGTGTCATACCCCAAATTTTGACCACTAATATTCCCCATCATTGTGCAAATCATCATCACAATATGGGTGAACCGTCAGTCTCCCCAAAGATGGGTGAGCATCCACTACAGTTAAACTTAGGGTTTCAAGCCCTCTCAGAGCTCTTAGACAAAGGGTCAATCAAGGAATGACATGATCTTCAACTTTTCTAAACCTCTCAAACATCCACAAAGGATAAAAAAGGACTCCCACTTCAAGGATTAAGCACAAGACTGCTCCCTTCTAGGTGGATCAAGCCTCAAGATCGCCAGTGTCACCAAATTAGGGTTTTGGTAGACCAGGGCCTCTAGATGGAAAATTTCCTCTGGGCATGAGCCAAAGATTCAAATCATAACCTAATATACTCCATGGAACCTCATGGACCCAACCATCAAGTCAATTTTGCCTCAGGGGATGCATTCATCAAAAATAAGGAATTAGGGTTTCTTGACCTAACTCCCCCCTAAGTTGACTTTTGGGACAAATCATGAACCAAGACCTCAAGAGAGGATTTAAGGGTCTCTAATATACCATATTGATCCATTTGCAACAATGGATTGATCCAAGAAGCTTGAGCAACAAGTCTCAAATTTCATCTGAACCACAATTAGGGTTTCGCGAGAAAAGTCAACTGTGGCTTTGACTTTTGACCAAGACATGCTCCCAAACCCTAGGACATGATTCAATACACCCTATAACACCTATGAAATCAATCCATCAAGTTTGATTTAGGTCAAGGACTTGATTTCATAAAGGATCGCACAGTTTGGAATTCATCTGACAAAAAGTCAACTGTGCACAAAAGTCAAACTTTGACTTTTTGAGATTTTTCACAAAAATGGTTTTTTAACCCTAAAATGATGTTAATGTGTGATTTGAATCATCATTCATCAAGAAAAATCAAGAAAAGTGGGATAACTTGTAAAAGGGGTAACCATAAAAACGTAGAAAATTTTCTAAGTTATGAACAAAGTGGCAAGGGTATCAACTTTGGAGGATCATAACTCCTAAACCACAAAGCCATTTTTCTCCATCCAAAGCTTGATTTGTAGATCCCATGGATCTCTACAAAAGCTAAAAACTAACCCCCCACCCCCCCTCCAAATTCCTCATGGATTTTGAGTTATGGGATGATCAAAATCACAAAAAGTGAAAATGTCACTTTTTTCCAACACTTAGTGAAATTTTCACTAAGTCAGAATCTGCCTTACTTTTTTCCAAATGTAGGGACATTTTTCACTTGGATCCAAAAAGTATCAAAACCAAATATGATCAAACAGTTGTTGTATCATATGAGAGCTTTCCAAAATGGCCAAGAACATCACCAAATTCAACTTGAGCCATGAGATATGGCATTGGCAATATGCCTTGCTGAAAACTGCCAAGGCTAGGCAGAATTTTGCATTTTTGCTCGATTCGGAAAAATCAGATAATTCCAAGCCTTGTCATCACTTTGGACACCTCTGATGATCAAATCTAAAGGGGACAATCACTGAGCCAAGCCTCCAAAGTCTTTGGAACAAGAAGTAGCATGCCAAACCTAGAATTGCCTAAAATAGGGACAAGACTCCAATTTTGGATTGGAGCATTTAATAGATGCTTAGAGGTCGCATGGACTGACACATTTGCAACTGAATTCAGTCAAGATTCCTCCAACAACTAAGGAACCAAAGCTCTATGCTCTAACCTCTAGTCAATGGCTAGAGGAGACTTGGATTTCTATTGCTCAACATTGGTCAAACCTCTGCTGCAGTTGCCATTCACTATTGATCCCAAAACAAACTTGCTCTACTATAAATAGAGCTCATTTGTGCTCAGTTTGGGTACACCAAAGCCATCAAACAGATGCTTTCCTCAAAATCCCTCTCTTTAGGCCAAAATGCCTTCTCTAGCAAGGTAACTCTGAGTTTTTGAGTTTGAGATCATTTTCAATCAAACCAATCACACACACCTCATAAACATCATATGTAGGTGCTCCAAACTCTCACAAGTGACCTGTAACACCAAAATCACAAAGTCACCTCTCAAAACCTCAAAATAGGCCTTTTGTGCATTTTTCAAGCCATGTCTTAATTCAGTCACTTTCCAAACCAGATAAAACCTTAAACACACTCCAAATATCATCCTTGAACTATCCCAAATGGTTTCCCCCGTCTGGAACACCATTTGAGAAAGTTGTTATTTTAGTCACTTTTAACCCCTTTTGCAAGAAAGGGTCAGTTTGTGTTTTTGCAGGTACCAGCTGATTCCAATCATCCTAAAAGATTCTAAGGGATCATTTGAGTGTGTCTAAAGCATCAAATCATTTCTAGAACAAGAGGCTTGACAGATTGCACAAAAACTCCAAAAAAGCTCAAAAAGAGGTAAGCCTCATGACTTGAACTTTCCAAAATATGCATTGCTTTGAGGTCCACTGATCATGCACACCTCATACATGTTATATATGTTGTGTTTGAACCAATTGATCATGTAATTCATGCCTGTATCAAAGTGTAGCATAGAAAATGCAATTATAGGCCTTTTTCAATACCCCTATCGGATTTTGAGGAGGGAGTATGATCTGAAAAAAATACCACCACCATTGGATTCCTTGTGAAATTCTATGCCAGATGCATATAAATTTTGTCACAAACCATTGAGAAATGAGAAAGTTATGACCTTCACGTTTCTAAGCCAAAACTTGCCTTGCCTTGCCTTGGGCCAGACCTAAAACCAAGGCATGACTTGTATATTTGTGTTTTCACTTCAAACAATGGATGTATCACCACCCCAGTAGTAAGGCGCGCGCCCTATAACCTTGAGGTTGTGGGTTCAAACCCCACCCATGTCATTTTGTGTTTTTTCACATTTTGCCATTTTTCCAATATTTTTATGTTTTATTAATTAATTGGAAAATTAATAACTCTTTCAATTTTAATTATTTTTTATTGGATCTTTTTGCAAAAAATCACAAAAATGTTGAAATAGTTTATTCCACAAAAAAAATAAGTTTATATTATTTATTTAATATAATTAGTATTTTTGTGAATAAATTAATTTTTATTTGTTTTTAAACATTTTAAAATGAACATTCATCTTGAAAAATCAAAACCAAATGAGTTTTAATATCTCTTGTGATTAATCCCTCATTTTTCAAACCTTAAACAAAAATCACAAGTGGTTTATTCAATCCTATTTGGTATTTTTATTTGATTTTCTTTAAATATTTACTTTTAAAAGAAAACAAATTAAGGTTTCTTTGATTTTCACCCTCACAAATCATTTTCAAACACTCATGGGCCTCTAATCGAGTGTAAGACCCAATCCTTTGTAAATACAAACCTATCTTGGGCCTTACTTATTGTATAAGTCCCGTTGTATTTCAAAAGTTCGGCGCGATCATCGCCCGTTTAAAACAAACCATCTAGGCCTCTCCTCGAGCTATAAGACCCATTCAAAACCTTTAGACTTCTATTAGAGTGTAAGACCCAACCCCTTTAAAAAACAAATCATTTTTGGGCCTTAGTCATTGTATAAGACCGATTGTGTTTTCAAAATCTCGGCACGATCGCCATTTTAAATGAAAAAATCATCTGGGCCTACCCTCGTGTTATAAGCCCCAATTCTTTTCTTTAAAACTCTTTGGGCCTCTTGAGAGAGTGTAAGACCCATCCCTTTGTACAGAAAACCTTTCTTGGGCCTCAGTCACTTGTATAAGTCCCTGTACAAAACAACAGTGCGATCACTGATAAAACCCTGGGCCTCTCCTTGAGCTGTAAGCCCCAATCTTTCTTTTCAAAGCACTTTCTCCTTTGATTTTGAATATAATATTGTTATCAAAGTTTTCTTTGTTGAACAAACTAACCAAACTGCATGGAAGCTCTACAACCGAGTAAGTGTTTACCCGCTTTTCATTTACCGCTTTCATATGTATATAATTGTACTGAGGGGTTGTTTCGCTGTAAGTCTTCTTTCATAAACTCATATCAACTGTGTAATAATAGTATAGATATTTAGAGTTTCCCCGGCAGCTACGTCTAGCACTAGGTGGAGCCCTGATGATCACTCTTAAAAATAGACAAAACTAGATCCCCCATAGGAGTACCAGACACAGTCTTCTCTTCGGCTGTCCCTCCTAGGAATTGTCAAGAGACTCTACTCCCCAGAGATGATCTTTTCTCCGTGAATGGCATCTCTTGAGTTTCTTCCAAACTCTCGAAGTTTCCTGGCTTGATCTATTCTCTGTGAATAGCCTGTCTTGAATTTCTCGGGGTTTGGGGACCCACAGGCTTCCTAAAAGTATCCCCGCCTCCTCTTGGGCGTTGTACAAGGACCCATCGGCTTCTTAAAAGTATTCACAGCCTCCTCTTAGGCTTCGTATAAATGATTTCTTCCTCCGGGAATGATAGCCTCCTCTTGGGCTTAGTACAAATTGTCCCTCGGCTTCTTAAAAGTTTCCAGCCTCCTCTTGGGCTTTGTACAAATTATCCTGACGACCTCCTAGAGGTATAGGAACAGAAATTAGTCATCTTAGAACAGTCTTTCAAAGAGTCTAGATCCTGTTACTACTGTTTCTTAAGCATAGTACAAAAGATAAAACCCGTAGACTCGGACAGTCTAAAGCTCCTTTGGATTTCCCCTTTCCTTAAAGAACAGGAAATAACCCTAATCCTCAGATCAAATCCATGAGTACAACATTACTCATATAAGAACTGATTTTCTCTTTGAACCCATATATTGGACCTGTCACTCAACTGAAACAGTTACCATAGCCTCCTCTTGGGCTTTGTACAAATGATTCTCTCCAACGGAGTTAACCTTTTTAGACTCTCTTGTTGAGTCAAACTCCTTTAGCCTCCATCTCGGGCTTTGTACGAGATACAAAAAGACTCTTGGTGGGTCGATCACTTTTAGCCTCTGTCTCGGGCTTCATATGAGACACCAAAAGACTCTCTTGTTGAGTCAAACAGCCTCTATCTCGGGCTTTATACGGGATACAAAAAGGCTCTTATTGAGCCAAATAATCTTTAGCCTCCATCTCGGGCTTCGTACGAGATACCAAAGACTCCCTTGTTGAGTCAAACATCTTTAGCCTCCATTTCGGGCTTTGTACGAGATATAAAAACACTCTCTTGTTGAGTCAACCCTTTTTATCCTCTCTCTCCGGCTTCGTATGAGACACATAAAAACTCCCTCTTGTTGGGCCAATAGCCTCCTCTTAGGCTTAGTATAAGAAAACCCCGGTTGATCCAATCAACCTTTTAGCATCAAAGTTGTGCCTCGTTCACAGTATACAAACATCAACAACTCCTTCATCTAATTGCTGTAAGCGGCAAGCCTCTGGATCATTTACATCCATGCCACTGTCCCTCTTTTAGCATGAGAAATTCCTAAGGAAAGATGGCATTGCTCTACACTGAGTTAAAGCCTTATCTTTCATTTTGGAAATCCCCTATGAGGGAAATTATGGCATTTCCGGATTCACATATCCCGGTTAAAGTAATTCTCCTTTGTAATCAGTCACCCAACAGTTGTGACAGACAGACCCCTCTTTAGAGATGACAAATTCTCTCTGAAGTCAACACCTTTTTAGCTTCACATCTTGGGCTTTAAACAAGATACAAATAGACCCTTTAGCTTCACATCTTGGGCTTTGAACAAGATACAAACGACCTTTAGCTTCACGTCTTGGGCTTTGAACAAGACACCACAACACCAATTTCCTCCCATAGAATATGAGGAACTACGGTCGCTTTGATTTCCCTGTTTCGGAAAATGAGAATACGTAGGCATAAGATTGAAAGAAAAATCTTAGCGAGCACACTAACCAAAAACCCAAAATCCCATACCTTCACATATCAATCGAAAAATATCAGTCCTAACATCCTACCCATAGCCCAGTCCTGTCATTTCAGCCTTAATAAAGTAAGAAGAAAAAGGCTTCATTACCATATAGCATCCGTAACTTAACAGACCGCTGTTTAAACTCGGTGTGCAAGCAGGGTTAGTTGGAGACATCTATTTCCCTTCCTTAGTCAGCTCACAATAGGATAAAAAATGAATCGACCTATAGTAAACCCCAAAAGAGCGACAGCGCCTAAGAACCGCGTCCCAAATTTGCTCGCTACAGAAAAGTGGTGCCCACCGTGGGGCCCTAATTTCTTTCAATTTAGGGTGAAAACCGTTCGAAGAATGGTGACTTCACTGACAACTTCATGAGGGATAGGACTTTTTGTTGACTTCACTAGGATCTTAGGTCAAAAACCTTTAAATTGGGAAGATACCACAAAATGGCGACTCCGCCGGGGAGCCATTTTCTGTTAGGAACATAGGATTCATAGCTCTTAAAAGTCTAGGACATTAGGACAAATATATATACTGCTTTTCCTAATTGATATATGTGTTTATTTTTCTGCTAATGGGAATGCGTGTGATGTCGCATGTGGAAAGATTGAGTATACACCTAGGAAAAAACCCTTTTAGTGGTGCAGAAGCTATCGAAAATAGTTGTCACGCGATACCACCCTCTTCTGAGGATTCTTCGAAAAACACCACCTAACACGGTTCCTGGCCCGCTGGTATTTTCTCGACAAGAATTGATGATGATGAGAGACAGGTACAAAAGTCACTAGTATAAACCTTTGGGATGGGTAGAGCCTTGACTCCATGACACCGACCCTTTGACCCCGTGTTTTTTCTATGTTTTTGTGTGCTGCATTCATGAATTCATTTAAAAAACATTAAAACAAAGAAAAATTTTCTCTTCTAGTCTCTCTTTTTCAAATTAAACTAAGACAATGATTGCAAATGTCAGAGAAAAAGATTGCGCTCATGGATTTCGGTAGAAGGAGAGCTCATAAGTATACCTTCAAGGTTCCAAAACTAGAGGATTTGAGAGGTTTGGAGAGAATGATCACAAACCATGAGGCTTTCAGAGCCAAGTACGGAGGTATGCTATCTCTATTAAGGGTCCATGTGATTGAGGGAATCCTGGAGGCACTCATTCAGTTTTACGATCCGGTTTATCACTATTTTACATTCCCGGATTATCAACTAGCACCAACGCTGGAGGAGTATTCTCATCTGATTGATCTACACATCACTGATCGAGCTCCATTTTTTGGACTGGGAGAAATTCCGAAGGAGCAGACCATTGCAAGAGCAATTCATTTGGATGAGTCAGAAGTCAGGACTCACATGACCATTAAGGGTAGCATCCGAGGTTTGCCAGCCCAGTTTCTGACAAAGAAGGCCCTGTACTTCGCTAGTATAGGGAACGTGACTGCTTTTGAAAGCATCTTTGTCTTACTCACCTACAGGTTATTTTTGTTTCCCAACATTAATAACTTCGTTGATATCAACTCCATTAAGGTTTTTCTCATTGGAAACCCTGTACCGACCTTGCTCGCAGACGCGTATCATTCTGTCCACTTAGGGAATTTGTATAGCGGAGGGGAGATCACGTGCTGTGTACCCCTGCTATATAAATGGTTTATTTCCCATCTGCCTAAGTCTGCTGCTTTTTGGGATCATAAGAGTGCCTTACGTTGGTGGCAGAAAATCATGTCTCTCACCAACTCTGACATAGATTGGTGCAATAGGATTTATGAGGGAATCAGGATCATTGACCGTTGTGGAAACTTCCCCAACGTACCCCTCATAGGAACTAAAGGAGGAATCAATTACCATCCAGTTCTCATTCGTCGTCAATTTGGATACCCGATGAGGCATGTCCCGGGCAACGCTCATCTGGAAGGTCTTTTCTTCAAGGAAGGAGAAAATGACAGAGCACTAAAGACAGAAATAGTGCATGCTTGGAAACACGTTCATAAGAAAGGATGGGAGTCTCTAGGAAAACCGGAATGTGTCTCGGTGGAGCCTTATCTCCACTGGGTACAAACTAGAGCTCTCAAGCTAAAAATGCCTTATCCTCGTCACGAAGTTCTTCCACCGAGGGAATCTGTCATGTACTTTATGACTGAAACGGAAAAGCTTCAGGTTACTCTCAACAAAGTTCAACGGGAGAGGAGGTCTTGGAAAAACAAATACCGCATTCTTAATGTGGAATGTATCAAAATACAACAATTACTGAAAGATAAGGATGCTCTGATTGAAATTTTGGAGCAGCATGCTGTAGAGAATCAGGATGGCCAAAGGAATTTGCTCGCTCCTTTCACCTGGAAAAGGAATGACAACCCGACAACGGTCCAAGAAAAGGAAAGTGCCAGAATCAGCACCCGAGTTCTCCTCAGAGAGGACTCGAGACCCATTAGTTTAGGTTTCCGTTTCCGCACCTTGTAATTTACTGTATTTTCATTTCCGCAATCCTTTGAATTCAATAAAATGAGGGTTTCCCCACTGTTTGATATTTGCAATCTAATTGTCGAAGTTTATTTTGATTAAACCAAAAAACAATTAATATAATCATTGCATTCATCATTCTCCCGTCACGTATTCTTCTTACATACGAATCTCACGTTTGTGTCTCGGTTCTAGAGTCAAACTGTCTCATTCGTACAATACTCGGGCCAATCGTCAGAAAAAGATGGATGATCTTGAGGAAGAGAACAGAGAGTTGAAAGAAGAGATCGAAGCTCTGAGAGAGGATATGAGAAAGCTTCGTAACGACATGCAAGCCATGGCAGAAGCTCAGCTACAAAGAACTGTGATCTCAGAGATAACATCAACGCCCATAGTGGAGAAGTATGATCCTAGGTATTAAATGCTGAAAGATCGTCCCTGGGGCATGCCTGTTAACTATATCTTGGAAGGATATGTTCCGCCGATCACTGAAGATCAGGGAATCATAGTAGAAGCCGCTGGGCCTGAAGGCTACAAACTTCGGGAAAGCGAGGATGCCAGAGGCATATTGAGGACTCCTGAAGGTTACAAACTTTGGGAAACGCCAAGGTTCACTGTAGTAGTAACGGTACCACCCCCTGTGGTTCACACTGTCCCGGAAGGACAGATTCCATAGATACCTTCTGGTAGAAAGGAAACTATGTTTGACATAATGGATGAATTCCAGGAGAAGTTCCTGGAAATACAGAAGGAACTGCAAGCTATTCGCGGTCAGGATTTATTTGGAAAGGACGCCGCAGACCTTTGTATGGTCCCTAATGTGAAAGTTCCGCACAAGTTCCAAGTGCCCGACTTTGAAAAATACAAGGGTAACTCTTACCCTCAGAGTCACTTGGTGATGTACGCTCGGCGAATGTCAGCTCAGACAGGGAATCAGGACCTACTGATTCACTACTTTCAGGATAGTTTAACCGGTGCCGCTTTAAAATGGTACATGGGTTTAAACCGCGCTACGATCAGTACGTTCAGAGATCTAGGCACTGCCTTCGTCCAACAATACAAATACAATTTGGACATGGCACCGGACAGAGATCAACTCAGATCAATGTCACAAAAGGACAAGGAAACCTTTAAGGAGTACGCTCAGAGATGGCGTGAAATCGCCACCCAAATTTGTCCACATCTTGAGGAAAAAGAGATGACAAATATCTTCTTAAATACCTTGAGCTCATTTTACTACGACATAATGGTTGCCAGTGCGCCCAGTGATTTCACTGAAATGGTCGGTATGGGAGTTCGTCTTGAGGAAGCCGTCCGAGAAGGACGTTTAGTAAAAGACGCTGGATCATCAAGTAATACAAAACGATACGGTAGTGCTCTCCCTAAGAAAAAAGAGCAAGATATTGGGAATATCTCTCTCAGAAAGCAAAGGCAAATTTATCAACCAGTAGCAGCTATAACTCCTGCTATCAACCCCGCGCCTATTCCTACGTATCAGCCTCAGGTTGCGCAGAGCCAACCTAATCAGCAGCAAAGGACACAATAGCCTCTTCAGCAGGCTCGTCCTCAATACAACAACAACTGTACAGCGCGGCCACAAGGATTTGATCCTATACCCGTATCGTACGCAGAACTATTTCCGTTACTACTAGCCAAGGGTCACATCCAGACTAAGTCCCCTCTTTCAGTACCGGAAAATCTGCCTTTTTGGTTTAAGGTGGATCAGACATGCCCTTATCATCAGGGAGGATCGGGGCATAACATAGAGAGTTGTCTTAATTTCAAATCCGACGTGCAAAAGCTTGTTAGGAGCGGGCTCTTATCTTTCAAAGATACGAATCCAAATGTTCTTACGAACCCACTACCTCAACACGAGAAAGCTGCAGTCAACCTGATAGAGGAAGAGTCTAACAATGTATATCAAGTTCACGATGTACTCTTATTGAAGACCAATTTGGTCAAGATGCATTGTAGACAAAGTGGATATGGCCATGTGCCACCTCATAATTATCATCAATGCGATGTCTGCTCTAAAAGCAATCGAGGATGTTTTGTGGTGCAATTAGCTCTACAGGAACAAATGGATCTCGGATGGATCCAAGAGCACCGAGTTCGTGGAGTTAACATGACCTATACGAATTCCAACATCATTCAAAACCACGATATCCATGCGATAAATGTCAACTTGGTGGCGATGCACTCAAGGCAAAGCCAGTATCATAATCTGCCGCGGCGCGATTACAATTCTTGTCTGACTTGCTCGGTAAACAAACAGGGATGCTCTTTCGTACAAGAGGCCCTCCAGTGTCAGATGGATCTTGGATGGATCTAGGACTACCATGACAGAAATCCGTATTAGATAAACATGGTTCAGATCTTTGACATTCGCTTAATGAATACCAACCTGGTGGAGTTACATGCTGAGCAGGTCCGACTCGGGTTCCTGGTATCACATGACTATCAAAGCTGTAAAGCGGGTTGCAAAAACGATCAAGGTTGTGCCCTTGTCCAGGAAACACTTCAGCACTTTTTAAATCATTAGTGGCTTCCAATCTATATGGATGAAGACACTCAGCAGATTAGTATCAATAACAGGAACCCTACTCGGCGTCAAAGTCCGGATGTCCGATCTGTGGAAACTGACCTAGTGAGGTTGCATTGCATTCAAAGTGGGTGTGGCCAGGTGCCACCACATAATTATGAACGTTGTAGAATCTGTTTAGAAAGTAACCAAGGGTGCTACCTTGTGAGAGCAGCTCTTCAGGGGCAGGTGGATCGTGGAGAGATTCGTCCGCATCCGGGTTCCGGACCAATCAACTGGACGCCGAACTACCTTGCCAATCAAATTGAGGATGTTGTCATAATCTCTGATCATCAGAGGTCCAGGGATGTTTTTTCCATCATCCCTCTACTTGACGAATCGATAGTTCCTAACCAGGAACAGATCGAGATTACTTACGATGGTCAGAAAAATCAGAAGGTTCCCATAGTCATCTATCTACCGGGACCATTACCGTATGAATCAACTAAGGATATCCCTTACAAATACAGTGCAACAACGGTTGAAAATGGAAAGGAGATTCCATTACCCTCCGTCATGAATATTACAGACATTAGTCGTGTAACATGGAGCGGTCGAATCTTTAACAGAGGAGTTGGAGAATCCAACAAAGAAAAAAAACTTCAGACGGAACTTCCCGATCCACCAGTCGATCAATCCAGTAATCCCGACCTTTCAAAAAATAATGATGAGATGATGAAGCTCATCCAAAGGAGTGAATACAACATTGTTGATCAGCTCCTACAGACTCCTTCGAAGATCTCGGTATTATAACTGTTACTAAGTTCAGAAGCCCACAGGGAGGCTCTACAGAAAGTCTTGGAGCAAGCCTTTGTTGAACAAGATGTAAAAATTAGACAGTTCGATAGTATCATCTCTAACATCACTTCCTGCAATAATTTGGGATTTAGTGATGAGGAATTACCTGAAGAAGGTCGCCGTCATAACATGGCGCTCAATATTACAGTCAACTGCCAGGACGATGCTTTAGTCAGCGTACTGGTAGACACAGGGTCAACCCTGAATGTTATGCCAAAGTCCACTTTGACACAATTATCATTCAAAGGCCCTCCAATGAGAACCAGCGAGGTCGTCATCAAAGCATTTGACGAATCCAGAAAAATGGTTATCGGCGAAGTCGACCTTCCCATAACTATTGGTCCTCACACTTTCCAAGTCACTTTCCAGGTCATGGACATCCGGGCAACGTACAGTTGTTTATTAGGAAGACCTTGGATCCATCAGGCTGGAGCGGTAACCTCAACCCTCCACCAAAACCTAAAGTTCGTCCAGAACGGTCAACTCGTCACAGTCTGTGGGGAACAGGCTTTGCTCGTAAGCAATTTATCGTCATCCACTTATGTGGAACTGGAAGGGATAATCGGAACCCAGTTCCAAATGATTTCGCTACACAGTGGCGATCAATCCGAAGGGGGAACTTCGATTTCCTCGTACAAAGATGCTATTAAAGCAGTCAAAGGTGCCAATACAACAGGATGGGGACAACTTGTCATTCCTACTAACAATAAAACAAAGAAGGGTCTTGGTTTTTCTGCAACCTGTACCCAGACAGCTGCCAACGATGAAAGTCTTCATCCCATTCAGAACTTCTTCCACAGTGGAGGCTTCCTTCAACCAGTGACTCAAGAAGTACACACTATCAATGAGGAGGATCCCTCTGACGCAGATGAGGAATGGAAGTCCTACCTCAACGAGGACGGGTATATGTCTCAGGACGAAACGCATACTCCCTTTTACTTTCCTACACAAAGCCCAAGATTTATACCCCGATCAGATGTCGAAATGATATATGGAGATTGTGATCCGGAAGGATGCCGTGCTCCACCAAATTCATTAGAGGAAGACTTCGATGAAGGACAATTTTGACTACACCTACTATGGCCCGATGGATGGTCTGCCGATGTGGCAACCTTACCCAGGAGACTTGGGGCAAGAAAGTCAGCCGAACAATGAAAATCAGTTGAGCATCATTGAATAAAATACCTGTGTCCCCACCATGTTATGGGATCAACACTCAGGGCATTCAGAAAATATCCAGCATGACAATGAATTGGCAACGTTTGCAGGACTAGAATTCATCAACTACGCTTTTTCTGAGGTCAACGTCGTCGAGAGAGATGACTCCTCCAATTCCAAAGAAGTGTGGGACACCTTGGGACAACCAAGTGGAAATTTTACCTATATGGTCAAGTACACCACTCCCGAAAGCTCTCGTATCAGGCTCGAAGATATCCAACCAACTGGATGGGGAGATACAGCTGAGAGCGCCAATACTCTGCAGAATACAACAGAGGAATCCTCCTACGACAACTCTGCTTGGGAGACAGATTCCAATGATCCTACTCCACCAGAAATCAGCGTTATTTCTTAAGACAAATCGAAAAGGAAAGTACCAGACTTTGTGATTCACCGAGGAGTTCGCCGCCAATGGGTTGCTGTCGATGTTCCGAAGATCGTTCATAAGTCAAAGTAATTGCCATCTTTAACCTTTCACCCTGCCCAGGTGAAACGGATGTTTTGATAGGGCTCGCTTTCTGTAAATTTTCCCTCTTCGCTTCGTCCAAACCGACAGAGTCTTGTTTTATAGGGTTGTAGTTTCAAGAATCGACTTGTTCATTAATAAATAAACGTCGTTCTGTAATTTCCGCATTAATTGTTGTTTTCTCTTTTCGCTTTTTCAGAAAATGGTAATCCTAAAAAACAATCCAATAATAAAAAAGAACAAGCAGTTTTTCAAAAGAAAATACACTGCACACACTTGCATTCTCTCTATCTCTTCTAAACACAAATCATCACGTCATGTAGATTGCTTGTTTTAAACCCTGTTGAAACATACGATCTGATGCCTTCTCCCGACTTTGAATTCCCGATATTCGAGGCTGAAGAAGAAAATGACGACGAAATTCCAGAAGAGATCTCCTGATTACTCAGACAAGAGGAAAGGTCCATTGAACCTCACAAAGAGCCGTTGGAAATGATCAACGTGGGTTCCGAAAAAGAGAGAAAAGAAATCAAGATTGGGGCACTGCTCAGTCCAACTGCTAAAGAGAGTTTAACAAAGCTTCTCAGAGAGTTTCCCGATGTGTTTGCTTGGTCCTATCAGGACATGCCAGGGTTGGATACTAGCATTGTGGAACATCACTTACCGTTGAAATCGGAATGTCCGCCAGTAAAATAGAGGTTGAGACGGACTCATCCAGACATGGCCATCAAAATCAAAGAGGAGGTACAGAAACAGATCGACGCGGGTTTCCTCGCTACGTCAGAATATCCTCAATGGCTAGCTAACATTGTACCCGTTCCCAAAAAGGACGGAAAGATCAGAATGTGTGTCGACTACAGGGGTCTGAACAAGGCTAATCCAAAGGATGACTTTCCTTTACCACACATTGACATGCCAGTGAACAGTACAGCAAAGTTCAAAGTTTTCTCTTTCATGGATGGATTCTCGGGCTATAACCAGATCAAAATGGCGCCGAAAGACATGGAGAAAACTTCGTTCATTACCCCATGGGGTACCTTTTGTTACAAGGTAATGTCGTTCGGTTTAAAGAACGTCGGGGCTACCTATCAAAGGGCCATGACTACTCTGTTTCATGACATGATACACAAGGAAATCGAGGTATATGTCGATGATATGATTGCAAAATCTAAGACAGAGGAGGAGCATGTGACCCACCTGTCAAAACTATTCGAGCGGTTGAGAAAGTACAAACTCCACTTGAATCCCAACAAGTGCACCTTCGGTGTTCGTTCAGGGAAACTATTAGGGTTCATCGTCAGCCAGAAATGGATTGAGGTTGATCCTGACAAGGTCAAGGCTATTCAAGAAATGCCTTCTCCAAAAACTGAAAAACAAGTCAGAGGATTCTTGGGACATTTGAACTACATCTCCAGATTCATATTCCTTATGACTGCGACGTGTGCGCCGATTTTCAAATTACTCAAAAAGAACCAGGACTGCGTTTGGACAGAGGATTGCCAAACCGCCATCGACAGTATTAAGGAATACTTGTTGAATCCACCGATTCTATCACCACCAGTGGAAGGAAGACCACTGATCATCTATTTGACAGTCCTAGAGGACTCAATGGGATGTGTACTTGGCCAACAAGATGAAACCAAAAGGAAAGAGTCTGCCATTTACTATCTGAGCAAGAAGTTCACTGACTGCGAAACTCGGTACACTATGCTTGAGAAAACTTGTTGTGCTTTGGCTTGGGCAGCCAAACATCTTCGCCAATACATGATTCGTCACACTACTTGGTTGGTTTCCGAAATGGATCCAATCAAGTATGTCTTTGAAAAGCCTGCTCTCACGGGAAGGATTGTGTCGCTCCCGAGGATTTTCATCCAGGTACAAACGCAAAAGTGGCGCAGAAACAGAGTCGCCAACAATGTGTATTTATCCCAAGAGAGGGAAAGGAAACACTGCGTAAACCTGAGGGAATGGAAAGAGCATGGTCTCGCGACCAAGAGAAACGGGTAAGGGAGTCGGTTACGCGAGGGGAAGGTATTAGCATCCCACACGTCCATCGTACTCGATGGGATCCATGCTTGTTGTCTCAATCAAAGAGTGTCGTCATCTGGAGCTCCACTACTACTGGAAAAGAGAAGGAACGGGAACGGAAAAGAGCGAAGAAACGAGGGAGAAAAGAAAAAAGAAGTGACTCTATAGGACATCTCTCGTCCTATGCCTACGTATTCCCTCGTGCAATGGAAAAGTCAGAGTCAACGTAGTTCGGACACGAACTAAGGGGGTGGGGGGTTGCTCGCCAAGACATCGCCGTCTTGTGCCTACGTATCCTCAATCGGAATAGAGAGAGGAAATCAGAGCAGTCGTAGTTCGACCTACGGGTCGAAAAGAGGGAAAATATCTCGGTCGCAACGGGGATAGAAAAAAGGTTCGATTAACGGGTTGGTCTCGATCGCAAGGATGCGGGAGAAGAGGGGAAGTTAGTTGTTAGTGTGCTCGCCAAGGATAGGGATCCTCGTGCCTACGTATCCTCAATCTATTCAGAGAGAGGAAATCAGAGCATCCGTAGTTCGTGGTAACGACCATGGATTGGGAAAACGAGATCGGTCTCGATCGCACGGGTGCGAGAGAAAAGAGTCGGGACTCACGAAAAGTCTAAAAGGGAAACTGAATCCTACAAGTTATCATGCAAAGTGGTCCTAAGGTCAGGATTAGAAGGGAGCTAACCTAATATTATCATGCTTGGATTGAGAGCCTAATGTCTATTCTACTCCGAGCTTAATCAGAAATTAAGTCGGACTAGGAGCCTTAATGGAGCACGTGAATACAGAGTAATCAACGAGTAAACACCAGACAACTCAATCACAAAGAGAGAATCAAAATATGAAACCAAGTTAGGAGAAATTAACAATTAACCAGGAATCAACCAAGATAGACATCAAAATCTTGGTCAACAATTACTCAAGAATATCCAAGTTAAAAAGTAAAGTGCAAATTAATCTACAATTAAAAATAAAGATTAAAAGTTAGTCAACAAAAAAGTCAATTCAAAATTAAATCCTAAGATCTAATTAAAACTAAATTAACTTCTAATTTAAAATAAAAATATAATTCTAAAACTAATCCTAAAGAAAAAATTAATTCTAAAATTAAACTTCTAATAAAAAAAGACTAATTAAGATCTAGGATTAAAAGTTAATCAAAATTAAAACTAAAATCAAAAATTGAAATTAAGAGTAAATTGATAATATTTAAAACAAAATTAAACCAAGATTAGTGCATAAGATGAATGCAGCATTAGCAACTTATGAGTATCAATCCAAAGTTACTGTTAGTTCAATGGAAATTATTACAAGAAAAAAGTTACTGTTAGTTCAATGGAAATTATTACAAGAAAACAAAATGTAATTGATATAACAAAGAAACTAACTGCTGCAGATCAAACACACATTAATCTAGTTTACTCCACCATCTTTTTTTTAAGCATGAAATTAGAATAACAACTCAATACACCACTGATATACCTGAGTAAAAGTAACCCGCTGCTAAAATGAACATGGCTGTCCATCCAGAATTAACCTTATCAGCTCAAACCGAATACTTAACGTGAACAAAATTCCCTAAAACAGCCACAACACCAAACAATGTTTACATAGCTTAGATGTAAGATAAAAATAGCACATAACATAATCGAGATCAAACTCAAATCGACTATATATTGTGTACAACAACCACTTATCATAAGCCAATGTTCGATAATTAAGCACAAATCAATTGAAATGAACAAACATGTAACTGGATCACAACTGATAATCGAAATGTGTACACCAACATAAACACATAAAAACAGAATCGGTACATTATTCATAGCAAATGAACACGGCATACGCAAAATTCATTCAACCAAGATCAAATTACCGATGATAAAACAACACAATCGTCATAACAGCATGTTCACCACCAGATGCGAGAAAAAATTGGAATTGAAATGTTATCGAATAAGTCGAAATGGTGCTGCTGTTGCTGCGTTGAAAAGATCTCGCCAAGAATCGAATCGAATGCATTGTAAGTTGCACGAGTTTGTGTTGAGCTTGTCGTCGAATGCTACGTCGCGATGTTTCTGATATTGTTGCTGCTAAATTCACACCAGATACGAGTTACTGCAGTATGATGAGATCGCTGCTGTTGCGTTCGGTGTTGCTGCTTAATTGCGGCTACCGAAACATTGAACTGCTTACAAACCTTCGAACAGTCATTGGCGAATCAATCATAGTAGTAGCATAGTGTCATCATCTTCATCAAATTGGCATGAACATGGCACCCTGTCGAAAACAGAAAACAAACTTGCAACACAGAACATCGTTATCCAACTCCTATGTAATGGCGTTTGGAGCTTGAGGTGAAGACCGCGGCGGATATGAGATTTGAAAGATACTCAAACAAGTTTTGGCGGTGAGATTTTATGGAGGAGTTACAGAGTATGATGTTTGGGGTTTGATGTTGACGAAAACCACGACGGAAATTCAATGGAGCTTTGCACGATGCGATGAAGAAGATGATCGAAGGAGAGGCTCGTTGATGAGATCACAGAAGATGATGTTATGCGGCGCCGTTTTCTTTCCTTTCTCCAGATTTTTGTTTTCTCTCTTTTTTTTTCTCCCTTGAGAATCAGTGCCCCACTCTTTTTATAGTTAGGTCAACCAATGGACTTATCATATTAACATGGGCTTTGAAATTGGTGAAGAAGTGGGCCGAATACACATGAGGTCCATGCACTCTCTTCTCTTTTTTTTTTTTTCATTTAGACATGAATGGGTTAGAAAAGAATATGGATGGGATTGGATTAGAAGAAAAAAATTATTAAATGGATAATATGGTTTAGGGTGGTTTAGGATTTAGAAAAAAAGTGGTCATGAATTTAAATTGGAAAAATGGTTATGAGATGAAATGGATAATGAGATGGATATTAAAAATGATGTAGATAAATTGGTTTAGAAAAATGGATATGGATATTAGGAAATGAACAATGGATTTGAAAATCAAAAGGTGGATAAGAACATGGTTTAGCAAATGGATAGACAAATGAATCCAAAACCAATCCCAAACTTTTTCACAAGCCTCGGATAAAGTGCACACAGTTACCACTGAATAATCTTGCCACTTTAACAAAACATCTTAATCAAACATCATCTGAATCTTTGATCAAGTGAATCCTCACATGAACCCTTGCTTGACAACCTGATGAAGTCTACAACTCAACCTTGAAAACAAACCCTAATTCACCTTGATGTACACTGATAAATCTTGAAGAAGATGACTTGAACTGAGAAGAAATTAAACCCTGATTCATACCAATGAACCTCTGACCCAAAGCCTTTGATGATTCCTCTGGATAAGAAAACCTCAGAACTTGACGCACCTCTGAATAGGAAAATACTGGTAATAAGAAAACCCTTCGATCCCATGTCTTAAAAGACCAATGCAATGTATGATTATGAGTTATGACCTAAATAAGATGCAAAAATGAGTGCGAAACAAAAGTCAGTTAAGGTAGGGAAAATTTTGGGGTGCTACAGATTGCCCGTTGGCAGATGTTGTTATCAGAATATGACATAGAGTACCATGCTCAAAAAGCCGTTAAGGGGATTATTTTAGCCGATCATTTGGCTCATCAACCGATTGACGATCAGGAATCAATCGGGTTTGACTTCCCAGACAAAGATGTCATGTATTTAAAAATGAAAGATTGCGATGAATCACTACCCAGTGAAGGGCCAGAACCAGGGTCCCAATGGGGATTTATCTTTGACGGAGCAGTATATCATTACGGAAACGGAATTAGGGCAATCATTGTTACCCCTCAGGGTGCCCACATTCCTTTCACTGCTAGGCTTACGTTCAAGTGCACAAACAACGAGGACGAATATGAAGCTTGTATCATGGGTCTCGAAGAAGCGATCGACTTAAGGACCAAGAACTTGGACGTATATGGCGACTCAGCTTTGGTCATCAATCAGATCAAAGGAGATTGGAACACATATCAATCAGGACTGATTCCTTACAAAGATTATGCAAGAAGGTTGTTGTTTTTCTTCAACAGAATCAAGTTTCATCATATCCCTCGTGAGGAGAATCACATGGCTGATGCACTAGCCACTCTCTATTCCATGATTAGCGTAGGTCAATGGAATGACCTACCTAAGATCGACATCATGCGCCTTGAACGGCCCACTTACGTCTTCACGATTGAAGCAGTCATAGATGACAAACCTTGGTATCACGATATCAAATGCTTCCTTCAGAAACAAGAGTACCCACTTGGGGCACTAAGGAAGGACAAAAAAACCCTCAGAAGGCTAGCAGGCAGCTTCTTCCTGAGCAGTGATACCCTCTAAAAGAGAAACTTGTACATGGTTTTGCTTCGATTTGTAGACAGACCAGAGGCAAACATGATGATGAAAGAAATTCATGAAGGATCCTTTGGCACTCATGCCAACAGACACACAATGGCGAGAAAAATTCCAAGAGCATGGTACTATTGGTTGACAATGGAATCCGACTGCTACAAGTACATGAGGAGGTGTCACAAGTGTCAGATATACTCCGACAAAATTTAGGTACCGTCATCACATCTCAAAGTTCTTTCTTCCCCATGGCCTTTTTCCATATGGGGAATCGACATGATTGGCATGATTGAGCCCAAGGCTTCGAACGGACATCGGTTCATCCTGGTAGCCATTGACTACTTCACCAAGTGGGTCAAAGCAGCATCATACGCTAATGTGACCCGATAAGTGGTAGTCCAATTTATCAAAAACAATATCATCTGCCGTTATAGATGCCAAACCTTGGTATCACGATATCAAATGCTTCCTTCAGAAACAAGAGTACCCACTTGGGGCACTAAGGAAGGACAAAAAAACCCTCAGAAGGCTAGCAGGCAGCTTCTTCCTGAGCAGTGATACCCTCTACAAGAGAAACTTTTACATGGTTTTGCTTCGATTTGTAGACAGACCAGAGGCAAACATGCTGATGAAAGAAATTCATGAAGGATCCTTTGGCACTCATGCCAACAGACACACAATGGCGAGAAAAATTCTAAGAGCATGGTACTATTGGTTGACAATGGAATCCAACTACTACAAGTACATGAGGAGGTGTCATAAGTGTCAGATATACTCCGACAAAATTCAGGTACCGTCATCACATCTCAAAGTTCTTTCTTCCTCATGGCCTTTTTCCATATGGGGAATCGACGTGATTGGCATGATTGAGCCCAAGGCTTCGAACGGACATTGGTTCATCCTGGTAGCCATTGACTACTTCACCAAGTGGGTCGAAGCAGCATCATACGATAATGTGACCCGACAAGTGGTAGTCCAATTTATCAAAAACAATATCATCTGCCATTATGGTGTTCCAAGCCAGATCATTACTGATAATGGATCTAACTTGAACAATAAGATGATGAATGAGTTATGCGCTGAGTTCAAAATCGAACACCATAACTCATCTCCCTACCGACCCAAGATGAACGGAGCGGTAGAAGCGGCTAACAAGAATATCAAGAGGATTATTCAGAAGATGGTTGTAACCTACAAAGATTGGCACGAGATGATGCCCTTTGCTCTTCATGGTTATCATACATATGTCCACACTTCAACAAGGGCAACCCCTTTCTCTCTAGTATATGGCATGGAAGCAGTACTCCCCATAGAAGTAGAGATCCCATCGATCCCGATATTGATGGAAGCTAAGCTTACGGAAGCTGAATGATGTCAAAGCCGACACGACGAACTGAATCTGATCGAGGAAAAGCGAATGACGGCACTATGCCATGGTCAGTTGTATCAACAAAGAATGAAGAGGACGTTTGACAAAAAGGTCCGACCTCGCATCTTCAAGAAATGAGACCTTGTGCTCAAAAAGATACAATCATTTCTCACTGATTCTCGGGGCAAATGGACTCCGAATTATGACGGCCCCTATGTGGTCACGAAAGCTTTCTCAGGCGGCGCCTTGAGACTTGTAACCATGGACGGAGAGGAATTTTTCTACCCCACAAATGTTGATGTAGTCAAGAAATACTTCGCCTAAACTAAACTAAAAAAAAACGTCTCGGTGGATTGAAAACCCGAAAAGGCGGTCCAGGCAAAAATTAGAGACATGATCAAAAATCATCCCGGTGGATTGGAAATCTCAAAGTACAGTCCAGGCAAAAATTAGGGATAATGGAAAGTAACTGTGTTCAACAGAGGCGAGTCCCTCAACAGCAGTTACACCATCCATCGGAGGAAAACTCCAGTCAAGGTCATCTTCGACAGAAGCTCCGGATGTCCCGAATTCAAAGTTGGTAGAAGGATAGTGGTCGTTATGTTTCAACGTAGCCCTTTTCCCTTAAAATTACCATTTTCTAACTTTGTATGTGCTCTTTGGAATCACGCGTTTGGCTGATTTCCATCCTATCAATAAAATTTGAGCCCTAGTGCTTTTGTTTATAATTCTCATTTGTTTTAGCTTTACAGAATGACGTTGTTAACATGATTAACGATTCTTGAAATAAAACAAAATGAATTACTTGTTAAAACTTTTTCTGCTTTTAAAATAAAGATGGCAATTTCTTTTGACTGTTGAACATCGAAAGAACATCGGTCGCTTCTCCAGAAGTAAGCGAACTTCAAAGTGCATAATCAAAGTACTCCTTCTAAAATAGTACGCCTGAATGAAGGATCAACTGTGTCAGATGCGACTATTCCATCCGACATCCTCGGCCGAGTTCTTATCTCCTAAGCCCGACCAAACATATTCCCCGCAGGGACTATCTCTCCTAAGCAAGGTAGAATTGCTACTCTTGAACCAACGGTACTTCTTCGCCCCGCGATGGCCGAGTATCCAGCCATGTTCATCCATTAGTCTGTATGTCGTGTCAGTTTTGTCAGCATATACATACATACATCATGCATTATTGATTTACATTCATATTGCATCACTGTCACTCTAGTCGGTCTTATCCTCTAGTGATAACAGTCCTCTCAATCGAGTCGTCGATTCTTTCCTCGTCAGGAAGTGTCACGCCTGAACAATCTCTCCTCTAGTTTATTTCTGGGATAAAGTCGGCACTCGACCATTTTGATAACTTAAACCTCTGAAAGACCAGAAAACGTTTGACAAACATCACTCTTCACCATTGAAGATGATATCCTTGCTTTCCCGGATTAAGGAAAATCCCCAGAGAAAGCCTCTTAATCAGAGATTCGACAATACAACAGTTCTTCTCTAAAAAAACCCGCTGACGAAAAGGTCATCAGTACCTCAAAATTGGATCACATCATATGGCATTTCTCTGGGAAGATCCCGAGAAAAGTATGATGTAATACCCCAAGCAGAAACAGTCTCTCAAGGGACTCGTTTTCCCCGATAAAGTCAACAAATGGCATATCCAAACAGAGAAGTTTGTGCACCTCTACAACTCAGACGACTGGGTTCCCCAGCAAGTCTGACATCAAAACTTTTTCCGTCAAATGGCATCTCCCCAGGAAAATTCGGCGAGAAGTTTGAGGAAAAATCGCTATGAATAGCGTCCCTTATCAAGAAAGTTTATTGACAAAAGAAACTAAGACCAGTTCCTTGGTAGGAAACCAGGATCGAGGGGAAGTTTACAAAAGAAACTGAGACCAGTTCCTTGGTAGGAAACCAGGATCGAGGGGAAGTTTATATCAGAAAACTGAGACCAGTTCCTTGGTAGGAAACCAGGATCGAGGGGAAGTTTATATCAGAAACTAAGACCAGTTCCTTGGTAGGAAACCAAGATCGAGGGGAAGTTTACAACAGAAACTGAGACCAGATCCTTGGTAGGAAACCAGGATCGAGGGGAAGTTTATATCAGAAACTAAGACCAGTTCCTTGGTAGGAAACCAGGATCGAGAGAAAGTTTACCTTTTCTAAGCATCATTGCTTAGCAAAAGAATATGAATGCATAAGCTGCCATTCATAAACCATCAAAATTTTAGATATTCCGATATTTAATCCTCTTGCACCCCGAATGCCCGAATACCTTCGCTATTCACACCTTCAGGTCAAAGAAGATTAAATAGGGGCATTTTCCATACCCCAAATTTTGACCACTAAGATTCCCCATCATTGTGCAAATCATCATCACAATATGGGTGAACCATCAGTCTCCCCAAAGATGGGTGAGCATCAACTACAGTTAAACTTAGGGTTTCAAGCCCTCTCAGAGCTCTTAGACAAAGGGTCAATCAAGGAATGACATGATCTTCAACTTGTCTAAACCTCTCAAACATCCACAAAGGATCAAAAAGGACTCCCACTTCAAGGATTAAGCACAAGGCTGCTCCCTTCTAGGTGGATCAAGCCTCAAGATCGCCAGTGTCACCAAATTAGGGTTTTGGTCGACCAGGGCCTCCAGATGGAAAATTTCCTCTGGGCATGAGCCTAAGATTCAAAGCATAACCTAATATACTCCATGGAACCTCATGAACCCAACCATCAATTCAATTTTGCCTCAGGGGATGCATTCATCAAAAATCAGGAATTAGGGTTTCTTGACCTAATTCCCCCCTAAGTTGACTTTTGGGAAAAATCATGAACCAAGACCTCAAGAGAGGATTTTAGGGTCTCTAATATACCATATTGATCCATTTTCAACAATGGATTGATCCAAGAAGCTTGAGCAACAAGTCTTAAATTTCATCTGAACCACAATTAGGGTTTCGCGAGAAAAGTCAACTGTGGCTTTGACTTTTGACCAAGACATGCTCTCAAACCCTAGGACATGATTAAATACACCCTATAACACCTATGAAATCAATCCATCAAGTTTGATTTAGGTCAAGGACTTGATTTCATAAAGGATCGCACAGTTTGGAATTCATCTGACAAAAAGTCAACTGTGCAAAAAAGTCAAACTTTGACTTTTTGAGATTTTTCACAAAATTGTTTTTTAACTCTAAAATGATGTTAATGTGTGATTTGAATCATCATTCATCAAGAAAAATCAAGAAAAATGGGATAACTTGTAAAAGGGGTAACCATAAAAACTTAGAAAATTTTCTAAGTTATGAACAAAATGGCAAGGGTACCAACTTTGGAGGATCATAACTCCTAAACCACAAAGCTATTTTTCTCCATCCAAAGCTTGATTTTTAGATCCCATTACCCTCTACAAAAGCTAAAAACTGATCCCCCCTCCAAATTCCTCATGGATTTTGAGTTATGGGATGATCAAAATCACAAAAAGTGAAAATGTCACTTTTTTCCAACACTTAGTGAAATTTTCACTAAGTCAGAATCTGCCTTACTTTTTTCCAAATGTAGGGACATTTTTCACTTGGATCCAAAAAGTATCAAAACCAAATATGATCAAACAGTTGTTGTATCATATGAGAGCTTTCCAAAATGGCCAAGAACATCACCAAATTCAACTTGAGCCATGAGGTATGGCATTGGCAATATGCCTTGCTGAAAACTGCCAGGGCTAGGCAGAATTTTGCATTTTTGCTCGATTTGGCAAAATCAGATAATTCCAAGCCTTGTCATCACTTTGGACACCTCTGAGGATCAAATCTAAAGGGGACAATCACTGAGCCAAGCCTCCAAAGTCTTTGGAACAAGAAGTAGCATGCCAAACCTAGAATTGCCTAAAATAGGGACAAGTCTCCAATTTTGGATTGGAGCATTTAATAGATGCTTAGAGGTGGCATGGACTGACACATTTGCAACTGAATTCAGTCAAGATTCCTCCAACAACTAGGGAACCAAAGCTCTGTGCTCTAACCTCTAGTCAATGGCTAGAGGAGACTTGGATTTCTATTGCTCAACATTGGCCAAACCTCTGCTGCAGTTGCCATTCACTATTGATCCCAAAACAAACTAGCTCTACTATAAGTAGAGCTCATTTGTGCTCAGTTTGGGTACACCAAAACCATCAAACAGATGCTTTCCTCAAAATCCCTCTCTTTAGGCCAAAATGTCTTCTCTAGCAAGGTAACTCTGAGTTTTTGAGTTTGAGAGCATTTTCAATCAAACCAATCACACACACACCTCATAAACATCATATGTAGGTGATCCAAACTCTCACAAGTGACCTGTAACACCAAAATCACAAAGTCACCTCTCAAAACCTCAAAATAGGCCTTTTGTGCATTTTTCAAGCCATGTCTTGATTCAGTCACTTTCCAAACCAGATAAAAACTCAAACACACTCCAAATATCATCCTTGAACTGTCCCAAATGGTTCCCCCCGTCTGGAACACCATTTGAGAGAGTTGCTATTTTGGTCACTTTTAACCCCTTTTGCAAGAAAGGGCCAGTTTGTGTTTTTGCAAGTACCAACTGATTCAAATCATTTCTAGAACAAGAGGCTTGACAGATTGCACAAAAACTCCAAAAAAGCTCAAAAAGAGGTAAGCCTCATGACTTGAACTTTCCAAAATATGCATTGCTTTGAGGTCCACTGATCATGCACACCTCATACATGTTATATATGTTGTGTTTGAACCAATTGATCATGTAATTCATGCCTGTATCAAAGTGTAGCATAGAAAATGCAATTATAGGCCTTTTTCAAAACCCCTATCGGATTTTGAGGAGGGAGTATGATCTGAAAAAAATACCACCACCATTGGATTCCTTGTGAAATTCTAGGCCAGATGCATATAAATTTTGTCTCAAACCATTGAGAAATGAGAAAGTTATGACCTTCACGTTTCTGAGCCAAAACTTGCCTTGCCTTGCCTTGGGCCAGGCCTAAAACCAAGGCATGACTTGTATATTTGTGTTTTCACTTCAAACAATGGATGTATCACCACCCCAGTGGTAAGGCGCGCGCCCTATAACCTTGAGGTTGTGGGTTCAAACCCCACCCATGCCATTTTGTGTTTTTTCACATTTTGCCATTTTTCCAATATTTTTATGTTTTATTAATTAATTGGAAAATTAATAACTCTTTCAATTTTAATTATTTTTTATTGGTTCTTTTTGCAAAAAATCACAAAAATGTTGAAATATTTTATTCCACAAAAAAATTAAGTTCATATTATTTATTTAATATAATTAGTATTTTTGTGAATAAATTCATTTTTATTTGTTTTTGAACATTTTAAAATGAACATTCATCTTGAAAAATCAAAACCAAATGAGTTTTAATATCTCTTGTGATTAATCCCTCTTTTTTCAAACCTTAAAAAAAATCACAAGTGGTTTATTCAAACCTATTTGGTATTTTTATTTGATTTTCTTTAAATATTTACTTTTAAAAGAAAACAAATTAGGGTTTCTTTGATTTTCACCCTCACAAATCATTTTCAAACACTCATGGGCCTCTAATGGAGTGTAATACCCAATCCTTTGTAAATACAAACCTATCTTGGGCCTCACTTATTGTATAAGTCCCATTGTATTTCAAAAGTTCGGCGCCATCATCGCCCGTTTAAGACAAACCATCTGGGCCTCTCCTCGAGCTATAAGACTCATTTAAAACCTTTGGGCTTCTATTAGAGTGTAAGACCCAACCCCTTTGAAAACCAAATCATTTTTAGGCCTCAGTCATCTGGGCCTACCCTCGTGTTATAAACCCTGTTTCTTTTCTTTAAAACTCTTTGGGCCTCTTGAGAGAGTGTAAAACTCATCCCTTTGTACAGAAAATCTTTCTTGGGCCTCAGTCACTTGTATAAGTCCCTGTACAAAACAACAGCGCGATCACTGATAAAACCCTGGGCCTCTCCTTGAGCTGTAAGCCCCAATCTTTCTTTTCAAAGCACTTTCTCCTTTGATTTTGAATATAATATTGTTATCAAAGTTTTCTTTGTTGAACAAACTAACCAAACAGCATGGAAGCTTTACAACCGAGTAAGTGTTTACCCATTTTTTATTTACCGCTTTCATATGTATATAACTGTATTGTGGGGTTGTTTCGCTGTAAGTCTTCTTTCATAAACTCATATCAACTGTGTAATAATAGTATAGATATTTAGAGTTTCCCGACAACTACGTCTAGCACTAGGTGGAGCCCTGATGATCACTCTTAAAAATAGACAAAACTAGATCCCCCATAGGAGCACCAGATACAGTCTTCTCTTCAGCTGTCCCTCCTAAGATTTGTCAAGAGACTCTACTCCCCAGAGATGATCTTTTCTCCGTGAATGGCATCTCTTGAGTTTCTTCCAAATTCTCAAAATTTCCTGGCTTGATCTATTCTCTGTGAATAGCCTGTCTTGAATTTCTCGGGGTTTGGGGACCCACAGGCTTCTAAAAGCATCCCCGCCTCCTCTTGGGCGTTGTACAAGGACCCATCGGCTTCTTAGAAGTATTCACAGACTCCTCTTAGGCTTCGTATAAATGATTTCTTCCTCCAGGAATGATAGCCTCCTCTTGGGCTTAGTACAAATTGTCCCTCAGCTTCTTAAAAGTTTCCAGCCTCCTCTTGGACTTTGTATAAATTGTCCCGACGACCTCCTAGAGGTATAGAAACAGAAATTAGTCATCTTAGAACAGTCTTTCAAAGAGTCTAGATCTTGTTACTACTGTTTCTTAAGCATAGTACAAAAGATAAAACCCGTAGACTCGGACAGTCTAAAGCTCCTTTGGATTTCCCCTTTCCTTAAAGAACAGGAAATAACCCTGATCCTCGGATCAAATCCATGAGTACAACATTACTCATATAAGAACTGATTTTCTCTTTGAACCCACATATTGGACCTGTCACTCAACTGAAACAGTTACCATAGCCTCCTCTTGGGCTTTGTACAAATGATTCTCTCCAGCAGAGTTAACCTTTTTCGACTCTCTTGTTGAGTCAAACTCCTTTAGCCTCCATCTCGGGCTTTGTACGAGATACAAAAAGACTCTTGGTGGGTCGATCACTTTTAGCCTCTGTCTCGGGCTTCATACGAGACACCAAAAGACTCTCTTGTTGAGTCAAACAGCCTCTATCTCGGGCTTTATACGGGATACAAAAAGGCTCTTATTGATCCAAACAATCTTTAGCCTCCATCTCGGGCTTCGTACGAGATACCAAAGACTCTCTTGTTGAGTCAAACATCTTTAGCCTCCATCTCGGGCTTTGTACGAGATATAAAAACACTCTCTTGTTGAGTCAACCCTTTTTAGCCTCTCTCTCGGGCTTCGTATGAGACACATAAAAACTCCCTCTTGTTGGGCCAATAGCCTCCTCTTAGGCTTAGTATACGAAAACCCCAGTTGATCTAATCAACCTTTTAGCATCAAAGTTGTGACTCGTTCACAATATACAAACATCAACAACTCCTTCATCTAATTGCTGTAAGTGGCAAGCCTCTAGATCATTTACATCCATGCCACTGTCCCTCTTTTAGCATGAGAAATTCCTAAGGAAAGATGGCATTGCTCTACACTGAGTTAAAGTCTTCTCCTTCATGTTGGAAATCCCCTATGAAGGAAATTATGGCATTGGCAGATTCACATATCCCGGTTAAAGTAATTCTCCTTTGTAATCAGTCACCCAAGAGTTGTGACAGACAGACCCCTCTTTAGAGATGACAAATTCTCTCTGAAGTCAACACCTTTTTAGCTTCACATCTTGGGCTTTAAACAAGATACAAATAGACTCTTCAGCTTCACATCTTGGGCTTTGAACAAGATATAAACTACCTTTAGCTTCACGTCTTGGGCTTTGAACAAGACACCACAACACCAGTTTATAGGAGGAACTACGGTCGCTCTGATTTCCCTGTTTCGGAAAACGGGAATACATAGGCATAAGATTGAAAGAAAAATCTTAGCGAGCACACTAACAAAAAACCCAAAATCCCATACCTTCACACATCAATCGAAAAATATCAGTCCTAACATCCTACCCATAGCCCAGTCCTGTCATTTCAGTCTTAATAAAGTAAGAAGAAAAAAGCCCCATTACCATATAGCATCCGTAACTTAACAGACCGTTGTTTAAACTCGGTGTGCAAGCACAGTTTGTTGGAGACATCTATTTCCCTTCCTTAGTCAGCTCACAATAGGATAAAAAATGAATCGAACTGTAGTAAACCCCAAAAGAGCGACAGCGCCTAAGAACCGCGTCCCAAATTCGCTCGCTACAGATTGGTGTTATTATTGGATCGCATTGCGATAATTTCTTTGTTTTTGAGTTTTGTAGATATCGTATATATTGTCTATTTTCACTTGTTTATATTGATACTTGTATATGTTTACCATATTTGTGAATTTTACATGTTTTGCATAATTGTGAATATAGTGTATATATTTGTTTCTCTTCACGTTTGCCAAAAGTGTGGTTAGATGTGTAGTTTCGGTTAGAGCTCGAAGAGATGAGAGCAAAGGCAGGAGTGAAAGCATTTGGCTCTTCCGAAGCAACGCGTTGGTTTGTAAATAATAGGCGTCGAACTTATGACGTAAAACAAGCATGTTTTATTGTTGTTAGTTTCTGATGTTTTTTCCTCCCATTCTTTTAGTATGTTTATGGTAGTTCGTGTTAAGGTGTTAAGTTTTGTTTTCCTCAAGCTTGTTGTGTTTAACTTAAGGAAGTTTGTATGTGTAAATATTGTATGTTTTGTAATTGAGTTGTGTAGGTGATAGTGGAGGTAGCATGAAATGCATTTCTGCTGTCCTGTTTTTCTGCTTCTGGTGTAGCGCGCTTAGCGCGGGTGTGCTCGCTTAGCGCGCTCTACTGAGATGAGCCAGTGAATTCTTTTTGTTTCACTTGCCTTCCTTTTTCCCACTTTCTCCTAGGCTTTAGATATTACATAACCGTAGTATAACTAATTCTTTTGTTGTTGTTTGGACTCAAATTTTGGTTCGATAGCTTGAAGTCGCATTCGGTGATTTTCCGATTTTGAGTGTTTCAACTTGCGAATACGTGGTAATGATAGTGTTTAAAGTTTTGTACACGTTCAAGGTATACGTTTATCGCTTTCTAGACTTTTGCATATTCATGATACTTAGGCTTTTTACAACTTCTATGCCATTCATTCTTTTATATATTTGTTCCTATGTGAATCACTTTAGTTCCCACCCTTTTTGTGAGGAAGCCTTCCATTGTTCATATATGCTCGGAGTACCAATATTCTTGTTTTAACTGGATTTTATTATGCTTAATCTTTTGTTTATGTTGATTATTTGAAAGCATGAAAAGGATTAAGGCACTTGTTTCATTTTGAGCATAACTACCTTAGCCAAATAGTCAATTCACCTTGTGAGTGTGTGATCGTTTATAAACCCTTTGAGCCTTTGGACATTATCCATGTTGTTTGAGTTTAATTCTTTTCTATGAGTGTTAAATTCATTTTTTGTGTGGATCTTGATTGTTGTTTTTTTTCTTGAACCCTCAACTTTGTGTTGTTGTATGAATTTTTACCTTGCCTTAGAAAGTAGGGAGTATTCACATGATGATGTGGTTGAATTCAAGCTGGAGAGAGCAATGTTTGCTCACTTATGTTATTGGTTGCTATGAGGTTGAAAAAGAAAAGAAAAAAGAAAAAAATATGAAAAAGAAAAGAAAAGAAAATAAAAGAAAAAGAAAGAAAAAAAATTGAAAAAGCTTTGAAAAAGAAAAACAAAAAGAGTAGAATAATGTTGTGCTAATAAGTTCTATGTGTTTGGTGTAACACTTGGGATTTTGGAAGAAGTTTGATTGAAATTTTGTGTTTGAACTTTTGTGAGTTGATTACTCCCTTAGGTTTAGGAAAGTTTTTGTTTCGATTAGCTTTAGGTATTACCCCTTGTTTGTTCACCCGACCACATTACAGCCCTGAAAGTCCTTTTGATTCTTGCTTTTGTGTTTTCAGCATGATTTTTGGATGATTGCATAATTTAGTCTTTTGTTTGCAAGATTGTTGTGTGAGTGAAAAATCCCTCATTTTATGTTTTTCATCTACCGATGATTGTTTTTGCTAGGTGTGATTCACATTTGAACTTGTGTTATTTTAGAATGTTTGGCTTTGTTTGAGGACAAACAATTATGTAAGTTGGGGAGAGTTTGATAAGTGAAAATTGTAGCTATTTTTGTATATAAGTTTTGTTTCACTTATCAATACTTTTTGTTAAAATCGTTTGAATAAACCCCGCTTTGTTTGTAAATACGTTTACTTTACTTTATAGTGTATGTATTGCGTTATCGTGTAAATATCATTGAGTTTAATTGTTTTCCATTTATTTTTGTAGCTATTAAAGCATTGATATTGGATCATTGTTAGATAGAGCATTGAATAAGCTTTCCAACGCTTTGAACCGGGCGAAAAACAGAGTTACGGTTCTCCAGTTATGGCTGAAACATTTTTCATGACAGTAGGTAACGCGCTTAGCGGGCTTTTAAGGCGATTTAAACATTAATAAGGGCGTGCTTAGCGCGGTCTGCGATGATGACAACAATAAATAGGGGTAAAAAAACACATTTTTTAGGGATGTTTTTGGGGTTTTTGCTCCCAACTCCATCAAACTTCATTTCTTCATAGGATTAGCTTAAAAAACATCATGGAAGCTTGCATTTGGATGATCCGGAGTCGAATCTCTCGTCGATTGGTGTTGACAAACCAAGAAATGTTTGGTTCTTCTTCTTCTCTTCTCTTTGTAATCTCTCTTTGTTGGGGTTGTATATGTTTTTACTTTGATCTTATGTATATTTGTTGATCATGGTGTTATATTTAATTTGCTCTACAAATCTTTATCGATGATTGTCTCTGATTTTTGCTTTATGCGGGGGGTTTGGGTTGTGTTAGAGATAAACATCGCGAATCTTCATTAGGGATGATTATCTGTTAGTTTCTGGACGCTAGAGATAGATTTAGAGCTAACAATCTATTTGGGTGACGAAGCTTAATGTCTTCCGTATTTTGAGGCTTCGTGCGCGAGAGCGATGAAGAGAGTAATACGGTTGTTTTTCTCTCAGCTCGGTGTGTCAGAGATGAACACTATTGAGAGCGATGCTGGATGATATTGAGGAGTATTGTAGGTTGAGTATAACTGGTCGGTAAGTTTAAGTTTGTGACGAGTGGAATATATACATGCTTGATAAGTCTTTTCTTTCTGACGAATGAATTTTCTTGTGTTAATATTTACCTTTCCGCTTTTATTCAAACCATTTTATCCCAAACTCATTAACATTTAAATTGTCGAACGGCAGTTCAGTAGCACCGATCTCTGTGGACACGATAATTCCCAGAAAAATACTTCCAAAACTTTTGTTGCTTGCCCTATACCGCCACCAACAGTAATACAATAGTAATCTCTTTATACTTGAACCAGAAAGTGCCAGAGGTGTGTGCGAACTGAAGGCACCTCACTATGAGCCAATGAATGTTAACTCTTTTCTTTACAATATACTTGCTCTGTTTCATAAAAAATATTATATTTGAGAAATGTACGGTTCTTAAGTCTTTCTATATGTTAGTGTTACATTTCTAGGCGTACCATGTGACTGACTAGACACGTCATCTCTGCAATTCCACTCTCGACTCTATCATATTTACTCTTTGCTCATCGATTTATGTCTTTGAGTTGTAGTTACTAAGTTGTTTCCTTAGTAATCTATGGCATGTTTATATAGAGTAACTAGTAATTTAACCATGTTGATGTAATGCTTTATGGTTTTATGCAGGTGTTTGTGCAATTCCATGGGAGAGAACCAACACCAGATGCATTGCTCAGACACAATGGCCTAGTTGCAGCTCATTGATATAATTAGTCACACTTTTCTTTCGAAAAAATGCACTATAAAGTGAAGGTGAAGGTATAAAGTCTGAGATGCATTGCTCAGACACAATGGCCTAGTTGCAGCTCATTGATATATCTATGTCCTAATGACTAATGTGAAAGTGAAGGTATAAAGTCTAAATTTAAAATCCATTCATTACAGCAACATATCAATTCCAGGTTCTGCTATACACCAACATCTGGGTTGGCCATATATTAATTCGGGCATCATTATCTCACGCCAGTTCCCCGAATCCCCAAATCATGATCTTATGTTATTTTGTATTGAATCTACTATTATTAATTAAATAAATTAAGTTTGTTGCCTTAAAATGAAGAATTTGAAAAATAAACAAACTTTACTCTTACTAAAGAATAAGTATTTACTAAATAGTAGGAATTTCTAAACCAACTAATGTACATATATTATTTTAAACAAAACAAATAAGTAACCTTAAGGAGACTAACAAATAGTTTAAAAAAATTAACTTGTACTTACATTATTGTTCTGTGCATGTTCATTGACAAAAGACCCGTCAGACTTTTTATGCGAAATTGCATACATTTCTCCTCTACTATATGATCGCCCATCACTCGATTCTTACAAATAAGAAAGAATATTAATTATTTGTACTATCAAGCATAAAACCAACAATATATAGATTTAGACATACCAACTCATGTTGCTTCCTTGCAAGCGACTTAGATCCAAGTGTATGCGGAATCTTCAATTTTCCTCTATTTTGGGCATTTTGTTTTGCTAATCTCTACATTGGTAACAAAAAAAACACGCGTTATAGATAGGAATAAGATACAATGCATTACTTATATATTAAAAATAAAATTATATGAGTAAAAGACTAATATTACCTGTGTTTTTTCTTTCCGCCTATATTGAACAAAAACATCCCAATCTTTTTCTTCAATGTCTTTGCATTTTGGATAATTTTGAAGATTTTCCTCCAAAGTGAGATCCCATTTATAAATTTTTTGAAACAATTGACAACGACCATCCTTCCATATCTTTGCAGCAGAACCAAGTATGTAATCTCTGTCACGCCCATCATCAACATTAAAATGGAGCTAATCATACGAATAAAAATGGGTTAATAAAACAAATGATAGGCACGATAAAATTAATTTACAAAATATGTAATTGTATATTAATGATACCTTTATCTTTGAATCATAAAAGAATGTTTTTTATCCATTGGAATACTCCTCCAACTCTCGAACATTATGGGAGAGTCTTTAAACATTCTAATAAGTACACCTAAATACCCTGCTAACAAACCAGTTGCCGGTCCTACTGCACGATGAGTCTTATCCCATTCAAGTATTATCCATGTTCCATCAGACTCTGATTTCGCAACCAAATCTTTCACACATAAATGTGTTTTTGAAACATAACCCTCCACATCTATCACATAAAAAAGTAAACAAATTAATGTCATAACTCAACTATGTAAAAAATTAAATTACTTACAGATACTTTAACCTTAAATTACTTACTAATAACATTTACATCCCAATACTCAGAACTAGCCACTCGAACAACATCTTTAGTCTCATCTTCTACTACAACATCTTCAGATTCGTCTCCTACCACAACATCTTCAGCCTCGTCTCCTACCACAACATTTTTGGTCTCATCTTCTACCACAACATCTCCATCCTCATCTTCTACCACAACGTCTTCAATTGTAGTTTGGATTGGCAGAGGGATTATTGTAGTTTGGATTGGCGGAGGGGTTATTGTAGTTTCTATTCGTGGAGGTGTTATTGTAGTTTGGATTGGCGGAGAGGCTATTGATGATTTTTGAGTTGTCATTGAACGTAGGCGCTTCTTGTTTACTTCAAGCTCTCCAGGTTGTACAAACCTCGGACGACCCTTCACAGACTAAATTAAAATGCATCAGAGAATATCAGTCAATAATCAATACAATTAATTAATTTTGAAACATTATTGATATTATTAGTTATATGAGAATATATTACTAACCTATGATGGTTTTGAAGAAGACGAAGATGATTTGTAAAGGGATTGAGAGAGTTTAGTAAGATTGAGAGCCCGCATCTTTTTTTGATTCTCTTCAATAGTTTTGCGGCGAATATCATCATATGATGGATTCATTATTTCACAACAGATTTCAACTGCAAGTATAGGTGATAAACAAGTCAGTACACTAAAAGATAAATTATGACTACAACTTTAATCAATATAACATAATCACAAAGAGTAACATCAATCATGACTATAAATTTAATAAACATAACATAAACACAATAAATTAAAAGATAAATTATGCAATGTCATACGTTGGTACTTCATTTTATAACGATGAATCAACTGAAAAAGTAAGAATATCATACATTAATTAGGGATAAGAAACAAAAAACATAAGTCTCACACGAGTTACAAACAAGCTAGACTTCTTATCAATAAAAAAATATATCTTAATTATTGGCATCATTTTCCGCTGAAGTTCCAGGATTGTCATTAGAAAAAAATTATTCCAAATTTTGTGATGGATATGGCTCAATGGGTGTCATAATTTCATCATTTCCACCCATGTCATACAAGTCTCTTGGCTTCAAATGAACAGGTATGCTCCATCCTTGTTCACTCTCATCATCTACATAAAAAACCATCTGAGCTTCTGACGCTTGAATGTATGGCTCATTATCTTCATGTTCCCCAGTATGTAATAGTCTTGCAAAGTTTATAGAGGTAAAACCCAACTTATCTATCTTAATGCCTCTTGGGTTTGTGGTATTAGCCCATTCACATTTAAACACAGGCACTGTGAAGCCATCATAGGAAAGCACAATAATGTCTATCAATCTTCCATAGTAAGGGACCCCTCCAAATCTCATTTGGGTATCACTATTGCTTGAATAACTTCGTGTCCCAAACATGCCAAAAACCCCACTATTTTGAGTTTTTAAATGATTGTCTCGTTCCAACGTTTGAAACTTTAACCCATTGACATTAAACGCGGTAAACCTTTTAACTTTATCAAAAGGGCCATGAGCAAGACTAATGAGAACATCTTTATCTGGTCCATCAATGCTGTCAAGATTGTTGCAAATCTATACACGATACAACATCTAATTAGTCTTGTTATTGTCAAAAACAAATTCAATACAAACATCTATTTTTGTATGAAAACTCAAACGATTGCGGAACCAGTGAGCAAACTCTTTATGAACCTTCTTGTCTATCTCAGCAGCACTTCTTTGACCACGCCTCATTTGTTTCTGAGTAATAATTTGGAACTGCCTATTTTGTTATTCGATATTAGATGTAAAAAAACATTAATAGTGTAGAGGAAACTACTTAAATGGAATAAAACTACTTACTTTAGATAGTCGTCAACTATTGGACAATTCGTTAAAACGTGTCTATGAGCTTGCAACTTTTCAATTGGTGTTAGAGTGTAATATGAAGATCCACCCACAGGTTTTCCAACTCTAGGAAATAATTCTGCTACACGTGAACCTGTTTGCATATCACCAATAGGATCATCATCTACACGTCCAGGTTGATTCCATCTAGTCTCAATGTTGTCTAGATATCTTGAACAAAATGTAAGAATCTCTTCAAAACAGTATCCTTCCGCAATAGACCTGTCATACCCCAAATTTTGACCACTAAGATGTCCCATCATTGTGAAAATCATCATCACAATATGGAGGAACCATCATACTTCATCAGTCTCCCCAAAGATGGGTGAGCATCCACTACAATCAAAATTAGGGTTTCAAGCCCTCTCAGAACCTTAGACAAAGGGTCAATCAAGGAATGACATGATCTTCAACTTGTCTAACCTCTCAAACATCCACAATGGATCAAAAGGACTCCCACTTCAAGGATTAAGCACAAGGCTGCTCCCTTCTAGGTGGATCAAATCTCAAGATTGACAGTGTCACCAAATTAGGGTTTTGGTCGACCAGGGCCTCCAGATGGAAAATTTTCATCTGGGCACAAGCCAATAATCCAAAACCTAACCTAATATACTCCATGGAACCTCATGGACCCAATCATCAAGTCAATTTTGCCTCAGGGGATGCATTCATCAAAAATCAGGAATTAGGGTTTCTTGACCTAATTCACCCCTAAGTTGACTTTTAGGGCAAATCATGAGCCAAGACCTCAAAGGAGGGTTTGAGGGTCTCTAATATACCATATTGATCCATTTGGAACAAGGGATTAATCCAAGAAGCTTGAGCAACAAGTCTCAAGTGCATCTGTACCACAATTAGGGTTTCGCGGGAAAAGTCAACTGTAACTTTGACTTTTGACCAGGACATGCCCCCAAGCCCTATGACATGCACCAATATACCCTATAACACCCATGGAACATGTCCATCAAGTTTGATTTAGGTCAAGGACATGATTTCATGAAGAATTGCACAGTTTGGAATTCATCTAATAAAAAGTCAACTGTGCACAAAAGTCAACTTTGACTTTTTGAGATTTTTCACCAAAATGGATTTTTAACCCTAAAATGATGTTACTGTATGATTTGAATCATCATTCATCAAGAAAAATCAAGAAAAGTTGGATAACTTGTAAGAGGGGTAACCATAAAACTTAGAAATTTTTCTAAGTCATGAAAAAATGCCACTAATGCACCTACTTTGGAGGACCATAACTCTTAAAACACAAGGCCATTGTTCCCCATTCAATGCTTGATTTGTAGATCACATTGCCCTCTATAAAAGCTTCATACTGACCTATGTCCAAATTCCTCATGGATTTTGAGTTATGGAGTGATCAAAATCAAGAGAAAACACTTTGTTCCAACACTTAGTGAAAATTTCACTAAGTCAAATTTTGCCTTACTTTTTGCCAAATGTAGGGGGATTTTTCACTTGGATTCAAAAGAGATCAAAACCAAACATGTTCAAACAGTTGTTGTGTCATGCAAGGGCTTTCCAAAATGGCCAAGAACATTACCAAATTCAACTTACAGCATGAGATATGACATTGGCAAGTTGCCTTGCTGAAATCTGTCAAGGCAAGGCAGAATTTGCAATTTTACTCGATTTGCCAAAATCAGCCAAATCCAAATGCTCCTATCCACTTGGACACATCAGAGGATTGAATCTAAAGGGGATAATCACTGAGCCAAGCCTCCAAAGTCTTTGGAACAAGAAATAGCATGTTGAACCTAGAATGGCCAAAATAGGGACAAGACTCCAATTTTGGATTGGAGCATTCAATGGAAGCATCAAGGTGGCATGGACTGAGCCATTCTCATCTGAAATCAGTCAAGACTTATCCAAGACCAAGGGAACCAAAGCTCTGTGCCCTAACCTCTAGTCAATGGCTAGAGGAGACTTGGATTTCCATTGGCCAACATTGAACAAACACCTGCTGCAGTTGCCATTCACTGTGGATCCTAAAACAAACTTGCTCTACTATAAATAGAGCTCAATTGTGATCAGTTTGAGTACACCAAATCCATCAAACAGATGCTTTCCTCAAAATCTCTTCTTTCACTCCAATTTTGCCTTCTAAGGCAGGTCACTATCGGGTTTTGAGTTTGAGAGCTTTTCCAATCAAACCAATCACTCACACACCTCACATACATCACATATGAGCTGATCAAACACTTAGATCACTTCTGGAACACCAATTTCACAAAATCACCAGCTGGTTGCTCAAACTTTCAATCAAGTTCCAGCTGAGGTACCATAAATCGTTCCAGCCATTTTCAATCAAGTCCAAGCATTCAAACACACTCCATAGGGTGTAGGGAAGCTGTTCAGATCATCACCACTCATCTGTAACACCTCCAAATCAAAAATCACATTGCACTTGCTATCACGGCCTAGAGGTAAGCATATACTTGGTCATCTCTCAATCTATGCATATTTCCTCGCACAATAATTTGGTCATATGTTCATAATCATGCATGGAATGTTTTCCCTCAATTAATTGCATTGTTTGAATCGTATATCAAAAATCCTAGCCTTCATGCAGAAATTAGGGTTCTTGAGGATTTTTCGTGATTTCTTGTTATATGTTTAATTTAAATGAAATTAAGTGTTATAGACATGATCGCGAGGTTGAAACGAGTTGATTGGTATGTGGATTGCATGATATAATTACGTATTCAGTGAGATTGGATGGAAAATGCAAATCTGGGAAACCCAGAAAAACGCGCGTATTCTTGCCTTTGTTCTTGGCGCCATTTTCCAACATTTGAATATTTGAATTTTTTGATTTTGTTTAATTGATTCAAAAATTAATTTCTCTCTGAGTTTTAATGATTTTGAGTTGATTCTTTTTTTAATAATTCACAAAAATGTTAAAATATTTTATTTTACCAAAAAATCCCAAAAATATTATTTATTTTATATAATTGATATTTTTGCAAAGAATTAATGTTTTAATTGTTTTTAACATTTAAAATATTTTCTCCACCTTGATTTTGCAACTTTTAATGCTTTCTAATTATTTTGTAGGTCAATACTTAATTTTTGAAGCATTAATCCAAGATCACAATTTGTTTTACTTATGTTAAACAATTTTGATCATTTTAATTGAATTTTTATTCAATTAAATACATTTTTGAAAACAAATTAGGGTTTTTGGATTAATTCAACCCTCATAAATCATTTTCAAAACACTTTGGGCCTCTAATAGAGTGTAAGACCCAACCCTTTGTAAATACAACCCTAATTTTGGGCCTCACTTATTGTATAAGTCTCGTTGTATTTCAAAAAGTTCGACGCGATCATCATCCGTTGAAAAACAAACTTTGGGCCTACCCTCGAGTAGTAAGACCAATTTCTTTTCTTTTAAAACCTTTTTGGGCCTCTAATAGAGTGTAAGACCCAATCCTTTTTTTGACCAAATCATTTTTGGGCCTCAGTGTATTGTATAAGTCCCGATACCGTCAAAAATAAACGGCGCGATCGTCGCCTTTTAAAAAATAAACTTTGGGTCTCTCCTTGAGCTATAAGACCCATTCAAAACTTTTGGGCCTCTATTAGAGTGTAAGACCCAACCCCCTTTTAACCAAAATCATTTTGGGCCTCACTTATTATATAAGTCCCTCTGCGTTAAAAGAAAACCTCGGCGCGATCGCCATTTTGAACGAAAAGTCAACTGGGCCTACCCTCGTGTTATAAGCCCCGCTCTTTTTCTTTAAACCTTTTGGGCCTCTTGAGAGAGTGTAAGACCCATCCCTTTGTACAGAAAACAATTTTTGGGCCTCAGTCACTTGTATAAGTCCCTCTGTACAAATTCAAACAGTGCACTCACTAATAAAACCCTGGGCCTCTCCTTGAGCTGTAAGCCCCAAATCTTTCTTTTTCAAAGCACTTTCTCCTTTGATTTTGAATATACTGTTGTTTTTTCAATCTTTCTTTGTTGAACAACTAACTAAACAGCATGGAAGCTCTACAACCGAGTAAGTGGTTATACGCTTTCATTTACCGCTTTCATATACATATAACTGTATTGTGGGGTTGTTTCGCTCTAAGTCTTCTTTCACAAACTCATATATATATATATAACTGTATTGTGGGGCTGTTTCGCTGTAAGTATTCTTTCATAAACTCATATCGACTGTGTAATAATAGTATAGATATTGAGAGTTTCCCCGGTAACTACGTCTAGAACTAGGTGACGCCGTTTCGTTTATTCGTAGAAATAGACACCTAGATCCCCAAATAGGATCACCAGATACAGTCTTCTCTTCGGCTGTCCTCATTAGGAATTGTCAAGAAACTCTACTCCCCAAGATGAATGTATTCTCCGTGAATGGCATCTTTGAGTTTCTTCCAAATTCTCGAACTTTCCTGACTTGATATATTCCTTGTGAATAGCTTGCCTTGAATTTCTCGGGGTTTGGGGACCCACGGGCTTCTTAAAAGCATCGGCCTCCTCTTGGGCATCGTACAAGGACCCACAGGCTTCCTAAAAGCAACCCCGCCTCCTCTTAGGCTTAGTACAAGGACCTTACGGCTTCTTAGAATTATTCACAGCCTCCTCTTAGGCTTCGTATAATGATCTCTTCCTCCGGGAATGATAGCCTCCTCTTGGGCTTCGTACAAGGACCGATCAGCTTCTTAAAAGTTTCCAGCCTCCTCTTGGGCTTCGTACAAATTGTCCCGACGACCTCCTAGAGGTATAGGAACAGAACTTAGTCATCTGCATAGAACAGTCCTTTCAAAGAGTCTACTACTGTTTCTCAAAGCATAGTACAAAAGATAAAACTCCGGACACAGACAGTCCAATATCCTTGAGTCTCAAAGACATTCTCAAGTGACCCCTTCGTTAAATAGGAAGAAAACTCGTAGACTTGGATAGTCTCCATACCCTTCGGATTTCCCACTTCCTTAAAGAACAGGAATAACCCAGATCCTCGAATCAAATCCTTGAGTACACCATTGCTCATATAAGAACTGATTTTCTCTTTCAAAATCAGTATACTGGACCTGTCACTCAACTGAAACAGTCACCATAGCCTCCTCTTGGGCTTTGTACAATGATTCTCCCCAGCAGAGTCAAACAACGTTTAGCCTCTCTCTCGGGCTTTGTACGAGACACATAAGAGACTCCCTCGTTGAGTCAACCACCCCTTTCGCCTCCATCTCGGGCTTTATACGAGATACAAAAAGGTTCTTATTGAGCCAAACAAACTTTTTCCTCCATCTCGGGCTTTGTACGAGATACAAAAACTCTCTTGTTGAGTCAAATAGCCTCCATCTCGGGCTTTATACGAGATACCAAAGGATTCCTTCGTTGAGTCAAAACCCTTTTAGCCTCTCTCTCAGGCTTTGTACGAGACACATATTAGCCTCCTCTTAGGCTTTGTATAAGAAAACCACTGGTTGATCCAATCAACCTTTTAGCATCAAAGTTGTGCCTCGTTCACAGTACACAAACATCAACAACTCCCTTCATCTAATTGTTGTAAGCGGCAAGCCTCTGGATCATCTACATCCATGCCACTGTCCCTCTTTTAGCATGAGAATTTCCTAAGGAAAGATGGCATTACTCTACACTTAGTTAAAGTCTTCTCCTTCAGGTTAAAAACCCCTTCTTAGGAAATTATGGCATTGCTAGGATTCACATATCCCAGTTAAAGTAATTCTCCTTTACAAACAGACAAACCCCTCTTTAGAGATGACAAATTCTCTCTAAAGTTTAGACCTTTTTCAGCTTCACATCTTGGGATTTAAACAAGATACATATCACCTTTCGCTTCACGTCTTGGGCTTTGAACAAGACACCAAAACAACCATTTCCTCACATAGAATAGGAGGAACTACGAACGCTCTGATTTCCCTGTTTCGGTAAACGGGAATACGTAGGCATAAGATCGAAAGAAAAGATCTTAGCGAGCACACTAAACAAAAACCCTAAATCCCATACTCTCATCAGTCCTAACATCCTAAATCCTTGTTCCCCGCTATAAAATCCCAGAGAGAAAGAAAGCAGTATTGGCGAAAATACAAATAACCAGTACAAAGGCCCCCCACATTGATAGCATTCGTAACCTAATAGACCGCTGTTTAAACTCAGTATGCAAAGCAGGGTTAATTGGAGACATCTATTTCCCTTCCTTCATCAGCTTTAATAGGATAAAAAATGAATCGACCTGTAGTAAACTCAACCGCAGAGAGCGACCAGTGCTTAAGAACCACGTCCAAAAATCGCTCGCAACAGAAAAATGGCGCCCACCGTGGGGCCAAATTCTGATTCCTTTTCATCTCTTGTGAGAATACCACAGATTGGGGCTTCCGTCGGGGAACCCATTTCTGTCAGGAACTTAGGATTCATAGCTTTAAAGGTCTAGGATGTTCAGGACAAATATATATACTGCTTTTCCTAATTGCTATACGTGTTTATTTTTCAGCTAATGGGAATGCGGGTGATGCCGTATGTGGAAAGATTGAGTATACACTTAAGATAAGTGATGGCGACGAGGTCGACCATCAACCTCAGTGGAGGCTGACCAATGCAACCCATTCTCTCACCTAGACAATGGGCTGATTGTTAAGTCTGAGAAGCTGAGGAGCCAAACCCTTTCATAGTGCGGAAGCTATCGGAAATAGTTGTCACGCGACACTACCCTCATTTGAGGTTGGTGATCTATTCTCGGTGAATGGCACTTACTCTAAGATTGCTCCACAACTCGCTGGCGATCCGCTTGTTGTTTTGCTTTCCTGGGAGGAGCTGATGATAATGAGTACAGGTACAAAAATCACCCTAGTATAAACCTTTGGGGATGGGTAGAGCCTTGACTTCATGACAACGACCCTCTGACCCCATGTTTTTTCTATGTTTTTGTGTGCTGCATTCATGCATTCATTTAAAAAAACATTAAAACATTCAAAAAAAAAATTTCTCTTCTAGTCTCTCTGTTTTTCAAATTAAACTAAGACTGTGATTGCAAATATCAGAGAAAAGGATTGCACTAATGGATTTCGGTAGAAGGAGAACTCATAGTTACACCTTCAAGGTTCCAAAGCTAGAGGATTTGAGAAGGTTAGCAAGGATGATCACAAACCCTGAGGCTTTCAGAGCCAAGCACGGAGGTTTGCTATCTCTGCTAAGAGTCCATGTGATTGAGGGAATCATGGATGCGCTCATTCAGTTTTACGATCCGGTTTATCACTCTTTCACATTCCCGGATTACCAGCTCGCACCAACGCTGAAAGAGTATTCTCACCTGATTGATATACACATTACAGATCGAGCTCCATTTTCTGGACTGGAAGAAATTCCAAAGAATCAGACTATTGCAAGAGCAATTCATTTGGACGAGTCTGAGGTCAGGACTCACATGACTACCAAGGGTGGCATACAAGGTTTGCCAGCCTAGTTCTTGACAAAGAAAGCTCTGTACTTTGCTAGTATAGGGAACGGAACTGCTTTTGAAAGCATCTTTGTCTTGCTCACCTACGGGTTATTTCTGTTTCCCAACATTAATAACTTCGTCAATATCAACACTATTAAGGTTTTTCTCATTGGAAACCCTGTGCCGACTTTGCTCGCAGATGCATATCATTCTGTACACTTAGGAAATTTGTACAGCGGAGGGGAGATCACATGTTGTGTACCTTTGCTCTACAAATGGTTTATCTCCCATTTGCCTAAGTCTGCCGCTTTTTGGGATCATAAGAGTGTCTTGCGCTGGTCGCAGAAAATCATGTCTCTTACCAACTCTGATATAGATTGGTGCAATAGGATATATGATGGAATCAGAATCATTGATCGTTGTGGAAACTTTCCCAACGTACCCCTCATAGGAACTAAAGGGGGAATCAACTACCATCCGGTATTAGTTCTTCGTCAATTTGGATACCCGATGAGGCATGTTCCACAGAACGCTCATCTGGAAGGTCTTTTCTTCAAGGAAGGAGAAAATGACAGAGCACTAAAGATGGAAATAGTGCATGCTTGGAAGCATGTTCATAAGAAAGGACGAGAGTCTCTAGGAAAATCGGACTGTGTCTCGGTGGAGCCTTACCTCCATTGGGTACAAACTAGAGATCTCAAGCTGAAAATGCCTTATCCTCATTACGGGATTCTTCCGCCGAGGGAATCTATCATGTACTTCAGACGGAAACTGAAAAGCTTCAGGTTACTCTCAACAAAGTTCAAAAGGAGAGGAGGTCTTGGAAGAACAAGTACCGCACCCTCAACGTAGAGTGCATCAAAATACAGCAATTACTGAAGGAGAAAGATGCTCTGATTGAAATTTTGGAGCAACATGCTGTAGAGAATCAAGATGACCAAAGGGATTTGCTCGCTCTTTTCATCTGGCAAAGGAATGACAACCCGACAACGGCCCAAGAGCCCCGGTCAAAGAAAAGGAAGATACCAGAATCAGCACCCGATTTCTCTTTGGAGAGGACTCTGGACCCATTAGCTTAGGTTTCTGTTTCTGCACCTTGTAATCTACTGTATTTCCATTTCTGTAATCCTTTGAATTTCAATAAAAAGGGGTTTCCCCACTGTTTGATATTTGCAATCTAATTGTCGAAGTTTATTTTGATTAAACAAAAAAAACAATTAATATAATCATTGCATTTCATCATTCTCACATCGCGTATTCTTCTTACCTACGAATCTCACGTTTGTGTCTCGGTTCTAGAGTCAAACTGTCTCATTCGTATAATACTCGGGCTAATCGTCAGAAAAAGATGGATGATCTTGAGGAAGAAAACAGAGAGTTGAAAGAAGAGATCGACGCTCTGAGAGAGGATATGAGAAAGCTTCGTAACGACATGTAAGCCATGGCAGAAGCTCAGCTACAAAGGACTGTGATCTCAGAGATCACCTCAACGCCCATAGTGGAGAAGTATGATCCTAGGTATCAAATACCGAAAGATCGTCCTTGGGGCATGCCTGTTAACTATATCCCGGAAGGATATGTTCTGCCGATCACTGAAGATCAGGGAATCACAACAGATGCCGCTGGTCCTGAAGGTTACAAACTTCGGGAAAGCAAAGATGCCAGAGGCATACTGAAGACTCCTGAAGGTTACAAACTTTGGGAAACGCCAAGATTCACTGCCGTAGTCATGGTACCACCCCCTGTGGTGCACACTGTCCCTGAAGGACAGATTGCACAGGCACCTTCTGGTAAGAAGGAAACTATGTTTGACAGAATGGAGGAATTCCAGGAGCAGTTTTTGGAAATGCAGAAGGAACTGCAAGCCATTCGGGGTCAAGATCTATTTGGAAAGGACGCCGCAGATCTCTGCTTGGTCCCAAATGTGAAAGTCCTGCACAAATTTCAAGTGCCCGACTTTGAAAAATACAAGGGTAACTCTTGCCCTCAAAGTCACTTGGTGATGTACGCTCGGCGAATGTCAGCTCAGACGGAGAATCAGGACCTACTGATTCACTACTTCCAGGATAGTTTAACCGGTGCCGCATTAAAATGGTACATGGGTTTAAACCGTGCTACGATTAGGACATTTAGAGATCTTAGTACTGCCTTCGTCCAACAATACAAATACAATTTGGACATGGCACCCGACAGAGATCAACTCAGATCGATGTCGCAAAAGGACAAGGAAACATTTAAGGAGTATGCTCAAAGGTGGCGTGAAATTGCCGCTCAAATTTGTCCACCTCTTGAGGAAAAAGAGATGACAAAGATCTTCTTAAAGACCTTAAGCTCATTTTACTATGACCAAATGGTTGCCAGTGCACCCAGTGATTTCACCGAGATGGTGGGCATGGGCGTACGTCTTGAGGAAGCCGTCCGAGAAGAACGTTTGGTAAAAGATGCTAGATCGACGAGCGGTACTAAAAAATACGGTAGTGCTCTCCCTAAGAAAAAAGAGCAAGATATTAGGAATATCTCTCTTGGAAAGCAAAGGCGACGTTATCAACCAGTAGCAGCTGTAACTCCTGCTATCGGCCCTGCGCCTATTCCTACGTATCAACCTCAGGTTGTGCAGAGCCAACCTGATCAACAAAGGACACAACAGCCTCTTCAACAGGCTCGTCCTCCATACAACAACAACCGTACAACACGGCCACCAGGATTTGATCCTATACCCGTAACATATGCAGAGTTGTTTCCGTTACTACTGGCTAAGGGACACATTTAGACTAAATCTCCTCTTACAGTACCAGAAAATCCGCCTTTTTGGTTTAAGGTGGATTAAACTTGCCCTTATCATCAAGGAGGATCAGGGCATAACATAGAGACTTGTCTCAATTTCAAGTCCGACGTGCAAAAACTTGTTAGGAGCAGGCTCTTATCCTTCAAGGATACGAATCCTAATGTTCTCACGAACCCGCTACCTCAACACGAGAAGGCTGCAGTCAATTTGATAGAAGGAGAGACTAACGATGTCTATCAAATTCACGATGTACTCTTGTTGAAAACCAATCTGGTCAAGATGCATTGTAGACATAGTGGATATGGCCATGTGCCACCTTATAATTATCACCAGTGTGATATCTGCTCTAAAGACAACCAGGGATGTTCTGTAGTGTAAGCAGCTCTACAGGAACAAATGGATCTCGGATGGATCCAAGAGCACCGAGTTCGTGGAGTTAACATGGTCTACACGAATTCTAACGTCATTCAGACCCACGATATCCGTGCAATGAATGTCAACTTGGTGGCGATGCACTCAAGGCAAAGCCAGTATCATAATCTGCCGCGGCACGATTACAGTTCCTGTCTGATTTGCTCGGTAAATAAACAGGGTTGCTCTTTTATACAAAAAGCCCTCCAGCGTCAGATGGATCTTGGATGGATCCAAGACTACCATGATAGGAACTCCTATCAAATCAACATGGTTCAAATTTTTGATATTCGCGTGATGAATACCAACCTGGTAGAGTTACATGCTGAGCAGGTCCGACTCGGATTCTTAACATCACATGACTATCAAAGCTGTAAGGCAGGTTGCGAAAAGGATCGAGGTTGTACCCTTGTCCAGGAGGCACTTCAGCACTTGTTAAATCACTGGTGGATGCCAATTTATATGGATGAAGATACTCAGCAGATTAGTATCAGTAATAGAAACCCCACTCAGCGTCAGAGTCAGGATGTCCGATCTGTGGAAGCTAACCTAGTGAGGTTATATTGTATTCAAAGGGGGCGTGGCCAGGTGCCACCACGCAATTATGACCGTTGTAGCGTCTGTTCAGAAAGTAACCAAGGGTGTTACCTTGTGAGAGCAGCTCTTCAGGGTCAGGTGGATCGTGGAGAGATTCGCCCATATCCAGGTTCCAGACCCATCAACTAGACGCTGAACTACCTTGTCGAGCAAGTTGAGGATGTTGTCACTATCTCTGGTCATCACAGGACCAGGGATGTTTTTTCCATCATCCCTCTACTTGACGAATCTAGAGTTCCCAACCGGGAACGGATCGAGATTACTTATAATGGTCGAAAAAACCAGAGGGTTCCCGTAGTCATCTATCTACCGGGACCATTACCGTATGAATCAGCTAAGGTTATCCCTTACAAATACGGTGCAACAACAATTGAAAATGGAAAGGAAATTCCATTACCCTCCATCGTGAATATTACAGACATCAGTCGTGTAACACGGAGCGGTCGAATCTTCAACCGAGGAGTTGGAGAACCTAACAAAGAGAAGGAACTTCAGACAGAAGCTCCTAATTCACCAGTCGGTCAATCCAGTGATACTGACCTTTCGAAAAATATTGATGAGATGCTGAAGCTCATCCAAAGTAGTGAATACAACATTGTCGATCAACTGTTACAAACTCCTTCAAAGATCTCGGTATTATCACTTTTACTCAGTTTAGAAGCCCATAGGGAGGCTCTACAGAAAGTCTTGGAGCAAGCCTTTGTGGAACAAGATGTAACAATCAGATAGTTCGATAGTATTGTCTCTAACATCACTTCCTGCAATAGTTTGGGATTTAGTGATGAGGAATTACCCGAAAAGGGTCGCCGTCATAACATGGCGCTCAACATCACAGTTAACTGCCAAGACGATGCTTTAGCCAGCGTACTGGTAGACACAGGGTCAGCCCTGAATGTTATGCCAAAGTCCACTTTGATTCAATTATCATTCAAAGGCCCTCCGATGAGAATCAGCGAGGTCGTCGTCAAAGCGTTCGACGGATCCAGAAAAACAGTTATCGGTGAAGTTGATCTTCCCATAATTATTGGTCCTCATACTTTCCAAGTCACTTTCCAGGTCATGGATATCCGGGCAACGTACAGTTGTTTATTAGGAAGACCTTGGATACATCAGGCTGGAGCGGTCACTTCGACCCTCCACCAAAAGCTAAAGTTCGTCAAGAACGATCAACTTGTCACGGTTTGTGGGGAACAAGCCTTGCTTGTAAGCAACTTGTCATCATCTACTGGTATAGAACCCGAGGAGGTTATTGGAACTCAGTTCCAAGCACTGTCGGTGAGCAAGAACAATCAGTTCAAAGAAGGAACTTCCATTTCTTCATACAACGATGCTATCAAAGCGGTCGAGAGTACCGATACAACCGGATGGGGACAGCTTGTCATTCCAATTGACAATAAAACAAAGAAGGGTCTTGGTTTTTCTGCAACCTGTACCTAGACAGCTGCCAACGATGAGAGTCTTCATCCCCTTTAAAACTTCTTCCACAGTGGAGGTTTTCTTCACCCGGTGTCTCAAGAAGTACATGCTATCAATGAGGAAGATCCCTCTGACACAGAGGAAGAATGGAGGTCCTACCTTAACGGGGAAGGTTATATGTCTCAGGAAGAGGTGCCTATACCATTTTTCTATCCCGCACAGAGTTCGAGATTTATACCCAGGTCAGACGTCGAAATGATCTATGGAGATTGTGATCTGGAAGGATGTCGTGCTCCGCCAAATTCATTAGAGGAAGACACTCTGATGAAAGACAACTTTGACCACAACTACTATGGCCCAATGGATGGTCTGCCAATGTGACAACCTTATCCAGGAGATTTGGGGCAAAAGAGTCAGCCGAACAATGAAAATCAGCTGACCGTCATTGAACAGAATACCTGTGTCCCCACCATGTCATGGGATCAACACTCAGGTCATTCAGAAACTACTCAACATGGCGATGAATTTGCAACGTTTACAGGACTTGAATTCATCAACTATGCTTTTCCCGAGGTCAACGTCATCGAGAGAGATAACTCCTCCAGTTCCAAAGAAGTTTGGGACACTCTGGGAGAACCGAGTGGAAAATACGACTTCATGGTCAAGTACACCGCTCCCGAAAGCTCTCGTATCAGGCTCGAAGATATCCAGTCAACTGGATGGGGAGATACATTTGAGAGCACAAATGCTATGCAAAATACAACAGAGGAATCCGCCTACGACAATTCTGCCTGGGAGACAGATTCCAATGATCATGCTTCACCAGAAATCAGCGTTATTTCTGAAGACAAATCAAGGAAGGTGCCAGACTTTGTGATTCACCGAGGAGTTCGCCGCCAATGGGTTGCCGTCGAGGTTCCGAAGGTCGTTCAGCAGTCAAAGTAATTGCCATCTTTAACCTTTCACCCTGCCCAGGTGAAACGGATGTTTTGATAGGGCTCGCTTTCTGTAAATTTCCCTCTTCGCTTTGCCCGAAGCGACAGAGCTTTGTTTTATAGGGCTGTAGTTTCAAGAGTCGGCTTGTTCATTAATAAAATAACGTCGTTCTGTAATTTCCGCATTAATTGCTGTTTTCTCTTTTTGCTTTTTCAGAAAATGGTAAACCTAAAAAATAATCCATAATAAAAAACAAGCAGTAAAAGAAAAATACACTGCACACACTTGCATTTTCTCTATCTCTTCTAAACACGAATCATCACGTCATGCAGATTGCTTGTTTTAAACCCCGTTGAAACATACGATCTGATGCCTTCTCCCAACTTTGAGTTCCCGGTATTCGAGGCTGAAGAAGAAAATGACGACAAAATTCCAGAAGAGATCTCTCGACTACTCAGACAAGAGGAAAGGTCCATTGAACCTCACAAAGAGCCGTTGGAAACGGTAAACTTGGGTTCAGAAAAAGAGAGAAAAGAAATCAGGATCGGGGCACTGCTCAGTCCAACTGCCAAAGAGAGTTTGATAAAGCTTCTCAAAGAATTCCCCGATGTATTCGCTTGGTCCTATCAGGACATGCCGGGGTTGGATACCAGCATCGTGAAACATCACTTACCGTTGAGATCGGAATGTCCGCCAGTAAAGCAGAGGTTGAGACGGACTCACCCGGACATGGCCATCAAAATCAAAGAGGAGGTACAGAAACAGATTGATGCGGGTTTCCTCGCTACATCAGAATATCCTCAATGGTTAGCCAACATCGTACCCGTTCCTAAAAAGGACGGAAAGTTCAGAATGTGTGTCGACTACCGAGACTTGAACAAGGCTAGTCCAAAGGACGACTTTCCTTTACCACACATTGACATGCTGGTGGACAGTACCGCAAAGTTCAAAGTTTTCTCCTTCATGGATGGATTCTCGGGCTATAATCAAATCAAAATGGCGCTGAAAGACTGTTAGAAGAGTATTAGTGGGGGTTGTTTTTAAATCGTATCCACAGGGATTGTTTGATATTTGATGCGTGCCTTTCAATAGTTTCGATATTCTAAGTTAACGGTTTCAAAAGTTTCTCAATTATTTTTAACATTTACTTGTAGAAAAGATTAATTTGTCACAAAGATCTTGTAAAAGGTTTTATAAAAGCATGTTAAGGTTAGGTTTCGCTAATCCTTTCCATCTATAAACGATTAATCAAGCATATGAACTCGGTTTTCGACCAACATAACCGCGTATCCTCCCGACTAAGTTTATGTCTAAAGCGAAATCGTGAGTACCGTTGTTTAAACCGTTAGATGATGTCTCACGCTAACAATCTAAACAACGATCATTAAGATCAATACAATGCGAATAGCAAATCCCAAATCTATGTCTAGAGTTTGGTTTTTAAGAGATGAAATTGTTAGGTCAAGATTTGTGGAATCTATGTCTAGAGTAAAACAAATCAAACATAAAGCATTAAGAGAAAACAACTTCATCTATATTGATCAAAGACTTTGTTCATATACAATAGATCAAAAGTAATACATAAAAATAGAATCAACTGCCTCTAACCTCAACATAGAGGGTTTAGCTACCACTTCTCATGGTAGATTGGATAACAAGTAAAGAGAGGAGATGAGTAAACATCCACGCCGAATAATCAAGAATGGATGCAAAATCAGCTTCTCCAAGTGAAAATACAAGCTCCAATGGTAAAAAGACTGAAAACTATGATTTTGGATCAAAATGAACAAAAGATCCCTCAAACATAAAGTGAAATTCTATTTATACATAGCAGAATTCTGTAGTATTCGCACTGCGAACAATCCATTCGCACTGCGAATGAGGAAAAATGGCACTTTAAGTGCCTCTGAGACTTAAACCGCCCCAAGCAGAAATCGTGGGTTCGCACTGCGAACCCTTCATTCGCACTGCGAATCATTCGCTAGCTACATTCGCACTGCGAATAAACTAGCGAGCCAGAATTCTCAAACCCAGAACTTACTACCTCTCTTCGCCAGCACCTTCGCACTGCGAACCAACCATCGAACCTTCGTTGGACCCTCGCCAGGAGTTCGTAGTGCGAACACAAGGTAATCTCAAAGTTGGAACTCTCTGCCTCTGCTCGCTGGCATATTCGCTGGTCCCTCGCAGTGCCAACCTTCGCTGGGCCTTCGCCAGATTGTTCGCACTGCGAACACCCTGTTGCAGCTAAAAACTCAGTGGAAACTTGCATTGGTTCCATGTGTTCTCAATTTTGCTCCTTTCATGCCTATACCTGCACATTAACACACAAATTACAAGCTCCGCACATATATTCCAATGTACGCATTACAACACAATTTACCGCGTAAATTCACAATTAACCGTTAGAAAGAAATGAAAAATGCCAAGTATTTCATACAAATATATAACATGTTTGACATCTAACAAACTCTCCCCAACTAACTCTTTGTTTGTCCTCAAGCAAAGTATGCCTCTCAAGAGGATTTGCTCAAGCACGCAATTCATCCAAGACGTGAAAAACGGCTCAACTAAACAACGAGCACAACAATGCACAATTACACAATTTAAGAATCTAATGTAAAAGAACTTGTCTCTTAAACAATTTCAAACAATGTTTCAAGAAACAACTAACCCAACATACACATGTCATTCTACACTCCTCTTCGAAAAAGGATTGAAGATAAACGTGCATACAAGCACGGGACAATTACACTCAGATGACAAATGATGCAATACTAAGCAATTCATACCATATCTCAATGATCATAACAGAAATCATGGAAGTAAAAGATCACTAAGGATTTCAAGGTTGTAGCTTGGTCGGGTGAACAAAAAAGGGACATTTCTAACGGTCTTTGAAACGAAATTGCCGACGCAAAAGAACATTCACTATACACATATTCACACAACACACTTCATTTCACCAATTTTTCCTTCCAGCTTCACAAACTACATTGCACACTTATTGATTCTATTATTATATTATTTTTTTTATTCAAGCAAACATTTTCTCCCTTGTACAACATATATACACTTTTTTCATGACATGCTTGCTTGGAAAATTTTTTCTTCAAAATTAGGAGTAATGCACCCATCTTCTTTTTATTCTCCCCAACTCATTTTCAACTCAACCAAAAGTGAATGTTCCTTGCTTTTTAAGGCAAGGAAATCAAAGTAAACAATTTTCAAAGGTTAAAGAAGAAAATGTTAGAAACTCACCAAATTCAATGATGAACCAAACTTGCAAATTATGTACATAAAACAAGTTCATCATTCAATTGAGTTCTAAACTATTTAGGCTCAAAGGGGCTACCAAATGCTCTCTCCTCACGGGTGAATTACTATATGGATATAGTTATGCTCAAATTCAAACAAGTGCCTTGATCACTTCTCATACTTCCACAAAATCACATGGCCACAAGATAAGGCATGAATTAAAAGTAAAGACAACATTCATCACAATCCTTAGCATATAGTAATACTTTGGAGGCTACTCACTTTAATGGCTTTTGATCCTAAAATGACACATGCATTCAAAGGAAGTTGTAACATGAAACAACATTTTCAATCGCACCAAGACACACAGTTCTAAAACATACAAAATTCTCGAACTAGGTAACGATATACCTTGTCGCAACGCAATGCTTACGGTACTATCATACCCCTCACATCTTGGAGGAATCAACCTTTAAAACACAAGAGTCTCCAACCAACTTCCCCAAATTCATCCTAAAAGAAGGAACATCAAAATAACACATATGCACAGTTTAAGAGTTGAACATTCGTCAACTGAAGAATTCAACTCTTACTAACACTTAACAACAAAAAACATACTTAAGTGTTGAGCATTTGTAAACTGAAGAACTCAACACTTAATACTATAATTAAAAACCAACAATTTATTAGTAAAGCGAAACAAAATTTTTTTACTGCAAACCATAATCATTACTAATAATAATCATAAAGTGCCTGGTGTATAAAACACCTACATAATCCAAAAAGTACCACACGAGTACGAGTACATCAATATTAGACTAGTAAAAGCTGAAAAAACAAAATACAAGAAACTTCACTTTGATGACCAAAGGAAGTGTACAAGTCTAAGATCCAAAAAGTCAGTCCTCCTCGGACTCAGTCTCGAGAACATCAGTACCCTGCTCATCCTCAGGCTCAGTCCCTAGTACATCCGTCCTCTGCCCATCATCATCATCAAAAATCATAATATCATCGCCATCTCCCCTCTCCTCAGCATCATCATCAGCAGCAGGCTCAACAACATCCTCTCCCCAACTGAAAACAGGCCTGGCCTCAGGCCATCCAACATGCGCGAGGAACTGCTCCCTCGACATCATAATGTGCTGCGTAGAAGGGTCACAGATCTGCAATTGGAGAACCTGTAAAGAATCATGAATATCAGTCATGGCACGCTGCTGGGCAGCCATCCAATCCCAATTATATTGGCAGATCTCCTGCTGATATGGATAGAAGCTGTGAGATCCAGAAGCAGCACCCTCGCTTGTACCGGTTTCAGCACCAGCACCAGCCCCAGAAGATTCAGCTCTAACACCTTTCGATTTGCAGAATTTGTCGACATATCGATCATCAATAGTCGACGGCACAGTAACTTGACGACGCGAAGGCAAAGTCACTCCAGCATCAGCACATAAGGTCATAATCAAACAAGGGAAAGCAAGAGGGGCATTCTATCTCGAAGCATTCCCACCTAAACCACTCTCAACGATGGCCCTTATTTCATCAGCAATGATCCTTGCGACGTCAATTTCTACGTTAGTAAGGATACTGTGGACAAGGTGAGCCAAACGAATCGGAACTGTGGAGGAATGTGACTTTGGCGTAATGTTGGTCACAACCAAAAGTAAAACAAGTTGAGCCAAAGGCACCATATCCTCACGGTGATATCGAACAACCACTCCTGAATGATTAAACTTTACATTTTTACCTGGGCGTAGGAGATCACGAGTCATTGCAGCAATATCACGGTAATTACTCAGCGTCTCATGATACCTATCCTCTTCGCTAGCCCGCAGTGGAAGGGGGTCTCCAAGAACTCTGTTCATAGTTCTTCTGTCAAACCTTACCGTTTTCCCGCCAACAAACGTAGTCCAAGTAAACAGATCGCCCTCATCAGGAAGGGCGTTGGCGTAAAACTGATGAACCATTTCCACATTGTATGAATCAACAGGATTTATCAGTGTATCCCATTTTTTTGCAGTTAACAGGGCAGCAATGACACGATAACTTCCCCGCTCATTCAGAACAAACCTCCTTTCCGCAAGGATGGTCCTTGCTTCTAACAGCTGATACCTCTGAGCTTGTCTAATTCCTCTAAACCGAGTCTCATCAAAGCGGACCGGCGCTTGTCTTGATGTGGATGCCTTTCTTTTCCTTATCATGGTTTTAGGACCCATCTGCACCAATGACAAACAAATCCACACGAAAACACCAAGACAGATCATTAGAATTAAGGACAGACATGCATCAAAGTGAGCTATCAGAAAATCAAAAATCTGGGCTGCTCGCTAGATTACTCGCACTGCGAAGCCTGGCGAACGCTCGCCCCAGGTTCGCAGTGCGAACGAGCCAGCGAATGCACGAAAAAATTGAAAAAAATTATACAGACCCAGATTTCACAACATAGATGCCTCTACATGTCACCTACTCTTAAAAACCATCAAAAAATTCAACATGCATTGAAACCTAAAACAGACTTCTAACCCAACTTTTTTTCGAATTTCACATGCATAAATCACCAACAAAGTTATAATTTACTCAGAAAGAATAGAGAAAAGAAAATCACCTTGTTGCAAATGGCAGTTGAATAAAAAGACTTGAGAGAAATAGACAGCAAAAAGCACGTGAGAGGGAAAGAGAATTTGAGAGGGTTTTTTCTCTTTTTTTTTGTTTATGGTTGAAAGTTAAAGTGAAGGACTAGGGTTTGGTCCCCCCCAAGTCAATCAGCACTAACACATGGGTCTTGGGCCTACGTGCAGGCCCACCCATAAAAACCCTCATTTTTACTGATGTGGCAGCAAAACAACCAAGACTGGTTCGCTGACGTTCGCAATGCGAATGGCCAGCGAATTCTCGCCCCAGATTCGCAGTGCGAATGGCTGGCGAATGCTCGCCCAGATTCGCAGTGCGAATGAGCCAGCGAACAAGACAGTTTTTTTAAAAATTACAGGTCTGTCTTGCTGCCACACTTCCAAATGTCTAAAATGTTAAAATGACTAAAAACAGCAAATTAAAGCAAAAATACTTACAATGTTGGGGTGCCTCCCAACAAGCGCTTGTTTAACGTCGGCTAAGCTCGACGGTCCATCACGACCTCACGGATCGCGGAAAGGCACAATTGCAGGATTCCGCTCGAAACCTCCTCCGAGATACACTTTCAGCCTCTGGCCATTAACTGTCCAATTTTCCTTTGACGTTGTGTCCTCAATTACGATTGCTCCATAGGGCTTGATTTCCACAATCCGAAACGGACCGGACCATTTAGATCTTAATTTTCCGGGAAACAATTTTAATCAAGAATTGAACAATAGGACCAGCTGTCCGACCTCAAACTGTTTGATGACAATTTTTCTGTCATGGTAAGACTTTACACGCTCCTTATACAATTTATTGGAACCGTACGCCTGAAGGCGCAATCCATCCAACTCGTGTAATTGCACTTTTCTTTTTTCGCCGCTTAGAGTTGGATCAAAATTCCAAAATTTTAAGGCCCAAAACGCCTTGTGCTCCAACTCTACCGGCAAGTGACAATTCTTACCATAAACTATTTTAAACGGTGTGAGACCGATCGGAGCCTTAAAAACGGTCCGATACGCCCACAACGCATCATCCAGTTTGCTCGCCCAATCCTTTCTCGAGGCCGAAACAGTTTTCTCTAAGATACGCTTAATCTCACGATTGGATACCTCTGCTTGACCGTTAGCTTGAGGATGATATGGTGTAGCAACTTTGTGCTTCACACCATATTGCTCAAGAGCTTTGTCAAGCTGAGTGTTACAGAAGTGAGATCCTCCGTCACTTATTAACACTCGAGGTGTACCAAAACGCGCAAAAATATTTCTTTTCAAAAACTTCACCACTGTTTTTCCGTCGGCTTTAGCACATGCTATCGCCTCAACCCACTTGGAAACGTAATCCACAGCGACCAAAATATATTCATTAGAAAACGAAGATGGGAATGGACCGACAAAGTCGATCCCCCAACAGTCAAAAACTTTGATTTCTAACATATTTTGTAATGGCATTTCTTGCCGCTGTGAAATACCTCCACTTCTCTGGCACTTGTCACAACTAAGGGCATGCGCATGCGCATCTTTGAATAAGGACGGCCAATAAAAGCCCGATTGAAGGACTTTAGTGGCCGTTCTTAACCCATTGAAGTGACCTCCGTAAGGAGAGTCATGACAATGCCACAGAATATTCGTGGATTCCTCCACTGACACACACCTTCTGAGGAGGTTGTCGACACCAAGTTTAAATAAATGGGGTTCATCCCATACAAATGACTTGGCATCAGACAAAAATTTCCGTTTTTGGTGGTGCGTTAGACGGTCCAGTATCAATCCGGTGGCTTTGTGGTTAGCCATGCCGGCGAACCATGGTCTAACCTGCACTCTAAAAAGTTTTTCATCTGGAAACTCCTCTTTTACCTCAAATTCATTTTTGGTCACGTCAACGTTGACCAGGCGGGATAAGTGATCCGCCACCAAATTCTCGGAACCCCTCTTGTCACGAATTTCAAGATCAAATTCCTGTAACAAAAGGATCCACCGAATCAGCCTCTGTTTTGAATCAGGCTTGGTGAACAGATACCTTATAGCCGAATGGTCCGTATAAACGATGACACGTGAACCAATCAAATAGGCACGAAATTTCTCCAACGCATACACTATGGCAAGCAACTCTTTTTCAGTTGTTGCATAGTTAATCTGAGCCTCGTTTAAAACTTTGCTCGCATAATGTATAGCGTGGAAAACTTTCATTTTCCTCTGACCCAAAACAGCCCCAACCGCATAATCCCTTGCATCGCACATTAATTCAAAATCTATTTTCCAGTTAGGTGCAACGATTATCGGTGAGGTTGTTAAACTCTTTTTCAAAGAATTAAAAGCAAAAAGACAAGACTCATCAAAGTAAAAAATCTTACGTTGGACGAGCAAGTTGCTCAACGGCTTTGCGACCTTGGCGAAGTCCTTGATAAATCTCCGGTAGAACCCGACGTGTCCAAGAAAGCTCCTTATACCTTTGACATTCATTGGCGGTGGTAATTTCTCGATAACATCCACTTTGGCTTTATCAACTTCAAGGCCTTTTGCAGAAACCTTGTGACCGAGCACAATTCCCTCGTTCACCATGAAGTTGCATTTTTCCCAATTAAGCACCAAATTAGTTTCCACACACCGTTCCAACACCGTATCCAAATTTTTCAAGCACAAATTAAAAGATTGCCCAAAAACGGAGAAATCATCCATAAAGACCTCAATTGTCTTTTCGATCAAATCCGAGAAGATAGCTTGCATACACCGTTGAAAAGTCGTCGGTGCATTACATAATCCAAACGGCATCCTCCTATAAGCGAAGATTCCGAAAGGACATGTGAAAGCAGTTTTTTCATGATCATCCGGGTTCATAATAATTTGGTTGTAACCCGAATATCCATCCAAAAAACAGTAAAATTGTTGATCGGAAAGCCTTTCGAGCATTTGATCCATAAAAGGTAGAGGAAAATGATCTTTTCTCGTAGCTTTGTTCAACCTACGGTAGTCGATACACATTCTCCACCTGGTAACGGTTTTTGTTGGAATGAGCTCATTTTTCTCGTTTCGGACCACCGTTAATCCGCCTTTTTTCGGTACCACATGCACCGGACTAACCCACGGGCTGTCAGAAATAGGATAAATCATTCCGGCATCTAACATTTTCACCACTTCCTTCCTAACCACTTCTTTCGTAATAGGATTTAAGCGGCGTTGAGGTTGAGCAACCAGTTTAAAGTCTTCCTCCATGAATATCCTATGCATGCAATACGAAGGGCTTATGCCTTTGAGATCGGACAATGTCCATCCCATTGCACCCTGATTTTTTCTCAACACTTGAATTAAGCGGTTTTCCTCCACTTCAGATAAAACACTGCTTATGATCACCGGTTTATTACCACTGTCATCGAGAAAAGCATACTTCAAGGTTGGCGGTAACACTTTCAGCTCAAGTTGGGATTTTTCCTCAATCACCTCTTTTTTTAGAATTTCCTCTTCATACTCCCAAGGTTGCAATTCTTCCAAAGCTTCAAGCTCTAACAAACATTCTTCAAGAGCTTGCTCTTCTTCAACCGAGAATACTTCCAAGGAATCATCCAAAGCTCTTTGTAAAGGATCAATGACATGAATTTGCTTTGTAACTTCAAAACTTGCTTTCTCCGTTGCATCGATTCGGAAACAATCACCTTTATCTTTCTTGTGCTTCATGGCATCATAAAGATTGAAACACACCTCTTCATCTTGGACTCTCACTTTCATGAGACCATCGTCCATGTCAATTGCCATACGGGCAGTTTTCATGAAAGGCCTTCCAAGAATCAAAGGTGCATCCTCATCCTCCTCCATTTCAATTACAACAAAGTCGATCGAAAACAAAAATTTGTCCACTTTGACCAACACGTCTTCCGCTACACCGTGAGGACGGGTAGTGGATTTATCGGCGAGTTGCAACGTCATTTGCATGGACACCAATTCCATGTGGCCTAGCCGTTTCACAATCGACAATGGTATCAAGTTGATGCTAGACCCCAAATCAATCAATCCATTGCCCACATACATGTTCCCGATCATAACCGGCAATGTAACTCGTCCCGGATCACATTCTTTTCGCGGGAGAGTCCGTTGAATGATGGCACTACAGCTTGCATCCACCATAATCGTCTCCTGATCTGTATACCTTTTCTTCTTCGTGAGGATATCTTTCATGAATTTCGCATATTTAGGCATCTGCTCCAAAGCCTCGAAAAATGGAATATTTATTTGTAATTGCTTGAAGATATCCATAAACCGAGAATAGTGTCGTGCACTATCTTTCTTTGTAGGAGCATGCGGATATGGTAGATGTTGAATCGGAATATTGTTCATCGGCTCCTTTCCCTTCTTAGTTCTCTTCACTCTTTCTTCACTCTCTATTTTTTTCTCATTCTCACTTTTTTCTTTCTCATTTTTTTCTATCTCATTTTCAACTAACACACCCTCAACATTTTTTTCTACTTCAATCTCTTCCCTATCTTTTTCTTTTTCAACTACAACCTCCTCCTCCACTCTCTTTTTACCTACACCCATGTCAATCTCTCTTCCACTTCTTGTGAGAATTGCTTTACAATCCTTAGGATTCGGAAGCGTATTTGCCGTAAAGGGCCCTTTTTGTTGGTCGGCCAATTGTTTTGATAATTGCCCGACTTGTGTTTCAAGATTCCTTATGGCGGCATCGGTGTTCTTTTGGTTGGAAATTGCCATTTGTATAAATTGTGTAAGAGTGTCTTCCATCTTTGTATTTCCAACGGGAGCTTGCGGAGGTTGAGTGTAATTTTGGTATTGTTGACGGTTTGATGGTCCGGCTTCTTGCGGTCTCCATTGTTGTTGATAACCTTGGTTAGGCATTTGTTGGTAACCTTGGTTGGCTTGTTGATACGGAGGTCGGGGTTGGTAACCTTGATTTCCCGCGTAATTTGCTTCCTCCACAATGGGAGGACAATAACCGGTCGGATGGTCACCTCGACATAATTCACACACTAACACTTGCACATTTTTACTTGAAGATTCATGCATATCTTTGAATTGTTGCGGCAGCTTAGATATTTGCTTCGTTAACAACTCAACCTGTTGTGATAACAATTTGTTCTGCGCAAGGATAGCATCACTTGTTCCTAATTCCAACACTCCTGGAGTTCGTTGAGCAGGTCCACGATTGTGACTACCTTGATGATCGTTCAAGGCCATTTTATCAATGATAGTTGTGGCTTCCGCTGCGGTTTTGCTTAACAAGGATCCACCGGCGGTGGCATCCAACAAGGTTTTGTGTACAAGTTGCAGCCCATTTCTAAATATATGAATCTGTGACAATTCATCAAAACCATGGCCTTTACACTTTCGTAACATTGATTTGAACCTCTTCCAAGCTTCGTTGAGAGATTCATTAGCTCCTTGTGTGAATACCGCGATGGCGGTCTTTGCTTCCATAAAGCGAGTGTGAGGGAAAAATCTTTCCAAAAATTTCTCTTCCAAAGCATTCCAATCCGTCATTATGGCAGTTGACTGATCAAGGTACCATTCCTTGGCCTTCCCAATGAGGGAATGCGGGAATAGTCTCTTGAACAGAGACTTCTCTTCTGCTTCCGGTGCACCAGTCGTTCCCGCTATTTCATAGAATTTTGTCAAATGGGTGAAAGGATCTTCATGATCCATACCCGTAAATGGACTTTGATATAACAGTTGGAGAATTCCGATCTTCATCTCAGCATGACGACCATTGTGTGCATGGCGAGCGAACTGAGCATTGTGTCTCGGACTATTTGTACATGGCCTAGAAGCAGGTGGTGGTGGTGGTGGTGGATCTGTCTCCATTACTGGAAGTATTTGTGGAACAGGTGGTGGTGCAGCAGTACTTTCCTCTTGTTCTCGCTTCTGTCTCGCTAGCTGCCTCCTTCGTCTAGTTCTGCTGTTAATTCTACGGGCGGTTCTCTCAATCTCAGGATAGAAAAGAAGTTGGTCCGCCGGTAGTTTCCCTCGCATAAACTAAGTCTGCACACTAAACAAAACAGATTAACAAGCTCAAGATAAAGTGGTAACAGCTTACAATAACTCAACTATCGCAATGCTTGCAATATCAATACACAATCCCCGGCAACGGCGCCAATTTTGTTAGAAGAGTATTAGTGGGGGTTGTTTTTAAATCGTATCCACAGGGATTGTTTGATATTTGATGTGTGCCTTTCAATAGTTTCGATATTCTAAGTTAACGGTTTCAAAAGTTTCTCAATTGTTTTTAACATTCACTTGTAGAAAAGATTAATTTGTCACAAAGATCTTATAAAAGGTTTTATAAAAGCATGTTAAGGTTAGGTTTCGCTAATCCATTCCATGTATAAACGATTAATCAAGCATATGAACTCGGTTTCCGACCAACATAACCGCGTATCCTCCCGACTAAGTTTATGTCTAAAGTGAAATCGTGAGTACCGTTGTTTAAACCGTTAGATGATGTCTCACGCTAACAATCTAAACAACGATCATTAAGATCAATACAATGCGAATAGCAAATCCCAAATCTATGTCTAGAGTTTGGTTTTTAAGAGATGAAATTGTTAGGTCAAGATTTGTGGAATCTATGTCTAGAGTAAAACAAATCAAACATAAAGCATTAAGAGAAAACAACTTCATCTATATTGATCAAAGACTTTGTTCATATACAATAGATCAAAAGCAATACATAAAAACAGAATCAACTGCCTCTAACCGCAACATAGAGGGTTTAGCTACCACTTCTCATGGTAGATTGGATAACAAGTAAAGAGAGGAGATGAGTAAACATCCACGCCGAATAACCAAGAATGGATGCAAAATCAGCTTCTCCAAGTGAAAATACAAGCTCCAATGGTAAAAAGACTGAAAACTATGATCTTGGATCAAAATGAACAAAAGATCCCTCAAACATAAAGTGAAATTCTATTTATACATAGCAGAATTCTGCAGTATTCGCACTGCGAGCAATCCATTCGCACTGCGAATGAGGAAAAATGGCACTTTAAGTGCCTCTGAGACTTAAACCGCCCCAAGCAGAAATCGTGGGTTCGCACTGCGAACCCTTCATTCGCTAGCTACATTCGCACTGCGAATAAACTAGCGAGCCAGAATTCTCAAACCCAGAACTTACTGCCTCTCTTCGCCAGCACCTTCGCACTGCGAACCAACCAGCGAACCTTCGCTGGACCCTCGCCAGGAGTTCGCAGTGCGAACACAAGGTAATCTCAAAGTTTGAACTCTCTGCCTCTGCTCGCTGGCATATTCGCTGGTCCCTCGCAGTGCGAACCTTTGCTGGGCCTTTGCCAGATTGTTCGCACTGCGAACACCCTGTTGCAGCTAAAAACTCAGTGGAAACTTGCATTGGTTCCATGTGTTCTCAATTTTGCTCCTTTCATGCCTATACCTGCACATTAACACACAAATTACAAGCTCCACACATATATTCCAATGTACGCATTACAACACAATTTACCGCGTAAATTCACAATTAACCGTTAGAAAGAAATGAAAAATGCCAAGTATTTCATACAAATACATAACATGTTTGACATCTAACAAAGACATGGAGAAAACTTCGTTCATTACCCCATGGGGTACCTTTTGTTACAAGGTAATGCCGTTCGGTTTGAAGAATGCCGGGGCAACCTATCAAAGGGCCATGACTACTCTGTATCATGACATGATACACAAGGAAATCGAGGTGTATGTCGATGACATGATTGCAAAATCTAAGACAGAAGAGGAGCATGTGACCCACCTGTCAAAATTGTTCGAGCGTTTGCGAAAGTACAAACTCTGCTTGAATCCCAACAAGTGCACCTTCGGTGTCCGTTCAGGGAAACTCTTAGGGTTCATCATCAGCCAGAAAGGAATTGAGGTTGATCCTGACAAGGTCAAGGCCATTCAAGAAATGCCTTCTCCGAAAACTAAAAAACAAGTCAGAGGATTCCTGGGACGTTTGAACTACATCTCCAGATTCATATTCCTTATGACCGCCACGTGTGCGCCGATTTTCAAATTACTCAAAAAGAACCAGGATTGTGTTTGGACAAAAGATTGTCAAACCGCCTTCGACGGTATCAAGGAATATCTGTTGAATACTCCGATTCTATCACCTCCAGTGGAAGGAAGACCACTGATCATTTACCTCACGGTTCTAGAGAACTCAATGGGATGTGTACTTGGCCAACAAGACGAAACCAAACGGAAAGACTCTGCCATTTACTATTTGAACAAGAAATTCACCGACTGCAAAACTCGGTACACGATGCTTGAGAAAACTTGTTGTGCTTTGGCTTGGGCAGCCAAACGTCTTCGCTAATACATGATTCGTCATACTACTTGGTTAATCTCCGAAATGGATCCAATCAAGTATGTCTTCGAAAAACCTGCTCTCACGGGAAGAATTGCCCGTTGGCAGATGTTATTATCAGAATATGACATAGAGTACCATGCTCAGAAAACTGTTAAGGGGATTATTTTAGCTGATCATTTAGCTCATCAATCGATTGACGATCAAGAATCAGTCGGGTTTGACTTCCCAGACGAAGATGTCATGTATCTAAAAATGAAAGATTGCGATGAACCGTTACCCAGTGAAGGGCCAGAATTAGGTTCCCAATGGGGACTTATCTTTGACGGAGCAGTCAATCATTACGGAAACGGAATTGGGGCAATCATTGTTACCCCTCAGGGTACCCACATTCCTTTCACCGCCAGACTTACGTTCAAATGCACGAACAACGAGGCCGAATACGAAGCTTGTATCATGGGTCTCGAAGAAGCAATTGATTTAAGGATCAAAAACTTGGACGTATACGGCGACTCAGCCCTGGTTATCAATCAGATAAAAGGAGATTAGAACACATACCAATCAAGATTGATCCCTTACAAAGACTATGCAAGAAGGTTGCTACCTTTCTTCAACAGAGTTGAGTTTCATCATATCCCTCGTGAGGAGAATCACATGGCTGACGCCTTAGCCACTATCTCTTCCATGATTAGTGTAGGTCAATGGAACGACTTACCTAAGATCGACATAATGCGCCATGAACGGCCCGCTTACGTCTTCACAATTGAAGCAGTCATAGACGACAAACCTTGGTATCACGATATCAAATGCTTCCTTCAGAAACAGGAGTACCCACCTGGGGCACTCAAAAAAGACAGAAAAACCCTCAGAAGATTGGCTGGAAACTTCTTCCTGAGCGGTGACACTCTCTATAAGAGAAATTTTGATATGGTCTTGCTCTGATGTGTAGACAGACCAGAAGCAGACGTGCTTATGAAAGAAATTCATGAAGGATCCTTTGGCACTCATGCCAACAGACACACAATGGCGAGAAAAATTCTGAGAGCAGGGTACTACTGGTTGACCATGGAATCTGACTGTTATAAGTACATGAGGAGATGTCACAAGTGTCAGATATACTCCGACAAAATCCATGTACCGCCAACGCATCTCAAAGTTCTTTCTTCCCCATGGACTTTTTCCATATGGGGAATCGACATGATTGGGATGATCGAACCTAAGGCTTCAAACGGACATCGGTTCATCCTGGTAGCCATTGACTATTTCACCAAGTGGGTCGAAGCAGCGTCGTACGCTAATGTAACCCGACAAGTGGTGGTCCAAATTATCAAAAACAATATCATCTGCCATTATGATGTTCCAAGCCAGATCATCACTGATAATGGATTTAACTTGAACAATAAGATGATAAAAGAGTTGTGCGCAGAGTTCAAGATTAAACACCATAACTCATCTCCCTACCGACCAAAGATGAACGGAGCGGTAGAAGCGGCTAACAAGAACATCAAGAGAATTATTCAAAAGATGGTTGTAACCTATAAAGATTGGCACGAGATGCTACCCTTTGATCTTCACAGTTATCGAACATCTGTTCGCACTTCAACAGGGGCTACCTCTTTCTCTCTAGTATATGCATGGAAGCAATGCTCCCCATAGAAGTAGAGATCCCGTTAATCCGAGTATTGATGGAAGCTAAGCTCATCGAAGCTGAATGGTGTCAAAGTTGACACGACGAACTGAATCTGATCGAAGAGAAGCGAATCACGGCACTATGCCACGGTCAGTTGTATCAACAGAGAATGAATAGGGCGTTTGACAAAAAGGTCCGACCTCGTGTCTTCAGGAAAGGAGACCTCATGCTCAAGAAGATACAGTCATTTCTCACTAATTTGCGAGGTAAATGGGCTCCGAATTATGATGGCCCCTATGTGGTCACGAAAGCTTTCTCAGGCGGCGCCTTGAGACTTGCAACCATGGACGGAGAGGAATTTGCCTACCCCACAAATGTTGATGTAGTCAAGAAATACTTCGCCTAAACTAAAAAAAAAAACGTCTCGGTGGATTGAAAACCCGAAAGGGTGGTCCAGGCAAAAGTTAGAGACATAAAAAATCATCCCGATGGATTGGAAACATCATAGTATAATCCAGGCAAAAATTAGGGATAATGGCAAGTAACTATGTTCAACAGAGGCAAGTCCCTCGGCAGCAGCAGTTATACCATCCATTGGAGGAAAACTCCACTCAAGGTCATCTTCGACAGAAGCTCAGGATGCCCCGAATTCAAAGTTGGTAGAAGGATAACGGTCGTTATGTTTCAACGTAGCCCTTTTCCCTGTAAATTACCATTTTCAAACTTTGTATATACTCTTTGGAATCACGCGTTTGGCTGATCTCCATCTCATCAATAAAATTTGAGCCCTTGTGCTTTTGTTTGTAATTCTTATTTGTTTTAGCTTTACAGAACGACGTTGTTAACATGATTAACGATTCTTGAAATAAAACAAAAAAATGAATTTACTTGTTAAAACTTTTTCTGCTTTAAAATAAAGACGGCAATTTCTTTTGACTGTTGAACATCAGAAGAACATCGGTCGCTTCTCCAGAAGTAATCGAACCTCAAAGTGCAGAATCAAAGTACTCCTTCTAACCCAGTACGCCTGAATGAAGGATCAACTGTGTCAAAGACCTTGTTTCGTCTGACACGCCTCGGCCGAGTTCTCATCTCCTAAGCCCGATCAACATAGCTCCCAACCGGGACTATCTCTCCTAAGCAAGGTGGAATTGCTATTCTGAACCAGCGATACTTCTTCGCCCCGCGATGGCCGAGTATCCAGTCGTGTTCACCTGTCAGTTTGTATGTCGCGTCAGTTTTGTCAGCATAAACATACATACATCATGCATTATTGATTTGCATTCACATTTCATATTGCATCACTATCACTCTAGTCGGTCTTGTCCCCTAGTGATAGAAGTTCTCTCAATCGAATTGTCAGTTCTTGCCTCGTCAGGAAATGCTGCGTCTAAACAACCTCGCCCCCAGTTTATTTCTGGAAGGAAGTTGGCCCTCGACCACTTTGATAACTTGAACCTCTGAAACATCAGAGAGCCGCCAGTCAATATCACTCTTCGCCATTGAAGATGATATCCTTGCTTTCCCGGATTAAGGAAAATCCCCAGAGAAAGCCTCTTAATCAGAGATTCGGTGGTATGGCAGTTTTTCTCCTAAAAAAACCATTGATGAAAAGGTCATCGGCACCTCAAAATTGGATCCCATCATATGGCATTTCTCCGGGAAGATCCCGAGAAAAGTATGATGTAAGACCCCCAAGCGAAGGCAGTCTCTCAAGGGACTCGCATTCCCTAAGTAGAAACAAATGGCGTCTCCAAACAGAGAAGTTTGTGCACTTCTACAACTCAGACGATTGGGTTCCCCAGCAAGTCTGACATCAAAACTTTTTCCGTCAAATGGCATCTCCCCAGGAAAATTCGGCGAGAAGTTTGAAGGAAAGCCGCTACAAATAGTGTCCCTTGTCAATAAAGTTTATTGACAAAAGAAACTAAGACCAGTTCCTTGGTAGGAAACCAGGATCGAGGGGAAGTTTATTTTAGAAACTGAGACCAGTTCCTTGGTAGGAAACCGGGATCGAGGGGAAGTTTATTTTAGAAACCAAGACCAGTTCCTTGGTAGAAAACCAAGAACGAGGGGAGGTTTATTTCAGCAACTGAGACCAGTTGCTTGGTATGAAACCAGGATCGAGGGGAAGTTTGCATCAAAAACTGAGACCAGTTCCTTGGTATGAAACCAGGATCGAGGGGAAGTTTGCATCGGAAACCAAGACCAGTTCCTTGGTAGGAAACCAGGATCGAGGGGAGGTTTATTTCAAAAGAAAACTGAGACCAGCTCCTTGGCTGAAGACCAGGATCGAGGGGAAGTTTACCTTTTCTAAGCATCATTGCTTAGCTAAAGAAGATGAATGCGTAAGCTACCATTCATAACCACCATCAAAATTTTGGGTATTCCGATATTTAATCCTCTTGCACCCCGAATGCCCGAATACCTTCGTCATTCGCACCTTCGTGTCCAAGAAGATTAAATAGGGGCATCTGTCATACCCCAAATTTTGACCACTAAGATGTCCCATCATTGTGAAAATCATCATCACAATATGGAGGAACCATCATACTTCATCAGTCTCCCCAAAGATGGGTGAGCATCCACTACAATCAAAATTAGGGTTTCAAGCCCTCTCAGAACCTTAGACAAAGGGTCAATCAAGGAATGACATGATCTTCAACTTGTCTAACCTCTCAAACATCCACAATGGATCAAAAGGACTCCCACTTCAAGGATTAAGCACAAGGCTGCTCCCTTCTAGGTGGATCAAGTCTCAAGATTGACAGTGTCACCAAATTAGGGTTTTGGTCGACCAGGGCCTCCAGATGGAAAATTTTCATCTGGGCACAAGCCAATAATCCAAAACCTAACCTAATATACTCCATGGAACCTCATGGACCCAATCATCAAGTCAATTTTGCCTCAGGGGATGCATTCATCAAAAATCAGGAATTAGGGTTTCTTGACCTAATTCACCCCTAAGTGGACTTTTAGGGCAAATCATGAGCCAAGACCTCAAAGGAGGGTTTGAGGGTCTCTAATATACCATATTGATCCATTTGGAACAAGGGATTAATCCAAGAAGCTTGAGCAACAAGTCTCAAGTTCATCTGCACCACAATTAGGGTTTCGCGGGAAAAGTCAACTGTAACTTTGACTTTTGACCAGGACATGCCCCCAAGCCCTATGACATGCACCAATATACCCTATAACACCCATGGAACATGTCCATCAAGTTTGATTTAGGTCAAGGACATGATTTCATAAAGAATTGCACAGTTTGGAATTCATCTAATAAAAAGTCAACTGTGCACAAAAGTCAACTTTGACTTTTTGAGATTTTTCACCAAAATGGATTTTTAACCCTAAAATGATGTTAATGTATGATTTGAATCATCATTCATCAAGAAAAATCAAGAAAAGTTGGATAACTTGTAAGAGGGGTAACCATAAAACTTAGAAATTTTTCTAAGTCATGAAAAAGTGCCACTAATGCACCAACTTTGGAGGACCATAACTCTTAAAACACAAGGCCATTGTGCCCCATTCAAAGCTTGATTTGTAGATCACATTGCCCTCTACAAAAGCTTCATACTGACCTATGTCCAAATTCCTCATGGATTTTGAGTTATGGAGTGATCAGAATCAAGAGAAAACACTTTGTTCCAACACTTAGTGAAAATTTCACTAAGTCAGATTTTGCCTTACTTTTTGCCAAATGTAGGGGGATTTTTCACTTGGATTCAAAAGAGATCAAAACCAAACATGTTCAAACAGTTGTTGTGTCATGCAAGGGCTTTCCAAAATGGCCAAGAACATTACCAAATTCAACTTACAGCATGAGATATGACATTGGCAAGTTGCCTTGCTGAAATCTGTCAAGGCAAGGCAGAATTTGCAATTTTGCTCGATTTGCCAAAATCAGCCAAATCCAAATGCTCCTATCCACTTGGACACATCATAGGATTGAATCTAAAGGGGGACAATCACTGAGTCAAGCCTCCAAAGTCTTTGGAACAAGAAATAGCATGTTGAACCTAGAATGGCCAAAATAGGGACAAGACTCCAATTTTGGATTGGAGCATTCAATGGAAGCATCAAGGTGGCATAGACTGAGCCATTCTCATCTGAAATCAGTCAAGACTTATCCAAGACCAAGGGAACCAAAGCTCTGTGCTCTAACCTCTAGTCAATGGCTAGAGGAGACTTGGATTTCCATTGGCCAACATTGAACAAACACCTGCTGCAGTTGCCATTCACTGTGGATCCCAAAACAAACTTGCTCTACTATAAATAGAGCTCAATTGTGATCAGTTTGAGTACACCAAAGCCATCAAACAGATGCTTTCCTCAAAATCTCTTCTTTCACTCCAATTTTGCCTTCTAAGGCAAGTCACTATCGGGTTTTGAGTTTGAGAGCTTTTCCAATCAAACCAATCACTCACACACCTCACATACATCACATATGAGCTGATCAAACACTTAGATCACTTCTGGAACACCAATTTCACAGAATCACCAGCTGGTTGCTCAAACTTTCAATCAAGTTGCAGCTGAGGTACCACAAATCGTTCCAGCCATTTTCAATCAAGTCCAAGCATTCAAACACACTCCATAGGGTGTAGGGAAGCTGTTCAGATCATCACCACTCATCTGTAACACCTCCAAATAAAAAATCACATTGCACTTGCTGTCACGGCCTAGAGGTAAGCATATACTTGGTCATCTCTCAATCTATGCATATTTCCTCGCACAATAATTTGGCCATATGTTCATAATCATGCATGAAATGTTTTCCCTCAATTAATTGCATTGTTTGAATCGTATATCAAAAATCCTAGCCTTCATGCAGAAATTAGGGTTCTTGAGGATTTTTCGTGATTTCTTGTTATATGTTTAATTTAAATGAAATTAAGTGTTATAGACATGATCGCGAGGTTGAAACGAGTCGATTGGTATGTGGATTGCATGATATAATTACGTATTCAGTGAGATTGGATGGAAAATACAAATCTGGGAAACCCAGAAAAACGCGCGTGTTCTTGCCTTTGTTCTTGGCGCCATTTTCCAACATTTGAATATTTGAATTTTGTGATTTTGTTTAATTGATTCAAAAATTAATTTCTCTCTGAGTTTTAATGATTTTGAGTTGATTCTTTTTTTAATAATTCACAAAAATGTTAAAATATTTTATTTTACCAAAAAATCCCAAAAATATTATTTATTTTATATAATTGATATTTTTGCAAAGAATTAATGTTTTAATTGTTTTTAACATTTAAAATATTTTCTCCACCTTGATTTTGCAACTTTGAATGCTTTCTAATTATTTTGTAGGTCAATACTTAATTTTTGAAGCATTAATCCAATATCACAATTTGTTTTCCTTATGTTAAACAATTTTGATCATTTTAATTGAATTTTTATTCAATTAAATACATTTTTGAAAACAAATTAGGGATTTTGGATTAATTCAACCCTCATAAATCATTTTCAAAACACTTTGGGCCTCTAATAGAGTGTAAGACCCAACCCTTTGTAAATACAACCCTAATTTTGGGCCTCACTTATTGTATAAGTCCCGTTGTATTTCAAAAAGTTCGACGCGATCATCATCCGTTGAAAAACAAACTTTGGGCCTACCCTCGAGTAGTAAGACCCATTTCTTTTCTTTTAAAACCTTTTTGGGCCTCTAATAGAGTGTAAGACCCAATCCTTTTTTTGACCAAATCATTTTTGGGCCTCAGTGTATTGTATAAGTCCCGATACCGTCAAAAACAAACGGCGCGATCGTCGCCTTTTGAAAAATAAACTTTGGGCCTCTCCTTGAGCTATAAGACCCATTCAAAACTTTTGGGCCTCTATTAGAGTGTAAGACCCAACCCCCTTTTAACCAAAATCATTTTGGGCCTCACTTATTGTATAAGTCCCTCTGCGTTAAAAGAAAACCTCGGCGCAATCGCCATTTTGAACGAAAAGTCAACTGGGCCTACCCTCGTGTTATAAGCCCCACTCTTTTTCTTTAAACCTTTTGGGCCTCTTGAGAGAGTGTAAGACCCATCCCTTTGTACAGAAAACAATTTTTGGGCCTCAGTCACTTGTATAAGTCCCTCTGTACAAATTCAAACAGTGCGCTCACTAATAAAACCCTGGGCCTCTCCTTGAGCTGTAAGCCCCAAATCTTTCTTTTTCAAAGCACTTTCTCCTTTGATTTTGAATATACTGTTGTTTTTTTAATCTTTCTTTGTTGAACAACTAACCAAACAGCATGGAAGCTCTACAACCGAGTAAGTGGTTATACGCTTTCATTTACCACTTTCATATACATATAACTGTATTGTGGGGTTGTTTCGCTCTAAGTCTTCTTTCACAAACTCATATATATATAACTGTATTGTGGGGCTGTTTCGCTGTAAGTCTTCTTTCATAAACTCATATCGACTGTGTAATAATAGTATAGATATTTAGAGTTTCCCCGACAACTACGTCTAGAACTAGGTGACGCCGTTTCGTTTATTCGTAGAAATAGACACCTAGATCCCCAAATAGGATCACCAGATACAGTCTTCTCTTCGACTGTCCTCATTAGGAATTGTCAAGAAACTCTACTCCCCAAGATGAATGTATTCTCCGTGAATGGCATCTTTGAGTTTCTTCCAAATTCTCGAACTTTCCTGACTTGATCTATTCCTTGTGAATAGCTTGCCTTGAATTTCTCGGGGTTTGGGGACCCACGGGATTCTTAAAAGCATCGGCCTCCTCTTGGGCATCGTACAAGGACCCACAGGCTTCCTAAAAGCAACCCCGCCTCCTCTTGGGCTTAGTACAAGGACCTTACGGCTTCTTAGAAGTATTCACAGCCTCCTCTTAGGCGTCGTATAATGATCTCTTCCTCCAGGAATGATAACCTCCTCTTGGGCTTCGTACAAGGACCGATCAGCTTCTTAAAAGTTTCCAGCCTCCTCTTGGGCTTCGTACAAATTGTCCCGACGACCTCCTAGAGGTATAGGAACAGAACTTAGTCATCTGCATAGAACAGTCCTTTCAAAGAGTCTACTACTGTTTCTCAAAGCATAGTACAAAAGATAAAACTCCGGACACGGACAGTCCAATATCCTTGAGTCTCAAAGACATTCTCAAGTGACCCCTTCGTTAAATAGGAAGAAAACCCGTAGACTTGGACAGTCTCCATACCCTTCGGATTTCCCACTTTCTTAAAGAACAGGAATAACCCAGATCCTCGAATCAAATCCTTGAGTACAACATTGCTCATATAAGAACTGATTTTCTCTTTCAAAATCAGTATACTGGATCTGTCACTCAACTGAAACAGTCACCATAGCCTCCTCTTGGGCTTTGTACAATGATTCTCCCCAGCGGAGTCAAACAACGTTTAGCCTCTCTCTCGGGCTTTGTACGAGACACATAAGAGACTCCCTCGTTGAGTCAACCACCCCTTTCACCTCCATCTCGGGCTTTATACGAGATACAAAAAGGTTCTTATTGAGCCAAACAAACTTTTGCCTCCATCTCGGGCTTTGTACGAGATACAAAAACTCTCTTGTTGAGTCAAATAGCCTCCATCTCGGGCTTTATACGAGATACCAAAGGATTCCCTCGTTGAGTCAAAACTCTTTTAGCCTCTCTCTCGGGCTTTGTACGAGACACATTTTAGCCTCCTCTTAGGCTTTGTATAAGAAAACCACTGGTTGATCCAATCAACCTTTTAGCATCAAAGCTGTGCCTCGTTCACAGTACACAAACATCAATAACTCCCTTCATCTAATTGCTGTAAGCGGCAAGCCTCTGGATCATCTACATCCATGCCACTGTCCCTCTTTTAGCATGAGAAATTCCTAAGGAAAGATGGCATTACTCTACACTTAGTTAAAGTCTTCTCCTTCAGGTTAAAAACCCCTTCTTAGGAAATTATGGCATTGCTAGGATTCACATATCCCAGTTAAAGTAATTCTCCTTTACAAACAGACAAACCCCTCTTTAGAGATGACAAATTCTCTCTAAAGTTGAGACCTTTTTCAGCTTCACATCTTGGGATTTAAACAAGATACAGATCACCTTTCGCTTCACGTCTTGGGCTTTGAACAAGACACCAAAACAACCATTTCCTCCCATAGAATAGGAGGAACTACGAACGCTCTGATTTCCCTGTTTCGGTAAACGGGAATACGTAGGCATAAGATCGAAAGAAAAGATCTTAGCGAGCACACTAAACAAAAACCCTAAATCCCATACTCTCATCAGTCCTAACATCCTAAATACTTGTTCCCCGCTATAAAATCCCAGAGAGAAAGAAAGCAGTATTGGCGAAAATACAAATAACCAGTACAAAGGCCCCCCACATTGATAGCATTCGTAACCTAACAGACCGCTGTTTAAACTCAGTATGCAAAGCAGGGTTAATTGGAGACATCTATTTCCCTTCCTTCATCAGCTTTAATAGGATAAAAAATGAATCGACCTGTAGTAAACTCAACCGCAGAGAGCGACCAGGGCTTAAGAACCACGTCCAAAAATCGCTCGCTACAAGACCCTTCTGGTTTTGCCTTATTACGTACATGTGATTTAAGTTTTCCCAAGTACCTATTATTGAACCACATTAGTATCAGTTAAAAAAAATTCTACTTTCTAAGTTAGTATCATTACAACAAAATCACATAGTTTACCTTTCAATAGGATATACATCCACCGATAATGAACAGGACCTCCAAGTTTAACTTCTTCAACAAGTTGAACAACCAAGTGAACCATAACAGTGAAGAACAAGGGAGGAAATATCATTTCCATGTGGCATAAAGTGAGGACAATTTGGTTCTTTAATTTTTCCAATTCTTCAATTTTAATTACCTTACCACATAATTGTCTAAAGAATGAGCACAACTCAATCAATACTGCTGAAATCTCATGAGGTAATGTTGTGCGAATGGCTAATGGTAGAAGTTGTTCCATTAATATATGACAATCATGACTCTTCATCATTTCATTCACCTTGAGATTTACCAAGTCAATGCATCTAGAAATGTTGCTTAAATAACCATCAGACACCCTAATATTCTTTAAAATTGATAAAATAATTCTTTTGTCTTTACCCGTTAGACTAAAGGCCGAAGGAGAAATTCTACCATTTTCATCAGGCCAAAGATCAGGTCTTATGCCCATATTTTGAAGGTCTTCTCTAGCTTTAAAATGATCTTTACTCTTTTGCCTATCATTTAGTAAAGTAAATATGACATTATCACACACATTTTTCTCAATATGAATCAGATCAAGATTATGGCGCAGAAGATTATCCTTCCAGTATGGAAGTTCAAAAAATATGCTTTTCTTTTTCCATTGTTGAGGATGACCTTGTGTAGGAACACGTTGCGTACTAGCACCCTCTATAGGTTGCCCCTCACGTGTTCTTTTTACCGATTTTTCTTTCACTAGCTTTTTACCAAACATGACTTCAACATCTTTAACCTGCTCAAAAACTTCATGTCCATATAATGTTCTCAGTGGACTCCGTATTTCTTGTTCACCGTTAAACCGAAAATTGTTTAATCTAAACCTGTGTCTACGATCAAGGAAACGACGATGACCCATAAAACATCATTTATGACTAGCTGTGAGACGGATATATGTAGTTTGAAAGTTACACGATAGACAAGCAAGTCCTGTGTATCTGTTCCACCCAGAAAGTGCACCCAAACCTAGAAAGTCACTAATCGTCCACATCAAATTCGCATGCAACTTGAATATCTCTTTCTTGAAAGAATCGTATGTATCCACACCATTTGTCCATAAATCCTTTAGCTCTTTGACTAAGGGTTGTAAGTAGACATCGATATTATTTCCTGGTGCTTCTTTACTGGGAATTATCATTGACATTATAAACGATGTTTGCTTCATGCAAACCCATGGAGGAGTGTTATATGGAATGAGAAAAACTGGCCAAATACTATTGTTTGCACTCATCACACTAAAAGGATTAAAACCATAACTAGCCAATGCAAGATGCACATTTCACGGATCTGATGAAAACCAAGTATGTGTTGATTCAAATTTCTTCCAAGCTTCTAAATCTCTAGGATGCCTCAACATTCCATCATTGTTAGTATCTGTTGCATGCCACCTCATATCCTCGGTCGTGTTTAATGACAAAAATAATCTCTGTAATCGAGGTTTTAATGGAAAATAACGAAGAACCTTGGCAGGAATTTTCTTCATTTTCTTGTTAACACGGACCTCTTCATCTATTTTCCACTTTGAAGTGTTGCAAGTTTTGCAAGACTCCCTCTCTTCATCTTCTCCCCAATAAAGCATATAACCCTTTGGACATGCAGGTATCTTTACATAATTTAAACCAAGTTTTGTGATTGATTTCTTGGCTTCATAAAATGAACTTGGAATGTTTGCATATTCAAATGCATCTTTTATTAACTCTAGAATCATTGTCATTGCCTTCTCACTCAATCCACATAAACACTTTATATGGTACAACTTTACCAAAAAAGATAGTCTTGAATATTGTCTACACCCTTCATATAAAGGTTGTTCTCCTTCTCTAGCCAATTCATAGTACTCTTTGGCTTCGTTTCTTTTCTGAGTTGCATTTGGCATCACATAATCTTCTTCGTCAATCTTCAAATTTGATGCAGATGGTATATCATTAGCATGATTCCTATCAACTCCAAATGCACCGTCGATCATGTTCTGAATACAATCTTCGACAATGATAGCATCTTCAACCATATTTGGAGTAGTACTAGGTAGGTCAAAAGACTCTCCATGATGAATCCACATAGTGTATCCCTTCGGAAATGGTGACCACATTAAGTGGTCGAACATTTCACTCCTACTCTTTGATTTTCTAAAACTGCGGCATTTACAATGGCATATTACTACGTCATTTTCTTTTGCACCTTTAAATGCAAAATCAATAAATTCTTTTATCCCTTGTTGATACGCGATCGATGATTGTGGCTTTGTAATCCGTGACTTATCCATTTCTTCAAAAAAAGCATGGTCAAGTTTTAATCCAACCAAACAAAAACAATTTGAACCAAATATCTTTAAAAATGTATAACAAATAAGCCAAAAGGAAGGTAGATGAAGTACTTACGAAGCGGAAAAAATTAGCACCGTTAAAGCACAAGCACCTCCAAGTAGGATATGAAGACCACTTCTTGCAATTTCACTACAAAAACCATAACAAAAATTAAATGAGAAAGAAAGAAAGAAAGTAGGAAGGGTAGCAATATGGTAGAAATATGAATATTTACTAAAATTAGAATGAAAACACAACATTGATATTTAGGTATCTTTTATTTTTTTAATATAAAATAAAATATAGTTTTTGTAATTTCCAAATCTTTAATAATTATATTATTACTATTTTATCACTTATCACTGTTATATATATTTTTAATTATTAAAAGTAAATTGTTTTTGTGATATTCTAAACATGATTGTATTTGTACAGTGATGCTCTTTCACAACAGATATGCTAAGTGTCGGTTACCATAGCAGTAAAAAGCACAAGTGTAAACATAAGCAAACAGTTGAAAAATACGGTGATGTTAGAATTTTCAAATATAAGTTGTAGCATAACTGAAAGAACCCACGGTTAAAAATATATATAGTTACGTACACATGGAAGCCATATAATTAGTTACGTATATAGTTTAGTTTTATGCTAGGAGAACTGACCATTGAAACTATATACTTGATACAAATACCAAGGCAGAGAAATCCGCAAATTCAAAAACTCATGCATGGTTTCATTGATTTGGAAAATGCATATAGTAGAGTACCTAGAGAGGTTTTGTGGAAGACTGTTGATAAGAAAAGAGATTGGATTGCTTACATTCAAACAATTGAATGTGGTTGAAAGGTTGTGATAGTGTGAGAATACTAGATGTGAAAATACAAAAGATTGTGATAACTATAAGAGTCACTGAGAGACAACTCTATCTTTTCCTTTTGGTTCTACATGTGCTTACTGAACATATTCAGAAATGGTGCCAAGGTGCATGTTCTTAAGACTATATAGAACATTTCATTACATATCTCATAAAACTATACAGAACATTTCACTCCTACGCCGAGCACGACCACCGCACTATCACAACCACACACCAACGCCGCCTTCAACCACCCTCTGATCTCCACTTAGCTCTGACTACGCCTTAAGGTAGAACAACATATTCTTCTCGTTCTTTCTAGCAATTTCAGTTCACAATAATGTTCTTCTTCCCATATGCATACACATCAATTTCAGTTTACATCATAGTAAATAGCCAAATGTTCCACATACCTAGTGCTAAGCACATAGTATGACAACATGTAACTTTGATTGTTGTATACGAGTTTTTTATCCGCGACCAATGAAAACAACCGCGACAAAACGGTTCCAGCAGTTGCAGATAGCGTAACTATTATCACTGTTTTTATATTAAAGAAGAATAAATTGTGGCAACGACTATAATCAGTGTCGTGACATTTGTATCTACCGAAATCGTAACCGCAACTTGTACCGCAACTTGAAACAAGGTTGATGTAGTGAACAACTGATAGATTGCATCTTTACAATGCTTGATAATGGAAAATTGCATACAGTGCTCAGATTCATTTTAGTTTCAATGCATCACAGTTTATAATTATTTCAATTTAAGAAAAGCAGGGAATGTATTATACTTTTGAGTACTAGAGAAAATATTTTAAAGGTTAGCATATGTAGATTGTTTGATTAGCAACTTGGTCCTAACCGTCTATTTTTATATTCCAACAAATGAAAGTGGAAATCGACATATAATTTAATTGGTTTGGAAGTTGCAACGGATCAAACTCATGAGTGATCTCAGGCTCACCAGACATGAGTGATCTCATGAAGAATTCAAATTATAAAAAATGGGAAGTCACGCCTTTACAAAGTTTGAGGAAAGAATCACAGGTTCACTATAGGCAGATGGAAGGGGTCTCCCAATATAAAATGGATGGCAATAAGTTGGATGATCTAGTGTGTGTGAGACACTCCTTAAAATATGACGTGTAAATGGTACATTTTGGTCTGTTTTTATTTGCTTATCACACCCAAGTCCCAATCATCTTCTAAATGAAATCTGGGATCAAGTTACCTTCTGAGAGTTGCTGACTTATAGCTCCTCAACAGTTCATCTGTTTCATCAGGTACTACGGCCAACAGAGCATAGAAAGAATCATGGCTCCATCAAGGGAAAACTTGAGAGTCAACAGAACATAATCACTAATTACTAGCAGCCCATTCACCAAATTCAGCAAGTTGATAATACAATAGCAACATATTTGTTTCAATAAAACTTTGAAATCACAGTTAACGCAAATAAAACGTAACAGGATTGCGGCAAATAATCACCAACTGTATCGATTTTAACAGCAGCAATTTAACATATGTAACATTCACACATCAACACAACATGAAGCAACAAGAAAACATAACTAACATTAATGTAGAAAATATAACATATGTAACATTCACACATCACACAACATTACCGCAAAATAAAAAACTGAATGGAAATCACTAGTTTAATGGCCAGAATTACACACCTTAATGTAGAAAACCAGAGAATGAGATAGTCGTTGCACTTGAGAAGTTGCTTAGTAAAACTACAATAGAGAAAAGTTGCAGATGTAAATATTATACAATCATAGAGTTCATAGTCAAATAATAGATGGTCAAATAACAACAGAGTTCAAAACCCTAGTACAGAAATATGAAACAGAGTTAAGCAGGTAAGCTCAAGTACAAGTGACAAACATGGCATATCATGATGCAACAAGTGACAAAAATAAAGTTTATGGAAATGAAAACTCTGTGTAACCCAAATGATAGGTAGGAAAGTGGGATGAGGAAAAGAAAACGGCCTCACTATGTTTTTATAATCAATAAATGATCAATGGAGTATCAAACCAACATGTTATACTGTTAATGAAGGCCCTCCTTCAGCTGTTTGTGGAACATGGAGGTTCTTGTGATAGTATGAGTGAGTATATAATATGGTTTGGGGTGATTCCAACAGTGAAATCCAAAGTATGAGTAATAAATGGACACTTTAACATAAAACTAAATTTCCAAAGAAACAACTGCGGCAAATTGTCTAGTCCCTTGAGAAAAGAAAAATGTCAAACCATTTTCATCTTTCAGTTTTAACCCCATACAGAGGCAATAACTATTCCCAAAATTTATTTTGACTACTCACAGCAGTGCCGAGTGATTAAGTCAGCTAGTGCCTAGTACTCTACACACACAATGATAAAAACAAACATCCACAGTCATTCTAAAATAGCAGCACTTTATTCCTAAATGGCTGCCTCTGTTGCACTGGCAGATATTTAACTAACCTATTATAACTAAAGTTCTAAAGTGTCAAATTACTTCCCATATCTACAACTCAGACTCTAAAGTATCTAATAAATTCAATTTATAACATATATTTTATATCAGTTCAAACTTCCAATAACTAAAATTCTAAACTATCAAATAAACTCAACTCGTAACAGATTCTAATATCAATTCAAAGTTCCAAGAACACAATTTTTAAAGCACCCAAATTCCCACCATTCCAAACTCAGCTCCATACAACCAAATGTCCTTATTCCCTATTTTTCTTTCCTTTGAATTTCCTCCCTAGTTTACAACACCATAAAGAAACTACTCTCATCCTAATCCCTAGTCTTCAACACCATAAGGAAACTACGCTCTAAGATTGCAGAGGGAAAAACAAATAGCACAAAGAGAATCCCAAACATCTGAAATTACAATACAACTTCAAAGTACCAAATTATCAACTCCTAAAGATTTCAAAATCTCATATCATACATCTGAAATTATAACAACTAAATTCAACCTAAAATCCCAAACAGTTCTTTATTCAGATTTCGTTAGATTCTTAGTTAGCAATGATAGCGTGAGAAGTGAGATTAGGCAGAATCTAGGGTTTAACGAAGTGGAAACAATCAGAATCTAGGGTTTAACAATAATCAAAGAGAGAGAGAGTGTATATAACAGGGTATTTACAATATGCAGAAGAAATACCCTGTTCGAACTGACCTGTTAAGATTGGATGTTGGTCGTGAATGGTTGTTGCAGTGGCGTTCCGTCACCGTCAGTGGCAGCGGTGTCTGCTTTCAAGTTGTCAAGAATAAAAGTTTTGAATAGAAGAGACCTTTTGAATAACAGTGGTGCGTTCTTTGATTTGTGATGGAGACGATTTATTTTCATCGTTAAATTTCATTCAGAATAAAAGTAACGGCGATTGGGCTCAACCGTCGCTACCCAATAAACATTTTAGAGTTTGGCCACAAAATAGAGAGTTAACGGCGGTTATTTACCCGTCGCGTTAGGGGATTTATGACGGTTAAGCTGATAATCGTCGTTATCTGCATATTTTTTTTAAAAAATAAAGGGCGGTTTCATAAAACCGCCGTAACAACCGTCGTAAAATATGGATAACGACGGTTTTCAATGAACCGTCGTAACTTTAGTGTCGTAAAATGATATTTTTCTTGTAGTGTATGTAACATCGGGTCGGGACGTTGAGTTGAACTATTATGTTCTTTGTATTTTACTCGTTGACACCATGATGCTATGAGTTTTACGTGTTTTAAGACTTTTGAGTTATGAACTGTGTGATATTTGACTTTTTCCGCTGCGTAGTAATTGATTGAATTTATGATGACATAACCCGTGTTACGGAGTAGGACGTTATTATGATGTTTTATGACGAAATGTGGCACCCTTGTGGTGATGTACTCTAATATAATTGTTTTTAATTATCGTGAATGTTCTTGGGGTAGAAGGGTGTTACATCCTTTTTCATTAATAAAAATCCAAAAACATTTCTCTTCTCTCTCTCTTTCTATCCTAAGTAAATATAATATTAGAAACTAACTCACGCTAACATTCATTCGAAACTAACTAAATTGTTCCTGTTGAGTACAACGGACGTGAATGGTGCTAATACCGACTCCTGAACTCTGATATTGGTTGCGATGACCATGTCCTTCTCTTTATTTTAGGGGGTTTATTTGATATTTTCCCTTTCCCTTTATGGGAATAAATAAATATAATAATTAAAAATGATCTATATGTATGACTTAATATTTTATTTTATCAAATTATATCTTAAAAGTTTAAAGATTTTATTTTAGAGATAGTCTTTTAGAAATAACATTGATTTAATTGTTGCTAGATGTATTTGATGCCCATCAATTATGTGAATACTTGTATGCTTATATTCGACCTATGATGTATCTATTTTTTCATTTAATCCTTTGATTGTTAAACAACATGTGAGTGCCTAATAAGATCGACATTTTCAACACAAGAACAAATACTGGATCAAGCATAAAGCTAATTTTCAAAACCTCACTTTTCTCAAATCATGAGCCAAACCTCGATCAATATTGAGTGACTTTTCTTAAATCAAACGTAACGTCAAACCCTTTTTTTAAAATAATCACGAAGGAAGAGGACAGTTGGAATCTTGCATTCTAGCAGAACCCTCGAATGACCGGTCCCGAGCCTCGCGTTTTGGGTTAATCGTTCATTCTTTTCTTTCGCGCTTAAAATTAACTTGGACAAATAAGGGCCGTTGGGATCAAGCATTATGGTGTAACTCTTTGAACAATTGATTCTTATCAAGCGTTCGTGTTCCATCAAACAATTTTCTCAATTAATCTTGAATGAAAAAGGACCGTTGGAATCTAGCATTCCGGTGGAACCTCGAATGATTGATCCTGAGGCTTAGGTCTCGTTCTCATCAAACGTTCGCCATTCACTTCTAAAATACATCAAACCAATCAAACTCTTTTTTCTCGTCGTCGTTCGATCTTAAAAATCTTTTTCATAAACGACAGACATCCTGTCTTAAGATGATGCAAATAAATGCTTCATCCATAATTGTTGAGTTGAGATAAGTGACGTTTTTCCATGAATGTTGATACTTATAAATCCATTCAGTGTGATACAAACGACCGTTTACCTATTTTGGGTAAAACAATGTTTTCTGTCGATTAATACAAGATAAATTTCGATAAAATCGACCAACAAACAAACATTTTCTACATAGAACTACGTAAGCCTTGAATTCTCTAGTACACCTGGAGATACATAGGAGCAGGATTGCGAAATCTTGTCAGGCCCCCTAATAATAAAAACCTTTTTAGGTCTTTTTTCATTAATAAAAATCCAAAAACATCTCTCTCTTTTTCTATCCCAAGTAAATAGAATATTAGAAACTAACTCACGCTAAGATTCATTCGAAACTAACTAAATGGTTCTCGTTGAGTAAAACGGACGTGAAGGGTGTTAATACCTTCCCATTGCATAACCGACTCCCGAACCCTAATATTGGTTGCGATGACCATATCATTCTCTTTCTTTTAGGGGTTTTATTTGATATTATCTCTTTCCCTCTATGGAAATAAATAAAGATCGGCGGCGACTCTATTAAGTCCATTCCGCGAGCTTGCGATTGCGCTCTGCGAGGTCGTGTTCTCATTTTTCGAGGTACAACAGTAGACAATGTAGATTCAGCGAAGGAAGCATGAAACATCCAGGAGAAATCATTTGGAGGCACTGAGAAAGTGAAAGAAGTGAGGTTATAAACTCACAAAAGAATGTATGAGTTACTTAAGATGGAAGATAATGAAAATGTGTTTGATTTCATCATTAGAGTGACGAAACCAGTGAATCAAATCAAAACATGGGGAGAAGTGTTGACATCAAAATCTGTAGTGTCAAAGATTTTGAGGTCGTTGCATCCAAAGTTTGATCATGTGGTAGTAGCCATATAAGAATCGAATGACTTGTCAAGTATGACAAAAGAATAGCTTAAAGGGACGCTTGAATCTCATGAACAAAGAATTACTGAAAGAACTGCAAGTAAGTCGAAGACTGACGTGGCTTTGCAGGCTCAGACGACTAAAGAAAAGAAAGGCAAAGGAAAACGGAATGGATGCAAATGAAAAGAAAACCATCAAGAAGATGCTTCATCAAATTAGAAACAATTTTCTAACCAACGCAATCACAAAGGTGGTGGTGCAGGTAGAGGAAAAGGCGATGGAATAAAAATTGATAAAAGTTATATTCAGTGCTACAATTGGTAAAAGTATGGCCATTATGCTAGCCAATGTCTAGGAGGCAAGAAAGTGATGCGAAGCTTGCAGAAGAAGATGAAATGATGCTAATGGTCACAACAAAAGAAGAAGAAAGATTCAAAGATCAATGGTATCTCGACTCAGGCTATTCGTTACACATAATTGGAAGAAAAGATTGGTTTATCAACATCAGTCCCTTGTTGAATAACAAGGTAAAATTTGCAAACGACAATACTCTATCTGTTGAAGGTATTGTTGATGTTCTAATCAGGAGAAATGATGATAAACAATCAGTAATTTCCAATGTGTTGTACGTACCTGACATGAAGAGTAATCTGGTAAGTATAGGTCAGCAGATCGAGAGGAATTACAAAGAATTGATCGAAGATAGAATGATGTAAGTGATTGACTCAAGCAACAAATTAATCTTGAAAGCTCCTATGTCTTAAAATAAAACCTTTAGGATTGAACTAATTGTATTAGAACACAAGTGTCTGACAACTGCAGTTAGCAGAGATAAATAGTTATGACATTATAGACTTATAGCATGTTTAGATTGACGTTTAACATTATTTTATAGCATCCCAATGCACTTCCAAACGTGGAAATGAGAAGCAACAAAGTGCACCTTTGAGTAGACGTGCGTTTTTGACTATTAATCACTTTAATTTTAATTACATTAGTAATATGAAGAAGAACATGGTTTCAGGGTTAGTATCTTTATCTTATGTGTCCCATGCTAACAAGTGAGTTTGAATTCGGGAATCATTTCCATTCCATGGCATACCGCGCCCTCCTATTTCATTTTCCTCCTTCCCACGCCAAACTCACCTCTTCCTTCTTCTTCTTCTTCTCTACCCGCTGCCTCCGCCCTTTTCCTACACTTCCGACGCAACCTCCGCCGTCCCCAAAGAAGCTCCCTTTCACTGTCTCGGTCCACGGCAAGACATGGCAGGACCCTTATCACTGGATGTCCAACACCGACGATCCCCATTTATTGGAACATCTCAACTGCGAAAACACCTATGCCGATGCCTTCATGTCCGACACTCTCAAACTCCGCTCTCACTTGTCCTCCGAGATGAAGTCACGATTACCTTCTTCTATTTGCACTCCCCCTGAGCGTTGGGGACCCTGGTTTTTTTCCTTACTCCATTTTCTCTTCTCTCTTTTGTTATTTCAACCTAATTACTTCTTTACATTCAAATTCAATCGAAAGAAACTATTGTGAATATATACTTTTTCTTCACAATGTTTTGTTTTGAATTTAATTGATTGATTTCATTCTCTCCGTTAGGTTGTATTATCAGTACATTCCAGAGGGAAAGGAATATCCCGTGCTTTGTAGGAAGCTGGAAACGAAGAGTAATGGCTGGATGAAGACATTGTTGTTTCGCCATGGAATTGCAGGATCAGACAGGGAGGAGGTTTTGCTTGACTGGAATGAACTCGCCGAGAAATATGGTAATTTTCTGTAACATAGAAAATATATACGGAATGTAAGTGTCACCGTTTAATACTTTATTTGATTTAACATATAGTTAGAGTAGACATCACTGGATGTTAAGTTCTGTTTGGATTTTTATTTGATTTGATTATTTCTATTGGCGATATTTGACAAAATAAACAATACTACAGGGTATGTCCACGTCGGAACATGCAGAGTTTCACCTGATCATAACTACCTTGCCTATACAGTTGATATTTCTGGGGGTGAAAGGTTTGTGCTTCAGGTTAAAGACCTCAGAAGTGGATTACTTGACCACAAAGTAGAAGTTGATGGTGTTGTTAGCTTGGCTTGGGCTAGAGACGCAACTTCTCTTTTTTATACTCAATCAGATGAAAACCAGCGACCTTACAGGTAAAATTTTGTAGCTAGATTTTCTGTTTTATGGGGATTTTAGAGAGGGAATGAGAGTTGCATTAAGATAGTATCCTAACCTTTATATGATATTATGTCAGGGTTCTCTGCAGAAAACTTGGATATGATCTTGTGAATGACCTCACAGTATTTACTGAAAGTGATTCCGGTTTTTGTGTGGATATAACAAGCACAAAGGATGGCAAGTTCATTACTGTGAATTCAAACTCAAGGACTTCATCTGAGGAAGGAACTTATATGTCTTCTCGTATGAATTTATAACAAAAATTTTCTTTTCTAGTGACATGTTTATCTTGATGCTTATCACAGGTTTATGTTATAGATTCTGCCAATCCGCTGGATGGTTTACAAAGACTATGTGAACGTACTTCTGGTGTACAGTATTTTGTAGAACATCACTCTGGTCTATTTTATATCCTTACCAATGCTCCTTTGCCTGACGGTCAATGGTCTGGTGATGAGTATTACCTTGTTAGATGCAGAGTTCAAGATATCGAGTCGCCTAAATTGCAGGTTATGTTTGATGAGCTCCATACATCTCTCTCTTATCTGAGTTCTCTTAGACCTGTGCGCTGTGTGTGAACGCTGTTGTTACCGTGTCTCTAATTCCTCTTTGATCTGCTCTTTTTATTTCAGAACATCATCCTTCCTGATAAAGATACATTCCTATGTGATTTGGACATCTTTAATGGACATCTGGTTCTTTTCCTCAATAAGAAAGGTCTTCCTTTGTTATGTTCCTTGAACTTACCTTTCCAAATTGATTTCAAGGTATATTATTGGACATTGATCACAATGAAACTGATGCTGCCTGATATACATTTTCTAAGCATAATCCATATCTGTTAAAGATAACTGAATGGCTTAGTTTTAGGTTAGTTAATTGAATTTGTTGCTAGATATCTTTTGAGGGAAAGTTGGCTTGATACGAACAAATTCTCATTTAGCATATAGACCAGTTTCTTCTACTTCACCCAATAGCATAACTGAATCTGAATAATTTCTATTGCTAATCACAAAGAATTGTACAAGTTTATACAAAGGCAGTGGTGTCTTAAATCCTTAGGGTCCGTTTGGGGGTTGATTTTTGAAGGGTTTTGGAGGAAAAAGACTTTGGAAGGCTGCGTCTATATCTTGACATGTGTTTGATATTTTTAAAAATTTTAAAAAACAATATACTACATTAGCATATAAAATCATACTGTTTTTTAAACTTTTTAAAAATGTTAAACATATTTCAAGACATTGGCGCAACCCTCTAAAGCCTTCCCCTCCAAAACCCTCCAAAAACCAACTCCCAATCAGACCCTTAAAGTTTATGGTTAGAATTAGTGATAGCTTAGGTCTGTATTGAAACGGTGGAGTGCTATAAAAGAATAAGAGGAAAGAATCAATCATTCAATAATCAATAATAATTACAATCGACGTTCTGGATCAAGTTGGAGGAACTTAAGCATATATGTTAGACGCATCCATCTTGTTACATATATATGCTATCCTGAGATCCCGTAAGAAGTTAGTCAGCATGTCTACTAGCTTAGTCTTGGATTCTAGAAAAGAAATCTCGATAATACATGAGAGGATCGTTTCTCTAATGACGTGACAGTCAAATTTGTGTTTAGTCATTTCATGAAAGACTGGATTTGAAGAATGGTTTTACAGGACCTATCTTTAAAAACCTACCCATGGACCACATATTTTAGCCAGAAAATTTCACAATTAGTTTAACCATAGTATGATACTCTATGCAATTGATCTTTGGACAACATTATGGGCTTCTAACCATGTATATCTTCTAGGTTACTAGGTAAGAGGCAATTTAATATATGCATAGTAATTCAAACCATATATATAAGTTTATTCTTTTGCTACTAGTTAGGCTTTTAATCGGTCTCTTTTCTATTTGGGCCAACTTTAATAGTAAAATCAACCCAACAGAAAACTATAGATTTTGCATGGGGGTGCAGGACAATGCACCATGTACAATTTATTCCATAGCAATCATATCATCAATCATTGTTTTTTGCCATCTTGAATAGGATAGTAGTTTCTGAATAGTCTTAAGTGGGATTAAAAGCTAAGCAACAAGAATCATCAAAACCTAAAATTGAGGATCCCAGAGCGGGAGAGGCAGATGGTAAAAATACCAATGTGAGCTGCAATAACTGAAGAAGCTTGACGGGACACCTTAAAATGAAGGTATTCATTATACTCGCTATTAGGAAGTAGGTGATCCCACTTGGTTTTAGTTTTTTACTTATCATTCAGTTGAAGAGATTAAACCACATTGGAAATAGAACAATGATCTTGGGTTTTTCCATCTCATTTACAATAGAACATCTCATTTACAATAGGACAAATAAAGATTTCATCTACCACGTGTGCCATAACCACAACCTTTACAACCATGACCTACCTCTTTGGTCAGTCGAACTAGAGAATCTGATCAATATAACTTCGAAAACATGTGCTGTTTAACATGATCAAACGAAAGAGCTTATTACTGGGTTTCCTTTCTTAATTCTACCGTGCACACACACGCACTCCTGCCTAGGTGTATGATGTTCACTCATTACAAATTTAATGTATTAGTTTGACGAAAATAACTAAATGTTAAGAAGAGCATAATCAAAATAGCCAAAACAAAATTTATGTTGCTACCTTGTTCTGCCATGTTACATAGTGTCTCATTATATATAAAATTGTATTCCATAGCAATGGCAACAAAAGATACACTACTGCATAATCATCGTGTCAATTATGTGAATATGAATGTTCAAATCCAAAGTGATAGATAAACTATTTTGGATATGGCGGCCTGTTTGCAGATACTGCAAAACCATTTAGACATTTTCTATTGGGCATATCATTTTTCATGCAGCTTGTAGTTTGATTTCCTTCTCAGCAATGTTATTAGTTTTATGGCAAAGCTCCTCCAAGATGGAATATGAATTACTAACCATGTAGTACAAATTTAAAATTTAAATGTCTGACATTTATTGACCTTATCTTGAGTTGCATTGCAGAATCAAGTATATATTCAAGACCTGAAACCGTGGTACTTTCCTCTGCCAACAAATACATGTAGTGCCGTTCCTGGTTCCAATCATGACTTCCTAAACGCAGTTTACCGCGTGGTTCTTTCGTCACCCGTGGTACGATAACTTAAGTTATGTATGCTACACATATTTGTAGATTTAGTGATGATTTTATTTACTCATCTGATCATTAAATGTGATTGTGCTTGCTGAAATCCATATATTATAATTAATAGTTCTATTAATATTTAGTATTTGGATTTTTGAAAAAATTTCATTACCCACAATTGATCAAAATTTGCTTCCATTTTAAGACACGATTTGAAAATTTGAATTATATACTAAGTTCATTTTTTCAAGGCAATGCTTAGCTTAGCCTGCTCTATATCATGTAAAAATTGTTACTATTCTTCCAACTGCTAATATAAAGTTGAACTGTTAATGTTGTTGCCCTTCAACATTTGCAAAGAACAACATCATATTTCTCTAACATTGTGAATTTTCTATATTTTGTATTCTTGGAAAATTTATGATTTATATTTTTCATTGATTTGTAATTTATTTCCATACCATATGTAGTATATTACATTATAACATAATCCAGGTGTTGTCACATAATTTTTAAGGTGAAGTTCAAAAATAAAAAAGTAACTCCATGGAGGGGGTGGTCCACCCGCAAACACTCCGATGATCAAGCTAGTTTGTGATCAAGGGTGTGAGGTTTATAGAATTTAAAGAATGTGTAGCTTAACTTGAATCGTGAGTTAGTATTTATAGGACGATCTCTAGGGTTTTCCAGGTGAAATTCCTGAGTTCTTGGATTGCCTTAGATGTGATCTCATTGATCAACGTTGGATTGTTATCGGATGGCACTGGTGGGATCACTGGATTAACTTGGGTGTGCCTCTAGAGAGTCTCAATAGTATGGTCCGTAGTGCTTATATTCATCAGCGGGTTGTACGGTCCATTAGTGGATTGGGCTTAAGCCCAGTTGGTAGTACTTTCCATTGTTACGAGTCTTTGAAAAGGTTGTCAAAATCAGACAATATTATATCATCATTTTTAGTATTCTGATAAAGGCTCAAAAGGGGCTCTATCAAGTACAAGTCCACTTATCTACATTCACTATGTGTCAGAAGAAGGATTCTTCCATATCTAAACCTGTGAATGTAAACATGTGACTAAATCTACATCTAGCTTAATTATAATTATGGGAGTTGATCCTTTAGTGCATTTGACTGTGTTATTACTTGTGATTTCATTGAAGAAATTTTGTTGATGTATTACATCTAGTTGCTTTGACTTAACCTTGTTTTTCTTGGCGAGTCGACAGATGCCAGATGTTATTGTTGACTATGACATGTCAAGACAGACTTGTTCAATTGTGCATCAAGAGGAAGTGAATTGTGATTTTGTTGGTCAGTCAAGCATTCCACCATTCAAGCCAATGAAAAATAAAATCCAACAGGCATGTGGTGATAAGAAAGAGTGTGTCTCGGATTCTGATTCACAGAGATGGAAGGACTTTTCAGAAGTATACTGTTGTCAGAGAGAGGAAATTGTTTCCCATGATGGTGTAAAAGTTCCACTAACCATTGTGTACTCTAGGGAGTCCTGGAAAAAGGGTCAAAGCCCGGGAATTTTAGTAGGATATGGAGCATATGGAGAAGATCTTGATAAGAGTTGGTGTTCAGATCGCCTGAGTTTATTGGACCGTGGTTGGGTATTGGCATTTGCTGATGTAAGGTTGGTTGTTTGAAATCATCGAAAGTGAATGTTTTGCATATCGGGTTTTGTTTATATAATCATGTTGACCGTAATAGATTGGAAGTTTCTATTATGATATATCTAACTTACATATCCATATTTTTTATTATCTGATCATGTGTATTGCACTAGAGGTGGTGGTGGTGGAGGTCGTTCATGGCATAAATCAGGATGTGGATTAAACAAACAAAATTCAATATCTGACTTTGTATCTTGTGGAAACTACCTGGTTAATGAGGGTTATGTCCACAGAGACCAGCTTGGTGCTGTTGGAACCAGTGCAGGCTGCCTTCTTGTTGGTGCAGCCATGAATATGTATCCACAACTCTTTCGAGCCACCATATTAAAGGTAAGTTTGATATAATTATCTCTGCTTGGCTTTCTATGTTTCAAATTTTATGAATATTAGAAAATAAATTCACTTATTTTGATTTAGAAAGATGGTAATTCAATCCATAATTTGCATTCTTGATCCATAATTTCTTATTTTAATTTATTTCTTGTGATACTCGAATGGGTTGTATATATCAGGTACCGTTTATTGATGTATGCAACACATTGTTGGATCCCAATCTACCCCTCACAATCCTGGATTATGAAGAATTTGGAAATCCTGGAATTCAATCGAACTTTGATTCTATTATTAGTTTTTCTCCTTATGACAACATTCCACAAGGTTGTTGCTTTCCGTCAGTTATGGTTACAGCAGCAGTAAATGATTCAAGGCAATCTCACTCTTCCCAATAATCTATTACATGCACAGACACACACATGCACAAAATATTCATATGCATTCTTTACCTCTTGAGAGCTATATGCATTTTTATCTACTTTTAGTTGCTTCAAAGAAGTTGATGTTAACAATTGACATTCGTTCTCAGGGTTGGAGTTTGGGAAGGTGCTAAGTGGGTAGCGAAAGTACGAGATAGTACATGCTCTTGTTGTTCTCGTACTGTAATCATGAAAACAAGTATGATAGGGGGCCATTTTGGTGAAGGTGGTCGCTATGCTCAGTGCGACGAAACAGCTTATGAATATGCTTTCTTCATGAAAGCTTTTGGAATGTTAAATGAATAAGCAAAATCATTAGGCCAGATGCAGCAAGGTTATTTTTATTAGTCGAAGACTTGTCAAGGAAAAAAGGATGAGTTATTCACTTATTTGTATCCTCCTAGTTAGTGCACAGTCAATACCAAGGTTTTAGAGACGCATGCATGTTTCAACATTTATATTTTGTAGGTAAAGTTTCTGAGCTCTATTTCACTTGATATAAATTGAGTCCCAGCGTATTGATTCTTTTTATATTTTACATGAGAAAAAGGTAATTGTAATATTTTGGGTAAATGCTGTTTTGGGATAGAGAAATGATGAGACTCAAGTGATGTTAGAAACTCATTCTCCTATGACATAATGAAATTTCCATGATTTGATGCTTTTTAGAACTTGAAGCTTTCAAGATCAAAATCTAAAAAGTGCATGCACCTTTACACATTGTTTGGTTCTAGGTAAAGTGAGTGGATAGAAAGTTAGAAGGAAAGAAAATTTGTTGAAATATATGTTTCCACTTTCCAAGAGAATAGAAAGCTAGAAGGAAAAAAATTGTTAGGGATGAATTCCTTGAATTAGTAGGACAAGGGGATCCTCCTTACAATTTAGGTAAGAAATGGAAATAACTTCTTTCTGTGCTCTTTTCATTCATGATAACAGGTCTATTTATAGCCAGTGTGTAAATCTAATGGCTGATACATACTAACTGAATCCCACAATTTTAGGAATGGAAAATCTAGTACGTCTGATAGTGTTAGATATGATCCTAACAAACTTGGAATCTTCTTATTCTTGAGGCATGTTGTTTGCACATAGTGGAGGTTGCTGCACTACACACAATATTCTAGTCACTTGGGCCTGCTTTAAGGCATTGTATATGGGCCTATGTCTGCACCTGTGTTAGAGCCTGTGTCTGTACTTGTGCTAACACCCCCTGGCGCTTGAAAAGACACCTTGTTGTCAAGGTGGTAATCAGAGCAAAGAGTATCCCAAGAAAATGGTGAGCTTAAGAACTCTACAATGGTGGAAAACAGTAAATGAAAAGATAAACATTAGTTACTAGAACTCCTAACAAGAGAATTTCTTCTCCTAACTGTTTATTAACTGCTTTCTCAATGCTTTACTCACTCCTCTACCCTCTCTTTTATTGCAAAGAGATATGAGCATGTCAACTAACATACACATATGTATTTGTAACGTGAAAAGTATTAATATTTACAAACCAATTAAGAAAAGTTTTACAAAGTCTATTCTAGTTACACTTCTATGGTTACATAAAAACATATACTAGTATTGAACAATCAAAGAAGAAGAAAAACTAATGAAAAATGAATACTACCTTTCTATCTAGTGTGCCACTGATTGAATCTGAATGTAAACGAGTCAATGAATCCGTTTAAGAACCTGATATAGGTGTATCTCCAAGAGCAACAAAATAATATAGGTCCAATGAATCCCCAAAGTCCAACACTGAATCCAACTCCTAAACTCAAGTAAAATGTTTCAAAGAAAATTGACTCCTCATCCTCATCCTCAATCTCATTATCAGACAGCAATGATGGCACATTATTGCAGCCATAACAGTAAAGTTGTGTAAACATTTTGGAAATTGGTCTGATATATGATTTTCTGAAAGATCCAATAGTTTGATCTGAGAAAGATAACAAATCTCTGATGGTAAACTTCCAACAAAGTGATTGATACGTAAACTCAAGACAACTAATTGGTGTAGGTTTTCCCCAACCATGAAGGAATTGAACCAGACAATTTATGTTCACCGACATCTAGCATTGTTAAATTGGTCAAATTCTTCATGGAGGAAGGTAGCACCCCAATTAAGCTGTTATTGTGAAGAACCAAAGCCTTCAAATTCACAAGGGTGCCTAAAGATAGTGAAAGAAATTGCAATGTTCTTATGTTCCCAAAGGATGTTGGAATGTCGCCTTGCAGTTGGTTATAAGAGAGATCCAGATATTTAAGAGAGTTCATTTTGTTGCCAAAATTATCAGGAATGGGGCCTTGCAACATGTTATTTGACAGGTGAAGCCTATGAAGATTGATGGTGAAATTGAAAAGCCTATGAACGAGATATCAAGGAAGACGAGAGAAGATAGCATTTTTGTATGGATGCAGATGGTAAAGGAATGTTTCTATCTGAAAGACTACAATTCCGCAGATAAAGCTTTTGACTTTTGGAGCTGAAGTTGAAGATGAAATTATCTTGAGACGCAATTGGTGTCAACAACTTATTGTGAGAGAGGTCAAGGATGAGGAGAGAATCAAAGTTCAAACTTAAAGGTGGCAAAACATAATTCTTACTGATATCCAAATATTTGATACTATTTTGCAACTCAGTCAATAAACTAAGATTGATTGCACCCATCAGATAATGTGTACTAGAACCATGAAGATCAAGCATCTGTACATGGCCTGTTTTATAATTGCATCTAATTCCTTTCCACTTGCAACAATCTCTATTTTTCTCATCATCCCTCCATGTGGAAAGCGTGTCATGATGATCGTGAAGGCCTTGTTAAACTAAGATTTTTTGTTAGAGAGCCTCAAAAAATAAACTTTAATGATTACATGTATATGGAATGTTAAATTAATAGAGATATCTTACATGAACATCTACAGGTTTGATATTATAAGACCATTTAGATTTCAAATTAGACAAATGAGGTGAAAAGTGTTAATACAGATGTCCAAAATAAACAAATTTTCTTTTAAAGATTTGTCATGTATACTTGTATGCCAAACAAAGAAAATGTGAGCAACTGTATATGTTATGTTGTAAGAAAAACATTGCTTTTGAATCTAGTAACCTGTGATTAAAAAATTGAAAACTTAGAAACAGTGTCACCAAACCAATCATTTAAATGCTCATATGTGTTTAAAGACCGAATAATCTAGCAAATATGAAAAAAAAATGAAGAAAAATAAAATAACTGATCCAATAATTTAGAACTATACTTCAATCACATTAGCTATATTTTAAATAAAAAAGTGTATTAACATTGCGAAAAAACCAGTTTGTTTTGCATGACTAAAATTGATTAAAAAATAACAATTAAAGTAATATTTTTACCCCAGTGAAAAGTTTGGTTGTCAAGCACGTCTATGGCAGATAGAATGCCCCTATAAGTGGATTGTGTCAATATTATATTATAGGGTAAATAGCCATTTTGCCTTCTGTCATATAGGCGTTTTTCGAAAAACTCACCTGTAAAAAAAAATTTGCAAAAAAAATTCTAACATTTGAAGATTCTTTCAATTTTGACTTTCATCACATTCAGTTACCAAAAACCTGCCATTTTGACCCCTGCCATTTTGGCAGCGTTTTTATTTTGACCCCTGCCATTTTGGCAGCGTTTTTATTTTGACCCCTGCCATTTTGGCATTTTTGATGACTGGATGTGATGAAAGTCAAAATTGAGAGAATCTTCAAATGTTAGAGTTTTTTTTGTAAGTTTTTTTTTATAGGGGGTTTTTCGAAAAACGCCTATATAGCAGGAGGCAAAATAATTATTAACCCTTTATTATAAATAATATTGAAGTTTGGTTGTCAAGAACATTTATTGCCGATAGAATGCCCCATAAGTTGATTATGTCAATATTATATTATAAATAATATTGAAGTAGTATCTTCGGTTACTTGAACAATGATAATAATGGGAATTTTTACACAAATACCCCTAATTTTGAAAAAAATTCCCAAAATAATTCATGTTTCAAAAAAATTCTCAAACTGTCCCCATTAGGGTTTTGGTTTGAACTGTGTCGCCATTGGAATTTGCGACTTCCCTATAAGGCTATAACCTTGTCGCCAATTGAACTGGAGACAACATTCCAAGTCGCCAGTGCAATTGGCGACATAGTGTAAGGCTATAACCCTGTCGCCAAATGATGTGGAGACAGGGTGTGTGTTGTTTTTTTTAGTTTACGTTGATTTTGTTTGCACAATGACATAAAATTTTCATTAATTTAATAAAATATTACATTAATTAATGTTCGTGACCGGGTGCATTCAACCGGCCACCAGTTCCACATCCCCTAGGGACCCTCACTCATTGCACTCGTTGTACTCGACCCCATTGTCCCCCTTGTTGTTGATTCACGTCGGGTGTTTGAGGAGTCGAAGTCTCAGGAACAGACCGAGATGGTTCCCTTAGGATGTCTTGCATTCCCGTGAAGTCTTGGGGGCTGAAACTGAGCGTGCGACCCATGCCAGGATAGTTTGAGGGGGTGATTGGTGTGCGGGCAAACCGATTGAAGGGAGACATTGGTGTGAAGGATTCGTTGATGAAAGGTTGAAATGGTGTTTGAAAGCCATAAGGATGTTGAGAATGTTGATTGTGTTGGCTAGGGTATGATGTTTGGGCGTTTGGGCTATGAAAAGATGTTTGCCCAATTTGGCTATTATATGATGTACCCTCGTTTTGGCTGTATCTTCACACGAACCCATCCACGTAGCCGATCATGTCTCTCGATACTTCGGATTTTCTCCCCTTCCCCAATGTCTCCCTCCTACCACCGATTCAGCTCTCTCTTAAGTTGATTGATACCTTGTATGTTCCAAAACATCATGTCGATCGGTGGCTTGTCTCGCGAAAAAATAACTTTTCCCCAACGACGCCGATACATCTTCTGAGTAAAACAAAGTTGTGAGAAGAGATGTGGAACAAACTGAGCTTAACACCCCTATTTATAGTGAAAAAATTCAGTTTCTAGGGAGTATCCACTTCAATTGGCGACTCCCTTTTACCATTACTCTATGTCGCCAATTGCACTGGCGACTTGGAATGCTGTCTCCAGTTCAATTGGCGACAAGGTTATAGCCTTATAGGGAAGTCGCCAATTCCAATGGCGACACAGTTCAAACCAAAACCCTAATGGGGGCAGTTTGGGAATTTTTTTGAAACATGGGTTATTTTGGGAATTTTTTCCAAAATTAGGGGTATTTGGGTAAAAAATTCGATAATAATGTTATGAAATTAATTTAAATCGAATGGATTGATGTTAGCGATTGATGTTAGAATCGTGAACGAAATCATTTTTCTTAGAGTTAGAACGCAGAAATATCTAGGATAATTTAGCCATACTCGAGTTTGCATAAGATCGATGAAAACTCGAATGTAGGGAAAAGTATTTGGAATTTTAGTGAAAATGATGTATGTTTTTGTTATGTTTTTCTGAAATTGGAATGAAGTATTTATAGTCATATTGGTGTTGTTTCACGAGGTTGCGACCCTTGGTGAAACCACTTCCTTTTACCAAGAGTTACAAGTTTTTGCCAAAAGTTGCATTGTTTCACCTATAACATTTTTCTTCAAGAGTTGCATACTTTCATTCTGCAATACTTTACGAAGTGTTGGCTATTTCCAAATTCAAACCTAATACAACACTTCACAAGTGTTGCCTATTTCTGAATTCAAAAATTAATCTTCACTTGAATATTTTTCTTGTCATATTGGAACACTCCCATGGGAATTGATTATCCATAATTTCCAACAATCTCCCACTTGTTCTAATAATGACAAGTCTAATTCCAGAAAAAGAGGTATAAAAAATATTAATACAGTTAGGTATCTTTCGATTTAAAACTTAACCTTAGTGAGGACAACGCAAAGTCTAATTAGAATGTTTGGTAACAATGCTTTTAAACCATTAATCCATATGATTAGACTGACGTTACCTTACACACATTCTTTAAGGGTTCTTCCGCTACATATCTCGCCTAACACTTATTTATGGACATATGCTTTCCTGTTTCATGAACTTTTCGTGAGAGAAACTCCAACTCTCACTTTGAGACGACACCATCTTGAAATTCACATAGGTGAAGTTCATATTGTATTCTTTTCCATGAGACACACACCCTAGATATTGAACTTCATTAAGAGTTTAAATAAAAACTCAACCCTCATTTTAAAGGTCAACATTATCACAAAATTTTCGACAAACATCCAAATCAACGACTTGTTGTTACCCATTGAATCTTGAGGTTAATGTTATGTTAATGTAAGATTAGGTTGTTGCCGCTGTCGAAACTCTTACTCAAGGAGTTTCAACCCCATTCCTCTCGAGGCTGTTTTTACTAAGTCTCTGACAAATGACTTAGTAAATGGATCAGCCAAATTATAATTTGATCGCATATGAATGAAATGATTACACCCTTAATTAATTTTCTCATGAAAGAATGTCTAAGTCCTACTTGCCTAGACTTTCTTTTATACACTTTTTGTATGCTCTATGTAAAGTGGCTTGACTACTGCAATGTATCAACATTTGAAACATTGTCTTTAGCTAATGTCAACTAGTCCAACATCATTCATCTTGAATGTGGAAGTTAGAAATCTATTTGTTTCTAAAATTCCATTCATCTCGTTGCTAATGATCAATCATATAATCAACATGGAGACAAATGAATATCACAATATTCTCACACTATTTTGTGTACAAACACTTGCAACAAGAATTAGATGAAGAAGGTTTTTGATAATCATGCATGATGATGCAAGAAGGTTTTTGATAATCATGCATGATAATGCAAGAAGGTTTTTTTAAATGAAGGGAGAGATGGAATTCTGAGCAATTTAAAGTAATATAGTATGAATTACAATGAGTACCTTAGTTATGTTCACTTGTCTCAAATATTCACTTGAATTTCTATGTTCAACCTTCTTGATCAACTTCATCATTGATGTGCATGACACTTTTGAACCTTTTCTTCTTTGATAGTCTTTGCCTTCATCAAACTTGAAATAGATATAAGATATATTCTTCTCAATCTTCCCCTTTTGATGATGGCAAAATATTTGAATTTGTGTTTTGATAATGATTGAAAAGTCTCCCCCTAAGTTGTGTGTCTCCCCCTTACTTGGTGAATCTTGCAATGACAAAGTAAATTTTTTGATGTCATTATTTTGGTTCTTATTTTAATCTATACAAGAATTTGACAAGTTTGCACACCTTTTTTCATTACCAAGAAACACATAACCTTCTGGTTTCTTCATGTAAATCTCCTCATCGAGATCTCCATATTGAAATTTCATTTTGACATCCATTTTATGAACTGTAAGTTCATGAAAAAAGGCTAATTCAAACGATACTCTAATTGTCGTTGTCCTTGCTACTAGTGCATATGTGTTGAAATAATTAACACATTTCTTTTGTCTAAAAACCTTTTGGTTTGACATTATAGAATTCATTTTGTCTTGGATAGTGTCCTTCCAAAAAGAGAAGTCCTTTGAAGCTAATTATTCTCTTTAAGTCTTAAGATCATCTTCCACTTGAAGAATAATAGGAATTTTCCGAACAAAATTCTCACAATCTCCTTCCACATTATAAAGGAAATAAGTCGAGAAATAATTTTGTTCGGTCCTAGATCCTTAGTCGTTCAGACTCTCTTGCTTATCCTTTGTGATAAGTTTCTTAAAGAATACCACTTCTTGAGAAAAATCTATATATTTTACAGTTAGGTGCATAGTCTCTAAAAGTACATTTGATCCCTCGAGGACTCAACTTAATCCTTTTTGAATTCATAAAAATATAATTTGATTGAATAAAAAGGAGACAAAAATAAATTTATATAAGAGTTCATAAACTGAGTAATTTTTTTAACCTGTTATTCTACCTACTAAATATCTAATAAATGAGACAAACTAAATTTATTCATTTTATAATTCAATCGTTACATTTTTTCATTTCGAGTGGCAATAGAGCTTTTCGATAACCACCGGTGCCCAATAGATACATCACTGCCTCAACAAACTTCTGCATTATATTTTACTATTTCAGTGTCTTATATTTATTTGTTTTCTTTGTTTGAAGATAGGAACTAAAATGTGAAATAAAAATAAAAAGATATTTAAATGATAACATAGTTTCTACATTTAGTGCCATTATAAGATCATTTAAAGAAATCCTTATGGTGGACATTTTAAATATTCTAAACAAATAATCCATTACGTAAAAAAGTATCATAACAACATGATGACATCATGACTATGTAAGTCTAAATTTAATATTTTAAACAAATACTCCTCTCAAATTGTTTGTAAGTGCTTATAAGAGAAACATAATAAAAACCGTCAATTCTGTAACATAGAGAATTTACGTATTACTTTTACTATGTGTATTCATATAATCCACAGTGCATGCATATAAATATATATAGTAATGAATTAATTAATTCTAGCAACAGAAAAGAATTAACTCTATGTGAATACTATAATTGTGACTGATATATTAGTTTTGTTTTCTACTAGAATTAACCAGGACAAAAATTTATTAATGCAATTAACACTTCTTTTAAAACTGTATTATTATATGGATTATTCAATGTTGAAATCTATATATGCATATCTTTACGACACCTTAACAATACAATATGATAATATTAATTATTATCAAAAAATTATAATATCAGTAATCTTGCTCTAATATTAATTGTTAGAAAAACCTCATTAAGGATTCTAATATCATAATTTTAACCATGCTTTAAATTTTAAGAGCGAATAATAAAAACGTACTCGAATCGATGATGTTGATTCTTGCCTGGTTCATGAAAGTAATTACTTTGATGTTTGAAACTGAAACCTCCGTAGTCATTTGCAATACTTTTAATATTGTTAGAAAATTAATTTAAACCGAATGGATCAAGACTAGAATCGAGAATGAAATCACTTTTCTTAAAAGTATTTCAAGCACTCTCAAATGCCTTAGAGTTGAAACGCAGAAATATCCAAGATAATTCAACCTATACTCGAGTTTGTATAAGACCGATGAAAATTCAAATGTAGGGAAGAGTATTTGGAATTTTAGTGAAGAAGATGTATGTTTTTTGTTATGTTTTTCTGAATCCGGAATAAAGTATGTATAGGCCATATTGGTGTTGTTTCACAAAATTGTGACCCTTGGTGAAACAACTTCCTTTTACCAAGAGTTACAAGTTTTTGCCAAAAGTTACATTGTTTCGCCTATAACAACATTCTTCAAGAGTTGCATACTTTCATTCTGCAATTCTGCAATACTTCACAAAGTGTTGCCTATTTCCGAATTCAAACCTAATGCAACACTTCACAAGTGTTGCTTATTTCTAAATTCTAAAATTAATCTTAACTTGAATATTTTTCTTGTCATATTAGAACACTCTCATGGGCATTGATTGTACATAATTTCCAACAAATATTTGTATATAGAATAGTCTAATATTGATTATAATATCTAATTAGTTATAAATTTATCATGGTTAATACCTATTCTCCCCACTGTCATATGAGTCATTTTTGAAAAATCCCCCTTTAAAATTTTTTTTGATGAAATCCCTCAACATTTGCAGATTCTCTCACTTTTGATCTTTGTTAGGCCAATTCATCAAAAAAGCTGACGTGACACTATTTTTTTAATAGTTTTTCCATTTAATCTAATTTTCACATGTGTATTTCAGTGTTCTAGAATTCCCCCCTTTTTCTCGCCATCTGAAACAACATCATTAAGATCCCCAAAGCATATAACTCTCTCCCCTCCTTTTCTCACCAAGTCCTGCAGTAATACCCAGGTATTTTTTTTATTGTGCTCCTCTGGGTGACCATATATGCCATTGAAAAACCAGGGCACCACATCTTGATCATCAGCCACAGTACCACTAATATGGTTAGTTGAATAAGATGATATGTCAACCTGAAGGCTCTCTTGCCACAAAAGTATGAGTCCTCCTGCCCTCTCTCGACCTTGTCCCACACCGTCAACACTCAGACAGCAATCAAAACCAGATTTACATTTTATCTTCTGCACTTCCTCCTTTTTGAGCCGCGATTCCATCACGAACATCATGTTGGGATTTTCAATTCGAATGAGCCTAATCAAGGCTCGAACCGCACAGGGACTCCCCAACCCCTTGCAGTTCTAGCTTAAGATTTTCATTGCTTTAGGCGGTGTTGCTTTTCCAACACCACTTCTGGTTCTTTTCCATTTTCGTTCAAAGTTGCATCCTGTAACACCCCAATTCCCATCGCGAATAAATAATACATATATAAATCAGAGTAAAAAAGAAAATTTATTTTTCCGACAGAAAACAGGGATGTCACAATTAAAGAAAGAAAACACAAACCCTGCTCGTTTATTTGATACATAACACAAACTGGGATAACATCAAAGAGAAACTTTTTCCATATAAAAGGAAAGTTCAGTTATGGAATAAAGCGGAAAGATCCATAACGGACTTGTTTTACAAAATAAATTGTTTCATAACGTCAAAATATTCATACAAAAGTATTACAAAATATATCTAACAAAGGTATACATATATAACATAATCGTCCCCCGACTCCCGTGCTACGTATCAGAGCAGACACCAAGACCGACAAAAGAATGGAGAACTAATCTTCACAAAAGCCTCCAAGACACAAACCTGCAATTGCCTCATAGAGTAACAAACCACAGCAGAAGGGTGAGAAATAACAACTAAATCAAGATTGCATAATAATATGCAAAACATATAAATTCACATACATAGTTATTCTCACCACAAACATCACATACCAATACATATAGCACGTCACAGATGCATAACATTTTTTTAATAATCCTACCACATAGCATATATCAACTATACCGACATAATCACATATTCACACATAAAGCACACCATAGTCATAACATATAGAAACACCCCACCACGTCACATATCATATGTTTATGCATAAAACATATTATCCACAACCAATGCATTTATCACATATGCACATCAATTCACCAATTCAAACATAAATCTCAACACATGCTCAATCAATTCACAATTCTCACACATAATCAATCCATTCATGATTTATGCAAATGTACAGAGATTGACACAACGACTCTATGCAATGCATATGCGGTACCATCCATCCATCATTCTCAACACTAGTTCACTCAGGAACTATTGGAATCATCGCTTGTTACTTAGTGTAACTCCCAGTCGGGCAAACGATGTTCCCTGTCGCTTTAGGTCTTCTTTGTATAAGGCTCACGACGTTTATGGATTGCTTTAGGTCCTCTTTGTATAAGGCTCACAATCCGATCGCTTTAGGTCCTCTTTGTATAAGGCTCACGATCGTCTATAATCATCGTTTTAGGTCCTCTTTGTATAAGGCTCACGATGTTATAGCGGATTCCCTTTGGAACCGATTCGTCGCTCACACCCACTAGGGCACACGACATCACAAGATGCATATCATGATGCTTGACACACAAGAACTCATGACAATCAAATGCATCTTCACAATTCAACCATATGAATTATCTCATCATCACTATTCATGCATTAAAAACACTTCAAACAATGCATTTCATCACAAACCACAAACCACAACAATCATGCAATCACAATTACTTCCACAAGGAATTCACACCACAAAGGCTACCCACAACACATCATAACAACCTACATTGATATTCAATCCAACAATGTATTTTACCACACAACAACATCATTAATCATGCATCGAAGTTTAACCCAAAACAATGCATTTACTTGCCATAAGGCCACAAACCATCATCACATCATTTAATCACATGCATTCATATCACATATCAGCACACAAGTCATACGATGTATATCAAAAGCATATTGCATGATAACACATCAAATACACACAATTACGACGATAAAAGTCGACCAAACAACACATTTCCAAATTCCCGACATAATTTAATCGGCCAACAATCTCAAAACCATTTTAATAAGAAAGAACATGTCAAAAGCTTTCCAACGCATCAAACCGCGCCTCAAACCGACTTACGGGTCAAAAGTTATAAAGAAAACAAATTGGGAAAACTGTCATGTTCGCAATGCGAAGCTCCTAGTGAGTCCTTCGCTTCCTCATTCGCAGTGCGAATACCCCAGCGAACCATGGCAGAAAGGAAAATAGCCTACAGTTTCGCAGTGCGAACTCCCAGCGAACCTTCACTGTCCCCTTCGCAGTGCGAATCCCCCAGCGAACCGTGGCAGAAAGGAAAACAAGACAACGTTCGCAGTGCGAAGCTCTGGCGAGCATTCGCTTTCCTATTCGCTGACGTTCGCAGTGCGAACCTGCGAATTCTGGGATTCGCAGCAGCGCTGTTATAGGTCATGATGGGTCCAAATTCATCATTCTCCCACCCCAAACACTTCCAATTCATACTATAACAACCAAAACATGATCCAAACCTAATAACAAGTATTCTACTCACTTTATATCGAATTTCATCCGTGAAAACATCGATTTCTATCAATCGCTCCTAATTTCAATCGATAAGAAAAGTCGTGAAATAACCAAAACAATTACAACAAACAACACATATAGATACACATGCAAGATATAATTGAAACTTCTCACCCTTACCCGATTAATCGCGCTCGAAACGGAGTTATGTCGATTTTGCTATTCTCCTCTTTTCTCTCCTCTTCCTTTCCTTCCCTTCTCTTTCTTTCCTTTTTCTTTCCTTTCTCTCTATTTCTCTCTAATCTCTATTTATATAAAATATCTAAACCCCTAAAAGACTATTTTACCCCTCAGCTCAAATATCTCGCAAACGCTCTCAAAATGTGATAAAACATAAACAACGATGAAAAATAATATATTGTCAAATAAAAGTCAAGAATAAAATAATATAAAACAAAAATAATTAAATCGACTCGATTAAATAAATAAGACAAAACCGGGGCGTTACAATTCTCCCCCACTTAGACATTTTCGTCCTCGAAAATATACTGAGACGAACAACTCCGGACACGACTCTCGTATCCGACTAACAAACTAACATGCCAACAAAAGCACACCACGAATAACACAAACTGACAAACCACCTCACTAACAGCAACTACTACAACGACACGACGACAACTACAACGACAAGATGCAAAGCCCATACAATGCACTTGACGACCAACTCACGACTCAAGGAATACCCAAGTTACGAACACACACAGGTTCACTCTTGAACCATAACACAACAAGATCGTTACCATCATCGTAGGTATCACTCCTCTAATTCCCCACAAGGAATTAGCTACTCGCACTCGAACCATCACCATGGAAACGAGGCAACAACACAACCAAGAACATAAAGTTCCACGACCCAACATCGTTTCAACAACTTCTACACAACCATAATACCAACACCCTTGTCACACAACGATATTACAACATTGCTACGATTTCCCAATCGAACATGTAACCAAACATCCATCTACATAGTAGCCCATGAATAATATTTAAACCTTTCACCTAACACTTCCATTCTGAAATGTCCAATGGTCTCATCACTCCTACATGTTTCCAATGTTTAACCTAAGAACTCTTACAAGTCACACACGCATATACAAAATGTGCCACATCACGCTTCCGCTGCGCACTCTGATTACTCGTAACCATCAAAACTACTAATCTCACGTCCAAAGTCTAACTCTTTCTCATATTCACCAAAAATCACTATTCACTTTTAATATACCCAACCTCACACTCTACTGTGTTATCTCCCACACCAGACACAAGTCTCTGAATTGGTCAAATCATTCCAACTCCCTGACCATCAAAACAGACATATGCAAAGACTATCGACCTAACTCTTCAGGCACAACATTAGCTTTTCCCGAAGGATAATCCAAGCCAAATTCATAACTCGTCACGAATTCCAACATTCCTCGTTCTCTCATACTCTATTCCTTCCGCCCAAACAAGTACTCTAAACTCTTGCGGTTACCAAACACTTCGATCCTAGAACCATAAAGATAATACCTCCAAACATCCAGCACAATACAACCGCAACCAATTCCAAATCTAGAATAGTATAGATCCTTTTATAAATCCTCAATTGTCGTAAAGCATAAGCCACGACTGTACCCTCTTGCACTAACACACAGACTAAACTCATCAAAGACACGTCACAATACCTCACAACCAGATTATTAGGATCACACAGAATCAAAATTGGAGCCATAGACAACTTCTACTTTAGTTCTCTGAAACTTTCCTGACAACGAACATCCAAAACAAACGACTCACCCTTTGCAAGTCAACTGAGATACCAGAAGTATGAACTTAACAAAGTCTTCCATAACCTGCAATAACAACCAACTGAGCCCAAAAGTTTCTAATCTCCTTAACCAACTTCGGAGCCTCTCATTGTAGAACCGCATCTACTTCCGATGGATCCATTAACCATACTCTCATCCGAAATAACGTGTCCCAGAAAACTAACCTTCTTCAACCCAAATTCTCACTCGAATAACTTAGCATAAAAAAAAATCCTTTCTTTTCCATACTTGCAATTCGATTCTCAAACACTCCACCCGTTCTTCCTCTGAGTTCATAACAGATCCAAATATCGTCAATCAAAACCACTACGAACTTATCCAAATAAATATAGAAGATACGTTTCATATACTCCACAAACATTCCTGACGCATTACTAACACCAAATAACATCACTGCCCATTGTAATGCCCAACCAAACACCAAAAGATATAATTCTTAAAGCTTTTGCAAAACTTCTCACTGGGTAACTGGTTACTCACGTACAAGCTTAACCGCGTAAATAATAGCCTAATCCGATGATAAAAAACCTAACCAGTCACATTAAATGGATTAAAGCCTCAACTCACAAAATTCATTATCCTTATTAAACGTTCCAAACAATTGTAATTCCAATCCAACTCAACCAAACTATTCCAATCATCTATTCTTGAAAGTGGACACTTATTCTCAATCGTTACCTTATTCAACTGTCAGTAATCCATACACACTTTCTTCTCGTGACAGTCCAGATTCCATAAATCCCAACATGTAGCAACAACCAACCCAAAAGAACTCTCAAACATTACATCCACACCTAAGGGTTTTCTCAAGATTTCCATTAATGCTCTAACACTCCAAAGACTCCAAACCTCACCAGAACTCTAAGTTTTGCTTTCCATAGCCTCAATACCATTATACACCTCATGCTTGTTATTCCATTCAAACATCATTCCTTTTTGTTACTAACAATACTGGAGCTCTCTAAGACAACACCTTAATGTTCCATCCAAAAACACATATGAAAACCATGCACAACTGACGGCCCATCACTGTGACTTCCTGACAATTTCCAAAACACTATCATCACAAACATGACCAACAACTGCGTCTCACATCCTAAAAATTCTTCTACTTACTTAGCAGATCCAAACCTCAAATCTTCACCTTTACCAAATTTAAGTTCACACTCTACTCTCTGAGAACAACCATTAACGATACCCAATCATTCTCTCTCAATAACTTCCCAACTGGACCAACATACCAAAGCCTCTAATCCGTCTCATCTTCCAGTATTAGAATCTTCATCGACTCAACAAAACAATCCGTAATCATTTTCTTAATTCCAAGCAATTCATTTCACACACTATCAAAGACAGAAAGACACATCTATTCCATCCAACACAATTCCGTCTATTATCAACAAGAGATTAAGGGTGATTAGTTCCTCAATTTGTCAATAGACAGCCGACAATCATGATGGGGCATAAACCGCCTTTACCAAACTATAATAGCATTTCATGCATCTCGTGCACAAAACTGCCTAAGACACAAATCCTTAGTCGACATAAACCTTACTTCCTCATTCCCTCTGGAACCGGGAACCACACTGTCCAAAGAGCACTTACAATCTTGCAATTCACAACACACTGAGCCAACGCTCCAACCTGAAGTAACTTGGAGAAGCACCAACTTCTCCCCTACTTATCTCAATCTAAATCCTACAGACAAGGGATTAAAAACCAGAAAGTACTGACAATGTTTCCCACACATATCACGTACTAAAGAACAAACAACAACGACAGTATTCAACTGTCACACCAACTGACTCAACAACTTGGTCGGACGGACCGACCTGCTCTGATACCACTAATGTAACACCCCAATTCCCATCGCGAATAAATAATACATATATAAATCAGAGTAAATAAAAAATTTATTTTTCCGACAGAAAACAGGGATGTCACAATTAAAGAAAGAAAACACAAACCCTGCTCGTTTATTTGATACATAACACAAACTGGGATAACATCAAAGATAAACTTTTTCCATATAAAAGGAAAGTTCAGTTATGGAATAAAGCGGAAAGATCCATAACGGACTTGTTTTACAAAATAAATTGTTTCATAACGTCAAAATATTCATACAAAAGTATTACAAAATATATCTAACAAAGGTATACATATATAACATAATCGTCCCCCGACTCCCGTGCTACGTATCAGAGCAGACACCAAGACCGACAAAAGAATGGAGAACTAATCTTCACAAAAGCCTCCAAGACACAAATCTGCAATTGCCTCATAGAGCAACAAACCACAGCAGAAGGGTGAGAAATAACAACTAAATCAAGATTGCATAATAATATGCAAAACATATAAATTCACATACATAGTTATTCTCACCACAAACATCACATACCAATACATATAGCACGTCACAGATGCATAACATTTTTCTAATAATCCTACCACATAGCATATATCAACTATACCGACATAATCACATATTCACACATAAAGCACACCATAGTCATAACATATGGAAACACCCCACCACGTCACATATCATATGTTTATGCATAAAACATATTATCCACAACCAATGCATTTATCACATATGCACATCAATTCACCAATTCAAACATAAATCTCAACACATGCTCAATCAATTCACAATTCTCACACATAATCAATCCATTCATTATTTATGCAAATGCACAGAGACCGACACAACGACTCTATGCAATGCATATGCGGTACCATCCATCCATCATTCTCAACCCTAGTTCACTCAGGAACTATTGGAATCATCGCTTGTTACTTAGTGTAACTCCCTGTCGGGCAAACGATGTTCCCCGTCGCTTTAGGTCCTCTTTTTATAAGGCTCACGACGTTTATGTGCTTTAGGTCCTCTTTGTATAAGGCTCACAATCCGATCGCTTTAGGTCCTCTTTGTATAAGGCTCACGATCGTCTATAATCATCGCTTTAGGTCTTCTTTGTATAAGGCTCACGATGTTATAGCGGATTCCCTCTGGAACCGATTCGTCGCTCACACCCACTAGGGCACACGACATCACAAGATGCATATCATGATGCTTGACACACAAGAACTCATGACAATCAAATGCATCTTCACAATTCAACCATATGAATTATCTCATCATCACTATTCATGCATTAAAAACACTTCAAACAATGCATTTCATCACAAACCACAAACCACAAACCACAACAATCATGCAATCACAATTACTTCCACAAGGAATTCACACCACAAAGGCTACCCACAACACATCATAACAACCTACATTGATATTCAATCCAGCAATGTATTTTACCACACAACAACATCATTAATCATGCATCGAAGTTTAACCTAAAACAATGCATTTACTTGCCATAAGGCCACAAACCATCATCACATCATTTAATCACAAGCATTCATATCACATATCAGCACACAAGTCATACGATGTATATCAAAAGCATATTGCATGATAACACATCAAATACACACAGTTACGACGGTAAAAGTCAACCAAACGACACATTTCCAAATTCCCGAGATAATTTAATCGGCCAACAATCTCAAAACCATTTTAATAAGAAAGAACATGTCAAAAGCTTTCCAACGCATTAAACCGCGCCTCAAACCGACTTACGGGTCAAAAGTTATAAAGAAAACAAATTGGGAAAACTGTCATGTTCGCAATGCGAAGCTCCTAGCGAGTCCTTCGCTTCCTCATTCGCAGTACGAATACCCCAGCGAACCATGGCAGAAAGGAAAATAGCCTACAGTTTCGTAGTGCGAACTCCCAGCGAACCTTCACTGTCCCCTTCGCAGTGCGAATCCCCCACGAACCGTGCCAGAAAGAAAAACAACACAATGTTCGCAGTGCGAAGTTCTGGCGAGCATTCTCTTTCCTATTCGCTGACGTTCGCAGTGCGAACCTGCGAATTCTGGGATTCGCAGCAGCGCTGTTATAGGTCATGATGGGTCCAAATTCATCATTCTCCCACCCCAAACACTTCCAATTCATACTATAACAACCAAAACATGATCCAAACATAATAACAAGTATTCTACTCAGTTTATATCGAATTTCATCCATGAAAACATTGATTTCTATCAATCGCTCCCAATTTCAATCGATAAGAAAAGTCGTGAAATAACCAAAATAATTACAACAAATAACACATATACATACACAAGCAAGATATAATTGAAACTTATCACCCTTACCCGATTAATCGCGCTCGAAACGGAGTTATGTCGATTTTGCTCTTCTCCTCTTTTCTCTCCTATTCCTTTCCTTCCCTTCTCTTTCTTTCCTTTATCTTTCCTTTCTCTCTATTTCTCTCTAATCTCGATTTATATAAAATATCTAAACCCCTAAAAGACTATTTTACCCCTCAGCTCAAATATCTCGCAAACGCTCTCAAAATGCGATAAAACATAAACAACGATGAAAAATAATATATTGTCAAATAAAAGTCAAGAATAAAATAATATAAAACAAAAATAATTAAATCGACTCGATTAAATAAATAAGACAAAACCGGGGCGTTACACATCCTGTCCCTTTAGCTTTTTCTCTCCCATGCCACATGTTTCCACAGTCCCGTAACATCAACTAGGTTACGCATTCCACATTCAACCTCCACCTGTTTTGGCGTACTTGGTTTCGATTTCCTTGTACTTTGCCTCCTCGTTCATTTCCTTCTCTTACCAGTGCCTGCTTTTGACTTAGCTTTTTAACCATTACTAATGTTAGAAATATCTACTGCCCCCAAGGACTCCGCCATAGCTTCTATCTCCAAGATCGCCTTTCCTTTAGGTTGAGCTACTGCTAGTTGTTGTTGTTGTTCTTTTGGTAATGGTTCGAGGCTTTGACTTTCGTGGATACAGTCTCCTCTTTGCTCAACTTCCCCATCATCCCCTTCTTTTCCTTTACCTTTAACTTCAAGTCTACTCTGCCCTGATGAAGTGTTAAATAAACTTCTACTGCACGAACTAGAATTTGAGTCTTTCATCTTCAGTTCCTCTTGAGTCCTTGGTAGTGGCGAAGCTCGCAACCATGTCTGAATGATAGATCCTGTTCGTCCAGATCTTCGAATCCCTCTTCACTGAGATCTCCAACCGCCTCATAATCTTTAAGCTAATGACCCACTCTTCCACAAATGAAACAAAAAGTAGGAAGAGTTCATATTTAAAATGTACTCGTAGATTTTTTTTCTTTGAAACGCACCACAGTCCCCCTCTTCAGCGGCTTTTTGAGATTTATTCTCACTTTGACTCTTAATAATCTCTCATTTCTATGAGCTTCTTTCGTATCCATTTCCTCAAATTCGCCTAAGATTCCTCCCTATTTTTTTGCCATGGCTTCTGAGCGAAGTATAAGAGGAAGTTCGTAAATACGCACCCAGAAGTACCCATAATGCATATTCAACTCTGATGGTTGCTCTTAACCTAAAATACGACTTAGAATTAGTATGTTTCTATCAAAACTCCATGGCCCATTCTTTAGGACATCTTCCATATCTCTCTTTGTAGCAAACCGGAAGAGGAAAAGGTTTTTGTTCAGCTCTTGGACTTCAACTGGGTTTCTGAGTTTCCACGCCTCTGTCATTGTACTAATAAAAGCTCTTGTGTTGAAGCTGTTGTCTGTCCATAATTTTTTGGCAAGGGTACGTTGGAAGATTTTCCCTTCGCAAACTTCTTTGACCTCCGCTGTAATACCTTCTTCTTCTTCCTTAGATAACTGGATGCTTTTCCATTTGTCCATTATCGGTCACCTGCCTGTAAAATGAAGTGAACTAACTGGGAATGAAAGGAAAATAAAACGTTGGGAGACTAGAGAGAATGTAGAAGACAAACGGTAAAAAACCTCCAAAGAGAATGAGAGGAAAATCCACTAAGGCGGAAAAACCAGAAGAAAATTGGGAGAGGCTTCCTAACCCTAGAAAGAGGATAAGAAAGGAAAAGTCACGATAAGTTTTTAGAGTGAAGTTAGAGACTCTTTCTCTAGAAACACATGGGTTGTATTCTATGTTTATTGTATTTTTTTAATTTGTGATTACATTTAACATTAAAAAGTAAGTTGTAAATCTCATGCACGATTTGTATTCCATGATTATGTTCTAGATGTACGACTTTCCTTTGATTAGTAATTGTTTTAAAATCTACGCTACTTTTGTAATTAGTATTCCAGTTTGCACTCTAAAGGTTATAAAAGCCATCAATTTGCGTTTAGTTTTCTTTTCGACACAAATTAACTCTTTTTTTCCCAAAAAATTAACTCATTTGGTCAAGAACTTTATGTTTATTTTTCTTGTACTATTAGTTAATGGCTTCCACAAACTCCTTGCTGATAACTTTTGCCCATATTTGATAGATTTGACTCTTTGCTTACTTATCAGAACATGACCTATAAATTTATTAGAGCTTACGTTGACAAGATCTACAAGCAATAACAATGATAGGGAATGAAGAATGCATTAGAGGTTACTAGAAGGGTGACCAACCTTAGGTTTGTGTCACTAGGTATTTCTACATGTATATCTCTTGTGATGTTGTGTAGTCTTTTTTATTTGTTTTAATGTTTCTTTTCAGGTTATTAGGGTTATACCTTATAGTGCAGTCCAACTCTTTGCTTATGAAATTTATAAGGTTAATCACTAACTATCTTTCACGAGTTTCTTATACCAAACATTGCATGCTCAGGTCTAAGTTATACTCTTGGATTTACAGAAAATATTCCAGGGAAAAAATAGAGAGCTCTCTGTGTTGGAAATAGTTACAGCAGGTGCTTTTGCAGGCATGGCATCAACTTTTGTAAGTAGTTCATTGTGAGACCTATCCTTATATGAAATGTTTATGTTTCCCATTAAAAGGTATAATGCTTGTGTTAACTCTTTTGAGCAATTATTTTCTTTTTGTAAAGTAACTCTTTCTATTTATCTCATACCTCAAATGTCAATATATCTTTCTTTGTTTATATCCATGTAGATAACTTATCCATTAGATGTCCTGAGATTACAATTAGCTGTTGAACCTGGGTGTCGAACAATGACAGAGGTATGAGATTTGGCCTATTTAAGCTTTTTCCTTAGACCTCCTTGATATAATGAAGAAAATTGTGGCTTTTCTAGGTTGCCTTGAGCATGACAGGAGAGGAAGGTCTTGCATCTTTCTTTTATGGCCTTGGGTCATCTCTTATCGGAATAACTCCATATATTGCAGTTAACTTTTGTGTTTTTGACTTGTGAGTTCATTAGTAATATCTTTATCTTTTAAGTACATTAGAGTTTGGATGTTGACATCGAAAATTAAAAAATCCTAACCTTGTATGGGTAATAGACTAAAGAAGTCGTTGCCAGAGAAATATCAAAAGAAAACTGAAGCATCTCTAATCACCACAGTACTTTCAGCGTCTCTTGCCACATTTACATGCTATCCTCTGGACACAGTTCGAAGACAGATGCAACTGAATGGATCACCTTATAAGACAGTATAAGATGCCATTTCAGGTTAGTTGGGATTGCTCAGCATTTCTTTTTAGCATCATCATTTTAAAGTCATGGACAATCTTATATACTCTCTCCGTACCAATTTATAAGCAAAAAAACACTCATTGTTATTGTTTAAAAAAACATTAAATTTATTTCATTTAATTATTTTATTCTAAAAAAATTCATATTTTCCAAGATAAAATTTAATGCAAAGTGCATTTAATTTGATTTCTTTTTCATTTTTTCCATAAACAACAACCAATCGAAATTGTTTTTACATCTTCCCATAAGACGTATTTAAAAAAAACATAAAATATTAGATTTTTGCTTATAACTTGATACGGAGTGGTATTATTTGTGCACATATTAATAGTTTAACTAGATGGTAACCCGTACGTTGCGCGAACGTTTGAACATTTTTTTAATCCACTTTATATTTATTTGAATATTGTAATTGATAATATTTTGTTGTTTTCATAAAATATAGAGATATTTAATTTAAATATTTTTAATTGTTTTGTATATGTTTTATATTGTACAATGGTATTGAGTTAGTTTAAAGTTTTTATTTAAATAAAAAATGAAATTATAAAATTATTTTGAAATTATTCAATTATTTTTGGACTAAAATATGTTAAATGTTTTGAATTTTATGGCAATTTTTTTTTAGTTTAAAGTAAGTTTGTTATTTGTAGGTATTAGAAATATTTCATGTTAATGAGGAAGTGTATACCGTGTTTTTAAATTATACATTAGAATTTTATAATTTTAAAACTTTGAAAAATAAATCAAGTTAATTATAAAAGTTGATCAAATAACATGATGGTTTGCTATTAAAAATTTTAATCACATGATTTTTTTTAATATTTAGAAACCAAAATATTACCATTTTATGATTTTTTTATTAATTTGTAAATATAGTTCAAATTAGTTACAAAAATTGATCAACTAATAAAATTATTGTAGTTATTAAATTTTGTAAGAATTTTATGTATTTAATATTATTTTTTTGTTAGCGATCAATTTTTTATTTTTATTTTTAAATGATCGGTTTATTTTTGTGTAAATATTTTTTAATTTAACAAATTAGTGTAGTTATTATATTTTTAGATAAATATTAGACTCTAAAAACAAAAGAAATAGTGTAGTTATTAACAAAATCGCGTAGTTATTATTTTTTTTAGGTGTATGATAAAAAGATTGAATTTTTTAATGAGTGATAATTGTGTTTAGTTGGGATTAACTATTCTAAAATATATAATAATAAGATTTTTGTTACATATGATTTTTGGATTAAAATTTTAAGTATAATTGTATTTTATTAATTTCTAAATAAAACTTAAATTAATTATAAAAGTTGATCAATCAATAAAATTATTGTAATTATTAAATTTTGTAAGAATTTTAAATATTTAATATTTATTTTAGTCATCAGTTTTTTTAATTTTACTTTTGTATGATCGTTTCTTTTTGTGATGTTTTGTAATTTAATAAAATAGAGTATTTATTATATTTTTTTTATAGTAGACTTTATAAAAATAGAATATAGTAGTTATTAACAAAATTGTGTAGTTACTATTATTTTGAGATGTAAGATGAAAAAACTGAATTATATAAAGAGTGATAATTGTGTTTAATTGTAATTAACTCTTGTGAGATATTTAATAATAAGATTTTTGTAATATATAATTTTTGAAATACAAATTGAAGTATAATTGTGTAAATTTTTGAAAGATTTAATTCTAAAGTTGACACATCAGATTTTAATTGATGTGACAAATATAATCTAATCACGTGTCTTAATAGCACTCACATCGACGGATGCTACACAAAGCTCAACAAATTTGTGTCAGGAAATTCAGAATTTTTACTATGTTATTTTTGCAATATTTTTCAACCGGTGTTTTGCAGGGTACCGTAGTAAAACAAGCCAACTACACAATTTTAAAACAATAAATTTAATCACTTCCTTCTATATATACTCAAATAATTTTTTTTAAACAACTCTTTTTGAAATAATATGTATAACAACTCTTTTTTAACGGTAACTCTTCCTTCTATATATACTTAAAATTTATTTAAAAAATTTTATCTAAACATTTTTTTTTCAATAAACCCTGACTACCATAATTCTTGGTTCAATTTTATACAAAATGGTGGCAATCTTCTTTGCATCCTATATCTACAAAACACCTCGTCCATTAAAAATGTATCTCATAATCCAAATTCACACCATAATCCAAATCCACAAAATAACCCACACTTTAGAAATTATCCATATCATACAACACATTCTCCATATCAACATTTTTCATTTTAGACAACTAATCTCATTATGCCTCGTGAAGTTGATATTGATACTAGTTGATATGTTGTTTTCTTTTGATATAATTGAATTAATTTGTTTAAATTATATACTTATATACTAATGTAAAATATAAATTTACAATATTCTTTGGTTGTAAGTACATACTGATGGAGAATAGTTGAAGATTAATTGCTTCTGTCTTCAAATATAAATGTCGTATTAAATTTTTGTTTGATGCAGGTATTGTGGTATGGGATGGAGTTATTGGTTTGTATAGGAGATTCGTACCTAATGTCTTAAAAAACCTACCAAACAGCAGGTATTTGTTGGTGGTTGATACATAAATAACATCTTGTGACGATCAGTAAATTTGCTGAAAGATAGTGGATAACATCCCTTTCGAAATTGATTTTTTGTTTAAGATCACAGATTTATTTTAATTTGAAGTAGATTGTGACTATTTTTGCAGCATCAGGCTTACCACATATGATATTGTCAAACGGTTAATTGCAGGTAGTGAGAAAGCGTTTCAAACAATTGCTGAGGAAAACCGCAACAAAATAAAGAAACATCCATAGGCTATGAAGGTGAACTTAGGGTTCATATTGATTTAACCATATTTTCATGTGAACATTTTTTTTTTTTGCAGAGTAAATGCTGCAATAAAATTATCCATTATTTGTGGGAATTGCTTTAGCCATACGGCTAAAGTGGTATATCTTTAGAAGGGCGTGTAAATTTTGTAGGACAGAAATTTGTTCTAGGTGCACTTTATTGATCTATTCTTTTCCTCAATGTAATTTAGCTGTAATTTATTCATTAGATAAATTTGAAGGTTTACTAAATGACATGGGACAACTGATAAGTATGATTATCTCATTATAGGTTTCATCCTTAGTAGAAAAACAAGGAAATTTAGGGATATGATTTTTATGTATTTAATGAATATCTAACAAATAAATGAGTACAGCTGTAATCGGCCCGGCATGCTAGATCGATCAAGTATGAAAACAATTATGTCTTAGAAAACAAGTGATAACCTGTGTGTGCTGATAAAGAATGTGTGTTAGATTGTGTACTAGGTCGCTTTCGTTAACACGTTTTGTCGTACTGTCAAAATTATGCAATGCAGTCTCGTTTTGACGACGTCTCCAAGATAAAATAATCTGTTTAAAAATATGATTGCCATTTGCACTGTAATAAAAATCGTTCGTAGATATACATCTTTAGATGGTCTTTTGAACCACACGTATCTGAAAATAATCTCAGTCGTTGAATCTCGTCTCCTACGAAAAGAAAAAGATGGAGTGGCATGAAGAGAAGTACGAGCCCCAGAAGTAAACGGCTCTGAAGCATGAGGAGAAGATGCTGCTAAAAAAAATTAATTATAAAAGTTGATCAAATAATATAATGATTTGCTATTAAAAAATTTAATCACATGATTTTTTTTTTAATATTTAGAAACCAAAATATTTCTATTTTATGATTTTTTTTATTTTATTAATTTGTAAATAAAGTTCAAATTAGTTACAAAAATTGATCAACTAATAAAATTATCGCAGTCATTAAATTTTGTAAGAGTTGTATGTATTTAATATTATTTTTTATTAGCTATCAATTTTTTTTTATTTTTAAATAATCGATTTATTTTTGCGCTAAATATTTTTTAATTTTACAAAATAGTGTAATTATTATATTTTTAGATATTATACTCTAAAAACAGAAGAAATAGTGTAGTTATTAACAAAATAGCATAGTTATTATTATTTTTAGATGTAAGGTAAAAAAATTGAATTTTATAAAGAGTGATAGTTGTGATTAACTCTTCTATAATATATAATAATAAGATTTTTGTAACATATGAGTTTTGGATTAAAATTTTAAGTGCAATTGTATTTTATTAATTCCTAAATAAAATTTAAATTAATTATGAAAATTGATCAACTAATAAAATTATTGTAATAATTAAATTTTATAAAATTTTAAATATTAAATATTTTTTTTGTTAATCATCAATTTTTTATTTTTATTTTTGAATGATCGTTTCTTTTTGTTATGTTTTGTAATTTAATAAAATAGAGTATCTATTATATTTTTTTATACTAGATTTTATAAAAATAGAATAGTGTAGTTAATAACAAAATTATGTACTTTATATTATTTTGAGATGTAGGGTGAAAAAACTGAATTATATAAATAATGATAATAGTGTTTAATTGTAATTAACTCTTGTGAGATATTTAATAATAAGATTTTTGTAACATATAATTTTTGGAATAGAAATTTAAGTACAATTGTGTAAATTTGTTGAAAGATTCAATTCTAAAAAAAATACATCAAATTTTAATTGATGTGACAAATATAATCTACGTGGCATATCATAGTTCGTAACATAATCCGATACATTAAATTTAAGATATTATGTTAGTTAGAAATTATAAGATTAATTAATTTCTTTTATTGGTGCAAAAATTGCAAGTTGTAAGCACATACTGATGGAGAATAGTTGAAGATTAAACGCTTCTGTCTTCAAATATAAATGTCGTATTAAATTTTTTATTGATGCAGGTATTGTGGTAGGGAATGGAGTTAATGCTTCTGTCTTCAAATATAGCTCTCGTATTAAATTTATTCATTATTTGTGGGAATTGGTTTAGCCATACTGCTAAAATGATACACGCTCTGGTTACTATTATAAGTAATAAAAAACGTTTTAAGTTCATTGAGTAATTGATGTAACTGATATATAATATTGTCCAGATATATTATTTATTCAATGAATCTAAAAAAGTTTTTGTTGTTTATAATAGTGATCTGAGGGTGTACTCCCTCCGTCCTAAAATATAAGAGAAAAACTCAAAAACACACTTATTAAGAAAAGTAAAAAATATAATAGTTTGACTAAGATTTTGTTGAAAAAATTTGTTTTAAAAGATGTAAAAACAATTCTAATTGGTTGTTGTTTATAGAAAAGATGAGAGAGAAAACAAATTAAATGCAACTTGCATTTAATTTTACTTTGACAATGTTGAAAGTTAATTTTTTCTCTTATATTTTGGGACAAGAAAAATACATTTTTTTCTCTTATATTTTAAGACGAAGGGAGTATATTTTTAGAAGGGCGTGTAAATTTTGTAGGACAGAAATTTGTTCTAGGTGCACTTTATTGCTCTATTCTTTTCCTCAATGTAATTTAGCTGTAATTTATTCATTAGATAAACTTGAAGGTTTACTAAATGACATGGGTCAACTGATAAGTATGATTATCTCATTATAGGTTTCATCCCTAGTAGAAAAACAAGGAAATTTAGGGATATGATTTTTATTTATTTAATGAATATCTAACAAATAAATGAGTACAGCTGTAATCGGTCCGGCATGCTAGATCGATCAAGTATGAAAACAATTCCATTTGGTTCGATCAATTCTATTTGGTTCTTCTCGTGTTGGATTATTTGGAGGTCAAGGAATAACATCATTTTTAACGACGGATTTTGTGATATCAATGCCATTTTTAGTGCTATTGTAGGTACTTCTTGGTATTGGATGGTTCTTGGCAATCGTACTAGGCGGAAGTGCAGCCTTTACGACTAGACCAAATTCCCGTTTGACTTTTTATAGTGGCTCTGTCTTTGTTGGTGGTGGTGCTGTCGGGTGTTTCTTTGTGTTCTTTGTTTTTTTCGTATTGTCAGATTGTTTGTACTATCCTTGTATTGTATGGTTGTTTTCTTAATTTCTTATTAATGAAAGTGCTTATAAAAAAAAAAGTATGAAAACAATTATGTCATAGAAAACAAGTGATAAACTGTGTGTGCTGATAAAGAATGTGTGTTAGATTGTGTACTAGGTCGCTTTCGTTAACACGTTTTGTCGTACTGTCAAAATTATGCAATGCAGTTTCGTTTTGACGACGTCTCCAAGATAAAATAGTCTGTTTAAAAATATGATTGCCACTTGCACTGTAATAAAAATCGTTCGTAGATATACATCTTTAGATAGTCTTTTGAACCACACGTATCTGAAAATAATCTCAGTCGTTGATGGTGCGAGAAACCACTCGTAAATCAGAAAAGAAAAATTTAGATGAAGAGAATGAGAGTGAGAAGAGAGATTTCGATATGTTCAGAATCTGGAGTGTGTTTCAACTGATACAAGAGATACTAGGTATAGTCAAGGATCTGATATGATGGGGAGAAAACGTGGGAGGAAGAAGTGGAGGAAAACGTGGGAGAGTGGAACTGGCTTAGTCTAAAGAGTCGTTATGCATTGCTGAAGCAGTAAAGCGGCAAGCAACAAAAAGATTTGAAAGTATTTTTCCGGGAATTTATCGTGTCCACAGAGATCGGTGATATTGAACTGTCGTTCGACAATTTAAATGTTATTGAGTTTGGATTTAAATGGCTTTAAAGTAAATGCAGAAAAGTAAACATTAACACAAAAAGAATTCATTAATCAGAGAGAAGAAACTTATCCGGCATGCACATAATCGACTCCTCACAAACTTAAACTTACCGACCAATTATACTCAACCTAAAATACTCCTCAATATCATCCAGCATCGCTCACAACAGTGTCCATCTCTCACATACTGAGCTGAGAGAACAACTGTGTTATCCTCGTCGACACTCTCACACTCGACTCAAGATACGGAGGCATTAAGTTCCGACACCCATAAAGATTGTTAGCTCTAAATCTATCTCTAGCATCCAGAAACTAACAGATAATAATTCCTAATCAAAGTTTGCGATGTTTATCTCTAACACAATCTAAACCCCGAGCATAAAGCAAAAATCAAGGACATTCACCGATAAAGATTTGTAAAGCGGATTTTATACAACGCCATGGGCGACAAATATACATGAGTTCAAAGTAAATACACATACAACAACCCAACAAAGAAGAAATACACAAAGAAGAAAAGAAATAAACCAAACATCTCGCGGATTGTCAGAGCCGATTGATGAGAAATCCACTCCGGATCCTCCGTGTGCAAGCTTCAATGTTGTTTTCTAAGCTAATCTACTGAAAAATGAAGTTTGATGGAGTGGGAACAAAAAATACCTAAACCATCCTCTAAAAATTGTGTTTTTATGCCTTATATGGTGTTTTTGTCCGTCAAAATTTGCCTGGCGAAATTCTGGTTCGCCTGGCGAAGTTAGGCGGCTTATTCTGCACTTTTTTCACGCTTCTGGATTGTCTGGCTAGCCACAGCTTCGCATAGCAAGCCTGGGGCGAGAGCTGTCATGACAGCAAAAATCCTGCACTGTTCCAGCCATAAATTTTGAACCGTAACTCCGTTTTTCGCCCGGTTTGAAGCGTTGGAAAACTTATTCAATGCTCTTTATGAATATGACAAGATATCCTTGCTTGAATACCTACAAAAATAAATAGAAAACAATTAAACTCAATGATATTTACGCAATTACGCAATATATACACTATAACGGAAAGTAAACGTATTTACAAATAAAGTAGAGTTTATTCGTACGATATTAACAAAAAGTATTGATAAGTGCAACAAAACTTATATACAAAAATAGCTACAATTTGCACTTATCATGCATTTGGTCAGCAAGGAAACGGGGAGACTTGGTTGACAAACTGTTAATTAATTAATAATAATTAATTAATTCGAAATTTCTATTATGACACACCACTATTAATTAATAATAATTAATTAATTCACATTACACACAATTAATAAATTAATTAATATTAAATAATTTTTCGGGTAACAAAAGAATTGGATCAAGCCTCAAGCCCAAGTCCGGAACGAGTCGAGTCGAGTCGAGCCGACCGGACGGACATCAGCGGCGGCGCGCCCTTTTGTTTTGTTTCGAGGTGGTGTGTTCTCACCCAACCACAAAATTGGGTACCCCTTGGGGCCCAACCCAATTTATCCACTTGTAAATATAAACACTATTAAAGTGTGTTCTCCCTTCTATGTGGGACTTTAATGAATCTTTTCAAATTCACTAACACTCTACCTCATACTTGTGCTTATTTATTGCTAACTTAATACAACTAACTTCTTCCAAGTCCCCACTCCAAGATATCGTCATTCCAATCATTCCAACAACCCCACACTTGAATTTAAAAGGTGATTTTAGAATAAACATCAAACATTTCTAAGATTGTGTATAAGCAAAGGTGTCTACGACTTGGACCTCTGCATAGCAGGTATGATTCCGATTCAATAAGAGTGACATCATTGTCTTGAACTCTATCTCAGACATCAAACCCGCACACAACCTTTTCTTAAGGTGTATTCTATTATTCCGTGCTTTAATGGCCCTGCACGTGTATCCTAGTCTAGTGAAGGCTCTAGGAATTTTGCCTCAAAATTCCATAGGAACCGACCTAAGTTCCACAATCACAAAGGTTAATTCATCAAAAGTACTCATGTAGCCTAGGTACTCCCTCATACAAAGTATAAATCTCATTAAGAGTTTTTATTATCTCATCCTCTTATTACTTCAGGATCCATGCTTCAATTTCATGATCATCTCATATTGCTCATGACTTGTTATTACCCATTGAACCTATTTCTTGGGATCTCCAGTCATCTAGGTCGGGTTACCATCATGAGAAACCCATTTCTTTATAGGCATTAGTCCCATCTTCTTGGATGTATTATGGACTTTCTCTCTAGCTAATCCTTTCGTCAAAGGATCTGTTAAGTTTTCATCAGTGCGTACATGATCCTCTCTTAAGGGTCCTTTAGAGATACAATCTCTAACAGTGTTGTGTTTTCTTCTAATTTGACGTCTTTTACCATTATAATAACGGTACTCAATTTTTGCAATAGCCACGATACTATCGCAGTGGATCAACATAACTGGCATAGGTTTCTCCCACAGAGGGATCTCTGCTAGCAAGCATCTTAACCAACTTGCTTCTTCACTAGTTGTGGCTAGTGCTATCATCTCAGACTCCATTGTGGAATGAGTTAGAATAGTCTGTTTCTTTGATTTCCAAGATACAACTTCTCCATCTATACTATATATATAGCCACTAGTAGCTTTGTAATCATTCGATAAGGTATTTCAATCTGCATCATTGTATCCTTCCAGTACAACAGGAAATTTCTGGTAATGTAGGCTGAGATCCATGGTTCTTTTTAGGTACCTCATGACTCGCTCAATAGTTTTCCAGTGCTCGTTACTCGGTCTACTCGTAAACCTGCACAACAATCCTACGACATATGCAATGTCGGGTCTAGTACAATCAGTGGCATACTTAAGACTGCGAATGATGCTCATATATTTTGTTTGCCTGACACTTTCACCAGTGTTCTTAAATAGTTTCACACCTGGATCATATGGTGTGCACGCAGGTTTACAGTCAAAGTATTTATATTTCTTTAAGATCTTCTCCACATAGTGTGATTGATCCAAAGAAATTCCTTATTTGGATCTTGTGATCTAGATACCTAATAGTGGGCGTAGACTATTTCACAAAATGGATAAAAGCGGGAGCTCTAGCCAAAATAACTGCCCTCAACATCCTGCGTTTCTACAAACGAAACATCCTTGCACGCTTCGGTATACCCCAAGCTATAGTAACAGACAATGGGACGCAATTCACGGACAGGAAGTTCCAAGACTTCCTCGCCCAACTGGGAATGAAGCAGTACTTCGCATCCGTAGAGCACCCTCAAACAAACGGGCAGGCTGAAGCAGCTAACCGAGTCATCCTTCGAGGCCTCAAGCGAAGGCTGGACTAAACAAAGAAGGCATGGGTCGAGGAACTGCACAACATATTATGGGCATTACCGCATAACTCCACACTCGACGACCGGGGAAACACCTTTCCGTCTAGCATACGGGACCGAGGCTGTAATTCCCGTCGAAGTCCACTGCCCTCTAGGCAGACAGAGTCGCCCCTAGACGAGGAGATGAACGGCGAGTCATTGAGAGAAGAACTCGACCTCGTCGAGGAAATCCGAACCGGGGAAGCCCTCCGCGAAGCCTCACTGAAACAAAAAATTACCATCAGGCACAACGCCAAGGTGATACGACGAGTGTTCGACGTGGGAAGCCTTGTCCTAAGAAGAAACCACAAAGACTCTTGCGAAGGCAAACTAGCACCCAACTGGGAAGGACCCTATCGCGTCCGAGCAAAAACGGAAAATGGGGCCTACTACCTAGAACATCTCACCGGGGAAGAACTTACACGACCATGAAACGCTGAAAAGCTAAAACAATACTACAGTTAAATTCTTAGTTCGACCCGTCGCAACGACGAACGTCAGCTACCGACCACTATGCACGTCTAGGTACAAGTGTCGCATACGAATAAAGCAGAACCTCGCTCAGTAACGAGCCGGGTAACTGCTCGACAGCGGTCCTCGATCAAGCATCGTTGTCGTCAAAGTACCATGACTGGCAGAACCCCAGCTCGCGATGGGACGTTCATGCCGGGAACTCAAGCCTCAAACGCGACCTGAGCTCCGCACCCCCGCCAGGATATTCCCCGGCCGTTAGACCAGTTCCCCTCACTGCCGAACACATCTATAACAATCCCCCTAAAATATTTGTGCAAGTCAAATACTCCCAATCACGGGCAGATACACATTCACAACAAGCATGAGTACAACACTTAGCAAAAAATAAAAGCAAGTAAATTCATGCAGATAACAAAATCGAACATATAATAACTTAACATAATAAGTGGCCACAAGGACCACGATTGTACTGAGTTACATCAAACATGGCCCCCCAAAAATAAATTACAACAATATTCGGCACGCAGGCCGGACAGATTACAACAACATCAAAAACACAAACTCCTCACTCATCCACATGCTCGGCAGGCTCGGACTGAGGCCCTTGGTCCTCCGCGGGCTGATCCTCGTTATTCCCTTCAAGGAGAGCATCCGGCATGACGATCCGGCTATCCTCAACGTGCGGCAGATAGTGGGTGCCCTCGACAGAAAAGTCAAGCTCAGGGTTCACCACCCGCAGTTGAGCCACGGCGTTCCCGAAAGACTCCTCTGCGACGACAATACCATCATCCTCGACCGTCAGCAAACAGGCAACCAGCTCGGATCTCATCTTCAATTCTTTCACATCTTCCGGCTCATCATCACCTGGGCCGTTGGCCGCCCTCAGCCGTTGGACCAGCTTCTCGACAACTTTCTTCTCCGCCGCCAGCGTGGAGTTCTCCTTCTTCAACCGAGCCACCTCCTCCTCAGCCTTCTTTCGAGCATCTTCGGTAAACTTAGCTTCTTCTCGGAGGGACGCCATGGAAGCCCGAGCAGCGGTAAGTTCGGCCTCTGTTGCAGAGTCCCCTTCGGCGTAAACGGCCGCCATCTCCAGCATCCTAACCAAAGCTGAAGCGTCCTGAGCCACCAGCGCACTCTTGCTCGGGCGATCCATGCTTTCTAAGCGAAGAGACTCTGCCTGAGGACAATCAGAGAGTTCCCCTCGAAGAATTTTCTGTCAAGGATACAAGGAGAAAGCTCGAACTTCCCTTTCTCAGGTACCCGAGTGAGATCCACACCGTCCATAATTCTTGGCCGCTTGGATCGACCGGTCAAAGGAAGAGGAGACCCCAGGGGAGCAGGAGTAGGAGAGGAAGAAGTCCCCGCAGCAGACTGTACCAGAAGAGGAGCACCAGCACCAGCAAACCAAGACTTCAGAGGAGCCGCTCCGGCCTTGTTCCTCGCAAGAGCATTCCTCACAACCCGGACATGAGCCTGAGGCATCTCACCTGCACAAACAAAACACGAGCACGTTAGATACGAGGAAAAGAAATAACGCAAACAAAGCTAAATAACTAAGACTACCCAGCAGCTTCTCGGCGTCCTCGGGAGTCTTGCACTCCAGCAGTGCCTTAATATTGATAAATCGACGCTCAACCCTCTGACTCCCGTATTCCTCGAAGACCGGATTACCCTTGCTTGTCCAGCACTCAGCAAGCCCAAAGGAGTTGACCCACTTCACCAGCACATCGTACGCCACGACGTCTTGCCCGCGTAGCTCGCTCGGTTGGAGAACATAGTCACTGTGCTTCTTGACGAAATGATCGGGTGCCCAATGGATGGGGAACTTATAGATTCTCCGCTCGATAAACCTCCCCTCTTCGTCACGCAGGTCTTCCCACCCTCACCCACCTCAATCTCCCAGACGTATGTACTGTCCTGGGCAGCTTCGGACAGGGGCTCGACAACATAATAACGCTCCTTGAACGTCCGTATTGACTCCGAGAAGGGCTTAAACAACTTACGGGGCTACTTCAAAGACACCCAACCATACTTCCTCCTCGATAGCTGTCTTTGAAGATGGAAGACGGTGAAGAACAGAGGGAGAGTAGCCCCTATGGAAAGATGCTCGCATACCAGCTCGAATGCCCGGATGAAGGCCAGCGAGTTAGGATGCAGCTGCGTGGGGGCCAATTTCAAATGCACGAACACTGACTGTTGGAAATCAGTGAACGGCAACCTCAGGCCCAGCTCCTTAAAGGCATAATCATACATCGCGAAACGGTCCCCGAAGTTCGTGCAGACCCGTTCATCCACGGAAGGGAAGTGCACCTTCCACTCTCCCTCCGGTCCAACCTCCGTAAAAACATCCCCCAAATACTTCGCAAAAAAAGACACGTGCTCAGCGGGTTCGGCCACCTCCCATTCCTCGGCGGAATCCATGACGACGTTCTCATCCATGTCGTCCATCTCCTCTTCCTCCCCAACATCGCTGGGAGAACTCGAAGCCGTCGAACTCGTGGCCGTCGAGCTACTATTATCCTCGGAGCCTGTTTCTTCCTCGGACGTATCTATGATAACCTCTCTATCTGGCCCCGTCGCCATGACGATCACCTGAAAAGCAGAGAAGAAAGTGAATTCGAAAATAAATCAAATCCACCCTTCCACCGCTAAGTCAAGTGAAAGGGCGCCCAAAGGGCTGAGGACAACGTCCCCGGCCTAAGCCCTAACATCAAAGGAAAAGCTGACACCTCCCCGCGAGGAGACGCTCGAAACTAATCACCCCCGAGCGAGGAGCTTCCCCGCACTCATACCCAGTTTCCGTTTGAAGCTTCGCCGGAAATCGCAAAGCTTCACCGGAATCTGGGAATGTTCTACCAAAAAACTCATCACCTACTCAGAAGATGAACAGACATGGCGGTCACACATGCGTAGCTGTCGCAACATCGCCGTGAACCACCCTCCTCGCTGAAAGATACTACTAACTCCGGCGACATGTCAGAGGTAGGAAAATTGCACAACCACCGTCCACCACTAACAATCGCCAGAAACTCCCCCATTTCGTCCTCTAAACCTAGCCCTAACCACATGCAACCTACCATCGACAACAAAAGGAGTAAAACAAGCAAGGTATCAGAAAACTGACTTGATTTAAGTAGACGAAAGTAGCTGCTTGAAGCTTGAGGCGGTGGTAGGAGTAGGCAGACGGCGATTACGGGCAAGAATGCTGAAGGAAACGGAGAGAAATCAGAGCAAAAAGTTCCAAATGGAACGATTTTCCCCTTTTTATACAAAGGGGCACGTGCGAACACGCGCTCGTAGGCTATGATGGCTATCCACTAGCCATCATTGCCTAGTAACTGCTACACGGAGCTCTAGGCATACGTGGCGTCTCAACGTTTCCAATTCTGTCTGACCATTAGTCTCCCCGAACACCGGGCAACAATGTCACGACCACGAATCACACGGGCACCAGGGGTCACAAGCACATTGAGACAATCCTCCTCGTCTTCAAACGACGGCTCTATGCTAGCTCCTCGGAGCAACGAACTGCCCTTAAGTCATCGCTCCCATGCTCGGGAGCAACGACTTGGGGGGCTCCTGTTCTGGACTGGACCAATGGCTAGACATGGCCCAATCCGCTTCTGCCCCAGAGTATCCCAAATTGCCTAAGTCAAATCCACAGAGGGGCAAAAGTTACCTTTCTGCCCCTCCAACCGGGCAAGGAATGCAACATTCCTCCCCGGAATCACTGCCTGTTACGTATGGCTCCATTACTCCCCGAACAGCTGTGGGCAGGTGTCCGGAACCATGCCTATGCCCGACATAACGACTAGTTTTGGGCACCCTGCCCGACATAACGGCTAGTTTGGGTAGTTACCTATTCTTTGGGGAAAACAGTTATTTCGCACCGAAAATAGGACCGTTGGCCAAGCGCTGGGGGCTCTATATAAACCCTCTCGCTTGAGAGGGTCAGGTATCCAATATTCACCTTAAGAACTCATACTTTGTACTTGCCCCTTTTCTCTGACCCTTTCTTACTTGAGCGTCGGAGTACCTTGCAGGTACACCCCCTCCTCTCCATACGATTATCATCCTTGACGCGCTTGGTGGCTCAATTCTACAGGATCTGATCCAGCCTTCTCGATCAAAACATTTTTCCCAAATTTAAAATTTTTTTTGAAACTTTTTTTTTTAATTTTTTTTTCTAAAATTTTTAGTTTTCAGAAATTTATTTCAAAAAAATTTATTCTGAAAATTTTGTTTCGATAAATAAAAAAGTAAATTAAAAATAAATTTTTTTCCAAAAATTGAAATTTTTTTTTTAAACTTTAAAAAAAAAAAAAATTTCCCAAAAAAATAAATCCTGAAACTCAAAATCCACTGGCCAAGTATTTTTAATTTTTAATCCAGAATGTATTCTAGTACCTAAAATTGGAGGTTCACAGTAGAGAAGAAAAAGATAATACTTAAAGGTATAAGCTCGAAAATTATGCATATTTGAAAATTTGGGAATTTCTAAAATCAAGTTACTAGCTAATATCCTCTCTAACTTTTTCTCCACTGCTCGTTCATTGCACGGTTGAAAATTAAAATTATTCTGAATTTTTTTTAGAAAAATTAAAAATTCAATTTTTTTTTGAAAATAAAAAAAAATATTATTTTTTCAAATATTATAAAAATATTTTTTTAAATTAAATTTTTTATCAAATTAAAAAAATTAGTTTTAAAAGATTTCAAATTATAAAATTGGTTTATAATTGCAAACCGATTATAAACTAGTTTATAAACACAAACTGGTTTTAAACTAGTTTTAAACTGAATTGAAACTATTTTAACAGTTAACTGTATATTTATTGAAATGATTATTCTAAACTGAACTGAACTATAAATGTGGTTTAGTTCAGTGCAGTTCATAAACCATGAACACCCCTACGTGACTTGTATGCCAAACAAAGAAAATGTGTGCAACTGTATATGTTATGTTGTAAGAAAAACATTGCTTTTTAATGTAGTAACCTGTGATTAGAAAATTGAAAACTTAGAAACAATGTCACCAAACCAATCATTTAAATGCTCATATGTGTTTAAAGACAGAATAATCTAGCAAACATGAAAAAAAAAATGAAGAAAAATAAAATAAATGATCCAATAATTTAGAACTATACTTCAATCAAATTAGCTATATTTTAAATAAAAAAGTGTATTAACATTGCGAAAAAACCAGTTTGTTTTGCATGACTAAAATTGATTAAAAAATGATAATTAAAGTAATATTTTTACCCCAGTGAAAAGTTTGGTTGTCAAGCACGTCTATGGCAGATAGAATGCCCCTATAAGTGGATTGTGTCAATATTATATTATAAATAATATTGAAGTATGGTTGTCAAGAACATTTATTGCCGATATATTGCCCTATAAGTTGATTGTGTCTATATTATATTATAAATAATATTGAAGTAGTATCTTCGGTTACTTGAACAATGATAATAATGTTATGAAATTAATTTAAATTGTATGGATTGAGGTTAGAATCGTGAACGAAATTATTTTTGTTAAAAGTATTTCAACCATTCTTAAATGTTTTAAAGTTAGAACTCAGAAATATCTAGGATAATTTAGCCTATGCTCGAGTTTGCATAAGATCGATGAAAACTCGAATGTAGGAAAGAGTATTTGGAATTTTAGTGAAGATGATGTATGTTTTTTGTTATGTTCTTCTGAATTTGAAATGAAGTATTTATAGTCATATTGGTATTGTTTCACAAGGTTGCGACCCTTGGTGAAACAACTTCCTTTTATCAAGAGTTACAAGTTTTTGCCAAAAGTTACATTGTTTCGCCTATAACATTTTTCTTCAAGAGTTGCATACTTTCATTCTGCAATACTTCACGAAGTGTTGCCTATTTCCGAATTCAAACCTAATACAACACTTCACAAGTGTTGCCTATTTCTGAATTCAAAAATTAATCTTCACTTGAATATTTTTCTTGTCATATTGGAACACTCCCATGGGCATTGATTATCCATAATTTCCAACAATCTCCCACTTGTTCTAATAATGACAAGTCTAATTCCAAAAAAGGAGGTATAAAGAATATTTATATAGTTAGGTATCTTTCGATTTAAAACTTAACCTTAGTGAGGACAACACAAAGTCTAATCAGAATGTTTGGTAACAATGCTTTTAAACCATTAATCCATATGATTAGACTGACGTTACCTTACACACATTCTTTAAGGGTTCTTCCCCTACATATCTCGCCTAACACTTATTTATGGCCATATGCTTTCCTGTTTCATGAACTTTTCGTGAGAGAAACTCCAACTCTCACTTTGAGACGACACCATCTTGAAATTCACATAGGTGAAGTTCATATTGTATCCTTTTCCATGAGACACATACACTCGGTATTAAACTTCATTAAGGGTTTAAATAAAAACTCAACCCTCATTTTAAAGGTCAACATTATCATAAAATTTTCGACAAACATCCAAATCAACGACTTGTTGTTACCCATTGAATCTTGAGGTTAATGTTATGTTAATGTAAGATTAGGTTGTTGTCCCTGTCGAAACTCTTACTCAAGGAGTTTCAACCCCATGCCTCTCGAGGTTGTTTTTACTAAGTCTCTGACAAATGACTTAGTAAATGGATCAGGAAAATTATAATTTGATCGCATATGAATGAAATGATTACACCCTTAAATAATTTTCTCATGAAAGAATGTCTAAGTCCTACTTGCCTAAACTTTCTTTTATACACTTTTTGTATGCTTTATGTAAAGTGGCTTGACTACTGCAATGTATAAACACCTTTGAAACATTGTCTTTAGCCAATGGAACTTCCAACAGAAGCTCCCTTAACCATTTAGCTTCTTCACCAGCGGAAGCAAGAGCCACAAACTCTGATTCTATGGTCGAGAGAGTAATACATGTTTGTTTCTTGTTCTTCCAATAAATTGCACATTGAGTTAATGTAAATATCCACCCAGTTGTAGATTTATGATCTCCAACACTCGATATCCAACTCGCATCGGTATATCCTTTTAGTATGACACGAAACCTACCATAATAGAGGCCAAACTTGTTGTTTTTCAAAAAATAACAATATTCTTTGTGATGGCCTTCCAATGCTCACCATTTGGATTGCTAGTAAATCTACTCATTTTACTAACTGCAAACGCTATGTCAAGTAAATTGCATCAAATACATTAGACAACCAATTGCACTTGCATATTCCAATTGAGCCACAACTCTTCCATCCTTATTTTAAATTTTGACACTAGGATCATATGGAGTATTCACTTTCTTGAAATGTAAGTGTTTGAACTTATCAAGTACTTTCTCAACATAACGTGATTGACTAAGTTCACAAACCCCACTATTTCGCTTTATTTTTATCCCCAAAAGTGTGTCAACTAGTCCAAGATCATTCATCTTGAATGTGGAAGTTAGAAACCTATTTGTTTCTGATCTTACCTGGATCAGACAGTTGTTCAGTGGCCAGCAACGTCGTATGGACTTCAGCTCCGATGATGATGATACGGCAGGGGGGGAAGGGGTGTACCTGCAAGGTACTCCGACGCTCAAGTAAGAAAGGGAGTAAGCAAGTACAGAAAAACAAGTGAGACTTAGAATGTAATGTGTAACCTGACCCTCTCAAGTGAGAGGGTATTTATAGAGAGCCCCCAGCGCGGGGCCAACGGTTACTTGCATTGGACTGGATGGCAAGGCCCAATCCAAGCAACTGCCAGGGCTTACGTGGCATAGTGAAGACCAGCACGTGGTCTTCGCCCTGGTGTAACGATCCCTAAATCTCTGGAAGTAGGGCATACCGATTCTTTCGGGAGTGGGAAGTTATAAGAGAACGTGTCCTCGCGGAGAGGAACACGTGGGGTGTCGGGGAGAGGTGTATCCGTAGGCCAAATGCTTCTTCCCGACAGTCTTGACCTCGCATGCCCGACGACCAAGAGGACTGGCCCGTGCTCGACACGGGAGTGTCTTTGGCCTTGTTGGGCTTCCGATGCCATTGGGCTTGGGCCTGCCCGACAGCAGGGCAGGCGCTGGCTCAGTCCTGAACAGGAGCACCCCAAGTCATTACTCTGAGGCTCCTGTTCTGGTCGTCGTCGTCGCTTCCGGCCGGGGACCTCGAAGGGGATCGGTGATGTCGACCAGGTTCTTGTCGTGGAGGGGAATTCCTTGAACGGTTCCTCGGCCTCTCCTCGGTGGTCTTGGTCTTGGTAGTTAAGGAGGGCCTAGGTTCTTTCCGAGGCGGGGAACGATGGCGCTTCTGGGAGATCACCGGCTGGGGGCGTTCGAGGCGTGGCCGACGGCCCTCGCGCACCGGCGAGGGGGTTCGAGATTCTTTGGAAGAAGTCCTTCGCGGGGAAGGAGAACGACGAGGTGAAGGTGGGTGACGATGTCTTCGCGGGGAAGATCGTCGTGCCCGCCCTCGCTCGAGTGCTTCAATTATGAGATTCTGGTGCATGATCAGCTGGTTGGTCTGATTGACCAAGGCAAATAGGGCCACGGTGCTCGAATCTGCATTGGGCGGAGGAGCAACTGGCTGAAAGACGGCTTGCTGGTCGTCCTGGCGGGCGGCGTCGTAAGCCGTGTCTTGGGAGTCTGGGGAGGCGGTCTGCCCATCTCTTACGTCGTCTTCTTCAATGTTGAGGGTCGCAGCGTCCTCACGGTGGTTTCCGTTCTTGAGTTGCGCGAGGACGGTGTCCAGAGCTTTGTTCGCAGACGGGTTATTGGCCATGCTGGTGATGAACGAAAGGATTACTTTGGTTTATCGTTGAAGGAAAAACGGGGAAGCAATGTTTCCCACAGACGGCACCACTGATCTTACCTGGATCTGACAGTTGTTCAGTGGCCAGCAACGTCGTATGAACTTCAGCTCCGGTGATGATTATACGGCGGGGGGGGGGGGGGGGGTGTCCCTGCAAGGTACTCTGACGCTCAAGTAAGAAAGGGAGTAAGCAAGTACAGAAAAACAGGTGAGAGGTAGAATGTAATATGTAACCTGACCCTCTCAAGTGAGAGGGTATTTATAGAGAGCCCCCAGCGCGGGACCAACGATTAGTTGCATTGGGCTGGATGGAAAGGCCCAATCCAAGCAACTGTTGGGGCTTACATGGCGTAGTGAAGACCAGCACATGGTCTTCGCTCTGGTACATGTATTGATCATGGTTGTATAATATATATGCTTTACAAATCATTATCAATGTCTTCCTTTATCTTTTTGCATTTATGTTTGGATTTGTGTTGTGTTAGAGATAAACATCACAAATCTTGATTAGGGATGGATACCTATTGTCTAGATGCTAGAGATAGATTTAGATAATAATCTTTATGGTGTCGGAACTTAATGTCTTCCGTGTTTCGAGGCGTCGTGCGCGAGAGTGACGACGAGAGTGATACGGTTGCTCTCTCAACTCAGTGTGCCAAAGATGGACACTGTTGTGAGCGATACGTGATGATTTTGATGAGTATTGTATGTTGAATGCGACCGATCGATAGGTTTACGTTTGTTCTGAGTAGTGTATATTCATGCTTGATAGGTTTCTTCTCTTCAAAGAATGTACTCTTTTTATGTTCATATTTACTTTTTCGTATTTAATTCAAACCATTTAAACCCAAACTCATTAACAATTAAATTGTCGAATGACAGTTCAGTAGCACCGGTCTCTGTGGACACGATAATTCCCGGAAAAATACTTCCAAATCTTTTTGTTTGCTTGCCTTATACCGCAACCAACAAAATAACGCCGTTGCCGGGGATTGGTGTTTTTATTGAATCGCATTGCGATAGTTTCTTTGTTTTTGAGTTTTGTAGATATCGTATATATTGTCTATTTTCACTTGTTTATATTGATACTTGTATATGTTAACCATATTTGTGAATTTTACATGTTTTGCATAATTGTAAATATAGTGTATATATTTGTTTCTCTTCACGTTTGCTAAGTGTTTGGTTAGGTTTCGTCGTCGGTGAGCGCTAACCGTGTAAAGAGGCAACTTGGAGAAATGTGTATAAATAATAGGCGTCGAGCTTACGACGTAAAACAAGCATGTTTTATAGTTTTTCTTTTCGAATGTTTTTGGTTGTTGTTTGTTCACAGATTTTGATTGACTTATTTGAGGATGCTTTTGTGATTTTCCAAGTTGGTTCGTTTCAACTTGCAGATGTTTGGTAATGATCTTGTTAAGTTTTGTACACGTCTGAGGTATGTATTTATCGCTTTCTATACTTTAGCATATTCATGATACTTAGGCATTTTACAAACTTCCATGCCATCCATTCTTTTGTATACTTGTTCTATTGTGAATCACTTTAGTTCCCAACCTTTTTGTGAGGTGGCTTTCAATTATTCATATATGCGTGGAGTACCAACTCTCTTGTTTTAACTGGATTTTATTATGTTGAATCTATTGTTTGTGTTGTTTATATGAATGCATGAAAAGGATCAAGGCAATTGTTTCATTTTGAGCACAACCACATTAGCCAAATAGTCAATTCACCTTGTGAGTGTGTGAGAATTCGTAACCCCTTTGAGCTTTTTGATCCATGTTTTATTTGAACTTAATGCTTGTCTATGAGTATTTAGTTCACTTATTTTTGAATGGATTTTGTTTTTTCTTGGACCTCAATTTTGTGTTGTTGTATGGATTTTTTCCTTGCCTTAGAAAGTAGGGAGTATTCACATGATGGTGCGGTTGAATTCAAGTTGGGGAGAGGATGATTGTATACTCATTGGTTGAATTCTATGAGGATAGAAATAGAAAAGAAAAAAGAGAAAAATATGACAAAAGAAAATAATAGAAAAAAAGAAAGAAAAAGAAAATCTTTGAAAAAGGAAACAAAAAGAGTTTCAATAATTGTGCTAAATAAGTATTGCGTTTTGTGTAACACTTGGGATGATAGAAGAAGTTTGGTTGAAATTTGGTGTGTGAATCTTTGTGAGTTTATCACTCCCTTAGGTTTAGGCAAGTTTTTGTTTCAATTACCTTTAGAAATTGCCCCTTGTTTGTTTACCCGACCACGTTACAACCTTGAAAGTCCTTGTGATTCTTGCCTTTGTATGTTCAATATGAATTTGTGGATGTATGCATAATTTAGTCTTTTGTTTGCTTGAGTGTTGTGTGAGTGTAAAGTACCTTATTGTGTGTTTTTCATCTACCGATGATTATTTTTGCTATGTGTGATTCACTTTGGAACTTGTGTTGTTTTAGAACGTTTGGCATGATTTTTGTATTTTGCATTTGTTTCTGACTATGTTGTCGTCGTAGTTTAGTGGTAAGTATTTACTTTTTTGTGTGTACCATTTTCATTTGAACCATTCGTTCGTTTCCGTTTTTCAAAACCTGTTGATTTGTCTTTCTTTGGATATCGCTTTTGTGTTTTCAAGTTTGTTTAATTCTTGTTTGTGGACAAACAAGTATGTAAGTTGGGGAGAGTTGATAAGTGCAAAATGTACCTATTTTTGTATATATGTTTTGTTGCACTTATCAATGTTTTATGGTAAATATCGTGCGAATAAAACCCGCTTTGTTTGTAAATACGTTTACTTTACGTTTTAGTGTATATATTGCGTATCGTGTAAATATCAATGAGTTTAATTGATTTTCTCTTATTTTTGAAGGTATCCAATCAAGGATGTCTTGCCATTGTTAGATAGAGCATTGAATAAGCTTTCCAACGCTTCGAACCGGGCGAAAAACAGAGTTACGGTTCAAAAGTTACGAATAAAATAGCGCAAAATTTTTCTGCAGACTGGTGTCTGTGCCTCTGCTCCGCCGGGCGAAGCAGCGGCGGGCCGGGCACTCCAAAAGTGTGGAAAACTTACAGAATAGCCGCCTTACACCGCCGGGCGACCCAGAATTCCGCCGGGCGAAACTGGGCGGACAGAAACTCCATTAAAGGCCCAAAAACACAATTTTTAGGGATGGGTTTTGATATTTTTGGTTCCAAATCCATCCAATAGCATTTTTTGAGTAGAATTAGGCTAGAAAACACATTGGAGCATGCATTAGGATGTTCCGGAGTCGAATCCTTCATCCATCGGAGCCGACAACTCATGAAATGTTTGGTTTTTCTCCATTTCTTCTCTATGTATTTCTCTATTTGTTGGGTTATGTTTGTATTGTTACTCTAAACCTATGTACATGTATTGATCATGGTTGTATAATATATATGCTTTACAAATCATTATCGATGTCTTCCTTGATCTTTTTGCATTTATGTTTGGATTTGTGTTGTGTTAGAGATAAACATCACAAATCTTGATTAGGGATGGATACCTATTGTCTAGATGCTAGAGATAGATTTAGATAATAATCTTTATGGTGTCGGAACTTAATGTCTTCCGTGTTTCGAGGCGTCGTGCGCGAGAGTGACGACGAGAGTGATACGGTTGCTCTCTCAACTCAGTGTGCCAGAGATGGACACTATTGTGAGCGATACGTGATGATTTTGATGAGTATTGTATGTTGAATGCGACCGATCGATAGGTTTACGTTTGTTCTGAGTAGTGTATATTCATGCTTGATAGGTTTCTTCTCTTCAAAGAATGTACTCTTTTTATGTTCATATTTACTTTTCCACATTTAATTCAAACCATTTAAACTCAAACTCATTAACAATTAAATTATCGAATGGCAGTTCAGTAGCACCGATCTCTGTGGACACGATAATTCCTGGAAAAATACTTCCAAATCTTTTTGTTTGCTTGCCCTATACCGCAACCAACATTATGTTCACTTGTCTCAAATATTCACTTGAATTTCTATGTTCAACCTTCTTGATCAACTTCATCATTGATGTTCATGACACTTTTGAACCTTTTCTTCTATGATAGTCTTTGCCTTCATCAAAATTGAATTAGATATAAGATATATTCTTCTTAATCTCCCCCTTTTGATGATGACAAAATATTTGAATTTGTGTTTTGATAATGATTGAAAAGTCCCTCCCTAAGTTGTGTGTCTCCCCCTTACTTGGTGAATCTTGCAATGACAAAGTAAAATTTTTGATGTCATTATTTTGGTTCTTATTTTAATCTATACAAGGATTTGACAAGTTTGCACACCTTTTTTCATTACCAAGAAACACATAACCTTCTGGTTTCTTCATGTAAATCTCCTCATCGAGATCTCCATATTGAAATTTCATTTTGACATCCATTTTATGAACTATAAGTTCATGAAAAGAGACTAATTCAAACGATACTCTAATTGTCGTCGTCCTTGCTACTAGTGCATATGTGTTGAAATAATTAACACCTTCCTTTTGTCTAAAAACCTTTTGGTTTGACATTATAGAATTCATTTTGTCTTGGATAGTGTCCTTCCAAAAAGAGAAGTCCTTTGAAGCTAATTATTCCCTTTAAGTCTTAAGATTATCTTCCACTTGAAGAATAATAGGAATTTTTCGAACAAAATTCTCACCATCTCCTTCCACATTATAAAAGAAATAAGTCGAGAAATAATTTTGTTCGGTTCTAGATCCTTAGTCGTTCAGACTCTCTTGCTTATCCTTTGTGATAAGTTTCTTAAATAGTTCCACTTCTTGAGATTCAATAATTATATTAGACTCCAAATTCAAAAATATATATATTTTACAGTTAGGTGCATAGTCTCTAAAAGTACATTTGATCCCTCGAGGACTCAACTTAATCCTTTTAGAATTCATAAAAATATAATTTGATTGAATAAAAAGGAGACAAAAATAAATTTATATAAGAGTTCATAAACTGAGTAATTTTTTTAACCTGTTATTCTACCTACTAAATATCTAATAAATGAGAAACTAAATTTATTCATTTTATAATTCAATCGTTACATTTTTTCATTTCGAGTGGCAATAGAGCTTTTCGATAACCACCGGTGCCCAATAGATACATTACTGCCTCAACAAACTTCTGCATTATATTTTACTATTTCAGTGTCTTATATTTATTTGTTTTCTTTGTTTGAATAGGAACTAAAATGTAAAATAGAAGATATTTAAATGATAACATAGTTTCTGCATTTAGTGCCAGTATAAGATCATTTAAAGAAATCCTTATGGTGCACATTTTAAATATTCTAAAGAAATAATCCATTATGTAAAAAAGTATCATAACAACATGACTATGTAAGTCTAAATTTAATATCTTAAACAAATACTCCTCTCAAATTGTTTGTAAGTGCTTATAAGAAAAACAGAGTAAAAACTGTCAATTCTGTAACATAGAGAATTCACGTATTACTTTTACTATGTGTATCCATATAATCCACAGTGCATGCATATAGATATATATATAGTAATGAATTAATTAATTCTAGCAACAGAAAAGAATTAACTCTATGTGAATACTATAATTGTGACTGATATGTTAGTTTTGTTTTCTACTAGATTTAACCAGGATAAAAATTTATTAATGCAATTAACATTTCTTTTAAAACTGTATTATTATATGGATTAAATCTATATATACATATCTTTATGGCACTTTAACAATACAATATGATAATATTAATTATTATCGAAAAATTATAATATCGGTAATCTTGCTCTAATATTAATTGTTAGAAAAACCTCAACCCGAGAGGGTTGACCTAGTGGGAGGGTACTTGGGTTTCAAGGGTTTGCTCCCCTTGAGGTCCTTAGTTCGAAGGAGCCTAGGTCCAACTTTCGGAGGCTACGTGGGGCGTTGTTTACGGGCGCGCTCTCGGGTGGATTAGTCGGTACGGAAGGAAGGATACCACTCTATAAAAAAAAAATTGTTAGAAAAACCTCATTAATTTTTAAGAGAGAATAATAAAAACGTACTCGAATCGATGATGTTGATTCTTGTCCGATTCTTGAAAGTAATTACTTTGATGTTTGAAACTGAAACCTCCGTAGTCATTTGCAATACTTTTAATATTGTTAGAAAATTAACTTAAACCGAATGGATCGAGGCTAGAATCGAGAAAGAAATCACTTTTCTTAAAAGTATTTCAAGCACTCTCAAATGCCTTAGAGTTGGAACGCATGAATACCTAAGATAATTCAACCTATACTCGAGTTTGCATAAGACCGATGACAATTCGAATGTAGGGAAAAGTATTTGGAATTTTAGTGAATAAGATGTATGTTTTTTGTTATGTTTTTCTGAATCCGGAATGAAGTATGTATAGACCATATTGGTGTTGTTTCACAAGATTGTGACCCTTGGTGAAACAACTTACTTTTACCAAGAGTTATAAGCTTTGCCAAAAGTTACATTGTTTCGACTATAACAACATTCTTCAAGAGTTGCATACTTTCATTCTGTAATTCTGCAACACTTCACGAAGTGTTGCCTATTTCCGAATTCAAACCTAATGCAACACTTCACAAGTGTTGCCTATTTCTGAATTCAAAAATTAATCTTCACTTGAATATTTTTCTTGTCATATTAGAACACTCTCATAGGCATTAATTGTCCATAATTTCCAATAAATATTTGTATATAGAATAGTCTCACATTGACTATAATATGTAATTAGTTATAAATTTATCATGGTTAATACCTATTCTCCCCGCTGTCATATGAGTCATTTTTGAAAAATCCCCCTTTAAAAAAAAGTTTGATGAAATCCCTCAACATTTGAAGATTCTCTCACTTTTGATCTTTGTTAGGCCAACTCATCAAAAAAGCTGACGTGACACTATTTTTTAAAATAATTTTTCCATTTAATCTAATTTTCACATGTGTATTTCAGTGTTCTAGAATTCCCCCTTTTTTCTCGCCATCTTAAACAACATCATTAAGATCCTCAAAGCGTATAACTCTCTCCCCTCCTTTTCTCACCAAGTCCTGCAGTAATAACCAGGTATTTTTTTATTGTGCTCCTCTGGGTGACCATATATGCCATTGAAAAATCAGGGCACCACATCTTGATCATCAGCCACAGTACCACTAATATGGCTAGTTGAATAAGATGATATGTCAACCTGAAGGTTGTCTTGTCAGAAAAGTATGAGTCCTCCTGCCCTCTCTCGACCTTGTCCCACACAGTTAACACTAAGACAACAATCAAAACTAGATTTAAATTTTATCTTCTGCACTTCCTCCTTTTTGAGGCCCGATTCCATCACGAACATCATGTTGGGATTTTCAATTCGAATAAGCCTAATAAAGGCTCGAACCGCACGGGGACTCCCCAACCCCTTGCAGTTCCAGCAAGATTTTCATTGCTTTAGGCGGTGTTGGTGTTCCAACACCACCTCCGGTTCTTTTCCAATTTCGTTCAAAGTTGCATCCTGTCCCTTCAGCTTTTTCTCTCCCATGCCACATGTTTCCACAGTCCCATAACATCTACTAGGTTACGCTTTCCACATTCAACCTCCACCTGTTTTGGCGTACTTGGTTTCCATTTCCTTGTATTTTTCCTCCTCGTCCATTTCCTTCTCTTACCAGTGCCTGCTTTTGACTTAGCTTTTTGACCATTACCAATGTTAGAAATATCTACTGCCCCAAGGACTCTGCCATAGCTTCTATCTCCAAGATCGCTTTTCCTTTAGGTTGAGCTACTGCTAGTTGTTATTGTTCCTTTGGTAATGGTTCGAGGCTTTGACTCTCGTGGATACAATCTTCTCTTTGCTCAACTTCCCCATCATCCCCTTCTTTTCCTTTACCTTTAACTTCACATCTACTCTGCCCTGATGAAGTGTTAAATAAACTTCTACTGCACGAACTAGAATTTGAGTCTTTCATCTCCAGTTCCTCTTGAGTCCTTGGTAGTGGTGAAGCTCGCAACCACGTCCTGAATGACAGATGCTGTTCGTCCAGATCTTCGAATCCCTCTTCATTGAGATCTCCAACCTCCTCACAATATTTAAGCTGATGACCCACTCTTCCACAAACGAAACAAAAAGTAGGAAGACGTTCATATTTAAAGTGTAGTCGTAGATTTTTTTTCTTTGAAATGCAACACAGTCCCCCTCTTCAGTGGCTTTTTGGGATCTATTCTTACTCTGACTCTTAATAATCTCCCATTTCTGTGAGCTTTTTTCGTATCCATTTCCTCAAATTTGCCTAAGATTCCTCCCTATTTTTTGCCATGGCTTCTGAGCGAAGTATAAGAGGAAGTTCGTAGATACGCACCCAGAAGGACCCATAATGCATATTCAACTCCGATGGTTGCTCTTAACCTGAAATAAGACTCAGAATGAGTATGTTTCTATCAAAAATCCATGGCCCATTCTTTAGGACACATTCCAGATCTCTATTCATAGCAAACCGGAAGAGGAAAAGGTTTTTGTTCAGCTTTTGGACTTCAACTGGGTTTCTGAGTTTCCACGCCTCTGTCATTGTACTAATAAAAGCTCTTGTGTTGAAGCTGTTGTCTGTCCATAATTTTTCGGCAAGGGTACGTTGGAAGATTTTCCCTTCGCAAACTTCTTCGAACTCCGCTGTAATACCTTCTTCTTCTTCCTTAGATAACTGGATGCTTTTCCATTTGTCCATTATCGATCACCTGCCTGTAAAATGAAGTGAACTAACTGGGAATGAAAGGAAAACAAAACGCTGGGAGACTAGAGAGAACGGAGAAGACAAACGGTAAAAAACCTCCAAAGAGAAGGAGAGGAAAATCCACTAAGGCGGAAAAACCATAAGAAAATTGGGAGAGGCTTCATAACCCTAGAAAGAGGATAAGAAAGGAAAAGTCACGATAAGTTTTTAGAGAGAAGTTAGAGACTCTTTCTCTAGAAACATGTGGGTTGTATTATATGTTTATTGTATTTTTTTTTAATTTGTGATTACATTTAACATTAAAAAGTAAGTTGTAAATCTCATGCACGATTTGTATTCCATGATTATATTCTAGATATATGACTTTCCTTTGATTAGTAATTTTTTTTAAAATCTATGCTACTTTTGTAATTAGTATTCCAGTTTGCACTCTAAAGGTTATAAAAGCCATTAATTTGCCTTTAGTTTTCTTTTCGACACAAATTAACTCTTTTTTTTCCCAAAAAAATTAACTCCTTTGGTCAAGAATTTTATGTTTATTTTTCTTGTACTGTTAGTTAATGGCCTCCACAAACTCCTTGATGATAACTTTTGCCCATATTTGATGGATTTGGCTATTTGTTTACTTATCAGAACACGACCTATAAATTTATTGGAGCTTACGTTGACAAAATCTGCAAGCAATAACAATGATAGGGAATGAAGAAGGCATTAGAGGTTCCTGGAAGGGTAACCTACCTCAGGTTTGTGTCACTAGGTATTTCTGCATGTATATCTCTTATGATGTTGTGTAATATTTGGCTTAAATGCACTTTTGGTCCCCATAGTTTAATTTTTCTAAACAATTGACCCCCCTTTAAAAAACCCAACTTTTAGGTCCCTTGTTTTGATTTTTTTGGGAAAATTTTGGTCCCCTCATAGTTTAGCATATGTGGCGCTCCAAATAAGGACATGACAATATTTTTGTTGACCAATTTTGATGACTCAAATGCCACATCAAAAGCCTATTTTCTATTTAATAAATTAATAATTATTCATGGATGGCTAGAAATTAATTATTCAAATTTTGGAAAATAATAACTGGGCCTAAGCCCAATTTAATCAGCATCAATATCACTTACCATTGGTTCAACCCACAAGGTGACAATAATCATTGTGTGATTTCATTTTATAAACACTTATTTTATTTACAAACAAAACATTGTGGGACTTTGTTGATGAACAAAACAACTCAAGCTCAACTTATGCACTATCATTGGCATGAACATAAATCCATATGTTTCCACTTGTGGGTTGAACGAATGCTAAACATCATACCTTGTATGAAGCTTTCTCTTGGCATTTAGGCGAATCTGTTCAGCTCAATACATCAACCAAAATTACGATTCCATCCCTAACAACACTGATAGCTTTTCTACCTTCTGGAGTTGACACCATATTGCTTAGAATTGAACGGATTCTCTCACTCACTTCCATACCTTCAATCTAGTTTATCATAAACAATACCAAATCCGTTTCCAAAACGAACGAAATGTTGGTCTGATTGATCGAAAGATTGTAAAGAGCCCGAAGAGCATCTTGCTTAACTTGTGAACTACTTTTACTACTTTTATCTAGATTTTGAAGGGTTCTAACTAAAAAGGGTATTGCACCAAAGGATCCAATTATTAGTTTGTTATAATCCAAAGCACTCAATCCAAGGAAATTCACAACAATTGCCTCAGAAACCGACGAATCAACAGCAGCACCCAGCGATTCAATTAGCTTCAGCATCTTATGAACAACACCAACTTTTACAATCGCTGCTTTATTTCTGTAACAGATCAAACACAAAATTGCACAATTAGAAATATATGAAACCATCAAATTGTTAACAGAGTAAATTCATAATTGCATTCGCATGGAAAATTTTCCCACATAGTAGTTACGAAGATAATAGATTAGAACAATCACATTATCAGAGAGAGGGAAAATTTTCCCACATAGCAGTTACGAAGATAATAGCTTGGTTCAACCCACAAGTGAAAACATATGGATTTATGTTCATGCTAATGATAGTGCATAAGTTGAGCTTGAGTTGTTTTGTTCATCAACAAAGTCCCACATTGTTTTATTTGTAAATAAAATAAGTGTTTATAAAATGAAATCACACAATGATTATTGTCACCTTGTGGCTTGAACCAATGGTAAGTGATATTGATGCTAATTAAATTGGGCTTAGGCCCAGTTATTATTTTCCAAAATTTGAATAATTAATTTCTAGCCATCCATGAATAGTTATTAATTTATTAAATAGAAAATAGGCTTTTGAGTCATTAAAATTGGTCATCAAATAATTATTAATTTAATTAATATCTAGCCATCATAAATTATAATTCACATTATTGAGGTGGCATTTGAGTCATCAAAATTGGTCAACAAAAACATTGCCATGTCATTATTTGGAGCGCCACATATGCTAAACTGAGAGGGGACCAAAATTTTCCCAAAAAAAATCAAAACAAGGGACCTAAAAGCTAGGTTTTTTTAAAGGGGGGTCAATTGTTTAAAAAAATTAAACTACGGGGACCAAAAGTGCATTTAAGCCTATTTTTTATTTGTTTTAATGTTTCTTTTTAGGTTATTAGGGTTATACCTTATAGTGTAGGCTAACTCTTTGCTTATGAAATTTATAAGGTTAATCACTAACTATCTTTCATGAGTTTCTTATACCAAACATTGCATGCTCAGGTCTAAGTTATACTATTGGATTTACAGAAAATATTCCAGGGAAAAAATGGCGAGCTCTCTGTGTTGGAAAAACTTACAGTAGGTGCTTTTGCAGGCATGACATCAACTTTTGTAAGTAGTTCATTGTGACACCTATCCTTATATGAAATGTTTATGTTTCCTATTGAAAGGTATAATGCTTGTGTTAACTCTTTTGAGCAATTCTTTTCTTTTTGTAAAGTAACTCTTTCTATTTATCTCATACCTCAAATGTCAATATATCTTTCTTTATTTATATCCATGTAGATAACATATCCATTAGATGTCCTGAGATTACGATTAGCTGTTGAACCTGGGTGTCGAACAATGACAGAGGTGTGGGATTTGGCCTATTTAAGCATTTTCCTTAGACCTCCTTGATATAATGAAGAAAATTGTGGCTTTTCTAGGGCGCCTTGAGCATGGCAAGAGAGGAAGGTTTTGCATCTTTCTTTTATGGCCTTGGGTCTTCTCTTATTAGAATAGCTCCATATATTGCAGTTAACTTTTGTGTTTTTGACTTGTGAGTTCATTAGTAATATCTTTATCTTTTAAGTACATTAGAGTTTGGATATTGACATCGAAAATTAAAAAATCCTAACCTTGTAAGGGTAATAGACTAAAGAAGTCGTTGCCAGAGAAATATCAAAAGAAAACTGAAGCATCTCTAATCACCACAGTACTTTCAGCGTCGCTTGCCACACTTACATGCTATCCTCTGGACACAGTTCGAAGACAGATGCAACTGAAGGGAACACCTTATAAGACAGTATTAGATGCCATTTCAGGTTAGTTGGGATTGCCCAACGTTTCTTTTTAGCATCATCATTTTATAGTCATGGACAATCTTATATACTCCCTCCGTACCAATTTATAAGCAAAAAACACTCATTTTTATTGTTTAAAAAAACATTAAATTTATTTCATTTAATTATTTTATTCTAAAAAATTCATATTTTCCAAGATAAAATTTAATGCAAAGTGCATTTAATTTGACTTCTCTTTCATTTTTTCCATAAACAACAACCAATCAAAATTGTTTTTACATCTTCCCATAAGACGTATTTAAAAAAAACATAAAATATTAGATTTTTGCTTATAAATTAATACGGAGTGGTATTATTTGTGCACATATTAATAGTTTAACTAGATGGTAACTGGTGCGTTGCCCGAACGTTTGAACATTTTTTCATCAACTTTGTATTTATTTGAATATTGTAATTGATAATATTTTGTTGTTTTCATAAAATATAGAGATATTCAATTTAAATATTTTTAATTGTTTTGTATATGTTTTATATTGTACAATGGTATTGAGTTAGTTTCAAGTTTTTATTTAAATAAAAAATGAAATTATAAAATTATTTTGAAATTATTCAATTATTTTTGACTAAAATATGTTTAATGTTTTGAATTTTATGGCATTTTTTTATAGTTTAAAGTAAGTTTGTTATTTGTAGGTATTATGAATATTTTATGTTAATGAAGAAGTGTATACCGTGTTTTTATATTATACATTAGAATTTTATAATTTTAAAACTTGAAAAATAAATGAAGTTAATTATAAAAGTTGATCAAATAATATGATGGTTTGCTATTAAAAAGTTTAATCACATGATTTTTTTTTTAATATTTAGAAACCAAAATATTTCCATTTTATGATTTTTTTTATTAATTTCTAAATATAGTTCAAATTAGTTACAAAAATTGATCAACTAATAAAATTATTGTAGTTATTAAATTTTGTAAGAATTTTATGTATTTAATATTATTTTTTTGTTAGCGATCAATTTTTTATTCTTATTTTTAAATGATCGGTTTATTTTTGCGTAATTTTTTTTTTAATTTAACAAAATAGTGTAGTTATTATATTTTTAGATATTAGACTCTCAAAACAAAAGAAATAGTGTAGTTATTTTTTTTTAGGTGTATGATAAAAAGATTGAATTTTTTAATGAGTGATAATTGTGTTTAGTTGTGATTAACTATTCTATAATATATAATAATAAGATTTTTGTTACATATGATTTTTGGATTAAAATTTTAAGTGTAATTGTATTTTATTAATTTCTAAATAAAACTTAAATTAATTATAAAAATTGATCAACTAATAAAATTATTGTAATTATTAAATTTTGTAAGAATTTTAAATATTTAATATTTTTTTTAGTCATCAGTTTTTTAATTTTACTTTTGAATAATCGTTTCTTTTTGTGATGTTTTGTAATTTAATAAAATAGAGTATTTATTATATTTTTTATATTAGACTTTATAAAAATAGAGTAGAGTAGTTATTAACAAAATTATGTAGTTAATATTATTTTGAGATGTAAGATGAAAAAACTGAATTATATAAAGAGTGATCACTGTGTTTAATGGTAAATAACTCTTGTGAGATATTTAATAATAAGATTTTTGTAATATATAATCTAATAAGATTTTTGGAATAAAAGTTGAAGTTTATTGTATAAATTTTTTGAAAGATTTAATTTTAAAGGTGACACATCAGATTTTAATTGATGTGATAAATATAATCTAATCACATGTCTTAATAGCACCCACATCGATGGATGCTACACAAAGCTCAACAAATTTGTGTCAGGAAATTCATAATTTTTACTGTGTTATCGTTGCAATATTTTTCAATCGGTGCTTTGCAGGGTACCGTAGTAAAACAAGTCAGCTACACAATTTTAAAACAATAAATTTAATAAAAAATAAATAATATTAATAATAAATTATGTATGTTGTAATTCAACAGTAACTTTTGAAATAATATGTATAACAACTCTTTTTTAACGGTAACTTTTCCTTCTATATATACTTAAATAATTTTTTTTAAACTTACATACTTCAAAATTTATTTAAAAAATTTTATCTAAACATTTTTTTTTGCAATGAACCCCAACTACCATAATTTTTGGTTCAATTTTATACAAAATGGTGGCAATCTTTGTATCCCAAATCTACAAAATACCTCGTACATTGAAATGCATCTCATAATCCAAATCCACACCATAATTCAAATCCACAAAATAACCCACACTTTAGAAATTATCCATATCATACATCACATTCTCCACATCAACATTTTTCATCTCAGACAACTAATCCCTTTACGTCTCTTGAAGTTGATATTGATACTAGTTGATATGTTGTTTTCTTTTGATATAATTGAATTAATTTGTTTAAATTATATATTTATATACTAATGTAAAATATAAATTTACAATATTCTTTGGTTGTAAGTACATACTGATGGAGAATAGTTGAAGATTAAATGCTTCTGTCTTCAAATATAAATGTCGTATTAAATTTTTATTTGATGCAGGTATTGTGGTATGGGATGGAGTTATTGGTTTGTATAGGAGATTTGTACCCAATGTATTAAAAACCTACCAAACAGCAGGTATTTGTTGGTGGTTGATACATGAATAACATCTTGTGCTGAAAGATAGTGGATAACATCCCTTTTGAAACAGTCCGTTCAAAAATATGATTATCATTTGCACTGTAATAAATCGTTCGTAGAGATATACCTTCAGATGGTGTTTTAAACCACGCGTATCTGAAAATAATTTCAGTCGTCGACAGTGCGAGAAACCACTCGTAAATCAGAAAAGAAAAATTTAGATGAAGAGAATGAGAGGGAGAAGAGAGATTCCGATATGTTCAGAATCTGGAGTGTGTTTAAACTGATACGAGAGATACTAGGTATAGTCAAAGATCTGATATGATGGAGAGAAAACGTGGGAGGAAGAAGTGGAGGAAATCGTGGGAGACTGGAACCGGCTCAGTCAAAAGAGTCGTTATGCATTTGGTCAGCAAGGAAACGAGGAGACTTGGTTGGCAAACCGTTAAATAATAATAATTAATTAATTCATAATTTCCATTATGACACACCACTATTAATTAATAATAATTTATTAATTCATATTACACACAATTAAGAAATTAATTAATATTAAATAATATTATTAAATAATTTTTCGGGTACCAAAAGAATTGGATCAAGCCCCAAGCCCAAACCGGGAACGAGCCGAGCCGGCCGGACGGACATCGGCGGCGGCGCGCGCTTTTGTTTTGTTTCATGGTGGTATGTTCTCACCCAACCACAAAATTGGGTACCCCTTGGGGCCTAACCCAATTTGTCCACTTGCAAATATAAACACTACTAAAGTGTGTTCTCCCTTCTATGTGGGACTTTAATGAACCTTTTCAAATTCACTAACACTCTAGCTCATACTTGTGCTCATTTATTGCCAACTTAATACCATTAACTTCTTCCAAGTCCCCACTCCAAGGTATCATCATTCCAAGCATTCTAACAATCCCTCACTTGAATTTAAAAGGTGATTTTAGAATAAACGTCAAACGTTTCTAAGATTGTGCATAAGCAAAGGTGTCTACAACTTGAACCTCTACGTAGCAGGTAGGATTCTGATTTAACAAGAGTCACATCATTGTCTTGAAATCTTTCTTAGACATCAAACCCGCACACAACCTTTTCTTAATCTTAAGCTGTATTCTAATAATCTGTGCTTTAATGGCCCTGCACGTGTATCCCAATCTAGTGAAGGCCCTAAGAATTCTGCCTCAAAATTCCATAGGAACCAGCCTAAGTTCCACAATCACAAAGGTGAGTCTATCAAGAGTACTCATGTAGCCTAGGTACTCCCTTATACAGAGTATAAATATCATTAAGAGTTTTTATTATCTCATCCTCATATTACTTCAGGATTCGTACTTCACTTGCATGATCATCTTATATTGCTCGAGACTTATTATTACCCATTGAACCTATTTCTTGGGATCTCTAGTCATCTAGGTCGGGTTACCATCATGAGAAACTCATTTCTTTATGGTCATTAGTCTCATCTTCTTCGATGTATTATGGATTTTCTCTCTAGCTAATCCTTTCGTCAAAGGATCTGCTAAGTTTTCATCAGTGCCTAAATGATCCACTCTTACAACTCCTTTAGAGATACAATCTCTAACAGTGTTGTGCTTTTTTCTAATTTGATGTCTTTTGTGGATCAACACAACAGGCATAGGTTTCTCCCTCAGAGGGATCTCTGCTAGCAAGCATCTTAACCAACTTGCTTCTTCACTAGTTGTGGCTAGTGCTATCATCTCAGACTCCATTGTGGATTGAGCCAGGATAGTCTGTTTCTTTGATTTCTAAGATATAGCTTCTCCAGCTATACTAAATATATAGCCACTAGTAGCTTTGGAATCACCCGATAAGGTATTCCAATCTGTATCAATGTATCCTTCCAGTACAGCAGGAAATTTTTGGTAATGTAGGCCGAGATCCATGGTCATTTTTAGGTACCTCATGACTCGCTCAATAGCTTGCCAGTGCTCGTTACCCGGTCTACTCGTAAACCTGCAAAAAAATCCTACGACATAAGTAATGTCGGGTCTAGTACAATCAATGGCATACCTAAGACTTCCAATGATGCTCGAATATTCTGCTTGTCTGACACTTTCACTAGTGTTCTTAAACAGTTTTACACTTGGATCATATGATGTGCATGCAGGTTTACAGTCAAAGTGTTTATATTTCTTTAAAATCTTCTCCACATAGTGTGATTCATCCAAAGAAATTCCTTGTTCGGATCTCGTGATCTTGATGCCATGGATCACGCTTGCTTCTCCAAGGTCTTTCATATCAAAGTTGTTGCACAACATTGATTTCACATCATTAATGGTCTGAATGTTTGATCCAAATATGAGTAGATCGTCTACATAGAGACATATGTTAGAGCAAATGCGATTTTCAAATTTGTAATAAATGCATTTGTCACTATCATTCACTTTGTACCTATTTGATATCATTAAGTTATCAAACTTCTCATGCCATTACTTAGGAGCTTGTTTTAGTCCATACAGAGACTTGTCTAACTTACAGGCCTTGTTTTCTTGTCCATGGATCACAAACCCTTCCGGTTATTCTATATAGATTCCTTCTTCTAAGTCACCATTTAAAAAAGCTCTTTTAACATCCATTTGGTATACTATTAAGTTATAAACAACAACTATTGAAATAAGTATCCTAATGTATGTAATTCTAGTGTCTGGAGAAAAAGTGTCGAAGAAATCTATATTTTCTCTTTGTCTAAAACCCTTGGCTACAAGGCGAGCCTTGTATTTATCAATAGTTCCATCAGGTTTTAGTTTTTTTTTTCAAAACCCATTTGCAACTGATTGGTTTGCAACCAGGAGGCAAGTCTACTAAGTGTCAAGTCTTGTTAGAATCTAGAGATTCTATCTCATCATTTATAGCTTCTTGCCATAAATCTGCATTCAGAGATGACAATGCTTCTTGAAGATTTATTGGATCTTCTTCTACATTATAAGCCGCATAATTGGGCCTATAATCTTTAGCAACTCTTACTTTTTTACTTCGTCAAAGTTCTGTTTCTATATTATCGTCGCTTTCTGTGCTTCTTATCACAAGGATGTGACTCGATTGAGTGCCCCCATTATTTCTCGGTTTGAAAGGAAATTTGTCTTCATATAATTCAGCATCATTTGATTCTATGATCACTTTTGAATTTAGGTCATAAAACCTATATGCCTTACTGTTTGCTGCATACCCAATAAATACACATTCATAGGATCTACTAGCGAGTTTAACTCGTTTCTGATCCGAAATTGTGACATAAGCTAGACAACCCCAAGTTCTCAAATAAGACAAGTTTGGTTGTATTTTCTTTAATATCTCATAAGGTGAGATATTACTTTTTGAGTTGGGAACTCTATTCAGGACATAACAAACAGTCAATAAAATTTCCCCCCACCAGTGAGGTGCAGCACCAGAATTAATCATAATTGCAACAACAAGTTCAATAAAAGTTCTATTCTTTCTTTCTGCTTTTCCATTCATTTCAGGAGAATATGGAGCAGTCTTCTCATGTACAATTCCATGTTTAATAGGGATCAAATTCTTTAATAATTGATTTATGAGAAGTCTTAGTAATTTTAGCTTGACTACAATATTCACATTTATTTGTATCATTGACATTTAATTTAGGGATTAGGCCTAAGTTGCTTGCATTAGAGATAACTCGCTTATTAACGCGACAAAGTCTAGCATGTCATATATTAAAATCACACAAAGAGCAAACAAAAGGAGAAATTTTATTCAAATCAACATTCAACTTAAACATGTCACCAGTGGCGTACCCTTTCCCAACAAAAATATCATTCTTAGTGATGGTGTACAAATCTGCCCCCAATAGACTGACTAAACCCCACCTTATTCAAAAGAAAACCAGAAACAAGATTCTTCCTAATTTCAGGAATGTGCATGACGTCCTTCAAGATTAAAGTCTTTCCTGAGGTGAAGTTCAACTCAACGTCTCCAATTCCAGCAACGCCAGTGATGTGAGCATCTCCCAACAACACTTTCTTATTTTTAGCATTCGTGTATGTCTTGAACATAACACGATCATAACATACATGACGAGAGGCGTGTTACGGTGAAAATCGGATAACAAATTATTAATTAATTTGCATCATTTTTCTTTTACAACCGACTTTGATTTATCCAAAGGAAAGGTTCAAGATCGTTAGAAAAACCTAAGGGGAAGAGATCTAAGGTTCGGGGGTTGGTTATACAAAGGGAAGGTATTAGCACCCTAAGTATCTGTAGTACTCTACAGGAACCTCTTGTTCTAATGTTATCTAATGTTTGCTAAAGGTTCTATGCTAAAGCTTTGAAAACCCTACGGGTTAGTATCTAAGTATACTCGATAAAGTATCGCACTTTACGCCTACGTATCCTCGGGAATAGAATCACAGTATGCGTAGTTCTACTTCTACTAAATTATTGACTATGGCCAATATTCAGAGGGGAAATGAGTACAAGCTCATTGTAGAGTTTAGGAACTCTCTAGATCTAGTTGAAATGGACCTATGTTGAAGTTTAGTCAGTAGGGGAAGTGATAAATTCATTATGATGAATATCACTAAGAGTTGAAGAGCTCTCTCCTAAAGCTAGTTATAATTTCTATGGCTCTGATGAGGCCAAGAAATGAAATTTTCTTCCTAAGAGGTTACTTAGGTTAAGATGGGGGCTATGACTTTAAGAGTCAACACTATTCACCTTCCTTTGGAATGGGGGAGAAAAGTTGATAAAATATTAAAAGATGACAAGTTATAGTTCAAATAAAAAGATATGAATAAATTTATGAGATAAAATCAATGATATCAATGCAAAGTGGAATCATACATGTATTAAATAAGGATTAATCATGATATGTGGACATAACATAGTATGATGAATAAGAAAGTGCAATAAGAAAGCATTTATGAGCTAATCATGTGTAAAAGTCTAAGAAAATTAATATTTTGTCAATTTCTTTTTATATATGGAAAATAGGTTTAATAAAGGAAATGAAGCAAAAAGAAAGGAAGAAAAATGATAAGAAATGAACAAGTTATGATATTTAGAAATTGAAGCATTAATAGGTAAAATTAACAAGTGATAAAAAAGATGAGAAATGGCAATCTTAAGGTTTGAACCCATGTCATCACACATACAGCTTAAAACCAAAGCCAACAAGCCAAGCGCGCACATTCAAACACATAGTGACAACATAAAGATATATTATGAAGCGAGTAAAGAATCAGGAAAATAAAAAAAGGTTGGACGAGGGGATCGAACCCCTGTCCTTAGCATAAACAACTCTTATAACTCTCCTCCTGGACCAGCGGTGCTACGCCCTCATCCAGTTATTATACGATTCAAAAAATATATAAAGCAAAACGCTTCCTAATTTCCCAAATAACCAAAACATGCGCATGCCCTACAACTGACCCTGATACCTTTCACCAACAACAAGTACAACAGCCATACCAAATCAACATTTTACCCATACAAATTGTTATAACATCAAGGAAACTTAATCATTCAAGGAATTTAATCTAACATGCTAGTGAATCAAAGCAAAGAGGGGCATACAATCACAGCATAACAACCTCAAGTGAGTCATCATAGATTAAAAAAAAGCAAGTTATTCACTAGTACTGGACAGGCAGTTAGGATATACATATCAAAAGAACCAAGCATAGGCAGGCATGATAAACATAGAATCATATTGGCAGCATGGTTTATAAATCAATCTTGTCGTAAATCAGCAGGCAGTAGCAAAGCAACATGAGTAAATAAAAAGGCAAAAACCAAGGCAATAGCAGGCAGCATGCAAGATTCCCTCAAGTATAACATACGAGACAGTGTAAGACATAATAACGGCTCATACAACTTAAACACACATCAATGCAGGTTTTTAGAGTAATCATCCCGTCATGGTTAAGTGATAATTCATGTGTCAATATAGAGCAGGGCAGACTAAATCAAATGTAATGGCAATGCAAATTCACTTAGGCTCATGGTAATGTAAAGCAACAATCTAGATATGACTGTATCATCCAAATCAAATGGCAGTTAGGCATGGACATCAAACAAAACAGCTATACATCATGTTGACACAAGGAGGATTAGTTAAGTTACAATGATAAGCATATGCACCTCATGATGAACAAAGGCTCTCAAGAATCACACATATATATTCAAGACAAAATGTGTTATAAGACAGCATAACAAACCAAACTCATCAAGTGATATCATTTGAATCAAGCATATGACATGGTAACAAACAGTTAGAGCAGCAATCATGTGAATGCACATGTAAGACATACATGGATTAGGTTTAGGGCATAAGACACAACAGCAATAAATCATCTCAAGCATAGGCATGACAACTATAGATTTCTAATTGTTACATTTCTATGATTTTTGAAAAAAAATGACAGTATCAGTGAACAAATGGACAGCAGCATGTTTTGGGCATTACCAAAACAAATGAACCAACAATGTATTCAAGTGAGATTATAATTGATACATCACACATCATGGAATCAGCTTAACATGAACAACAAGGTTAATGCAACAGCAAGGTGATTTAACAGTCAATGAGACAGTCATAACAATAGTCTAAACATAGTCATATCATCTGAATCAAGAAGCAATTTAGGCATAAAGAATAGATACTTAGGAAACTACATTATCATGTTAACATCAGCATAAAATGTTCACAGTGACAAACACACAAGCATCATGATGGTGGAAAGCAAGCACATATAAGGTCAAGACAGTATGACAGACAAACTTATTTGAATGGTAACATTTAGAGGTAGACAGGCATATTATGTAAGCTTAATGATTCACACCAATGGTCAAACATGAACAAGATTTATTTTCAAATACATTGACAAAAGTTGGCACACATGTTTGAGATGACATTAAAGATTTAAAGCAAATAAGAGGCAACAAAGCATAAAAAGATAAGCACTTAACAGATCCATTCATATTATCATGGCATATCAAAATTCATTCAAATGTTATCATTTGACAGACAGCAGCTTAGGAATCCACATTAAAGCATATCAAGCTAAACATACACTTTATGAACACAGTGTTTATGCAAACATACATTCAAGTAGAAGTATAACATGTAGATGGCAAATAGGTAAACATGTATACAACAGTTGTGAAACAGACAAACAAACCTCAATCATCCATAAGCAATGTATACAATCATGCTCCAACATTAATATAAAACATGCCAAGAATCAATTACTAACCCCATCCATCATTACAACAACAAACAAACAAATTCAAATGTTCTAGCATTTCAAGAGGGTGCAAAGGTTCATATGTTGGTCACATTACATTCGAGTACACACATCACTAAAACATGTCAATAGAAACAAGTATTAACCTTGACAGTTGTATCATAAAGAGAGTGTCATCATCCATGAACAGAAATCAAGGACATTAAGACTTAATCAGGCAAACAACAACAAAGGTAATATATCAATGGATAACATCATGAAATCAAACCAACAAACATATGAACAACATATTGAGACTCACACATTTAGGACAAAAACAGGACATGATCAGTAGAAACATACATAGGACAGAGATGGAATAATAATTTCAAACAAGATGTAAAATTCATTTAAACAACCTAGTACCATCACCACAAACATCTAAATACAGTCATGCATCAATATTCATTGACAAGCTATGTAAAACAATACAGCAAAGTTTCATATTTCAAAATAGAATGGTGAAATCTTAAACAAACTCGTGAGGGCCCAAGTATATCAATGATCAAATACAATAGAGGCAAAGATCAAACACACCACCAAAAGTGAGGCATAACATAGGACATAATCAATTTAAGATCAAGTAGAAGTTACTCATAGTTGGTTTCATATATAGCAACAAGGCACGGTTATATGAAAAAGTTCAAATATCATTTAACATGTCAAACGAACAAGACTTGCAATGGCAAATAGTCAGCATAACGATTGGTCATTTCATTTTCACTGGCAGTTGATACAATCAAAGGGATACCTTTAACAATAAACAAAACCAAGGGAAGCGTGTCTATGAATTCAACATAACTATCAGTACCAAACTCAAACATTTTCAAAAGGGCAAAACTCACATATAATCACATATGCTCAAATGAAAACAAGAACTGGTGTCAACATCAAAAATGGAATGCGCAACATCATTTTAAGGTTAAAAACATGGACAGATTTAGATGGCAATAAACTCTGTACATAACATACCAAGACAACATGTAACAGTCATTCATCAACAAAGTTTAAACTATCGTGCTATGAACAAGTGAAGAGATTAGAGTTGAAGGAAAAATAATGTTACCAACTGAGCTTGCTTCTCCTTGAATTGGCCACAAATCCTTGATGCTAATCCTTACTCCCTCCTCTTTGGAAATCCAATATTTAGTAGTTTTCGTAGAAATTCTTGGTGTCCCCAGAACTGAAATGAACTTCCTTAAATAGGCAAGGTATTGGGTTGATGAGAGACATCATGGGTCGGGTCAAATTCTCAAGCATCTGGTGGGCATAAGCTGAACGATTAGGGTTTTTTTGTTTGAATTTCAAACTTAGTCCAATTCTGGGAGAGAAATACGTTGCGACATTTCAGACGTGCAGGGGCGTACTCATCACTTGGTGAATGAATTCAGAGCTCTCCCATTGATGCTGTTGAGAGGGGTACCAAATGGAGCAAAGATTGGAGGTAGCGTGGACAGGTTTGCAGACGGAGAAGTCGTATGCTGGAAATGGTAGTCTTCTCTGAACCACTTTCTGCGCAATACAAAGCTGAGCTTGAAGAGGAAAGGATTTAGAGATTTCAAAATTGAAGAATCCGCGCCAACGGCCTTGCGATTTGAATGGCTGTAATGAATTGGATTGACACAAAATACACTGAATTTTCTTCCTCATCCACAATTCTTCAGCAAGAACGAAAGAGGAGGAAGGATTTGGTCCCCTTTGGCCTCTTGGATACCACGTGTCACGCCCCCAATGGTTGGGAGAATGGTTAAAAAGTCAAACCCCACAAACTCAATTCTCATTGGTCCAAAATAATAGAATGAGAAACCAAAAATGCAACGTGGAATTGCTCTTTCCAATATTAATAGCAAAATTATGAAAATAAAACAAAATATTAACATTTAAATTAAAAACTAATTTGAAAGGAGCTAAATGGATAATTAGCTTAGTTAACTAAAATTGACTTAAATATGATTGATTTAAATTAAATGAAACTAAAACAACTCAAATAAAATAAAATGGTGCCAAATTGAAATTAACCTAGTCACAGAGCAAATAAGAGCTAGGATAATTATCAAATTAGAATAATGAGAAAGGTAATAAATAATAATAAAAAAACAAATAGCAGGAAAATGAGGGTAAAATTTGGGGTACAACAATTGCCCCTATTTAAATATCTTCACCTGATGACATGAGAGATGAAGATCCTCATGTAATCAATAGTGAAAGATATTTAAATACAGATAACCGAAAATTTTACCCTCAGATGCACACACATGCAATGCAACAGACAAGATGCCTAAAAGATGCAAGAAAATGCAAACACAACAAGACACCAAGGGGCGAACAGGAAGCAAAAGACCAGAGAGCTTCACTGGGGAAGGACGAAGGTTAGTATCCATGAGAAACAACTCACTAGGGATACAAGCTAACCAACAAAAGAGACCCACTGGGGAGACTCCAAAGCAAACCCGGAGAAAAGGCCACAGACAATCTCCACTGGGGAAAGATCCGGGGAGATAGACTACTGGGACACAACAAACCCACATTCTTCCTGGGCATGAAACCAGGAAGAAAAACCTGATCACTAGGGATCAGCCCAAAAGAGACAAACAGCCAGGCGAGGACTTCCTGGGGATCTTAAACTGAAGAGTTCAAAATGGGATCTTCAGAAAGAGCCAGGAAAGCAGAGACTAACCCTGCGCACCAGATATGAGTCTTATAAGGTTGAATAAAAATTATTCCAAGAAACTTAGCTTAAAGCAATTTTAGAAAAGAAACAAGATAAAGAGATGTTCAATGTCCAACACGATTCGAACAAGAACAGTTTTAAAAAAAAAGACGATGCTTGACACGATTCAAGCAAAGTCCCAATTCAAGTTCGACACGATTCGAACAAGAACGGTTTTAAAACAAAAGGGGTCAGTGTCCGACACGATTCGAACAAAGACTCTGTTCAGGTTTGACACGATTCAAACAAGAACAGAAGAGACAGTGCTTGACACGATTCAAACAAAGTCCAAGTTCAAGTTTGACACGATTCAAACAAGAACACAAAAGACAATGCTTGACACGATTCAAATAAAGTCCAAGTTCAAGTTTGACACGATTCAAACAAGAACACAAAAGACAATGCTTGACACAATTCAAACAAAGTCCAAGTTCGATTTTGACGCGATTCAAACAAGAACACAAAAGACAATGCTTGACACGATTCAAACAAAGTCCAAGTTCAAGTTTGACGCGATTCAAACGAGAACACAGAAGACAATGCTTGACACGATTCAAACAAAGTCTAAGTTTAAGTTTGACACGATTCAAATGAGAACACAGAAGACAGTGTTTGACACGATTCAAACAAAGTCCAAGTTCAAGTTTGACGTGATTCAAACGAGAACACAGAAGACAATGCTTGACACGATTCAAACAAAGTCTAAGTTCAAGTTTGACACGATTCAAATGAGAACACAGAAGACAATGTTTGACACGATTCAAACAAAGTCTAAGTTCAAGTTTGACACGATTCAAACAAGAACAGGTTCAAGTTTGACGCGATTCAAACAAGAACAGCTCTAAAAATCCTTTAAAGTTAAACTTCTTGGGGAACAGAAAAATATTTTAAAGATTCAAATCTGGCGCGCAGAGGTTAAGACCGAACAAGCACGACACAAAGCAAACCGGGAATATCTTTACTTCACTGGGGAAATAAAGACAGGCACAACAAAAGACCGCAAGCAAAACAGAGCACAAAGAAATGCAAAGATGCTAGGGTATGATGCACATGCTTAGCTATATGCTAGAAACGACGCGAACGACGCAAAACAGAGAAAGAAGAAAAGAAAGCACAGGCCAACACTCTGAAATCCAAACATCAAGGGTAACCAGGACAATCCTCTTCCCACTGGAGATGGCAGATCCAAAGGCCAAAAACAGTATTACTAAACTCTCCTTGCACAAATTTGATTCCGAAACGTCTTAATTCTAGAGCAAGACTTAATTTATCTTTGTGTTTTCTCAGAAATTTCCGTTTTCAAAAATCAAGTGAAAATGGCAAAATTTTGCAAAAATAAAGAAAATGATAGCGTATTAAACAAAAGATGATTCAATAGCTGATATTCATTGAAAAATGGTGACTTGCCAAATAGCAGAGTCCCAAGAAGTATTACAAATGCAACAAAATGGCAATTTATCAAAGGTTACATTGTATTCAATGACCAATAACCCTAATGACTAAGGACTCTAGCTGTAGCTAACTTGATCTTCTCTGGGGATTCTTGGATATCACAGAGGTGTCCTTGTCTTAAGCATAATACTTCCGTACCGAATCAACATTCACAGGATGCGCAAGCTGTTCACCGTCCATAGTCGTGAGGAAAAGAGATCCTCCTGAAAATACTGTCTTAACTATGTATGGACCTTCATAATTAGGCGCCCACTTTCCGCGGGCGTCTCTTTGCGACGGCAAGATCTTCTTAAGTACCAACTCGCCTACTCGAAATTCCCGAGTGCGGACCTTTTTGTCAAATGCTCTCTTCATCTTCTTCTAATACAACTGACCATGACACATAGCCGTCAGGCGCTTCTCATCAATTAAATTCAACTGGTCATATCTCTCTTGAATCCACTCAGCTTCATCAAGCTTTGTTTCCATCAATATTCTCAGCGAAGGTATTTCCACTTCTATAGGAAGGACATCATCCATTCCATATACCAACGAAAAAGGGGTTGCCCCTGTTGATGTTCTGACGGACGTTCTATATCCATGTAGTGCGTATGGCAACATCTCATGCCAATCCTTGTATGTTTTGACCATTTTCTGAAGGATTTTCTTGATATTCTTGTTTGCAGCTTCGACCGCTCCATTCATCTTTGGACGATACGGTGAAGAGTTATGATGCTCAATCTTGAAGTTATCACATAACTCCTTCATGGTTTTGTTATTTAAATTGGTTCCGTTGTCAGTTATGATTCTGCTCGGAATCCCATAGCGACAAATGATATTATTCTTAATGAAACGAGCAACTACTTGCTTAGTTACGTTTGCATAAGAGGCGACTTCCACCCACTTGGTAAAGTAATCTATAGCCACCAGAATGAAGCGATGCCCATTAGACGCTTTAGGCTCAATTGCCCCAATCTTATCAATGCCCCACATAGAGAACGACCAGGGCGATGATAGCACATTCAACAGAGTAGAAGGAACATGCATTTTGTCTGCATAAATCTGACATTTATGGCATTTCCTAGCATACTGGATGCAATCAGTCTCCATAGTCAACCAATAGTATCCAGCCCTCAAGATCTTCTTAACCATGGCATGGCAATTGGCATGGGTGCCAAAAGCTCCTTCATGAATATCATGGATCAACAAGTCTGCTTCTCTCTTATCGACACATCTTAGCAAAATCATATCATGATTCCTTTTGTACAGTACACCGTTGCTGATGAAGAACTTGGCTGACAACCTTCGCAGAGTCTTCTTATCAAGAGCGGAGGCGTTGGCCTAATATTCTTGATTCTTTAAGAAGTTCAAAATGTCATGAAACCAAGGTTTGCCGTCTGATTCTTCTTCAATGACCTGGCAGTAGGCCGACTCAGTCCTTCTTCCAATACTGATTACTGGATCTTCATTGATAAATCTAACTTGCCACATTGAAGCTAGTGTTGCTAAAGCATCATCCACATGATTCTCAGTACGTGGCACATGGCGAAAAGTTATCTCATCAAAACACTTAATCAGCTCCAGAGCATATGCCTGATAAGGGATAAGTTTCTCATCTTTTGTCTCCTACTCGCCTCTGATTTGATAAATGACCAGAGCGGAGTCGCCCATAACTTCAAGAAAACAGATTCCAAGATCGATTGCAGTTTCCAAACCCAGAATGCACGCTTCATACTCAACAATATTATTCGTACATCCAAAATCCAACCTAGCTGTAAAAGGGTGTAGCCACCTTCAGGATTAATTATAACAACACCTACTCCATGCCCCTTGTAATTGGACGAACCGTCGAACATCATCTTCCATCTATATTCAGCTCTGGGATCTTCTTCAGAACTTGACTCTTCATCATCTTTAACTGCCATAATATCCTCGTCAGGGAAATCAAACTTGAGTGGTTCATAATCTTCAACTGGTTGATTGGCAAGATATTCTGAAAGAACACTTCCTTTAATGGCTTTTTGAGTGACATACTGAATGTCATACTCAGATAATAACATGTGCCAGCGGGCAAGTCTGCCTGATTGAGCAGGTTTCTCAAAAATGTATTTTATCGGATCCATCTTGGAAATCAAAAGGGTAGTATGACAAATCAAGTACTGCCTCAGGCGTTTGGCGGCCCAAGCCAAAGCACAACAAGTCTTTTCCAGTAGTGAGTAACGGCTTTCACTGTCTACAAACTTCTTACTTAGATAATAAATTGCATGTTCTTTCTGGCCAGTCTCATCATGCTGTCCCAAAACACAGACCATAGATTCTTCCAACACGGTCAGATACATAAAGAGAGGTCTTCCAGGAACCGGGGGGTACCAGAATAGGTGGTTCTTGGAGATAACTTTTGAGCTTCTCAAAAGCTTGTTGACATTCAGCATTCCATTCTACTGGCTGATTTTTACGGAGCAATTTGAAAATTGGAGCGCATATTGGAGTAATGTTGGAGATGAACCTGGAGATGTAATTCAAACGGCCCAAAAATCCTCTGACTTGAGACTCGGTTTGAGGAGCTGACATTTCTTGGATCGCTTGTACTTTATCTGGATCCACCTCAATGCCCTTCTGGCTAACAATGAAACCCAATAACTTCCCTGACCTGACTCCAAAGGTACATTTTGCAGGGTTTAACCTCAACTGGTACTTCCGAAGTCTCTTGAACAATTTCAGCAAGTGGTCTACATGTTCCTCTTCATTATGTGATTTGGCTATCATATCGTCCACGTACACCTCTATCTCTTTGTGGATCATATCGTGAAACAAAGTAACCATAGCCATTTGGTATGTTGCCCCTGCGTTCTTTAGTCCAAAAGGCATAACCTTATAACAATAAGTGCCCCACGGGGTAATGAAAGTGGTCTTATCCATATCATCTGGATCCATTTTAATCTGATTGTAGCCTAAAAAACCATCCATAAATGAGAACATGGCGAAATGGGCAGTGTTGTCTACCAGCGTGTCGATATGTGGTAGAGGGAAATCATCCTTGGGACTAGCTTTGTTAAGATCCCTGTAGTCCACACACATTCGTACTTTTCCATTCTTCTTCATAACAGGGACAATATTAGCTACCCACTCTGGGTACTTGGAAACTTCCAGAAATCCGGCATCCAACTGTCTCTTAACTTCATCTCGGATCTTGAGAGGCATGTCGGGATGACTTCTACGAAGCTTTTGTTTTACCGGCGGGCACTCTGGCTTGAGGGGTAACTTGTGGACCACAATATCTGTATTTAAACCAGGCATGTCTTGGTAGGACCAAGCAAATACGTCCACATACTCTTTAAGAAGCGAAATCAACTGCTGTCTGATTTCTGGTTTCAGTGATGCCCCAATCTTAACTTCTTTCTTCTCATCCTCAGTGCCAAGATTAATGACATCCACCTACTCTTCATGTGGCTAGAGATCTGTATACTGGTAATCACACATATCTGCTAGATCTTTGGGTACCTCATAATCCCCCTCCTCCTCAGCTTGATAGACAGGAGAGTCAAAGTCAATGGTAATAGCAAGGTCATTGAATACAATGGGTTTACGATTCATTCTTCATAATAGAATGACTTGTATTATTAAAGTGCACAACAGTTCACAAACATGCAAGATGAAGATGTTTTGTTTGAAAAGATTGCCACTTTTTAGAAATAGAATGCAGTAAAGCAAAGACAACAAGAATTGCAAAAGAGTCATTTCATTGATTAATATTGAAAACGGAGGCCCGTACAAAATAATCCACTAGCTTTGGGCAAGACTAGGGAAGTGAAAACAACAAATCAAAACAAGTTACTCTGGTTCCGGGTACACAGTTGGGATCTCTATAGCCTCCCAATTGCTCAAAGCACCCTCTTGGCGAAAAACCAGATGATCAATATCTTCTTCTTCTTCAACGCTTCCAATGATTGCGTGGACCTGATGTCGACCTCTGACAAATATCTCCTATACAGTCTTCGTCTTCGTCCTTCCTCTCATTCTTGAAGCAGCCTAATCTTTTGGAGTTGGTCTGTAACCCAACCCCTGGTGTCGGTCCCTCTTCTCAATCTCAATGACTTTGCCCCATCCTGCGGGCACGCCTTCCTGAAGGGCAGACTGGATACTCTTATACGAAGCAAACGATGGATACTCTGGTACTACTGGCTTCTCATTGTCGATCATAACTGCATTAGCTATTTCCAAAGCTTGGAAAGAAGTTTCTAACGCATCTTCGTCAGCCTCAATGTAGCAAAATGAGGACAGGTTACTGACCATCAAATCCTCCTCACCATGTATGATAACTAACTTTTCGTCAGCTACAAACTTCATCTTCTGATGTAACGTAGAGGTTACAGCACCTGCTTCGCGGATCCAAGGTCTTCCGAGAAAACAGCTATAGGCAGGATTGATGTCCAGAATTTGAAACAGAATATTAAACAACTGAGGTCCAATCAACAATGGGAGCTCAATTTCCCCCATGACAGATCTTCGCGAACCATCAAAAGCTTTGACAATCAACGATGTGGGTCTCATGATCCCTCCTGTGTATGCCAATCTATCAAGAGTTCTCTTCGGTAAAACATTCAAAGAAGATCCTGTATCTATAAGGACTCTAGCCAACGTGTCTTCTTGACATGTCATGGATATGTGTAGAGCGAGATTGTGCTTCCGACCTGCTTGGGTTAACTCTTCATCGCTGAAACTGAGTGTATTACAAGCGGTAATGTTAGCAACAATGTGATCAAACTGCCCAGTGGTGATATCTTGAGCTACATGAGCCTGAGCCAAAACCTTTTGCAGTGCTGATCGGTGGGCTGGTGAATTAATCAACAGAGATAAAACAAAAATCTTTGATGGGGTTTGATGGAGCTGATCCACAATCCTGTAGTCACTTCTTTTTATTATTCTAAGGAATTCTTCGTCATCTTCTTTGGAGATTACTTCATTTCCCTTATCATTGGCAGGCACATGACTAATGCCTTCTTTTCTGGACGTTTCCGTGTTCACAGGGGGACAAATCCTCCCACTCCTCATCATTCTCCCCGTTCCTACTATGCTGGACACGTTCCTCTCATCAGCCCCCACCTCTTTCCTTGGGACCGGCTTCTCTATAACGACCCCCACCTCTTTCCTTGGGATCATTTCTTCTTTCTTCCTTTCACCTGTAATGTCTTCATAAATCCACAGCACTACCTTGGTTCCTTTGAACCTGAATAGGACTGGTTTTGGGAAGTTATTTCGCCTAGCACGATTAACAGGAGCAGCAGCTTCAGGCCTGTTAAATCTTGGAACTGATTGTCTAAAAATAGGACTCACAGTATTTGCCCCTGGATTGTTGAACACAGGAACTACTGATATGCACTTTTCTTAGTCAAACGACGACACTTGTTTTGGCAAGTTTAACACTGGCTCAATCACCGCTATTCTGTTTTCCTTCCTGAAAACCTGTAAGAAACCTTCATTAATCAAACGCTGAATATCACCTTGGACCAACGGACACCCTTCACTAACACCTTCACGCTCTTCACAAACATCATGGCAAACTTCGACCAAACCGGCGTTGAACAACTTGGCGTGAAACATTCTCAAGGGAGTTTTAATCTTTGCTGCATCTGAGATTAATACTTCGTCATTCTCATCTTCAATAGCATTAGCTGACTCGTGGGTTGGCAAAGGGTTGTTTTTCACATTTGGCTGGCTATTAACGAAAGACAAAATGTTTTTCTCTATCAAACCCTTCACTAGATTCTTCAATGCCAAACATCCTTCTAAGTCGTGACCTACCCCTCCTTCATGGAAAGCACAGGTTGCATTAGGGTTATAGAACTGCATAGACTTCTCAGAGGGTGGCCCAACGGCCTAGTAACAACTAACCCTTGTTCTACCAGAGAAGGATACAATGCTGTATACGTCATCGGTATGGGTGGAAAATTTGGTGTTACTGCTTGTCTTCTTTGAGGGGTATTTTGCTGTGGCACTGGCCACTGCTGCTATTGGTAATTCTGGTTCTGATTCTTTGGCCACTGTTGTTGACTTTGTGGTTGGGAAATAGGAGCCTTTTGCATTACCGGATGATTAAAGGTGGGTATAACAGATGCCACGTATGGTTGCTGTGGGAATTGCATAGCATAAACTGGCTGTTGGGGACAACTGGGACCTGGCTGTGGTTGGAAAAGAGCTCGCTTCCAACTAGGACTCTGCTTCTTCCCTGTTATGACAGCGTTAGTCTCGCCTTCCTTCTTCTTATGAAAATTTCCTGGAGACCTCTTGACACCGGCACTAGTGGCACTGTTAGGTGAACTAGCCACCTTTCCACTTTTCAGATCTGCCTCCACTTTCATACCAATTACAATGATGTCAGAGAAATTGGCGCCAATGTTGCTAATCATTTTCTCATAGAATTCAGGTTTCACAGTGTCTACAAACCAATCATCTAGTTCCTTCTCAGTTATTGGCGGTTCAACCTGTGATGCAGTCTCTCTCCACCTCTGAGCATATTCTTTGAACGATTCAGTGTTCTTCTGAGTCATGGTCAAAAGTTGCCTACGATCAGGTGCCAGATCCAAGTTATACTTATAATGCTTTATGAAGACATCCATAACATCTTGGAAACATTTAATCTGAGACTGGTCTAAGCTTAAATACCACTTTGTGGCAGCGCCCTTCAGGCTGTCCTGGAAACAATGGATCATCAACTTATCATTATCCATATATGCCACCATTCTTCGGAGATACATGACCAAGTGTGCCTTAGGACACGTAGCGCTAGAGTACAATTTGAAGCTTGGTAATTTAAACTTTGGTGGAATTACTAAGTCAGTGACCAAACACATATCCTTTAGGTCAGAACTGAAGACATTATCTCCCTCCATGGCCTTCAGCTTTCTCTGCATAATCTCCATAATGGCCCTTAATTTCTCATTGTTGTCGTCTCCTTCCATGGATACCTTCTCATTAATAAAATGATGCTGATTCTGAAAGACGGGCTGAAACTGGGTCTGAATCACAAGTGAAGTATAAGTTGGGATAGCTTGTTGGTTTTCACCAAACAAAGGTGCAGCTTGTTATGTGGACTGAGGAGCTGTGGTCCGTATAAACTCAAACGACATCCCTAAAGTAGTGTCCACAACAGGTATGACTGGCGGCTCAACAGTTGTAGTGATGACTTCTGAGACTACAGTAGCCTGTGTATCCATTTTTGCTCGTATAACATGCAAAACCTCCATAATCTGCCCCATGCCTACCCTCAACTCATTGAGCTCGTCGTTGACTTGATCTAAATTCTCACAATTATCAGACATAGTTCCTCCTCAAGCCTGGTCCGGATGTTGCAACAAATGTAGAGAGATCAGGGTGATGGTTCTAAAGAAGACAAAACGACAATGAGACACAGAAGAATGCATATGCGCATGCAAAAATGCAAATGAGATGCAAATGCAAATGCAAGCTAAACTATCAAGAAACCAAAGATATTTTGCAAATATTATAAAAAATGGATTCTTGATAAAACAACTTCTTCATTTAAGAGTTTGGAAAACATTACATATGGAGCAAGGTATTCTCACACTCCAAGTACATAAGTAGAGATACATCAAAATGAAAAGATACAACAACAGCACAAATGCCAACAACACTAGAAATTGAATCCGCCGGTTGACGATCCTTCTCCTCCATTAATTACCCTCATTATCTTGATGATGTGCTCCTTGGTTTCTTCCTTTGCGAGAACCAGCTCTCCTGACTCCTCCACCATCCTCTGCTTTGTTTTAGTAGGGGACTCGTGGCGAGGACGTGGTTTCATCATTACTCGGGCTATGTCACGAGACCATTGCAAATGAGCCTCCGTGACTGGGCATTCAGATCTCCACAACTATCTGTTGATATGGCACCAAGTGCGACTCAAGCGCATCTTCATCTCAAAACCATCCCTTTCATCGTAAAACATCATCTGCATGTCTTCGTTATCTAGGATTCCTTCCTTCAAATGACCCAGCTGACGGCGAGCGAGGACAGGGTTGTAATTGATACAACCATTCCTTCCCATGAGAGGTACGTTAGGGCAATCCCCACAGCTGTGGATTATGGTGATTCCCTCGTCCGTTGAATCATACCATTCAATGTCGGTATGCTTCAGTTCCATCAACTTCCTAGACCACACCTTACAGTCCTCAACCTCCCAGAAAGTTGGGGTTTATGGCAAATAAGAAATAAACCACTTGTAGAAGAGGGCCACGCAGCAAATAATTGGCCCACTGCCTCTCATATATCTGGTCTGTATGGAATGGTAAACATCAGCCAACAGTGTCGGGACTGGATTGTTGACTGCAAACAGCTGAATGGCCTGGGTGTCTACAAAATCCTTGGCATTCGGGAACAGGAACAAACCATATATCATCAATGCTAAAGTTGATTCAAACAAAACTTCATTTCCCCTATTCTTGAAGTACAGAGCTTTCTCCATCAAGAACTGCGCTGGCAACCTACGCTTTCCTCCCTTATTGGTCAAGTTGGCTTGGACATCAGATAGCCTGATTCTGGTTAGTCTGGCTATGTCTCTGGCAGAAGGTGCTTCTTTGATTCCGGAAAAGACAGGAGCCTCCCTAATTGGGATCCCTATCATGGCTGAAAAATCTTCCAAGATTGGTACTAACTGGAATTCAGGGAACAAGAAACAACGGTATGTTGGGTGATATAGTTGGACCAGAACTTCAAGAGGTCCCACAGTTACTGGTGTCTTCATCAGGGGTATGACACACCCATATCTGTCAGCGAAGGCTGACTGGTCTTCAATCATTTCTCCTAACCACAACAGACGATCCACCTCTGGCAACTCAAAGAAGTAAGGCCAAACTCTTTTTCCTGCGGCATCCATTTCTACAAAATCTGCAAAACAAGATTAGTAACTTGATAGTTTAGCAGGAATGCAAAATGCAATGCAAAGTTTCATGGAGTTCAGACATTAGCAGAATATCAAGAGATATCAAAAGACCTCATTTCATTAAATAAAAGCGAATTACAACAGTTGATACAACTTTCAAAAGCCCTAAACATAAGCTAAATAAAAGCTAGAAAGTCCTAAGGAAATTCTCCTAGAAGCCTTGCGTTGAGTCTTCCGATTTCTTTCTCCATCTGATCTCTTTCTGTGATGAGGTTGTCAAGAATGGATTTCCAAGCGGGAGGCTGAGTGCTTGAGGAACTTGGATCTTCTTGGGCTTTTCTTTTCTTGCAGGAGAGCAATTCTTCATTCTTGATCTGCAGCTGCTTCTGGAGTTCCAGATTTTCTTCAACGACCACTTGATACTTGAGCTTCCAGGCTTCTTCTGACCTCTGGGCTTGTCTTAGAGAAATCTCCAGTTCTTCTTCTTTTGACATGAAGTATAACACGGGCTCCTTCTTCAAAGTAATTGGTTCTTGTCTTTTGTAGGGCATCTTCAACTCTATAGCTCTTCTTCTAACCCACTAGAGGTAGGGCTCCAAGGACACACAGTTAGGTCTTCCTAAAGAACTTCTCCCTCTTTTGCGCTTGCTACCCCAAGCCTTTAAGATCAACTCCTTCTGTTTTTCATTCTTGTCATATGTTTCAAAGTAGATACTTTCCACATGAGCACTGAGAGGTTTGTATTCCAAAGGATACCCTAACTGGCGTCGTGCCAATATAGGGTTGTAACTGATACCACCTTTGATGCCAAGAAGAGGCACATTACCATAGTTTCCACAGCTATCTATAATCAGGATTCCATCATACACCCTATTATACCAGTCAATATCTGCGTAGGAGAGTGCCATGACCTTCTGAGACCACCATCCTTTCTTGGAATCCTAGAATGCGCCTTTCTTTGGTAAGTGGGAAACAAACCATCTATATAGTATGGCGACACAGCAAATAATCTGTCCATTCTTATGAGTATTTCTTGTATGGACTGAGTGATAGGCTTCGGCAAGTAAGGTAGGTACTAGGTTCTACTTTAAGAAAATCTTGATTGCATTTAGATCCACAAAGTTGTCAATGTTCGGGAACAAGAAGAGTCCATAGATGAGCAAGGCAAATACAGCTTCAAAGGCATCCCTGTTGGAATTCTTAGCAAAGTATCTGGCTTTTTCAATAAAAAACTTGGCATTTAACCCAAAAATTCCTCCCTTAGAAGTCAAATTGCTTTTGATGTCAACCAACTCCAGATGAGTCTTCTCTGCTATTTCTTCCTCTTTTGGATCCTTCTCAAAGATAGGAAACGGGGATTCATCCTTGATAGGCAGACCGACTATCTGAGAGTACTCTTCAAGGGTGGGTAAGATTTTATAGTCAGGGAATGTGAAGCAGTGATATCTTGGATCATAAAACTGGAGCAAAGTTGAGAGAAGTCCTTCATCAATAGTGTTCCTTAATAAGACCCACAATTTTCCATATCTGCTTAGGAATCCTTCAGGGTCTGTTAACAAATCTCCCAATTTCCTTAGGTCATCCAATTTGGGACTTTTGAAAGTGTATTTGATAGTGTTTCTTCTTGAGCTATCCATGATATCTCTCTGATACAAGAAAAGAGGTATGAGTTCCATGAAACAGATGCAACATGAATGCTTATGCTATATGGATGCAACAAACACACATAAAGCACAAATAAACAAAGGCAAAGGGGGAAAAGGTTAAGCTTAAAGCCAAAGGTTTGCCCTTCCCATTGGTGTGTTCTATTGGTTTTCACCTGCCAAACAAGGTTCTAAGAAGTTCCCAGAGTCTACAATCCATCTTTCGGATTTTAAAGATTTCCTAGATGACTTGGTAGTCGATAAAATTCTCAAGAGGATCTCGTCTGAGTGTAGTATCGCGTGACAACCAAGTCAGAAATAGACTCCATCATGGTCACCGCACTACATCTAAAAGGCTTAAGTTGGGTTTGGTAACTACAGTTCTTAGTATCCCGGGCACCCAGGTCGAGAGCAGCACGCTTTCACGAACGAATTCGTTCAACATAACTAGACTCTTGAGAGGGCCTCAACTGAGTGATGGTGTTTATCAATTCGACCTTTCAGGATTCGACTCCCTCAAAGCTTCCTTGAATACCATCGTCCTATAATAAGTGTACGCTCAAATCCGGGTATAGGATTTATCTCACTCAAAGGTATCAACCCAAATCAAACAGGATAATCAAAACATAGAACAGATATACAAGCAGATAAGCATACAAGCAATCATACAAGTAGATAAGCAAACATGAATAACATAAAAGCAAGATAGGCTCAACCCTCTTAGGAATGGACCAGCAATAGGTCTAACTATCCCCAGTGAAGTCGCCATTTCTGTTGCGGTGAAAATCGGATAACAAATTATTAATTAATTTGCATCATTTTTCTTTTACAACCGACTTTGATTTATCCAAAGGAAAGGTTCAAGATCGTTAGAAAAACCTAAGGGGAAGAGATCTAAGGTTCGGGGGTTGGTTATACAAAGGGAAGGTATTAGCACCCTAAGTATCTGTAGTACTCTACAGGAACCTCTTGTTCTAATGTTATCTAATGTTTGCTAAAGGTTCTATGCTAAAGGTTTGAAAACCCTAGGGGTTAGTATCTAAGTATACTCGATAAAGTATCGCACTTTACGCCTACCTATCCTCGGGAATAAAATCAGAGTATGCGTAGTTCTACTTCTACTGAATTATTGACTATGGCCAATATTCAGGGGGGAAATGAGTACAAGCTCATTGTAGAGTTTAGGAACTCTCTAGATCTAGTTGAAATGGACCTATGTTGAAGTTTAGTCAGTAGGGGAAGTGATAAATTCATTATGATGAATATCACTAAGAGTTGAAGAACTCTCTCCTAAAGCTAGTTATAATTTCTATGGCTCTGATGAGGCCAAGAAATGAAATTTTCTTCCTAAGAGGTTACTTAGGTTAAGATGGGGGCTATGACTTTAAGACTCAACACTATTCACCTTCCTTTGGAATGGGGGAGAAAAGTTGATAAAATATTAAAAGATGACAAGTTATAGTTCAAATAAAAAGATATGAATAAATTTATGAGATAAAATCAATGATATCAATGCAAAGTGGAATCATACATGTATTAAATAAGGATTAATCATGATATGTGGACATAACATAGTATGATGAATAAGAAAGTGCAATAAGAAAGCATTTATGAGCTAATCATGTGTAAAAGTCTAAGAAAATTAATATTTTGTCAATTTCTTTTTATATATGGAAAATAGGTTTAATAAAGGAAATGAAGCAAAAAGAAAGGAAGAAAAATGATAAGAAATGAACAAGTTATGATATTTAGAAATTGAAGCATTAATAGGTAAAATTAACAAGTGATAAAAAAGATGAGAAATGGAAATCTTAAGGTTTGAACCCATGTCATCACACATACAGCTTAAAACCAAAGCCAACAAGCCAAGCGCACACATTCAAACACATAGTGACAACATAAAGATATATTATGAAGCGGGTAAAGAATCAGGAAAATAAAAAAAGGTTGGGCGAGGGGATCGAACCCCCGTCCTTAGCATAAACAACTCTTATAACTCTCCTCCTGGACCAGCGGTGCTACGCCCTCATCCAGTTATTATATGATTCAAAAAATATATAAAGCAAAACACTTCCTAATTTCCCAAATAACCAAAACATGCGCATGCCCTACAACTGACCTTGATACCTTTCACCAACAACAAGTACAGCAACAATACCAAATCAACATTTTACCCATACAAATTGTTATAACATCAAGGAAACTTAATCATTCAAGGAATTTAATCTAACATGCTAGTGAATCAAAGCAAAGAGGGGCATACAATCACAACATAACAACCTCAAGTGAGTCATCATAGATAGTCTAAACATAGTCATATCATCTGAATCAAGAAGCAATTTAGGCATAAAGAATAGATACTTAGGAAACTACATTATCATGTTAACATCAGCATAAAATGTTCACAGTGACAAACACACAAGCATCATGATGGTGGAAAGCAAGCACATATAAGGTCAAGACAGTATGACAGACAAACTTATTTGAATGGTAACATTTAGAGGTAGACAGGCATATTATGTAAGCTTAATGATTCACACCAATGGTCAAACATGAACAAGATTTATTTTCAAATACATTGACAAAAGTTGGCACACATGTTTGAGATGACATTAAAGATTTAAAGCAAATAAGAGGCAACAAAGCATAAAAAGATAAGCACTTAACAGATCCATTCATATTATCATGGCATATCAAAATTCATTCAAATGTTATCATTTGACAGACAGCAGCTTAGGAATCCACATTAAAGCATATCAAGCTAAACATACACTTTATGAACACAGTGTTTATGCAAACATACATTCAAGTAGAAGTATAACATGTAGATGGCAAATAGGTAAACATGTATACAACAGTTGTGAAACAGACAAACAAACCTCAATCATCCATAAGCAATGTATACAATCATGCTCCAACATTAATATAAAACATGCCAAGAATCAATTACTAACCTCATCCATCATTACAACAACAAACAAACAAATTCAAATGTTCTAGCATTTCAAGAGGGTACAAAGGTTCATATGTTGGTCACATTACATTCGAGTACACACATCACTAAAATATGTCAATAGAAACAAGTATTAACCTTGACAGTTGTATCATAAAGAGAGTGTCATCATCCATGAACAGAAATCAAGGACATTAAGACTTAATCAGGCAAACAACAGCAAAGGTAACATATCAATGGATAACATCATGAAATCAAACCAACGAACATATGAACAACATATTGAGACTCACACATTTAGGACAAAAACAGGACATGATTAGTAGAAACATACATAGGACAGAGATGGAATAATAATTTCAAACAAGATGCAAAATTCATTTAAACACCTAGTACCATCACCATAAACATCTAAAGACAGTCATGCATCAATATTCATTGTCAAGCTATGTAAAATAATACAGCAAAGTTTCATATTTCAAAATAGCATGGTGAAATCTTAAACAAACTCGTGAGGGCCCAAGTATATCAATGATCAAATAAAATAGAGGCAAAGATCAAACACACCACCAAAAGTGAGGCATAGCATAGGACAGAATCAATTTAAGATCAAGTAGAAGTTACTCATAGTTGGTTTCATATATAGCAACAAGGCACGGTTATATGAAAAAGTTCAAATATCATTTAACATGTCAAACAAACAAGACTTGCAATGGCAAATAGTCAGCATAACGATTGGTCATTTCATTTTCACTGGCAGTTGATACAATAAAAGGGATACCTTTAACAACAAACAAAACCAAGGGAAACGTGTCTATGAATTCAACACAACTATCAGTACCAAACTTAAACATTTTCAAAAGGGCAAAACTCACATATCATCACATATGCTCAAATGAAAACAAGAACTGGTGTCAAAATCAAAAATGGAATGCGCAACATCATTTTAAGGTTAATAACATGGATAGATTTAGATGGCAATAAACTCTGTACATAACATACCAAGATAACATGTAACAGTCATTCATCAACAAAGTTTAAACTATCATGCTATGAACAAGTGAAGAGATTAGAGTTGAAGGAAAAAGAATGTTACCAACTGAGCTTGCTTCTCCTTGAATTGGCCACAAATCCTTGATGCTAATCCTTACTCCCTCCTCTTTGGAAATCCAATATTTAGTAGTTTTCGTAGAAATTTTTGGTGTCCCCAGAACTGAAATGAACTTCCTTAAATAGGCAAGGTATTGGGTTGATGAGAGACATCATGGGCCGGGTCAAATTCTCAAGCATCTGGTGGGCATAAGCTGAACGATTAGGGTTTTTTTGTTTGAATTTCAAACTTAGTCCAATTCTGGGAGAGAAATACGCTGCGACATTTTAGACGTGCAGGGGCGTACTCATCACTTGGTGAATGAATTTAGAGCTCTCCCATTGATGCTGTTGAGAGGGGTACCAAATGGAGCAAAGATTGGAGGTAGCGTGGACAGGTTTGCAGACGGAGCAGTCGTATGCTGGAAATGGTAGTCTTCTCTGAACCACTTTCTGCGCAATACAAAGCTGAGCTTGAAGAGGAAAGGATTTAGAGATTTCAAAATTGAAGAATCCGCGCCAACGGCCTTGCGATTTGAATGGCTGTAATGAATTGGATTGATACAAAATACACTGAATTTTCTTCCTCATCCACAATTCTTCAGCAAGAACGAAAGAGGAGGAAGGATTTGGTCCCCTTTGGCCTCTTGGATACCACGTGTCACGCCCCCAATGGTTGGGAGAAAGGTTGAAAAGTCAAACCCCACAAACTCAATTCTCATTGGTCCAAAATAATAGAATGAGAAACCAAAAATGCAACGTGGAATTGCTCTTTCCAATATTAATAGCAAAATTATGAAAATAAAACAAAATATTAACATTTAAATTAAAAACTAATTTGAAAGGAGCTAAATGGATAATTAGCTTAGTTAACTAAAATTGACTTAAATATGATTGATTTAAATTAAATGAAACTAAAACAACTCAAATAAAATAAAATGGTGCCAAATTGAAATTAACCTAGTCACAGAGCAAATAAGAGCTAGGATAATTATCAAATTAGAATAATGAGAAATGTAATAAATAATAATAAAAAAAACAAATAGCAGGAAAATGAGGGTAAAATTTGGGGTACAACACGGCGCTAGTGTCTATCCACCAACCATGTTGATTTCAATAATCATAGCAATGAATTTCTCATCAGTCAAGTTAACCTGTGCATTAGAGCCAATAGGTTTAGGCTTACTCTTACATCTCTTAGCCATATGACCCGATTTTCCTCAATTTGAGCAAGTGAAAACCAGAGCGTCATTTCTTTGAGTTGGTGGTTTTGTCTAGCAATCAGAGCATATGGGCCCCTTGGGGGATTCTCATTCTTAATTCGGTTCACAACATTGCGGTTCTGGTTCTTTAATGGTTTGCTCTTAGGCTTCAGAACCGCACCGAATCTCTTTTTGTTGTTAGAATTAACTAAGACTTCATCTTTTTGATCTTGTCTTCTAGCTTCCTCTTTAATTCGGAGGCGAGTGATCAGACTCTCAATTGAAAACTCTTTTGTTTTATGTTGAAGCACATTTTTGAAATCTTTCCAACCAGGGGGCATTTTGTTAATTATCACAACAATCTGAAATTGTTCATCGAGGGGCATACCTTCAGTTATGATTTCATGAGAAATCTTCTGAATTTCGTGGCTTTGAGCTTCCACAGACTTTTCACCCACTATCTTATAATTCAGGTAGCGGTTGACAGCACATTTCTTTGCACCTGCATCTTCAGTATCATATTTCTTCTGCAGAGCTTCCCATACCTGTTTAGCAGTGTTACAACTACTGTAGTATTCGTATAGATCATCAGCAAGGTTGTTCAAAATGTAGGTTTTGCAAAGATAATCATTATCTTTCCAGATGGCAATCTCTTTTCGGAGCTGTAAATCATCTGCCATAGTCTTAACAGAAGAGTCTGATTTAGACGAGTTGAGAGTCCTGTCTGAATCCACAATTGTCTTACCATTAGTTTGTTCAGTTGACCCAGAAGGAGCAACTGGGATATCCTCAGTCAGAATGTGGGCAACCTTCTTCAAAGTTAAGAAAAATTTCATCTTAGCTTGTCAATGTTTGAAGTGAAAACTCTCAAACTTAAATGGATTGTCAGAAACAACAACAGCCACAATAATAGCGATAACTTCCTCAGTAGTCATGGCAGTTACAAAAAGCGTCTTAAAATTGTTATTTTTTGGTTTTGAAAAAATTTCCACAAAGAAAATTATGCAATGCAGTCACATTTCGACGATGTCTCCAGGATAAAACAGCTTGTTCAAAAATATGATTATCACTTTCACTTTAATAAATTGTTCGTAGAGATACACCTTCAAATGGTGTTTTAAACCACTCGTACCTGAAAATAATTTCAGTCGTCGATGGTGCGGGAAACCACTTGTAAATCAGAAAAGAAAAATTTAGATGAAGAAGATGAGAGGGAGAAGAGAGATCCCAATATGTTCAGAATCTGAAGTGTGTTTCAACCTATACGAGAGATATTAGGTATAACAAAGTATCTGATATGATGGAGAGAAAATGTGGGAGGAAGAAGTGGAGGAAATCGTGGGAGAGTGGAACCGGCTTAGTCAAAATAGTCGTTATGCACTTGGTCAGCAAGGAAACAGGAAGATTTGGTTAGCAAATCGTTAATTAATTAGTAATAATTAATTGATTCGTAATTTCCATTATGAAACACCACTATTAATTAATAATAATTAATTAATTCACATTACACACAATTAATTAATTAATTAATATTAAATAATTTTCCAGGTACCAAAAGAATTAGATCAAGCCCGGACCGAACCGAGCCGGACAGAGGGCGGCGACGCGCGCGCGCGTGTTTTGTTTTATGGTGGTGTGTTCTCACCCAACCACGAAATTGGGTATTCCTTGGGGCCCAACCCAATTTGTCCACTTGTAATATATAAACACTACTAAAGTGTGATCTCCCTTCTATGTGGGATTTTAATGAACCTTTTCAAATTCATCAACACTCTAGCTCATACTTGTGCTCATTTATTGTCAACTTAATACCATTAACTTCTTCCAAGTCCCCATTCAAAGGAATCATCATTCCAAGCATTCCAACAAGAATTGATTTTAATTTTGTGGCTTCTGGACTAAGTTATTCTATTATTCTTGGTACAACATCAGCTAGGTCATGGATACTTCTAGCAAGTAGTGAAAACAAAACTGGGTGCAAAACAAATATCAAACACACATAATTATGCATTATCAACACTATAGTCTGCACAAATAATAAGATAAGGCTTTCAAGCAGATGTACAAAAACAATGTTGTTAAACTCGAAACTAACTGATCTAAGATGCAAAATAAATTAACTTCATCAAATTATTCATTGTCATTGGTTCTAACAATAGCTTTAGCAGCGGAAATGGTGTCATCTGCATCAATTCGATTCTCCTTGATCTCTTCCCTGTAGAAGGTTTACCTAACGTCAATGAAGTCATAACAGATGTTGATGGTGAAGCCGACAGAGATGGAGGTGCACATTTGGAACAACTTGATTAAATTTGAATATTTTCAAAAATACTCGATTAAATCTTTAAAGTTATTTTTTCAACACTCTATAATCGCGCACTTTTTTAAAAATGCATTGTGATGTTGTGAAGATGCGCCCGAGCTAATGCCAGCTTTGTGTTACACTAAAATGATGTGCCAATAGCAATGGCGCCTATGTGATAATTCTAAACGCACGTGTCAATTGCTCATGCGCCAGTGTGTATTCCATTTAATTTTTAATTAAATTATCAATTAAATTAAATAATAATAAATATTATTAAATTTAAATATAATTACACCTGGGAAAAAATATACACATATTTTAACAATTCGCTTAATCTTAACGGTCACCAGTTCCACACTCCCGCAGTGCCCTTTGCCGTTGAGTCCTCCAAGGATTCACCTGAGGTGTTTGGTGCGAGGTCCCTGGAGTATTTTAACATCCTAAAACCCCCGCGTAAAATAATACTATTTATCAGAGTTATTAATTTAATATTATTCAGCTAATATTATGATCAACCAAATATTACTAATATAATTTAATTAGTACAACCCTCTACACCACCAAGTTCTACATAATTGGTCACACACCCCCAACACCTTAGTCTCTATAATTCCAAGGTCACTACCCCATACTAAGGGCAACCCAAACACAACCAAAACACCCATAATCATACACATATACACAACATCATAGAATTTTAATTACGAAAAATAATTAAAATAAATCGGGGCGTTACAAGTATCATCGCCAAGAAAATCTCGTTTCTCTTCCTAGGTTAGTGCTGATGCGTTGTCGTAATAGAGTTCGGTGTCCATGTCTTTGTAGCTTGGTCATGTTGGTTGGATTACGAGTGGGCACATGACGAACTTTAACTTGCATGAAGATGAGTCATCCTCACATATTTTTTACAATTCGTATATGCAGTCGGTGGAAGCGTAAAAAGTCGTATATGCTTCATACAATAACCTTCCACGCTATTTGACGAAACTTCAGACATATGCTCCCAAAATTGTTGCTATTATGGAGACACTACTGGCTTACACTAAAGACAAAACTTGCACCAACGAAAATAGAATATTCAATACAACTTTTGGTTACATCAAAGCAGACACAAACACACCTAAAACAACAACACAGAAAACAAATAAAAGGACTTAATATTGCAACATATATATCAAAGATTATGACAACAATAAAGACAATATCACCTGGTAAAAAGATCATACCAATGAATTCACTATCAGTTTTAACTGACACCCACATACAATGTGTTTTGTTACTCGCAATTGAGAAGTACTAAACAAGCCTTTAAATTATTCTAATTTTTTCACCATCTTTAATCTCTCCGTCTAACCAACAGATCGAGTTCCTCTATAGATACTAAAAAATATGAATGTTCCAAAAATGCATTTTCATCGAAGGTATGATAGTCGAATAAAAAACCTACCCAATTCTTTTAACAATCATGTTAGATCATATGAAAAAAATCATAAAGACAATGAAAAAAAGTGTGAAACTAGTGGAGAATTGATGACTTATTTATAGAAATGGCAATTACACATATGTGGTGCATCCTCTTTGCACCATAATGCATATGACTCGCACATTGATAGTACATGTGCCATTGAAACTGGCGCCTCCATACGATTTTGTATGAATACACCAATGTCCTGACACATGCATATATATATATATATATATATATATATATATATATATATATATATATATAGTTCTAGACTGGACCAATGGCCAGGCATGAACAAATCCACTTCTGCTCTAGAACGGCCCAATTGCCTAAGTCCAATCCACAAACGGGAAAAAGTTACCTTTCTGCCCCTCCAACCGAGCAAGGACTGCATTGCTCCTCCCCAGAAATGCTGCCCGTTACGCACGGCTTCTCCACTCCCCGAACAGCTGAGGGCATGTGCCCGAAACTATGCTTATGCCTGACATAACGGCTAGTTTTGGGCACCCTGCCCAACATAACGGCTAGTTTTGGGCACCCTGCCCGACATAACGGTTATTTCGCCCCGAAAATAGGACCGTTGGCCACGTGCTTGCGGGCACTATATAAACCATCTCACTTAAGAGAGTCAGGTATCAAATATTCACCCTACGAACTAATACTTTGTACTTGTCCCTTTTCTCTGACCCTTTCTTACTTGAGCGTCGGAGTGTCTTGCAGGTACACCCCCTCCTCCTCTCCATACGCCCAACATCTCAAACGTACTTGGTGGCCCACTTCGACAAGATCTGATCCAGGCTTCACGATCAGTGGCGCCGTCTGTGGGAATCATTGTTCTCCCCATCTTTCTTTCCCCAGAAACCGAAGATCAAAGCAAATTTCCAAGATCATCATCATGGCCACGCAAGATCACGCCAAAGGTGCTTTCCAAAATGCGGTACTCCCCGTCAACAAGACTGACGTTGACGGCCCGTCATCCCTTCTCGAAGATGCCCGTTTTCTGAGGGACGGGGCCACAACTTCTCCTTCCCCCACTCCCGCTGATTGCAACAACGACCAGCCTTCGCTGGACATCCAGCCCGTTCCTGTCCCACCCAACGCCGACCCGAATGTGGTGGCCCTCTTGGAAGCAATCAACAAAACCAACACCCTGATCCTGCAGCAGAACGAAAGGATCGGGGCGCTAGAAGAATCCACCCATCCAAGATCCCCTCCCCCGAGGAGGAACCAACGATGATCAAGGAGCCCGCAGCCCCGACGAGATACCGACCAAAGGCTGCACCAAGAACCTACCTCTCGTGCCGTCCAGAAGCATGACCAAGTTTCCCTGCGTAACCAGCACTCTCCCGGTCACAAGAGGACATGAAAGGACGAGCAGTCACCCCCGGTCAGGTCTAAAGGCCGGGCCCGATCACCTTCTCCCCGAAGGAACCGCTCACCTTCTCCCCGAAGGAACCGCCGCCGCGAGCGTACCCTTCGGTCCCCGTCGTTCACCAGTTCCAACAGCGATGATGAGCCTCGCGGCCCATTGTCCCAGGAAATCTTGGCAACCTGTCTCCCTAAGGGCCTGGAGAAGCCCCCGTCACTGGGCACGTACGACAGTACGACGGACCCCGACGAACACATCGACAATATCGATGCACTTCTAGACTACCGCGGCGTCCGGGGCACCATCAAGTGCCAGTTATTTCTGACCACGCTCTGAAAGGGGGCGATGACGTGGTACAAGCAGTTTCCCGAAGAATCCATTACCTCATGGAGACAACTGGGCAAAATGTTCCCACGGCATTTCACAGCTTCTCGCCGTCACCCTAAGACTGAGGCCTCCCTTGGGGCTATAATCTAAGGAAAGGACGAACCTCTCCGAACGTACATCGAGAGGTTCAACAAAGAAGTAGTACAGGTCCCTACAACGGACTAGATGAAAAAGTTTCTGCTCGAGCAAGGACTCCGCCCGGGCTCAGAGTTTTCTAAGGCCGTCGGCCTCGCATCTTAGAGGAACCTAGATGCCCTCCTCCTCAAAGCCCAGTCACACATTCAGTACGAAGAGAAGGTCGCGGCCAGCAATGTTCGAGCGTCACACCATCAGGAGAATGCTCGGGCCTCCAAAAGCGAAGAAGCCTAGACATCTCGTCGAGGCGAAAGGAAGAGCGAAGACCGTCCACAGGACTCCCGCGATAGCAAGGGACCCTCCGGGCGATTCCACGACTATACCCCCTGATCGTCTCCAGGGAGAAGATACTTTCCGAATGTGCGAATTCGTAATTCAAGCAAGCAGGAGTCTTCTTCCCCAAACAACTGGCAGCCAAACCCAACGCCGACAATTCGAAGTGCTGCCATTTCCACAAGAGTCACGGCCACACTACCGAAGACTGCATCCATTTGAAGGATGCTATCGAGATATTGATCAGGGACGGCCACCTGAAACAGTTCACTAAGAAGAAGGACGCTCCTCGGTAGGACGCCCAGGAGTCCAAGAAGATAGAGGAAGAAGTACCTTCCTCAGAAGAAGCCAGCATCCAGGTCGCCATGGCCGTGTCGCGACCAGAAGTCTTCTACGTCCCGGACGGGCTCAGCTCCCCTGCCTACTTCGCGGCCCAAGTCCGTGGGAGACATTCCCCTCTGCCATGGTCATCTCGGACGGGGGCTTCAATAAAGTCACGGTCGGCTCCGTGAAACGAAAATTCAAGCATCTAATCAACACAAGCTCTAATAAGGTGACCACGCTCGATCAAGCCCAGAAGGGCTCCACCCCAATCTCCTTCTACCGGGAAGAGCTCCTCGGGGGGTCTCCAAACTCGAGCATACCTTTACTCGTCATAGCCCGAATGGCGAACTTTGACGTTCGTAGAATCCTCGTCGACCAGTGCAGCTCAGTCGACGTTATGTACTCTCAGCTGTTTTCAACACTTCAGCTGGACGAATCACACCTTACCCTCTACGCGGGGTCTGATTTGCAGGGATTCAATGGATCAGTGACCAAACCATGGGGATACGTCAAACTGATTGTAACCTTTGGATCAGCTGAGACAGCCAGATCCATCAAAGTACAATTTCTGGTAATTGACTGCCCGTCGTTGTACCAATGCATATTCAGAAGACCAACTCTGGCCGAGTTGGTAGTGGTGCCTTCAACAGTCCACCTCAAGATGAAGTACTACACTTCAAAAGGAATGGTCGCCACCCTCCACGGCGACATCGAAGCTGCACGACGGTGTTTCGAAGCAGCCACAAAAGGGCTCAACGCCATTGCGTCCAAGCCAAAGGCATCAAGCAAGCCAACATTGCCCAGCAGCTCTGAGGAAGCCAAGCCCCTGCCTCAGGTTGACTCCATTGACCTCGACAGCCGCTTCCCCGAAGAAGACCAACAGGGGGACCAAGCAGCTTCAGCCAGCTCGTCTACCTCGTCCAGCAGCAAGTCCCATCCGATGCGCCCAATCCCGGATGGCAACTTCGAGCTCGTTTTGTTCGGCGACGACCCTCAGCGGGGAGTGAAGATTGGAGCAGACCTGCCCGACATCGCAAGGAAGCAGCTCAAAGCATACCTCCGTGAGAACGCCGACCTCTCCGCCTGGAGCGCCGCCGAGATTCCCTGCTTGGACCCGTCTGTCGCCTGCCATCAACTCACAATTGACCCGGCCATCAAAGCAGTAGCACAACGTAGGAGAAAGCAGTCTCCCGAGAAAATGGAGGTTGCAGAAAAAGATGTAAAGGACCTCCTCGAGGCCAAATTTATCTCGAAGGCCAAGTACACCACTTGGCTGTCCAACGTTGTACTTGTGAAAAAATCTAATGGCAAATGGCGAATGTGCATTGACTACACCGATCTTAATAAGGCATGCCCGAAGGATGCCTATCCCCTCCCCAATATTGATAAACTTGTTGATAATTCTGCCGGTTTTAAACTTTTATCATTCATGGACGCCTATCCAGGCTATAATCAAATTCCAATGCCAATGGCCGAAAAAAAGTACACGGCCTTCATGACCGAATTGGGTAACTATTACTATAACGTAATGCCCTTCGGCTTGAAGAATGCCAGAGCGACCTATCAAAGAGTGATGAACAAGGTCTTCCGAGGAGAAATAGGAGACATGCTCGAAGTCTATATGGACGACATGATCGTAAAATCCCACAAGGAAACCGATCACACCGCCCATTTGAGAAAGATCTTCGAACAGGCCAGAAAATACAAAATGCGTTTTAACCCAGAGAAATGCACGTTCGGTGTCCGAGCAGGCAAATTTCTCGGCTTCTATTTAACAGAATGGGGAATCAAAGCCAATCCCGATAAGTGCCGGGCATTTTCCGAGGTTCCAACGCCCAAGTCAAAAAAATACATCCAATTTCTCAACGAGATGCTTGCGTCACTATCTCGCTTCGTGGCCAAATCTGCCCAGCACGCCTTACCATTCTTCAAGCTCCTCCGCAAGGAGGCAGCATTCAAATGGACCGAGGAATGCGACAAGGCTCTTCTCCATCTGAAACGGGTGCTCTCAGAGCCACCAGTCCTCTCTCGCCCAGACAATGGCGAAACTTTGTACCTGTAGCTCGCCGTAGCAACCGAAGTAGTAAGTGCCGCTCTCATCCGCGAGACACCTGACGGGCAGAAGCCCATATATTTCACGAGCAAGGCACTACAAGGACCAGAGTTGAGGTACCAACAGATAGAGAAAGTGGCTCTGGCCCTCATCAACGCAGCCAGAAGGTTGAGACACTACTTCCTAGCCTACACGATCATGGTTCAGACAGACCAACCCATAAAGCAGCTACTGAGACGGCCAGACATGGCCGCTCGAATGCTCAAATGGTCACTTGAACTGTCCGAATTTGACATCCAGTATGAAGGAAGGAAAGCCCTCAAGGCCCAGGCTCTGGCCGTCTTCGTCGCAGAAATGACGTTCGCAGACTCCCCCGCGAGCGAAGCGTGCAAATGGACCATTTTCGTGGACGGTGCCTCCAGCTTGGCAGGAAGCGGTGCGGGCATCATATTGGAAAGCAATGAAGGAATCATCGTCAAAGTGTCGCTTACCCTGTCCTTCCCCACCTCTAACAACCAGGCTGAGTAAGAACCCTTCCTCGCTGGATTACGTCTAGCCAAGGACCTGGGCGCAGAAGAAATCGTCATTTGCACAGATTCACAACTCGTGGCCCTGCAGGTCCGAGGAGAATATCAAGCCAAAAACGACAACCTGACCGAATACTTAGCCCTGGTTAAAAGGGAAATGGCGAAGTTTGCGATGGTAGAAGTGAAACATGTTCCCCGCGAACACAATGTCCGAGCAGATGTTTTGTCCAAACTAGCCAGTACAAAGAAGAAAGGCGAAAATAAGTCCGTTATACATGAGGTTCTACCTCGACCCAGCATCGAGAAAGATTCCCCGAACCTCAAAGTACACGTAATCGGCGACAACAATTGCTGGATGACCCTGTTTACAACTACCTCGCCAAGAACGAACTCCCGTCCGACCCCAAGGAGGCCAGTGTGGTTAGGCGAAGAGCCTGCTCTTATGTCCTGGTCGAAGATAAACTCTACCGACGAGGATTTTCTATTCCACTGCTCAAATGCGTCGAGGAAGAAATGGTCGCCCACATATTGCGTGAAATCCACGAAGGAATCAACGCCCAACATCTCGGTGGAAGGTCCCTTGCCCGAAAGGCCCTCCGAGTAGGATATTATTGGCCGACCATGCAGCACGACGCTAAAGAACACGTGAAGAAATGCGATAAATGCCAACGGCACGGGGACATGCACCTGGCTCCGCCTAACGAGCTCAAGGCTATGTCATCCCCGTGGCCATTTGCCTGGTGGGGCCTAGACATCCTAGGACCCTTCGTGGTAGGATCAAATCAGAATAAATACCTAATAGTGGGCATAGATTACTTCACAAAATGGATAGAAGCGGAGGCTCTGGGCAAAATAATTGCCCTCAATATACTACGCTTCTACAAACGAAACATCCTCACACATTTCGGCACCCCCAAGCGATAGTAACGGACAATGGGATACAATTCATGGACAGGAAGTTCCAGGACTTCGTCGCCCAACTGGGCACGAAGCAACACTTCGCGTCCGTCGAGTACCCTCAAACAAACGGGCAGGCTGAAGCAACTAACCGGGTCATCCTTCGAGGCCTCAAACGAAGGCTGGATGAAACAAAGAAGACTTGGGTCGAGGAGCTACATAGTGTCTTATGGGCATACCGCACAACTCCACACTCTACAACCGGGGAAACACCTTTTCGTCTAGCATACGGGACTGAGGCTGTAATCCCCGTCGAAGTTCACGTACCCTCCAGGAGGACAGAGTCGCCCCTAGACGAGGAGATGAATGACGAATCATTAGGAGAAGAACTCGACCTCGTCGAGGAAATCCGAACTGGGGAAGCCCTCCGCGAAGCCTCATTTAAACAAAAAATTACCATCAGGCACAACGCCAAGGTGATACAATGAGAGTTCGACGTGGGAAGCCTTGTTCTAAGGAGAAACCACAAAGACTCTCGCGAAGGCAAACTAGCCGCCAACTGGGAAGGACCCTATCGTGTCCGAGCAAAAACGGAGAATGGGGCCTATTACCTAGAACATCTCAACGGGGAAGAACTTGCTCGACCATGGAATGCCGAAAAGCTAAAACAATACTATAGCTAAGGCCCTAATTCTCGGTTCGACCCGTCACGATGACGAACGTCAGCTACCAACCACTATGCACGCCTAGGTACAAGCGTCGCATAACAATAAAGCAAAACACTGCTCAGTAAAGAGCCGAGTATCTGCTCGACAGTGGTCCTCAATCGAGCATCGCCGTTGTCAAAGTACCATGACTGGCAGAACCCCAGCTCACGATGGAACGTTCACGCAGTGAACTCAGGCCTCAAATGCGACCTGAGCTCCGCACCCCGCCAGGACATTCCCCGGCCGTTCGACCAGTACCCCTCACTGTCGAACACATCTACAACGAGCAATCCCCTGAAACTTCACATAATTCAAATATTCCCTATCACGGGCAGACATACATTCACAACGAGCATGAGTACAACACTTAGTAGAAAATAAAAGCAAGTAAAACCATGCAAATAGTAAAACCGGCCACCAGGACCAGACACACAAATTAAATATGATAAATGGCCACTAGGACCATGATTGTACTAGATTACATAAATCGGGGGCCAGCCCCCCAAAATAGGTTACAACAAATACACGACACCAGGCCGGACAAATTACAATAACAACAAGAAAACCCTTCACTCGTCCATCCGGTCAGTCTGCTCAGAGTTAGGTTGAGGCTCCTGGTTCTCCACGGCCTGGTCCTCGACAAGGAGGGCATCGGGCATGATGATCCGACCATCTTCAACACGCGCCAGGTAGTGGGTACCCTCGTTGGAGAATTCAAGTTCAGGGTTCACCACCCGCAGTTGAGAAACGACATTCCTGAAGGATTCGTCCGCAATAACGATGTTGTCATCCTCGGCCGCCAACATACGGGCAACCAGTTCATACCTTGTCTTCAATTCCTTCACATCCTCGGGTTCATCCTCGCCCGGAGCATTGATCACCCTCAGCTGCTGGACCAGCTCCTCGGCCACTGTCTTCTCCGCTGCCAGCGTAGAATTCTCATTCTTCTGCCTGGCCACCTCTTCGACAACCATCTTTCGGGCATCATCAGCACTCTTCAACTCTTCCTTGAGGGACGCCATGGTAGCCTGATCAGCCTTGAGTTCAGCCTCAGTTGCAGAGTCACCTTCAGCATATATGGCCGCCATCTCCAGAACTCTGACCAGTGCAGAGGCATCCTGGGCCACCAACGCCCTTTTGCTCGGGCGATTCATGCTTTCCATCCGAATAGATTATGCCCGTGGCACGACCAAGGAGTTCCCCTCAAAGAATATTCTATCAAGTATGCAAGGAGAAAGCTCGAACTTCCCTTTCTCTGGGGCCCGACTGAGATCCACAACGTCATTAGCCCTCGACCGCTTGGTTCGTGAGGTCAAAGGCAGGGGGGATCCCCGGGGAGCAGGAGTAGGAGAAGAGGTCCCCACAGCAGACTGAACAGGAGTGAGAGCATGCGCATTGGAAAATCGAGACTTGGGAGGGGCCGTTTCGGGCTTGTTCCTCGCAAGAGCATTCTTTACCATCCTCTCATGAGCCTGAGGCATCTCACCTGCACAAACAAAATAAAAAGCATTAGATAACAAAGACAAAATACGTCGGGCAGGTCAGAATCACTAAGACTACCGAGCAATTTATGAGCGTCTGCGAGAGTTTTACACTCCAAAAGCGCCTTTGTGTTGATAAAACGACCCTCCACGCATCTGCTGCCATCATTCTCGAGGATCAGCTCCCCCTTCTTCGTGATGCTCTCTGCGAGACAAAACGAGCTAACATACTTTACCAGCTTTTCGTAGGAGGCAGCATCCTGCTTGTTCAAGTTGTGCGGCTGGAAGACATACTCGTTTGGCCTTTTGGTAAAATGGGCAGGCCCCCAGTGGAAGGGGAACTTCAGCAGTCTCTCTCCGATATACTTCCCATCCTCGTCGCGCAGGTCGTTACCATCCTCATCGACCTCGATCTCCCACATATAAGTACTGTCCTGGGCAGCTTCCGACACGGGCTATATAATATAATACCTCTCCATGAACGTCCGTATAGATTCAGAAAAAGGCTTGAACAGCTTACGAGGCTGTTTCAATGAAACCCAACCGTACTTCCTCCTCGATAGCTACCGTTGAAGGTGGAAGACTGTGAAGAACAAGGGAAGAGTAGCCCCTATCTTTAAGAAATCAGAGGTCAGCTCAAACGCCTGTGTAAAGGCCAACGAGTTCGGATGCAACTGCGTCGGGGCCAAATTCAAGTGTACGAACACGAACTGCTGAAATACGGAGAATGGAAGCCTCATTCCCATCTCCTTGAACACGTATTCATACATAGTGAAGCACTCCCCGTAATTCGTACAGACCCTTTCTTCCTCGAGGGGAAAGTGCACCTTTCACTCCCCCTCTTGCCCGACTACCAAGAAAACATCTCCCAGGTACGAAGTAAACTCGGACACGTCCTCGGCTGGTTCAGCCACTCCCACTCCTCCGTGGAATCCTCGACGACATCCTCTTCCGTATCTTCCAACTCCTCTTCCTCCCCAACCTCGCTGGGGGAACTTGAAGCCGTCGAACTACTACTGTCTGAGGAACTTGTTTCTTGCTCGGACGAATCCAGGATAATTTCTCCATCTGGCCCGTCGCCATATCGATCACCTGAAAAGCAGAGAAAAAAAGTGAATTTGACAATAGATCAAATTCACCCTTCCACCGCTAGTCAAGTGAAAGGGCGCGCAAAGGGCTGAGGACGACGTCCCCGGCCTAATCTCTAACATCAAAAGAAAAATTCAGAAACCTCCCCGCGAAGAGACGCTCGAGACAAATTATCCCCAGGCGAGGAGCTTCCCCGTGCTCATACCCAGTTTTTGTTTGAAGCTTCGCCGAAAACCGCAAAGCTTCACCGGAATCTGGGAGTATTCGATCGGATAATTCATCACCAACCCAGAACATGAAAGATCACGATGTTTACACATGCATCGTCGTCACAACGACTCTGTGAATCGCCCTCCTCACTAAAACATACTAAAAAGTCTGGCGACGCATCAGAAGTGGAGAATGACATAACCAGCGTCCACCACCAACAACCGCCAGAAACGAAGCTAATCATCCTCTAAACCTAAGCCCTAACCGCATGCAATCTACCATTGGCCATCAAAATGGGTAAAAAAGCAAAAAATCAACAAACTTACTTGATTAAGAAGATGAAAAACGGTTGCTCGGAATTTGGTGCGGTGGCTGGAGTAGCAAACGGCGGTGACGGGCAAGAGCTCTGAAGAAGACGAAGGGAAGCAAGAGCGTAAAGTTCAAAATGAAACCGACTTTCCCCTTTTATACAGAGAGGCACGTGCAGTGGCACACGCTCGTAGGTCATGATGGCTATTAACTAGCAATCATTGCCTAGTAACTGCTACATGGAGCTCTAGACACACGTGGCGCCCTAACGTTTCTAATTATGACTAACCGTCAGTCTCCCCGTTCGACAGGCAACGCAGTCATGGTCATGAATGCCACGGACACCAGGGGTCACGGGCACCACGATACCTTTCCCCATCACCAAACGACGACTTCACGCTAGCTCCCCGGAGCAACGAGCTATCCTTAAGTCATCACTCCCATGCTCGGGAGCAACGACTTGGGAGGCTCCTGTTCTGGACTGGACCAATGGCCAGGCATGGTCCAATCCACTTCTGCTCCAGAACGACCCAATTTCCTAAGTCCAATCCACAAACGGGCAAAAGTTACCTTTCTGCCCCTCCAACCGGGCAAGAACTGCATCGCTCCTCCCAGGAAATGTTGCCCGTTACGCACGGTTTCTCCACTCCCCGAACAGCTGAGGGCATGTGCCCGAAACTATGCTTATGCCTGACATAACGGCTAGTTTTGGGCACCCTCCCCGACATAACGACTAGTTTTGGCCAGTTACCTATTCTTCGGGAAAACAATTATTTCGCCCCGAAAATAGGACCGTTGGCCACGCGCTTGGGGCCCTATATAAACCATCTCACTTGAGAGGGTCAGGTATCAAATATTCACCCTACGAACTAATACTTTGTACTTGCCCCTTTTCTCTGACCCTTTCTTACTTGAGCGTCGGAGTGCCTTGCAGGTACACCCCCTTCTCCTCTCCATATGCCCAACATCTCAGATGTACTTGGTGGCCTACTTCGACAGGATCTGATCCAGCCTTCACGATCATATATATGTTGTTATATATATATATATATAAGGATTATTTCAAATAGCTTTTATTAAATGTTGTTAAAGTGACATAAATTTCATTGAATCAAAATGAATTTCTCTCGATACACACATATGTGATGCAATTAATGCGATGAATAGTGTGTTCGTAGAAAAGTTTAATTTTTTTTATTAAGGTAGCTCAATTAAAAGTTGTGGAGAGATATAGATGTATACTCATCCCAGCTAGCTTTATTAAGGTAGCTCATAGAGAATAATATATGTGTTGGATAAGAAATAGGAAATATTCAAATGTTGTTGTTGATATCTTTTGGACACATCCTGATTGAGTTAAATTGTTAAATATGTTTCACTTGGTGTTAATTTTTTATTGTACATACAAGACAAATAGATAATGTGTGCATCTTGATCATACCTTGATATCATTTCGACATACTTTGATTTATCTGATTTTTTATTATTTGAATCGTGAACATACAGGTATTGGTTACCACTGCTTGAAATTGTTGGCGTTACGTCAACAAAGTTGACGTTTTCGGTAGGGTTTGCCTATTTGGAACATGAAAAGGAGGAGAACTTCAATTGTGCTACCGAATATTGTGATGACGGACCGAGAACTTGCGTTGATGAATGCAATTGAAGTTGTGTTTCCAAATTCAACACATATGTTATGTTCGTTCCATATTAGAAAAAATGTTAGCATGAAATGTAAGGAGTATGTTAAATTAGAAATACATGAACATGTTGTGGATCTATGGAACAACATCATGTATGCTAATAGAGAAATTGAGTATGTCGTACACTTGAAGCACTTTGAGACTGTTTGTGCTGATATTCCTTTGTTTGTTAAGTATGTGATTGAAACATGGTTGACACCTTATAAAGAAAGGTTTGTGGCTGCTTGAATTTAGAAGCAGAGTGTGAAGAGTTGAAGACATATTTCAATTCTTTAAATATTTTAGGCCAGGGGTTGAAGAAATTTTTTTGGAAACTAACACATTCATCCACAACTTCTATGTGTCTACCTTCGGTGAAGTACAAGCCAAAAAGGGGAGTTAAGAATAACATAAAGGGTGAAGAGAGTGATAGGCATCGTGATCCCTCATAGTGGGAGTATGGTAAGGGCTCGCAGGGGAGTTAGACTACAAAGAGATCATGAATGAAATCAACAGGAAGTCAACCTTTAAGTATGTCCACTGCATCTTCGATGCATCTTTACTTGTCTCAGTTTCTTGGTTTCTTACATTTATACATTGATGACATTGTTGATGTGGGTGACGATGGAAACTGTTGTTTTCAGGCTATTGCAGCTTTACTTGGATGGGGCGAAGAGTCATGGTCGTTGGTCCGGACGCAGTTAGATACTAAAGTTCACAACACCCAAAATTTTTTTTCCAATTTATTCTATGACACGGTCTCTGAAATTAGGAATTCTTTAAAAGTAGAACACATGGGTGTGCAGGGTCGAGAATATGAATGACGATCCCTGATATGGGTTACCCTATTGCATGTTGGTACAATGTTGTATTTGTCTCCCTATCACAGAGACTTAACATTATATTTTTCTCTCTTACCATAGCTCCACCTATGTATACGAGCAGGCATAAAATCATTGTTGTTGGTTTTGTCAACGACAATCATTGGGCTCACGTAAAGTTGAAACCTGGTTGTCCATTGCCTCCCGTCACTGACCGTTGCAGACAGAACTGTACTGAAGATGTAAAACTATGAGAATCAGCATATGTAGGACGAATTAGGCACTCAGAGGATGAAGTTAAGAATTCAAAAATATTGAAACTATTTATTTTTTTGGAAATTCTAGGTGCATACTGAAAATTTTTGAATTTTTGAAATTTCTGATATACAGAAAATTTAAAATTTCTGGAAGTTTTAGCTAGTTTACGTAAATTTCATATTTTCCGGTATAACTTCACCAGAAATTTTGAAATTTTCGGTATTAGCTATCAGAAATTTTAAAACTTTCGATATATGTCTCCCAGGAACGGTAGATCACGGTAAATTGTTTGAAATTTCCAGTATTATCACAAAATTTATGTTATACCACTGTTAATTTCATAATTTTCAAAACATTTTGAACGAAAAAATTGTAAGTTTGCGAAAATTTGGAGGTATAAAGTCTAAGTGAGGGTGACAAGTTAAATGCTCGAGTTCAACTTAGTGACATTTTAGTTATTAATCTTTAAAGGTAAAATTTCAATCATAGACTACTTGATCAAAAAAATTTAATTTTTTTGTGATATAAAGATTTTACCAAGAACTTTTATAAGGAGATTTTATATATACATGTGTGTGTGTGTGAGATACACTATTTGCTTCTTATGTTAACAATAACAATAGATAGTCTTTGAAATTAAAAAAAGACAATGCAAACTTGTGTTCTTTTGGCAAATGTTAAAAGACTTACAAATAAAAAATTTGTGTTGAAAAAAATAAAATAATTAATTATAAATTTATATTAAATTTAACACACAATTTTTAATTTTTTTACATTTATCTTTTAACTTGTATTCCAAAGACACAAATTATCATTACCTTTAAAATATTTTTATAGATCAATTTGGTCTTTTTTTTAATTCGCAAAATATATTTATATATAAAAGTAGTAAAAATAGGTAAATAGAAAGGTGAAAGATCAACGAAATATATGTTTAAAATAATACTATTTTCATCAAATTAAAATATAAGAAAAGGAAAATAGATATATCAACGGAAATATATTTAATAAAAAATATATTTCCATCAAATTACAAAATAAAAATGCTAAACTCACCACCCCAACCGACGTTATACATTGGGATGGGTAGTCTGCTGATGTAAATGGTTGATTGTGACGGTTACTAACTGTTGTGAATTTTAATTGGAGTTCTACTTTTAATGCTCGTTGCGATGGCTTTAAATCGTCGTGAGTGTGACATTCTAACACTTTAAACCGTCGTAATTTAATTTTACAAATTTTTATATAATTTATTTGATAACGATTTAAAGTGATACTAACTATTTAACTTTTAAAATTTTAGCAGCAGTTTAAATGATTATTAATTTTTTCTATAGTATTACTTTTTATAATATTGTTTTTTTCTTTAAATTATTAATATCTCAATTTTTTAATTATAGTAATATTTTTTATTTGTAGTAATATTTTTTTATAATATTGTTTTTATCTTTAAATTATTATTTTTTGTTTTTGTAATATTTATTTAAATTTTTATTTTCTTTTCTTTCGCTTTTTAACTTAATAAAATTCCAATCACAAATATCTCTAATATCAAATAAGCATCGGAATGCCAACAAAATGCGAGTTCCATAATCATATTATAATATAGTACAATAAACTAAAAACATATCAAATCATATTCTTATAATAATAAGGATGATTATACAAAAAAATACATAGGAAAAATTTTAATCTAATTAATTCGTAACAAAGTCTAATTAGTCTTTCTTGATGATCCATTATCTTCAATTCGGTAGCTAGACTCATAAGAATGTCTACCATCAACAAGTGATTCTAAGTATGATCAGTGAATGCATTAAAATAATATAATCTTTAAAATAATACTTATTTTCTTTAACTTTAAATGCATAAAAAATAATATACCTGTCTTCCACTAAAATTTTGCATTTGCATTAAGAGTACAATTTCCTCTTTCCTAGAATTGTCTCTTTACTTTAAGAGTGTGATTTCCCCCATCAATTCATCAATTTTTTAATTGTTTTTTTTAATTGCAATAATTTCTTATTTCATTTCCTTTATTATTTCATTTTCTTCCGAAGAAGACGCTGCTCTTGTAGATCTATTAATTTGAGATGTCGTTATTCCAAGTCTCATACAACAAATATATCTAGGATGTTCTTTTCCTAAGATTTTCTGAAATACCACACGATCTTAACGCAGATGAAGGAACCCCAAATCTTAACGCAGATGAAGGAAGCCTTGAACAACAATATCTGACGGAAGTTCAAAGGAAACTATGGGTTGATATTCTTTCTGATAATAGGAATCCAACAAAGGAATGACCATTGAATTCGTTGCTCATAAACTTGTTGACGGAGAAATTGAAATCGAGATTGAGGAGGAAGACATTGAATCAGAAATTAAATTCTGGGGTTCGGCGTTAATCATGTATGTGCTTGGAATGGAGGTCGGCATGAATGTCGTTAAGCAGTTTATGTCCAAGGCATGGAATTTTGTTCAACTCCCTGACATGTTTTATCATGATGATGGATATTTTTTGCTTAAGTTTCATACGCACAAGGATATGGATCAAGTGATGATGAAAGGGCCATACACAATCAAGAATTTACCCATGTTGCTCAGGAAATGGAAGCTGGATTTCAATCTCAAAGAAGACATGCTGAGAGCTCTACCCATCTGGATTAAACTGCCACACTTATCCCTTCACCTCTAGGGCCAAAAGAGCTTGAGCAAAATAGGGAGTGCCTTAGGAACACCTCTTATCACTGATGAATGCACCGCGAACAAACTACGATTTTCTGACACCAGGATTCTCGTGGAAGTGGATGTCACACAGAAGCTAAAAAATGAAGTTACCATCAAAGATGCAAAGGGGAAGAAGCTGATTCAAGGGGTTGAAAATGAATGGAAACCATCCTTTTGTGAGAATGTCAAAAGGTCGGTCACAACTGTGTGGTTAGCAAGCCCTCGGTTCAATGGAGACCTCGCCCTAAGCCACCGGAGGGGGTTGTGGATAAGCCATCAGGTTCAAACATTAAGCCAGATGAACCTAAAGAAGTTTGGTCACATGCTCGTAGTTCTAGTAGAGATAAAGGGAAAAGTGTTCAACAAGATACAACATCAACAAGTGTTCCTTGCACAAATGGTTTTGTAACACTTGGGATTGAGAATGGTCCCATTGTGTTCCAAAACACGGGTACATGATTACGTCATGGAACGATAGCGGGCTGAACAATAAGGGTAAGCTTAGGGAGATTAGCTTCCATCTCCTAGAGCTTAACCCTCACATAGCTATTCTTTTGGAAACTAGAGTGAAAAAGGAGAATATGGACCATGTTAGGAGAATGCTCAAGTTCAAAGGTTTATTTGTTGATAATTATGAGAATCACATGAATGGCCATATCTGGCTTGCTTGGATCAATGACAGTATTGATGTCAAACCAGTGCTTAGTACTAGTCAGCTTATTCATTGTGGTGTGTATGATCTTGTAGGTAACTTTATGTATTGGCTAACTACTATTTATGCTATGAACACCCTTGAACAAAGGAGATTTCTTTAGAAGGATATTGCTCGAATCTACAGCCAACATCATGGTGCTTGGTGTTTGATTGGCAACTTCAACAATGTCATTAAATCTCAAGATAGGATTGGAGGGAGATCTGTGACTGGCTAAGTATTCTAATCTGGTTGCTATGATGCACTCAACTAGCCTCTATGAGATGGATAGTTTGGGTGATTACTACACTTGGTCTAACAAACATGCTACTGGTACGATTTATTCAAGAATTGATAGGGTCTTGGCCAATGTTGCTTGGTTCCAATCTCACTTGGACTATACCCCTAGCATCCTTCCCCCTAATGTTTCAGACCATTACTTTTTGCTTCTCAAGGTCCAGACTGATACAACTAGGAAGATTAGGCATTTCAAATTTCTTAATTGTGTTATTGATATGGAAGGTTATGTTGATGCTGTGAGTAATAATTGGAGCATTCCCATTCATGGTAATCCCATGGAAGTGCTTTGGAAAAAATTGAAAAGACTGTAACCTGTTTTGAGAACTCTTAGCAGGCCTTTGTTTAGTGTTCACAAGGATGTCCTTTCTACTAGATCTGCTCTCAATATTGCTCAGCTTTATTTGTCTCAGGATAGAATGAATGAATCTAAACTCATGGTTGTTAAGAATCTCACTGCGGATCTCATCAATCTCAATGAGTTTGAGGAAACAATCTTAAGGAAAAAAAACTAAAATTGAGTGGCTTAAATTGGGGGATAATAACAACTCTTTTTTTCATGCTTCTCTCAAAGCTAAGCACTATGCCTCTAGCATTACTTCCTTGACTGCCTCTGATGGTTCTTGGATTTCCATCCAGGATGATTTAGAAGCTGCAGTCCTGGATTATTACAGGAGCTTGATGGGCCAGAATGTGGGCAATCTGAATTTTATTGGTATGACTGCTATGAGGGAGGGGTCTCACCTGACTGCTGATCAAAGGCTTAGTCTCATCCATCCTGTCACTAATCATGAAATTCTCGCAGCTCTTAAGGGTATTGTGGATTTGAAATCTCCCGGTATTGATGGTTTTGGTGCTAAATTCTTTAAATCTAGCTGGCATATTATCAAAGATGACGTGATTGCTGCAGTTCATGATTTTTTCAATGAGGATCACTTGTTCAAAGCTTTCAACTGTACTTTGATTACTCTCATCCCTAAGAGTGATGGAGCAACCGCTATGAAGGATTATCGTCCCATTGCTGGCTGTACTACATTCTATAAAATCATCTCTAAGATTCTCACCACTAGGCTGGGGAAAATTATTGGTAATATTGTGGACAAGAATCGGGATGCGTTCATCCCGAGGTAGTAGATTCACAATCATATTCTTCTTGCTCAAGAGCTTCTTAAAGGTTACTCCAGGAAGGGTGGCACCCATGGTTGTCAAACTCGCGTGTAGACTCGTAAACTCGTACGAGTTTACGAGTCTAAGAAGCATAAACGAGTAGACTTATACATAGAATCATTTTTTGATAGACTCGAGTAAACTCGTGTAGACTCACACAAACTCGTATAGAATCGCGAGTCTATAACGAGTTTACGAGTCTATAATTTTTTTTTTGGAATTTTTTGTTAAACCAAAAAAGGTCTAAATTCCTCAAAAGATTTTTTTTTTAAATAAAAACTTTTTTTGCTTGTACGAGAATTAGAAATTCTTTCTCCTAGTCTCTTGTTTCAACAAAGTTTCTTCCTCCTTTCATCAACGGTGTGAATTTGTTCTGTCTCTTACTTTGTTTGTTTTCATGGCCGTAAATCAATCATTTATTGTGTATGTATTTTCTTATGTATTTCACTTAGATGCTTCTCATGTATGATATCTTGTGTAAAGGTGATGTGATATTGTCCAATCGGGTCCAATGATCCCAATGCACATGTATCAATTTGCATGTGACAAAATAAATTAGAAATTTTATGATTTGTGGCAGAAAACAGTTTAGGAAGGATATGTTACCTACTGAAGGGTGAGATTTCTATGGAGATATGACTCTAGAATTAAATAGGTTTGCAAATCGTGTTATAAGCTTAACTTATAACTCCTCTGATTGTGAACGTAATTGGAGTTCCTTTGAAATGGTAAAGAATTATTATTTGTTTGTTTATAGACTTGATATTTTTTTAGAAACATTAATTTGAATTATTATTCACTTTTTAGGTTCATACAAAGAGAAGAAATGTGCTGCATCAAAAAAGGGGAGTAATTTGGTTTATGTCATGTACAATTTAAAGTTGAAAAGTGGAAAAGGAAAATCAAATAGTGTTGTTATTTCATTTGAAGATAGTCATTCAAATGATGAAGGGATAATTGAGGACCCTAATGAAGAAAATGTACAAACTAAAGTAACTGTTGATTAAGATGATGTTATTGTTAATAATGTTGTGGAAGCTGATGTTGTTGTAACTAATATTGTGCAACGTGATGGTGGTGGAAATGTTAATTTAGGTGGAAGTGGAACTTCAAACAAACCAACATTGATTAATGGTGAAGAAGGTGTTTCATCTAGGGGCAGAGTTTGATGATGATACTCAATATATCGATAAATATGATAGCGATTATATTGGTGGTGGTGATTTCATCTAGGGGCAGAGTTTAAGTCTTTAACTACATACTTTGAAATTTTGTTTGTTTTATTATTGAGTTTTTTTGTTAAGAAATTTTTTATGGAGTATGAAATTTAAATTTTCATGTTAATTAGTGTTCTATTATATATTTGTGTCATATATGAAGCCTTTATAAGTTTAAAAACATAGGAGTGTGTCATATATGTGTTACTTATAGGTTTTTGCAAGTCATTTTTTAATTTTCCATAGACTCGTACGAGTTTGCGGACCCTTAACGAGTCTGAGTAGACTCGCGAGTTTGAGAACCTTGGTGGCACCCCTAAGTGCATGATTCAGCTTGACCTTTGATAGGCATATGATATGCTTGATTGGAAGGCTTAGGAATGTATCCTGATGAACTTTGGTATACCTGCTCAATTTATTTGCTGGATTATGAAGACTGTCACAAAATTTTCGTATAGGTACAATGTGAATGGCTCCTACACTTCTATTTTGCAGGATAAGAGAGGGCTTAGACAGGGAGATCCCCTGTCGCCCCTGCTGTTTGTTCTTACTGTGGAATATCTCAATAGGCAGCTCCTCAAGATGCAAAAAGATCCAGATTTCAACCATCATGCTAAATGCGAAAAGCTCTGTCTCACCAACCTAACTTTTGTTGATGATGTTCTCCTTTTTTCCCGGGGAGATGATAGATCTGTTGAAATGCTTTTGGACACCTTATCTGTTTTCTCTAATTCCACGGGTTTGTCTGTTAATCCTTTGAAGTGTCGTGTGTATTTTGGTGGGGTTGATGCTGTTACTAAAATGTAAATCATCGGCCTGACCAATTTTGAGCAGGGTACGTTCCTGTTTAAATACTTGGGCATCCCTTTGACTTATAAGCACCTGAATGTCCATCATTACATGCCGCTTATGGATAAAATTGTGGGGAAGATTAGGCATTTGAGCAGTCATCTTTTAAGTTATGCTGGTAGGGTACAACTTATTAAATCAGTCTCTTTTGCTATGGTCAGTTTTTGGATGCAGTGTCTCATTTTCCCTAAGGTTGTTATTCATAAGATTAATGCTATTCTCAGGCATTTCTCTGGACTGGCAAGGCGGATATTAGTAGGAAAAGTCATATTTCGTGGAAAACCGTTTGTAGCCCCAAGAAGCTTGGTTGTCTCAACGTTATTGACTTGGGCGTTTGGAATCAAACTACAATGCTTAAGCTGCTGTGGAACATCAGTAAGAAGATTGACAACCTTTGGGTGAGATGGGTGCACATTTATTACTTTAAAGGTTGTGATGTTATGGAAGTGCACCCGAAAGCCAGCTGCTCTCATTTGCTTAATTATGTCCTTCAGCAGTAGGATAACTTGGTCCTTCTGCAAAATTTGGGATGGACCTTGTTCACTATGATAGATTCATTTCTAAACATGTTTATTTGAAGCTCCGATGTGGGAATGAAGAAAAAGTGGCTTGGAGTAGAATCACTTATGGGAATGTTGCTAGGCTGCGTGCGAATTTGGTTCTTTGGCAGGCTTGCCATGGGAGACTCTCTACTAAGGTTAGACTTAATAACCTTGGGTTACTAGAAACTACAACCTGTTGTTTCTGTGATTGTGATGAGACCATGAACCACATACTCTTTGACTATAGCGAGACTAGGAATATTTGGATGAAAGTGTTGTCTTGGCTTCAAATCTATCGTATTCCTAGTAATTGGTCAGATGAATTTCTTTGGATTAATTCTCATTGTAAAGGGAAGGGTTGGAGAGCCTCAATCTTTCGGCTTGCCGTTACAGAAACCATCTATGGTGTATGGCGATTCCGTAATAACACTTGTTTTGGCACTCATGTAGATAAATTAAAAATAGCGGATAATATTATTGACACTGTGAGACTTTGGGTTGAACTCTAGCATTGTTGAGGAATAGCTTTCATGTATTTCGATAGGAGGCAAGCATGAAGTCGAAGCTGGGTCGCATGCTGTAGTCGAAGGGTACATATTGTAGTCGAAGTCTGTTCTAATATGTATTGTTGAATTATTCTGTCGAATTGGGTCTTGTTTTAAGGATCCAATTATTTAGGTAGCTTAGGCTGCAAGTTATCTAGTTAGTCTATAAATAGGCTAGTACACTCAGTTTGTTTTTTTTAATAAGCAAGTTAGTTGTATTAAATTAGGAATCACTAGGGGGATTCAACCCATATACAAAAAAGAGCCTGACCAAAAAAATCAGGGCTTACAAAAGTCTAATGGGCATCTTACCCAAGAGTAGTAGTTACAGAGATGAGATTCTTTGTATTTTTTTCTTATCCACTGTAGCGAGCGATTTTGGACGCGGTTCTTAAGCGCTGGCCGCTCTCTGCGGTTGAGCTTAAAACTACAGGTCGATTCATTTTTTATCCTATTGTGAGCTGAATAAGGAAGGGAAATAGATGTCTCCAATTAACCCTGCTTGCATACTGAGTTTAAACAGCGGTCTGTTAGGTTACGGATGTTATTAATGTGGGGGGGCCTTTGTACTGGTTATTCGTATTTCGCCAATACAGGTTCTTTCTTTCTAGGGCTTGGGCAAAAGGTTTCTGGTGGGGAACAAGGATTAGGATGTTAGGACTGATGCTTTTGAATTACTGCTTTTAATTGATGGAGATATGGGATTTGGGTTTTTTGTTGATTGCGCTCGCTAAGATCTTTTCTTTCGATCTTATGCCTACGTATTCCCGTTTACCGAAATAGGGAAATCAGAGCGTTCGTAGTTCCTCCCAGAAATTGGTTTTTGGTGTCTTGTTCAAAGCCCAAGACGTGAAGCGAAAGGTGATTTGTATCTTGTTCAAAGCCCAAGATGTGAAGCTGAAAGGTCTATTTGTGTCTTGTTCAAAGCCCAAGCCGTGAAGCTAAAAGACCTCGACTTTAGAGAGAATTTGTCATCTCTAAAGAGGGGAGAAGGAGAATTACTTTAACTGGGATACGCGGATCCGAGCAATGCCATAATTTCCGAAGAAAGGGTTTTAACCTGAAGGAGAAGACTTTAACTCAGTGTAGAGCAATGCCATCTTTCCTTAGGAATTTCTCATGCTAAAAGAGGGACATTGGCATGGATGTAGATGATCCAGAGGCTTGCCGCTTACAGCGATTAGATGAAGGGAAAGGAGTTGTTGATGTTTGTGTACTGTGAATGAGGCACAACTTTGATGCTAAAAGGTTGATTGGATCAACCAGTGGTTTTCTTATACAAAGCCTAAGAGGAGGCTAATTTCCGCTAGGAAAATCATTATACAAAGCCTAAGAGGAGGCTATTTTGTGTCTCGTACAAAGCCCGAGAGAGAGGCTAAAAGTTTTTGACCCAGTGGGGCATATCGTTATACAAAGCCTAAGAGGAGGCTAGCAAAGAGTTCGACTCTTGCTTAAGGGATTTATATCTCGTACGAGGCCCTAGATGGAGGCAAAAAAATGGGTGATTGACTCTACGAGGGAATCTTTTGTGTCTCATACAAAGCCTGAGAGAGAGAGGCTAAAAGGTTGTTTTGACTCCACTGGGGAGAATTTTGGTATCTTGTACGAAGCCCGAGATGGAGGCTATTGTAACTGTTTCAGTTGAGTGACAGATCCAATATACTGATTTAAAAGAGAAAATCAGTTCTTATATGAGCAACACTGTACTCAAGGATTTAATTTGAGGATCAAGGATATTTCCTTTTCTTTGAGGAAACGGGAAATCCAAAGGGTATTGAGACTATCCGAGTCTGCGGGTTTCCTTCCTATTTAACGAAGGGTGCTTGAGAATATCTTTGAGACTCAAGGAAGTTAGACTGTCCAAGTCTAGAGTTTTATCTTTTGTACTATGCTTCGAGAAACAGTAGTAGACTCTATGAAAGGACTGTTCTATGAGGATGACTAGGTTCTGTTCCTATACCTCTAGGAGGTTGTCGGGACAATTTGTACGAAGCCCAAGAGGAGGCTGGAATCTTTTAAGAAGCCGACGGGTCCTTGTACGAAGCCCAAGAGGAGGCTATCATTCCCGGAGGAAGAGATCATTATACGAAGCCTAAGAGGAGGCTCTGAATACTTCTAAGAAGCCGTAGGGTCCTTGAATAATGCCCAAGAGGAGGCCGGGTTGCTTATAGGAAGCCTGTGGGTCCTTGTACGATGCCCAAGAGGAGGCCGATGCTTTTAAGAAGCCCGTGGGTCCCAAACCAAAGAAAAGTTCAAGAAAACTCTTTTAAAGATAAAACCACTGGTAAACGTGCGAGGTTTACTATCCAGCAACTTTTATCTTTTCAAGAGAGTTTGAACAGTTCGGAGGTTTGAAGAAATTCAAGAGAAGTTTCACCGAGAATAATTCATCTCTGGGGAATAGAATTTCTTGACGATTCCTAAGGAGGACAGCCGAAGAGAAGACTGTATCTGGTGCTCCTATTGGGGATCTAGGCGTCTATTTCTACGAATAAGTGAAACGGCGTCACCTAGTTCTAGACGTAGTAGCCGGGGAAACTCAAAATATCTATACTATTATTACACAGTAGATATGAGTTTATGAAAGGAGACTTACAGTGAGCAGCCCCACAATACAGTTTATAATATGAAAGCAGTAAATGAAAGCGATAACCACTTACTCGGTTGTAGTGCTTCCATGCTGTTTGGTTAGTTGTTCAACAAAGAAAGATAAAAACAACAGTATATTCAAAATCAAAGGAGAAAGTACTTTGAAAAAGAAAGATTTGGGGCTTACAGCTCAAGGTGAGGCCCAGGGTTTTATCAGTGAGCGCACTGTTGAATTTGTATAGAGGGACTTATACAAGTGACTGAGGCCCAAAAAGGTTTTCTGTACAAAGGGATGGGTCTTACACTCTCTCAAGAGGCCCAAAAAGGTTTAAAGAAAAGAGAGGGGCTTATAACACGAGGGTAGGCCCAGATGGTTTTTAATTTTAAACGGGCGACGATCGCGCCGTTTACTTGTACAGAGGGACTTATACAATGAGTGAGGCCCAAAAAGTTTTTTGTACAAGGGGGGATGGGTCTTACACTCTCTCAAGAGGCCCAAAAAGGTTTAAAGAAAAATAAACGGGTCTTACTACTCGAGGGTAGGCCCAGATGATTTTTGAAAAGGCGACGATCGCGCCGTTTGTTTTTTGACGGTATCGGGACTTATACAATAAGTGAGGCCCAAAGATGATTTGGTCAAAAAAAGTATTGGGTCTTACACTCTAATAGAGGCCCAAAGTGTTTTGAAAATGATTTATGAGGGTTGAATTAATCCAAAACCCTAATTTGTTTTCAAAAATGTATTTAATTGAATAAAAATTCAATCAAAATGATCAAAAATTGTTTAACACATGGAAAACAAATTGTGATCTTGGATTAATGCTTCAAAAATTAAGTATTGACCTACAAAATAATTAGAAAGCATTAAAAGTTGCAAAATCAATGTAGAAAAAATATTTAAAATGCCAAAAACAATCAAAATATTAATTCTTTACAAAAATATCAATTATATGAAATAAATAATATTTTTGGGATTTTTTGTGAAAATAAAATATTTTAACATTTTTGTGAATTATTAAAAAAAGAATCAACTCAAAATCATTAAAACTCAGAGAGAAATTAATTTTTGAATCAATTAAACAAAATCACAAAATTCAAATATTCAAATATATGAAAATGGCGCCAAGAACAACACCAAGAACACGCACGTTTTTCAGTTTGCCCAGATTTTCATTTTCTATCCAATCTCCATGAATACGTAACCATATCATGCAATCCACATATCATTATGCTCGCCTCAACCTCACGATCATGTCTATGTACTTTAATTTCATTTAAATTAAACATACAACAAGAAATCACGAAGAGACCTCAAGAACGCTAATTTCTGCATGAAGGCTAGGATTTTTGATACACGATTCAAACAATGCAATTAATTGAGGGAAAACATTCCATGCATGATTATGAACATATGGCCAAATTATTGTGCGAGGAAATATGCATAGATTGAGAGATGACCAAGTTTAGGCTTACCTCCAAGTCGTGACAGCAAGAGCAAATCAAATTCTGGGTTGGAGGTGTTACAGATGAGTTGTGATGATCTAAACAGCTTCCCTACACCATATGGAGTGTGTTTGAACACTTGGATTGAATTGAAATGGACTGGATCAGTTTATGGCATCTCAGCTGCAACTTCACTTCAAACTTGTGTGGATGGCAAGTGATTTTGAGATTTTGATGTTCCAGATGTTATGTGAGTGTTTGATCAGCTCATATGTGATGTATGTGAGGTGTGTGAGTGATTGGTTTGTGCTGAATTGCTCTCAAACTCAAAACCCGATAGCTACCTTGCTAAGAAAGGCATTTTTGCCAAGAGAAAGAGATTTTGAGGAAAGCATCTGTTAGATGGCTTTGGTGTACTTAAACTGACCATAATTGAGCTCTATTTATAGTAGAGCAAGTTTGTTTTGCAAGGAATAGTGCATGGCAGCTGGTAAGTAGGTTTCCTCAATGTTGGCCAATGGAAATGAAAGTCTCCTCTAGCCATTGACTAGAGGCTAGGGCACAGAGCTTTGGTCCCCTTGGTCTTGGATAAGTCTTGACTGATTTCAGATGAGAATGGCTCAGTCCATGCCACCTTGATGGTTCCATTAAATGCCTCATTCCAAATTTGAAGTCTTGTCCCTACTTTGGCAACTCTAGGTTCAACATGTTATTCCTTGTTCCTTGGACCTTGGAGGCTTGGCTCAGTGATTGTCCCCTTTGGATTCAATCCTCTGAGGTGTCCAAGTGGATTGGAGCAATTGCAATTGGCTGATTTTGGCAAATCGAGCCAAAATGCAAATTCTGCCTTGCCTTGATAGATTTCAGCAAGGCAACTTGCCAATGTTGTATCTCATGATGTAGGTTGAATTTGGCAATGTTCTTGGCCATTTTGGAAAGCCCTAACATGATACAACAACTGTTTGAACAAGTTTGGTTTTGATCTCTTTTGATTCCAAGTGAAAAATCCCCCTACATTTGGCAAAAAGTGAAGCAAAATTCTGACTTAGTGAAAATTTCACTAAGTGTTGGAAAAAGTGACTTTTTCACTTTTCAGCCACTTTGATCACTCCATAACTCAAAATCCTTAATGAATTGGAATGACTTGTAGTCGAAGTTTTTGTAGGTGATAATGAGGGATACAAATCCATCTTTGGATGAGAAAAATTGGCCTTGTGGTTTAGGAGTTATGGTCCTCCAAAGTTGGTACCTTTGCCACTTTATTTTTAACTTAGAAAAATTTCTAAGTTTTATGGTTACCCCTTTTACAAGTTATCTCACTTTTCTTGATTTTTCTTGATGAATGATGATTCAAATCATACATTAACATCATTTTAGGGTTAAAAATCCATTTTGGTGAAAAATCTCAAAAAGTCAAAGTTGACTTTTGTGCACAGTTGACTTTTTATCAGATGAATTCCAAACTGTGCAATTCTTCAGGAAATCATGTCCTTGACCTAAATTAAACTTGATGGACATGTTCCATGGGTGTCATAGGGTATATTCAATCATGTATTAGGGTTTGGGAGCATGCCTTGGTCAAAAGTCAAAGTTACAGTTGACTTTTCCCTTAAAACCCTAATTGTGGTGCAGATGAAAATGAGACTTGTTGCTCAAGCTTCATGGATCAATCCATTGTTCCAAATGGATCAACATGGTGTATTAGAGACCCTCAAATCATCTCTTGAGGTCTTGGCTCATGGTTTGTCCCAAAAGTCAACTTAGGGGTGAATTAGGTCAAGAAACCCTAATTCCTGATTTTTTATGAATGCATCCCCTGAGGCAAAATTGACTTGATGCATGGGTTCATGAGGTTCCATGAAGTATATTAGGTTATGTTTTGGATCAATGGCTTGTGCCCAGATGAAAATTTCCATCTGGAGGCCCTGGTCGACCAAAACCCTAATTTGGTGACACTGTCGATCTTGAGACTTGATCCACCTAGAAGGGAGCAGCCTTGTGCTTAATCCTTGAAGTGGGAGTCCTTTTTGATCCATTGTGGATGTTTAAGAGATTAGACAAGTTGAAGATCATGTCATTTCTTGATTGATCCTTTGTCTAAGCACTCAGAGAGGGCTTGAAGCCCTAATATTGATTGTATTGGATGCTCACCCATCTTTGGGGAGACTGATGAAGCATGATGGTTCATCCATATTGTGATAATGATTTTCACAATGATGGGAAATCTTAGTGGTCAAAATTTGGGGTATTACATCCACCACCAAGTATAATGAACTAAACGATTCGATAACGTATCGAAATCCCACACATCCCCCCTAAACATTATATTATTTCTAGCCCCCCATATAACCCAACACATGACAGTCCAGATTCCAACTGCAGCCCCAATCAAGACCCCTTTTTGGAGGCAACCATTTATCCACAGCATCATGTGGTTTGAAATGTCTCCCATATAGAACACATTGATATCCATCCATTTAAATAAAAAACTCCACAGAGTTACAGACTTTGGGCATTGAAATAATAAGTGTTCCGCATCCTCCTCAGTTTGGAAACAAAAAGGACACCCTTTATCGTAAATACTCGAGATTATTCCTCTTTGAGACAACTTGTCCCTAGTTGGGAGGTGATTCAGAATCATCCTCCACCCGAAAACCTGAACTTTGAAAGGCACGAAAGCTCTCCAGTTTAGAGACAGCATAGCTTTGACATCCTCATGTATCATAGCATGGTCCAAATTTTCCTGCAAAACAGCATACATGGAAGAAACAGAAAACTGCAAATCGTCATTGCGCGGCCATAATATCTTATCTGGTTGTTCCTCCTCCGGTTCATGCTGTCGAATGACTTCCAACAATTTAAGGACTTCGTACTGCAGATCCTGGTTGGAGACGTTAATCTTCCAGGACCATTTATTATCCTCATGAAATCCGTTATCGAATACCATGCTGAATTTATTTTGAGAATCCTCCCACAAACCAGGAAATGCCGCTGCCAAGGTGCTGTTACCGACCCATCTAGTACACTAGAAAGGAGTTTGTTTCCCATTTCCTATAATATGTCTAAACAACCCTTCTCCTTGGTTTATCCCACAAACAGCTGCGACTTGAACAATATCTCACCACCAGTTTGAAGGAGGAACATCATATTTTGATATGCAGGAGCTATAGATGTCATAAGCATACGACGGGTATCTACAATGTATCAGGCCCTTCCACGGGTTTTCCTCCCCTTCCAATATCTTCCAAACCCATTTGAAAACCAAAGTCGTGTTAAATGTTTTGAGGTCTTTAATACCTAGGTCACCATCTTCAATCGATCTACATACCCTGCTCCAACTTACCCACGCAACACCTTTTTTCATCACCGATCCATTCCATAAAAACTTCTTCTGAATACTGATAAGCTTCTTGATAACAATGGTAGGAATCCTGTAAAAAGACATTAAATGTATAGGGATGTTATTTAAAATAGAATTAATCATTGTAATTCTTCCAGCCATGGATAGGAACCTTCCTTTCCCGGAATTTAATCTGACTCTAATCAAGTCTATCAGCGATTTCCAATAAGAAAGTATGGTTACCGCCAATAAGGATTCCTAGAAATTTGAAGGAACCGGAGGCAATTCTGCAAGACAGAAAATTGCTAGCTGCTGAGACAACTGATTCTTCTACACCAAAGCCAAACAAGGAGCTTTTATTAAAGTTTATATCAAGGTCAGACACTAAGTTAAAACCTTTTAGCACAACTTTAATGGCAAAGATATTAGACATTGACCCATCTCCAATAATAATGGAGTCATCAGCATATTGGAGGAGGTGAAAAGAAATATCATTTTCCATCTTGAACGGGGAGAACAAACCACTTTCAATTGCCCTTCTCATTAAGACGGCAAAACCTTCTGCAGCTATTGTGAACAACAAGGGCGCGATAGGGTCCCCTTGTTTAATACCTCTAGTGACTCTAAAATCTTTGGTCGGGTTACCATTAACCATGACAGAAGTGAGACTATTAAAGACTCCGTTGTCCATCTATTTCATCCATTTGGAACAGAAGCCCATATGATTCATGACTTCTCTAAGATACTCCCACTCAACACAATCATATGCTTTGCTGAAATCAACTTTCAATAATTACATCTCTCTCTTGGAACGTTTTGAATAATCAATCAATTCATTGAGAACTAAGACACCATCGAGGATGTTTCTACCTTCAATAAAGGCAGTATGGGATTGTGAAATCAGGCTGCCAATTTTGTTTCGAAGTCTATGAGCAAGGATTTTAGAGATTACTTTGTAGACAGAGCTAATGAGAGAAATAGGTCGATATTCGTCGAGGTTCGCCGGACAAATGTTCTTAGGTATAAGAACTAGGAAGGACGAGGCAAAAACTTTATGAAGAGGAGCTCCTACAAAGAATTCTACAATACAATTAGTGAAATCTCCACCCACTATAGACCAACATTTTTTGAAGAATTTGAAAGTATAACCATCTGGACCTGGGCTCCGGTCGCCCGCGCAATCAAACACTGTAACACCCCAATTCCCATCGCGAATAAATAATACATAACTAAATCAAAGTAACTAAAAATTTATTTTTCCGACAGAAACAAGGATGTCACATTTAAATAAACAAAACATCATCCATGCTCATAAATTTGATACATAGCATAAAATAGATTACCCTCAAATGGGAAACTTTTCCATATAAAGGTAATACCAAATATATTCAACAATTATATACATAAATAACGTAATTGTTTCCCCGACACTCGTGCTACGTATCAGAGCAGACACCAAGACCGACAACAGAACGGAGGGCTAGTCTCCACAAAAGACCTCCAGCAACTCTACTCTGCAATGCCTCATAGAGCATCATAAAACAGTAGAAGGGTGAGAAATAACAACTAAAATCAAGATTGCATAATAATATGCCAACACACATTCAAACACATGCATAAATCATCTCACCCATACCATCAGATACTAACACATATAGCATGCCACTCATACAAAACATATCACACATAATAAATCAAATCATGATTTTTCACACATAACGCATCCATTCACAATTCTCACCACAATTCATCACAACTCACTCATATACATCACAATCTATATATATATAAAGCCAAGCATATTCATCATGCACACTTTCCCAATTCTCATCATTCCGCATAAACATACATATTCATGTTTATTCATCAATGCACCATTATAAAGATGATAAATGCAAATCATAGAGACCGACTCACGACTCTATGCAAATGCAATGCGGTACCGACTCAATCATCTCAAGTTCACTAAGGAACTTATTGGAATCATCGCTCGTTACTTAATGTAACTCCCCGTCGGGCATACGATGTTCCCCGTCGCTCACACCCCACACGGGCACACGGCGTTTATAGATCGCTCACACCCCACACGGGCACACGACCCGATCGCTCACACCTCACATGGGTACACGATCGTCTATAATCATCGCTCACACCCCACATGGGCACATGACGTTATAGCGGATTCCCTTTGGAACCAATCTGTCGCTCACACCCCACATGAGCACACGATGTTTATGGATCGCTCACACCCCACACGGGCACACGATCCGATCGCTCACACCCCACATGGGCACACGATCACAAGATGCATATCATGATGCTTGACACACAAGAACTCATGACAACCAATGCATCTTCCCACATATATGCAACCATAAACATACATACATAACCAAATACAACACATTGCATTTATTTGCCTTTCGGCCATAATTCATCACCACAACATGTCATCACATGCATTATCATCACACAACAGCATACAAGTCATACGACATCCATATCCACAGCACATTGCATAATACACATCATCATATTCATGCATTGAAAACAATTCAAACAATGCATTTCATCACATACCACAACAATCATACAATCACAATTACTTCCACAAGGGATTCACACCACAAAGGCTACCCACAACACATCATAACAACATACATTGATATTCAATCAAACAATGTATTTTACTACACAACAACATCATTAATCACGCATCGAAGTCTAATCCAAAACAATGCACATATTTTCCATAAGGCCACAACCCATCATCACAACATTTCATCATGTATATTCACATCATATAACGGTCTACAAGCTACACGTTACATGTCACAAGCATATATCATGCTAACACATCAATCGCACACATTGTATGCGATAAAAACCCGACAACCCAGCACTTTTCCAAAACCATGACCTAAATAAATCATCTACTGCCCTCCAAACCATTTTTAAAAGAACGAATATTTTATTAGCTTTCCAACGCTTCGAACGGGGACAAAAACGGACTTACGGTTCAAAAGTTATGAAGAAAACAAAATAGAAAAATATCACGTTCGCTCCAGTATTCGCTAGGCGAACCCTAGCGAACCAAGGCAGTGGAAAACAGTCATAAAGTTCGCTAGGCGAACCTCTAGGCGAACATTCACCCGGTCCTTCGCTGGGGTTCGCTAGGCGAACCCGCGAAACCCAGAATTCGCAGCAGCGTCAATATAGGTCATATGGGACCAAAATACATCATTTTTACCACCCAAACCCTTCTAATTCATACCGAAACAATCAAAACATGTTCAGACATAATCAACGAGTATTCTACGTGGTTTATATCGAATTTCTTCCTTGAAAACATCGATTTCTATCAATTGCTCCTAATTTGAATCGATTAGAAAAGTCGCGAAATAACCAAAACAATTACAACAAACAACACATATACATACACAAGCAAGATATAATTGAAACTTCTCACCCTTACCCGATTATTCGCGCTCGAAACGGAGTTCTCGCAATTTTCCTCTTTTCTCCTCTTTTCTCTCCTCTTCCTTTCCTTCCCTTCTCTTTCTTTCCTTTTTCTTTCTTTTCTCTCTTTTTCTTTCCACTTTCTATTTATATAAAATATCTAAACCCCTAAAAGACTATTTTACCCCTCAAACTCAAATATCTCGCAAACACTCTCAAAACGCGATAAAACATAAACAACGATGAAAAATAATATATTGTCAAATAAAAGTCAAGAATAAAATAATATAAAAACGAAACTAATTAAATCAACTCGATTAAATAAATAAGACAAAACGGGGCGTTACAATTCTCCCCCACTTAGACATTTTCGTCCTTGAAAATCTAACCGATACGAACAACTCCGGATACAACTCTCGCATCCGAGTAACAAACCAACATGCCAACAAAAGGCACACCACGAATAACACAACTGAAAAACCACCTTGCTAACTACCACAACGACACGACAACGACGACAACTACAACGACAAGATGCAAAACCCATACAATGCACTTGACGACAAACTCAAAGAAAAGCCAAGATACCAACACACAGGTTCACTCTAGAACCGAAACACAACAAGATCGTTACCCTACCCTAGGTAACACTCCCCTAATTCCCCACACAAGAATTAGCTACACACACTCGAACCATCACCATGGAAACGAGGCAGCAACACAAACAAGAACATAAAGTTCCACAACACCACAAGGTCTCAACAACATCAACAAAACCAGAACACCAACAACAATGCTACGATTCCCCAATCAACTATATAACCAAGACATTCATCTACATAGTAGCCCATGAATAACATTTAAACCTTTCACCTAACACTTCCATTATGAAACGTCCAATAGTCTAACTCTTTCTCATATTCACCAAAATTCACTGTTCCCTGTTAATATACCCAACCACACACCATCAGATGTCAATTCACACACCAACCCAAATCTCTAAATTCTCCCAAAAGTTCCCATTCTTTAACCATCAAAGCAGACATAAGTAAAACTTTCGACTTAACTCATCACGCACGACATAAACTTTACCAATAGGATAATTCGGGCCAAGGTCATAACTACTCAGGAATTCCGACCATCTAACCGTGCCTCAATCCGAGTTACAAATCAAAAGTTATGAAGGAAACAAAACTGCACAAACTATCATGTTCGCTAGGCGAACCTCCTAGCGAGCATTCGCTACCACCTTCGCTAGGCGAATGTCCAGCGAACCCACTACTGGCTAAAAACAGACACAGAGTTTGCCAGGCGAACTCCTTGGCGAACCAAGGCAGTACCAACCATCACCAAAAACACCCAAAGTTTGCTAGGCGAAGAACTTAGCGAACCTTCGCTAACTGGTTCGCTAGGCGAACCCGCGAAAACTCAGAATTTCAGCAGTCTCGTTACTCATCCAAAAACATCATTTCCCCCATCCAAACACCTTGAACTTAAAACCCTTAAAATAATACCCCCAGGTTCTCCAACACAATACAATCGCGTCCAATTCCAAATCCTGAATAGTATCGATCCTTCTATGAATCCTCAATTGTCGTAAAGCATAAGCCACGACTTTACCCTCTTGCATTACACACTGTCTAAACTTCTCAAAGATACATCCCAACACCTCACAAACGGTTTATCAGGATCATCTAGAATCAAAACTGAAGCCGTAGACAACTTCTACTTCAGCTCACCAAAACCCACTCACAACAAACATCCAAAACAAACGACTCACCCTTTGCAAGTCATCTGAGATAACCGAAGTACGCACTTAGCAAAGTCTTCCATAGCCTGCAGTAACAACCAACTGAGCCCAAAAATCTCTAATCTCCTTAACCAACTTCGGAACCTCTCATTGTAGAACTACATCTACTTCCGATGGATCCATTAACATAACCAAGAAAACTAACCTTTTTCAACCCAAATTCTCACTCGAATAACTTAGCATAAAACTTCGTCTCTTTTTTACACTTGTAATTCAAATCCCAAACACTCTACCTGTTCTTCCTCTGAGTTTACAACAGATCCGAATATCCTCAATCAAAGCCATTACGAACTTATCCAAATAAATATGGAAGATACGATTCCTCTACTCCACAAACATTATCGACGCATTACTAACACCAAATAACATCACTGCACGTTGTAATGTCCAACCAAACTCCAAAAGATACAAAATTCTTAAAGCTTTTGCAAAACTTTTCACTGGGTAACTGGTTACTCACATACAAACTTAACCGAGTAAATAACAGCCTATCCCGACGATAACAAACATAACCATTCACATTAAATCGATCAAAGCCACAACTCACACCATTCACCACTCTTATCAAACATTCCAAACAATTGCAATTTCACTCAAACTCAACCAAACCATTCCAGTCATCTGTTCATGAAAGTGGACACTTATTCTCAATCGTTACCTTAATCAACTATTAGTAATCCATACATAATTTCTTCTCTTAACAGTCCAAATTCCATAAATCCCCACGTGTAGCAACAACCATCCCAAAAGAACTCTCAAATAGTACATCCACCCTTAAGGTTTTCTCAAATTTTCCATTAATGCCCTATAATTCCAAAGACTCCAAACCTCTCCAGAACTTTAAGTTTCGCTTTCCATGGTCTCAATACCAATACCATCATAATGCTTGTTATTCCATTCAATCATCCCTCCTTTTTGTTACTAACCATACTGGAGCTCTCCAAGACGCACACTTGGCCTCACAATTCTCCTTTCCAGTAAATCTTCCAACTGCTCTATCAGTCCGTGTACTTCTAATACTAACATCCAATATTTCATCCGGGAATACATCTAAAAATCACGCACAACCGGTAGCTCCTCACTGTGTCCTTTCTGCCAATTTCTAGAAAACTATCGTCACAAACATAACAACATCTTAGTTTCACGTCCTAAAAGTTCTTCTACTTACTTAGCAGATCCAAACCTCAAATCCTTACCTTCGTCCAATTTGAGTTCACACTCTACTCTCTGAGAACAACCTTTAACAATACCCAATCGTTCTCTCCCAATGACTTCCCAACTTGACCAACATACCAAAAACCTCTAATCCGTCTCATCTTCCAGTATAAGAGTCTTCATCAACTCACCGAAGTAATCCGTAATCATTTTCTCAATTCCAAATAATTCATGGCACACACTATCCAAGACGAAAAGACCCGTCTATTCCATCCAACATCATTCCCATCTGCTATCAACAAGAGATTAAGAGTGATCAGTTCCTCAATTTGTCAATAGACAGCCGACAATCACGATGGGGCATAAACCGTCTTCACCAAAATATAATAGCATTTCTTGTATCTTACACACAAAACTACCTAAGGCACAAATCCTTAGTTGACATAAACCTTACCTTCGCATTCCCTCCGGAATCGGGAACAACACTGTCCAAACAACACTTACACTCTTGCACCCAACGGCACACTGAGCCAACACTTCACAACTGAAGCAACTTGGAGAAGTTCCAGCTTCTCCCCCACTTATCTCATTCTAAATCCTACAGAAAAAGGATTAGAAATCCAGAAAGTACTGACAGTGCTTCCACACATATCACGTACTAAGGGACAAACAACATCGACAATATTCAACTGTCACACCAACTGACTCAACAACTTGGCCGGACGGACCGACCTGCTTTGATACAACTAATGTAACACCCCAATTCCCATCGCGAATAAATAATACATAACTAAATCAGAGTAACTAAAAATTTATTTTTCCGACAGAAACAAGGATGTCACATTTAAATAAACAAAACATCATCCCTGCTCATAAATTTGATACATAGCATAAAATAGATTACCCTCAAATGGGAAACTTTTCCATATAAAGGTAATACCAAATATATTCAACAATTATATACATAAATAACGTAATCGTTTCCCCGACTCTCGTGCTACGTATCAGAGCAGACACCAAGACCGACAACAGAACGGAGGGCTAGTCTCCACAAAAGACCTCCAGCAACTCTACTCTGCAATGCCTCATAGAGCATCATAAAACAGCAGAAGGGTGAGAAATAACAACTAAAATCAAGATTGCATAATAATATGCCAACACACATTCAAACACATGCATAAATCATCTCACCCATACCATCACATACTAACACATATAGCATGCCACTCATACAAAACATATCACACATAATAAATCAAATCATGATTTTTCACACATAACGCATCCATTCACAATTCTCACCACAATTCATCACAACTCACTCATATACATCACAATGTATATATATATATATAAAGCCAAGCATATTCATCATGCACACTTTCCCAATTCTCATCATTCCGCATAAACATACATATTCATGTTTATTCATCAATGCACCATTATAAAGATGATAAATGCAAATCATAGAGACCGACTCACGACTCTATGCAAATGCAATGCGGTACCGACTCAATCATCTCAAGTTCACTAAGGAACTCTATGCAAATGCAATATAGAACATACACCTCGGGCATACGATGTTCCCCGTCGCTCACACCCCACACGGGCACACGACGTTTATAGATCGCTCACACCCCACACGGGCACACGACCCGATCGCTCACACCCCACATGGGCACACGATCGTCTATAATCATCACTCACACCCCACATGGGCACACGACGTTATAGAGGATTCCCTCTGGAACCAATCTGTCGCTCACACCCCACATGGGCACACGACGTTTATGGATCGCTCACACCCCACACGGGCACAGGATCCGATCGCTCACACCCCACATGGGCACACGATCACAAGATGCATATCATGATGCTTGACACACAAGAACTCATGACAACCAATGCATCTTCCCACATATATGCAACCATAAACATGCATACATAACCAAATACAACACATTACATTTATTTGCCTTTCGGCCATAATTCATCACCACAACATGTCATCACATGCATTATCATCACACAACAGCATACAAGTCATACGACATCCATATCCACAGCACATTGCATAATACACATCATCATATTCATGCATAACAATGCATTTCATCACATACCACAACAATCATACAATCACAATTACTTCCACAAGGGATTCACACCACAAAGGCTACCCACAACACATCATAACAACATACATTGATATTCAATCAAACAATGTATTTTACTACACAATAACATCATTAATCACGCATCGAAGTCTAATCCAAAATAATGCACATATTTGCCATAGGGCCACAACCCATCATCACAACATTTCATCATGTATATTCACATCATATAACGGTCTACAAGCTACACGTTACATGTCACAAGCATATATCATGCTAACACATCAATCGCACACATTGTATGCGATAAAAACCCAACAACCCAACACTTTTCCAAAACCACGACCTAAATAAATCATCTACTGCCCTCCAAACCATTTTTAAAAGAAAGAATATTTTATTAGCTTTCCAACGCTTCGAACGGGGACCAAAACGGACTTACGGTTCAAAAGTTATGAAGAAAACAAAATAGAAAAATATCACGTTCGCTCCAGTATTCGCTAGGCGAACCCTAGCGAACCAAGGCAGTGGAAAACAGTCATAAAGTTCGCTAGGCGAACCTCTAGGCGAACATTCGCCCGTTCCTTCGCTGGGGTTCGCTAGGCGAACCCGCGAAACCCAGAATTCGCAGCAGCGTCAATATAGGTCATATGGGACCAAAATACATCATTTTTACCACCCAAACCCTTCTAATTCATACCGGAACAACCAAAACATGTTCAGACATAATCAACGAGTATTCTACGTGGTTTATATCGAATTTCATCCGTGAAAACATCGATTTCTATCAATTGCTCCTAATTTGAATCGATTAGAAAAGTCGCGAAATAACCAAAACAATTACAACAAACAACACATATACATACACAAGCAAGATATAATTGAAACTTCTCACCCTTACCCGATTATTCGCGCTCGAAACGAAGTTCTCACGATTTTCCTCTTTTCTCCTCTTTTCTCTCCTCTTCCTTTCCTTCCCTTCTCTTTCTTTCCTTTTTCTTTCTTTTCTCCATTTTTCTTTCCACTTTCTATTTATATAAAATATCTAAACCCCTAAAAGACTATTTTACCCCTCAAACTCAAATATTTCGCAAACACTCTCAAAACGCGATAAAACATAAACAACGATGAAAAATAATATATTGTCAAATAAAAGTCAAGAATAAAATAATATAAAAACGAAACTAATTAAATCAACTCGATTAAATAAATAAGACAAAACGGGGCGTTACAAACACTGCCCTTCTAAATTCTTCAGAATTGACTGGTTGCTCAAGATCCAAACTGTCCTGTTCAGATAATCTTTTAAAACCACTACTGCCAATAGGAGGGAAAACTCTGTTCACCTTGGTGAATCTCTTCTCAAAATGATTTTTAATTGCAGACTTTACTTCGTTAACCGCTTCAATGACCGTACCTTCAACGCATACAGATGATATAGTATTTTGCAGGGTCCTGATCTTCAGCGCAGAATGATAAAACTTGGTATTCAGGTCTCCATCATCCCTCTATCTTCAGCAAAAAACTGAGTGTACATTTTTGTAGGCGGGATAAAACTGGTATTTTGCAGGGTCCTGATGTTCAGCGCAGAATGATAAAACTAAGTGTACATTTTTGTATCATATCTTTATTCTTATCCTTTCTTACAATGACAGGTACTGATATCATAGGTTTGTTTTTTGTCAGCATAAAATGTACCAAGTCCACTAAAGTGATTCGTACACTCAGTTTTTTGCTGACAAAAAACAAACCTATGATATCAGTACCTGTTGAGTGTGCCAAATTGTGATATTCATTTGTAATCATTTGTAACCCTAAATGAGAAAGTGAATAGTAAACAGAAAATTTTGCCCTAATCCTTCTTCTTTCTTTCTAGTTTCCCCGTTAACCCTAACTCTTGTGTGTTTCTTGATCATAAAAAAAACCGTTTATACTTTGTGCAAAAATATCGTTTTTTCACAACAGACACAATTGTCCATAGGGGGTGGTATAGTAAGAGACTCAGACCTTATATCGCTAATCTTATGATATAGTTCTAGTCTTTTTTTTTCTTTTTGCCTTTTTTGTTGGCTGGATCCCTTGCGATCGCCTTGATCTTGTAACTGATTTTTGAATTAATACCATTTTTCTCTTGATTAAAAAAAAACATTACTCATATAGTACATTTCATAAGTTCTTAAATGCAATTAACCAAAAACAGAAAGATTGATGCATAGATATTCGAAAGACATCAACAACATATCTATTATATTATAACATAACAAAATTTGAATGCTAGCTTAATTACCTTTCAATTTGAATACTGGAAGATCAAAACAAAATAGATTGTAACACATAATATAAAGGTACAAAGGCAGAAAATTTCTTATTCAGTACAATACAACATGTAAGTTAAAAAAAAACGAAAACATAGATCATAATTTATTCAATACAATACAACCTCAAGCATGTTCTACAGACTCTCCATTATCGAGTTTGTCTTTACTCTTAACTATGTTAATGAAAGAATTTACTAGAATCTATTAAGTTTGCTGTCATTTACTTCTGACAGAAAAAATTCTAATTTATATATAATAAATTTCTTCGATCAGTTATTAGGAACTCTACTTCAAAAAGATAAATAAAGTATGAATGGTGAACATGTATCAAATATACATTGAATAAAAGAATGGAGTGTGATAAAATAATTTTCTTAACTTTTTTTTTGATGTACCAGAGTACTCTTACAATATATAATTTAAGAGTTTTAATTCCAAACCTTAGCACAAAAACATATAAACTTATTATTCACAAATTGATCATAAGCAATAACATATAGAAAACATATATATATATATATATATATATATACAATTTAATAAGCCTCTTAAATTAAAGAATGTCACTCAATTTAATCCATTCATTTAACCAATAAGACAAATATATTGACCTAAACAGACTTATGCTACGTCATGTTGGAAATTCGCCAATTCCTGTTCAAAAACTTCATCAAAACTTGATGAATTCCGAACCAAATTTTGATGAACAAGAATTAATCTTTTTAATTGATTATCTCTCTTGTTCTTTACTATTCACTCGAGTGGATCAACCAACCTTAGTTGCAAGATTGTAGCGCTGTAAAATTATAATGAAAGAAGAAAATTAAATTGGGGGAGAAAGATTTAGGGCTTAACAGGATAAGGAAGAAGAAGAATTGTGAAATCTGTATAGTTTCTCTCTGCTCTCAAACTTTACAATCTACAATTATTGACTTCACAAGTTTACAACAATAGGGATTAGTCCATATTTATAGGTTAAGGTTGCTTGCACATTAAACAACCCTAACTAACCTAACTAACATAGCTAAACAAAATAAATAAAGCTAAGTCAACATTTCGGCAACTAATCTAATTCGACACACATAAGCATTTCAACATTTCTTTGTCTCTGTTGAGCAACCTGCTTCGACACAAGAAATTACAATTCAACGCACCACTTAATTCATTGTATCTAAGCTATCTACATTCATCATAGGCTTAGTCTTTTGAACACTTTAACATGCACTCATATCTTCATGATGTCTGCAATCTCATTCTTAGTTGTACAGTGTTCCAAGTTTATCTTCCCTTTTACAACTTGCTCTTGAAGATGTTGCTCTTGACGATAATGGAACCTCATTTCGATGTGCTTGGTTCTTCCATGCGCTATCGGATTCATCGTCAGATTAGTAGCAGACATGTCGATATTCATGGTAATTGTTCCATGATTCTTTCCTGTAATCTCTTCGACCGAATTCGCCATCCACGTTTGTTGACATGCACAAAGAGAAGCAGTTATGTATTTTGCTTCACACGACGACAATGCCACTACTTGTTTCGTTCTTGAACTCCAAGCAACTAGTGCACCTTCTATCATAAAAACATATTCAGTTGTGAATTTTTCTATCCTCAACATCACAACACCAACTTTAGTCGGTGTACAGGTGCAAAATCTTCGTCGAAGTCTATTACTTCTTTCTGAAGAAATTATTTCGCCACAGGTATTTCCTTGTGTCAAGTTACTTCTCCTTTGAGATTCAACTTCAGCTTGTATACCCACTTCACATCGATTTCCTTATTGTCTTGAGGCAATTCGACAAGTGAGCAAGTGTTGTTGACATCGATGGACTTTAGTTCCTTATTCATTGCTTTCTTCCACTTTGAATCCTTCAATGCCTTAGCTGCATTAATTGGTTCGACATATGCATAGAAAGCATAATGTACCAGCTCACCTTTATCATCGACCACATCATTTGATCTAATCACACATTCTTGCAACCTTGCAGACATGTGTCTTGTTCTTTGACGTCTGTTTGTGCTTGCTTGACCTCTGACCTCTGACCTCTTCTTGTTGAAATTCTCTTTCGACTTTACTTGTTTGTTCTTCACATAGGATTCTCACTGAATCCTTCTTGACATTTTCAGTCCAATCCAATTCCTTAAGCTCATCTATGATCACGTCTTTACTGATCACTACTTGCTTGTTTACTAGGTCGAACAACTTGTATCCTACATTTGAATGATATCCTATTAGGATCATTTGACTCGACTTGTCATCAAGTTTTCTTCTCAACCGATCAGGCACATATCTATGTGCTATATATATCCAACTACCTTCAGATGACTCAAGCTAGGCTTGACATCATACCAACATTCTTCTGGCGTGATTCCTTCTAGTATCTTTGTCAGACATTTATTCAATATATATGTTGCAGTCGACACAACTTTTCAACATAACTCTTTGGGTAGGTGCTTTCCTTTCAACACACTTCTCACCATATTCATGATGGTTCTGTTCTTCCTTTCTCCAGTTCCATTATGTTGTGGAGTGTAAGGTGACACCACCTCATGCACAATCCTTTCTTTATCATATAGTGAGTCGAAGTCTTTCAAAACATATTCTCCACCACCACCAGTCCTCAGAATCTTGAGCTTTCGACCACTTTGTCTTTCAACCATAGATTTAAAATTAACAAATATCTCGATCACTTCACTTTTCTTCTTGATCAGGTAAGCCCACAGTTTTTGACTAAAATCATCTATGAAAGTGACAAAGTATTTGTTACCTCCAACCGAATCCTCTTGGATAAAACCACATACATCAGAGTATATAATTTCAAGAATTTCCTTCGACCTGCTTCTTGTGTCCTTGCTGAAGTCACATTCCTCACATACTTCATTTGGAATGTCGATTTCTAGTAACCCTAAAATCGTATTTCTTTTTTTAGATCTCTGATGTCTTTAAAGTTTAGATGGACTAATAGATAGTGCCATATCCATTCATCCCAGCTAGCTGTAGTTGCCAGGAACTTGTGCTCCATCACATTAAGTTTGATCTTAAAGGTTCTATTCTGAAACATATAAGCCTTCAAGATTAACATTCCACTTGAGTCGAGAACTCTCATCATCTTGTCTTTAATTGACACTTTGTAGTTCTTTTCGACCAACTGTTATATACTTAGCAAATTACTCTTCATGCCTGGTATATACAATACATTGGAAATTACTAACCTTTTTCCATCTTTCCTCGTAATCAGCACGTCACCAATAACTTCAGCTTCTAGAGTATTGTCATTTGCAAATTTCACCATGTTCTTCATTGAGGTCATTATTTGACAAACCAATCTATTCTACCAGTCATGTGTCATGAGCATCCTGAGTCCAAGTACCATTGATCTTGGAATCTTTCTGAAGGGAAATCACGATCCAAAACACATCAAAAATAAAAAAAATTCCCTTTCATGATCCTTACGAATGGTCATGATCAGTGATAGAACGGTTACCTATTGTGGCGATGGAACCTTTGATTCTGAATCGAAGGAGTGATCACGAGCGATGTATGATGAACAATGCCTCTACTCAGTCCACACGAACAGGTTCCTTCAGTCTCGGTGCTAGCTACTACGATTGAAGGCATTGAGTGAGAGAGAAAAAGAGAGAAATATGGTCAGGGTTTCACCAACTGAATTTCATCAAGTTCAGAAAGCTTCTACATAAAGGTTGTATTTATAAAACCACTTGTGTGGGCTGCTAGCTAAAAAGCACAACTTAAGTGCACCATATGATAATAATAATAATAATAATAATAATAATAATAATAATATTATTATTATTATTATCATAATAACAATTATTATCATAAACATATTTTATTATTATTATATTTAATAACTATTATTATAATAATAGTAATAATATTAACTCTTATTATTATATTATACGATGTTCCATATTTCACTTAAGTACACTGTACCTTATGGTGTTCCATAATTCTCTCAAGTACACCGTACCTTATAGTGTTCCTTATTTATTCTATCTCTCATCAATCTGTCCTTATGTGTGTGACCCTGTAGGTTCTCGTGACATTGACAATCATATTAAATCATATATTTAATATAATAAACATTGAGCGGTATCTAACAACAGATCATTACTACCCAAGTCACAAAAGTGTCATGTGATCTGACAAAACTTTTTTGTGATAGTACTTGTGTGTAAAATTACCCTTTTGCCCTTATGTATATATTGAACATAAGGCATATACCGTGTCATCCTTGTCCAGTTCAATATTGGGCCCTTAGACATTTATCCTGTTATGTAGGATGGGCAAATTCCATCTATGTCACTCATGTCCCTCAACATGCTTTATGGAGTACCCATCAACTGTCTTTATGGTCATTCAGTTACGGACAATGTTAGATCAGTAATAAAGTACTCGACTATATATCTTGGGTCCATAGTAGTTTCAGGTCGAAGAGAGGTATACACCACTATCACCATGAGAGTAACTTATGACACTTTGCATAACATTCTATATAGTACTCTCGTAGCGGGTCAATCCACTATAAATATTACTCCTAATATTCATACATATGTTAAGACTTGATAACTCCTTATCCATGATCCATGAGATGTGATCATCAGTCTATCTACATAATAGTCTTAGTGCTTTAAGGTTATCTCACTTTACAGTAAAGCTTGACTACAGATACTTTAAGAATAGTGTCCTTATGTTTAATGGGATCTCATGATTAAGTCACTCTTAATATTTCATTAAACGAACTAGCTATTCTAGGGACTTTATTATTCTAGAAAAACAACCATAATAAAGAAATTCCTTTTATTAATAATAAGTAATTCGATACAAGTACCAAAAGTATTGGTCTCTAGGGCTTACACCAAAAATCTCCCACTAGCGCTAGAGCCAATCAGGCATACCCCTAATATCCATAGATCTAGCATGACCATCATGCTTCTGCTACGCAAGAGGCTTTGTTAGTGGGTCAACAACATTGTCAAGTGTAAGTACTTTGCATATCTTCACATCTCCCCGATCTATTATCTCTCGAATGAGTTGATAACGCCTAAGCATGTGTTTGGATCATTGGTGAGATATAGGCTCCTTAGCTTGAGCTATAGCACCATTGTTATCACAATAGAGATCAATGGGATCCACAATGCTAGGGACTATGCCAAGTTCACTAATGAACTTCTTGATCCAAACAGCTTCCTTTGCTGCATTTGAGGTAGCAATGTACTCGGCCTCTGTTGTAGAATCAGCATCTGTTTCTTGCTTTGAACTTTTCCAGCTCATAGCGCTACAATTTAAGCAGAACACATAACCATATTGCGATTTGAAGTAATCCTTATATGTCTAGAAGCTAGCATCGTTGTATCTAATTACAACAAGCTCTTCCTGACCTCCATATACCAAGAATGAGTCCTTAGTTCTTCTAAAGTACTTAAGGATATTCTTAACAGTTACCCAATGAGCATCACCGGGATCAGATTGGTACATACTTGTTACACTTAAAGCATACGAGACATCTGGTCGAGTACATAAAATGGCATACATGATAGATCCTATTGCAGATGCATATGGAATCTTATTAATGTGATCCCTTTCTTACTTAGTTGAAGGGGATTGTGTTTTTGATAGACACAAGCCATGTTGCATACGTATGAATCCTTTCTTGGAATCATGCATATTAAAGCGTCTCAGCACCTTGTCTATGTATGTAATCTGACTTAGGCTAAGCACCTTATTCCTAATATATAGGCTGCTTCACCAAGGTCTTTCATAGAAAAGCATTTACCTAACCAAGTTTTCATTTGTTGCAAGGTAGGGACATCATTTCCAATGAGTAATATGTCATCTAAATATAATACCAGGAAGACGATCGTGCTCCCACTAACCTTCTTATAGACACGAGGCTCATCTTCATTCTTTATGAATCCATATTATTTTACAGTTTTATCAAAACTAAGATTCCAACTTCTGGAAGTTTGCTTCAATCCATAGATTGATCGCTGTAACTTGCATATCTTTTGGTATTCTTCTGGTATGTCGAATCCTTCAGGTCGTGTCATGTACACATCCTCAAGAAGATTCTCAATAAGGAAAGCAGTCTTGACATCCATCATCCATATTTCATAATCATGATATGCAGTGATAGCAAGTAAAATCCGAATAGATTTAAGCATTGCAATTGGTGAAAAGGTTTCATCATAGTCTACCCCAAGAATTTGTTTATAGCCTTTAGCAACTAATCTTGCCTTATAGGTATGTACCTTGCCATCCATGTCAGTCTTCTTTTTGAAGACCCACTTGCATCCTATAGGAATAACTTCTATAGGAGGCTCTACCAAGGTCCAAACCTAGTTTGTGTAGATGGAATCCATTTCAGATTTCATGGCTTCTAGCCACTTCTCAAACTCAGGACCAGTTATGGCCTCTTGGTAGGTTACAGGCTCATATTGATCCATGAGTAATACATCACCTTGATCAGTTACGAGATATCTATATCTTTGTGGTTGGTGACGTATCCTGCTTGACCTACACTGGTCTTGTTCTACTTGAGCAGGTTGCTCTTCCACAACGACTTGTGATTCCTATTCTAATTCCTCCATAGGTGTATCAATGCTCTGTGATTCTTGAATTTCTTCAAGATCTACTTTCCTTCTACTAATTCCTTTGGAAATAAAGTCCATTTCAAAGAAAAATCCAGTTCGAGCGACAAACACTTTTCCCTCGGAAGGATTGTAAAAGTAATACCCTCTTGTTTCTTTAGGATACCCCACAAATAAGCATTTGTCAGATTTGGGCTCAAGCTTAGTTGAAATTTTTTGTTTCACATAAACTTCACAGCCACAGTCTTCATGTAAGACATATGTGGTTTCATACCACTCCATATTTCATATGGTGTCTTCTCAACCTTTTTGGATGGAACATGATTAAGTATGTAAGCTAGTGTCAGAAGTGCATGTCCCCAAAAGGAGTTTGAAAGATCGACGTGACTCATCATGGAACGGACTATGTCTAACAAGGTTCGAGTTCTTCTCTCAGATACACCATTCCATTGTGGTGTTCCAAGAGGAGTGAGTTGGGATACATCCCACACTCTTTTAGATGGTCATCAAACTCTAGGCTTAAATATTCACCGCCTCGACCTGATCGAAGAGTTTTAATATTCTTACCTAGTTGGTTTTGTACTTCATTCTTGAACTCCTTAAACTTTTTATAGGATTCAGATTTGTGTTTCATTAAATACACATAACCATATCTACTGAAATCATCAGTAAATGTGATAAAGTATTGAAAACCTCATCTGGCCGGTATGTTCAGTGGTCCACATACATCAGTATGTATGAGGGCCAAAAGATCATCAACCCTTTCACCTTTTCCTGTGAATGGGGACTTTGTCATCTTTCCAACTAAACAAGATCTACATGTATCATATGATTCGTAATCAAAAGAGTCCAAGAGTCCATCTTTATGGAGTTTGGAGATGCGCCTCTCATTTTATGGCCTAGGCGACAATGCCAAAGGTAACTTGGATTTAACTCGTTAGGTTTCATTCTTTTAGTATTAATGTTATAAATTGGCATTTCAAGATCAAGGACATACAATCCATTGTTCATTTGTGCAGTAGCATAGAATATATCATTCAAATCTATAGAGCAACAATTGTTCTTTATTATGAATGAAAAACCAAACTTGTCCAAACAAGAAATGGAAATAATATTCTTGCTAATTGCAAGTACATAATAACAGTTCTTTAACTGAATTATTTAACAACTAAGTATAGTCAATACATAATTTCCTATAACTAAAGCAACAACTTTTGCTCCATTGCCAACTCGTAGGTCAACTTCACCTTTTGCCAAATCTCTACTCCTTTTTAGCCCCTGCACATTAGTACAAATGTGAGAACCACATCCAGTATCCAATAACCATGAGGCAGAAGTAGATAAATTAATTTCTATAACAAAAATACCTGAAGTCGAAGTCTCCACTCCATTCTTCTTATCTTCCAGGTACTTTGGGCAGTTACTCTTCCAGTGTCCGGTCTTACCGCAATAGAAGCAAGTGCCCTCCTTTGTTATGCCTCCGTTGGGCTTCAAAGCATGAGCAGTAGGTTTGGGTCTGGAAACTTCCTTGCCATTCCCTTTACCACCCTGCTTGGTGGGCCTTTTGTTCTGCTTCTTTCCATTAGTGACCATCATAATGGAGTTCCCTTTTGACTTCAGATTCTGCTCAGCAGTTCTTAACATGCTTAGTAGCTCTGGAAGACTTTTGTCCATATCATTCATGTTGAAATTTAGGACAAATTGACTGAAGCTCTCCGGAAACTATTGCAGGATCAAATCAGTCGCAAGCTCCTTTTTTAGGGGAAAACCCAATCTTTTGAGGTTCTCTGCATACCTAATCATCTTGAGTACATGGGAGCCAACTAGGGCTCCCTCAGGTAGCTTGCCTTGAAAAAAGGGCTTTTGAAACTTCAAATCTCTCATGCCTTGCCTTCTCTTAATAGAGCATCTTTAGGTGTTCAATCTATCGAACGTCCATGTTTTCATGTTGATTTTGCAATTCAGAATTCATGGTAGCCAGCATGAGGCAAGGAGTTTCATTGGAATCATCGACATGCTTCTTATAAGCATCTCTTTCAGCCTTATGAGAAGAACTAGGAGGCCCATCTTCAGAAACATGTGTCTCTAAGACATACAACTTTTTATCATGTTTGAGGACAATCCTCGGGCTTCAGTGTCAATCCAGAAAATTTGTCCCAGACAATTTTTCCTTATCAAGGATTGATCACAAAATGTTGTTAGAGGTGTTTGTTGTCATGGTAATCTACAAAAAAATGTGAAAATATAAGTATCAATTAAAACTAACATATTCAATTAGACCTTTAATTAAATATGCTCCCACTATTTTACTCAAACCAAATTACCCTCACCATTTGATTCGAAAAATCTCGTTGGAAGATTTTCTAGTGGATCGAGATCCGTACTTTACTTTGTTTTAAGTCAGCGTTAGGATGATTACACAAAACTCAGTTATTTAAGTAGGAACTCCTTCCAATTGTATCTAATACAATTCTCAAAAAATTTCAGGGGTGAATAACTCCTTATTCTAATCCATCATATGGATCATTCCCAACTCTTGCTTTTAAACGTATATAATCTTATTATAATTTGTTTAGTTAAGTTTGACCCATTGTTTTAGAAATTAGATATTACATTTATCCCATCACACCTTACCAATATAGAACATACATCTCAAGATCACTAAGGAACTTATTGGAAAGCATAAACTTAATATTCAATTTTGAGGGAATTTTTTAATTAGTTTGATCTCACCGGTTTATTTATCATATAAACCGTCTCTCTCACATGCATCAACATACATTCACATGCATTAACATACATACAAAATGAAACAGTTATGGCCCCTAGCGCAATTGTTCTCCCAAGCCAATAAGAGAACTTAAGCTAAACCTAATAACAATCTACACTTCTCCAAGCAAGATCTCCAAGGTTGTCCTCCTTTGATCTTGTATTCTTCTCTTTCTTCATAACATTACATTACATCAAACAATACTCGTTTTACATACAAGGGAGTGAGATGAGAAAAGAAGTTACATCAAGAGATTAAAAGAGAGGCACGACACGCAGGTCGTATTTTTAAATCCCAAAACAAAATAAAGGAAAACTAAGGTCATAACTGATCAACACAAGAGAACATTAATAAACACATTTTTATTATTATTACTTTAAATCCTGTTAATTAAAAAATCAAATTAAATTTCGACGAATGATCACACTATGCAGAGATAGCCGGGGGTTCCGCTGCCCGATCAAGGGGACAGCGCCCCCTGCGGGATTATTAGGGGCAGCGCCCGACGCAAAATTTTAACGAACAATTCATTTGAAATCGGCGTCGTTTTTCGCATCAACACTTGATACTTTCCATAAACATTAAAGCATAACTTTTGTGTCATCGCAACCCTAATCACACACCTCTTTGACAACACAACCCTTGTGTCGTCATAAATCCTAATGCAACAATTTCATACCGTCAAAACACCATGATCGAAAATTCAGTATGATTGATCGACATGCCATTGCTTCACCATACTAATGTCGAATTCCGAAGCAAATGAACATGGATCGCTCAAAGGAATAACAATCATTACGTGATTGAAATGACGAAATAGAAACAATATATCCAATATACCATCTGTGCATCAGAGTTACTTATATCACATATAAAAATTTCATCGATCATATTTATTTAAATTAAGAACGCTCGATATATCGCTGCTTCGCCATACTAATGTTGTATTCCGAAGCATAGTCAATATCTATCATTCAAATCGTACACAACCTGATGCCAAAATTCAATTACTCGATTATAATTAATTTATTTTGTGTTTTAGTCAAATTAAACATAAAGACAGAAAATAAATAGCTATTAGATGCATGGTTTCGTAAGTGGCTCTGATACCAGTGAAGGGAAATCGCGATCCAAAATGCATTGAAAATAAAAAAATTTCCCTTTAGTGATCCTTACAATGGTCATGATCAGTGATAGAACAATTACCTCTTGTGGCGATGGAACCTTTGATTCTGAATTGAATGAGTGATCACGAGCAATGTATGATGAACAACGCCTCTACTCAGTCCACACGAACATATTCCTTCAGTCTCAGTGCTTGCTGCTACAATTAAAGGCTTTGAGTGAGAGAGAAAAAGAAAGAAATACGGCCAGGGTTTCACCAAGTGAATTTCATCAAGTTCAGAAAGCTTCAACACAAGGGTTGTATTTATAGAACCACTTGTGTGGGCTGCAAGTTAAAATGCCCAACTTAAGTGCACCATATAATAATAATAATAATAATAATAATAATAATAATAATAATAATAATAATAATAAGAATAATAATAATAAGGGTTAAATAAGGTTTTAGTCCCTACAAATATCTCAACTTTCAAGTTTAGTCCTTCAAAAAAATTCCTTCAAACATTGGTCCTCTGAAAGTTTTCCATCCCTAACTTTAGTCCCTCCCGTTAGTTTCCACTAACGGGGGATGATGTGGCATGCCAAGTATGCATTAATCCATTGCCAACTGTGTATTTTTCTTATGCCACGTCAAAAATGATTTTCTCCTTCTATTTCTCCTCCACCTTCCTCTTCCACGATAAAAGCCCTAATACTTTCATTCTTCATCTCTGCTCTCCTTTCATTCTTCCTTTCTGCCCTCATAATCAAGAAAAACAAAAACTGCATTAATACAATGTAATGTTCATCTCTGCTCTCTCATATCCTGCCGTTAGTTTCTCTTAGGTAAACACCAAAATCTTCTTCTCCTCTTCATTTCTTCACTACTTGTTCTCCACTCCTTCAAACATCCTACATTCACCATCGACGATGTCGTCCCTCTCTTCCATTATCAAATCCCTCTTCTTCTTTAATTGGAGATCTCTCTAATTTTGGTACCTCTCTTTTTCTCTTTCCCCTAGGGTTTATAATTTTCCCCCAAATTGTTAATCGGTCAAATAATTCATAAAAACATAAAAGTTGGGATATTTCTTTACAGTTAACCTGTTCGTTTTTGTACTAAGAATTAACTTAGCATCTATTTGGGTGTCTGTATTTTAGGTTTAACTCGAGAATTTTATTTTATTTCCTTGTAGGTTGGTTTTATTTTGAATTTGGATACAAAATTGAAATTTTATTAATCCATAAATGATGCCATAATTGTATTTTTAAAGTTTCTGCAGATTCATCTCAAGATGAAAGGAGGGTTTTGTTTAATTTTGATCAGTTTAACAATCAATGGCTGATTTGTGGCTGAAACAACCAGAATTTTCATGATATATACATGCATTTTTATGGAGGCATTCACTGAAAATTAAGGGCATGTTTGGTTTGAGTTTATATTCAGTTTGATATAACATTGTTTTCACTTTATATTCTATTTTCCTGGTCTTTTACCCAATAGTAGTGAAAGTTAGTATTGTTTTTCACAGTTTAAATTTTGAAATATGAATAATTTCACTATAGTTGTACATACTTGTATGTTTGAATTGTTTTATTGTTAGTTAACTTATGGCATAAAGTGTTTTGCCATATCAAAGTAGCCCCCAAAAGATCTGGATTATTGATGAGTTAATCAAGTCGATTATTGAAAATCTTCTAGTCAATGTTGTGGGTTTATTTGTTTATGTTTCTGCACTATCTAGACTTATAGTGACCTACAGTGATCTCTTTTGCATTTTTCCTTTTATCTTTCTCGCTTTACTATAATGTTGGTGACTAAAAGTGATTTCTGATTGGTGTATCAATCAAACCTTAGAGATCTGGATTATTGACGAGAAAATCAAAGTGTTGATTATGATATATTTTCTAATCAAGGTTCTGGGCTTCTTTGATAACTAATGTATTGTTGTTGCAACTTAGGATTCTCTAATTACCATTGCATTTTACCTTCTCTCATATTTCCATTACTCGTGCAATGTTGTGAAAGGTAGATGCTTTAAAGAAATGTTTGATTAATACTAGAAGCTCCAAATAATTGTATCTGACTGACAGAAAATTTAGACCCTGTTTTTTTTTGTGAAAACATTTTATTTTCATTTTCTAAATATGTATTCATCTTATATCCACAGAACATAATTCTCTATGGAATGGTGATGCTATGATGCTACTCATTAACCATTTTGTTTTGCAATATAATTTGTTTATTTTCATATTTATTATTATTTACTATGGATATGGTTTGATGATAATCATTTGATATGGTTTTGTGTAAGTGCAGAAATTTCAGAAGCAGCACAACTGTATTCAAGTTATACACAACATACCCCACACATAAATTTTGAAGGCTAGTTTGTAGCTTTGGTTGAAATAGCTAAAGCTTTGTAACAAGCTGAAAGGACCATTTTATCTAGCTCAGTTAGAGGTTTTGTACATCAAACCATAATTGTAACAATGATCAGTCACACAGCAGGATGTTATTACCATGGATGTATGATTTGAGTTGTTAACAGTTAGAAAATAAAAATCTGTTTGAATTAATTTGTGAATTTTTTGGCTATGAATTAATGAGTTGTGTGTATTAATGAGTTGTGTGTATTACTAATATAATTGTGTGTTTAAATTAGATAGGGATTAGTTATGAATTAGCTACAAATTATTAGAATTGTGTGTTTAAATTAGCTAGAGATTAGCTAGGAATTAGCTAGAAAGTAGCTGTAGATTAGCTACCATTTTTGGGTTTAAATATTATTAATATAAAAAAATTAAAATTGAAACAATTGACACGTGGCATACATGTCAACACTTTTTGCCACGCTGGCATTGCCACATGTAAGCCACGTCATCAAAAAAATTCCACCTGGCATGCCACATAAGCCACCATTAGTGGAAACTAACGGGGGGGGGGGGGGGGGGGGGACTAAAGTTAGGGACGGAAAACCTTTAGAGGACCATTGTTTGAAGGAAAATTTTAGAGGGACAAAACCAGAAAGTTGGGATATTTATAGGGACCTTATACATATTTAACCCTAATAATAATAATAATATAATAACCATTATTATTATTATTATTATTATATTTAATAACTATAATAATAATAATAAAAATAATAATAATATTAACTCTTATTATTATATTATACGATGTTCCATATTTCACTTAAGTACACCGTACCTTACGGTATTCCTTAATTCTCTCAAGTACATTGTACCTTACAGTGTTCCTTATTTATTCTATCTCTCATCAATCTGTCCTTATGTGTGTGACCCTGTAGGTTCTCGTGACGTTGACAGTCATATTAAATCATATATTTAATATAATAAATAGTGAACAGTATCTAACAACACATCACTGCTACCCAAGTCACGAAAATGTCATGTGATTTGACAAAACCTTTTTGTGATAATACTTGTGTGTACAATTACCCTTTTACCTTTATGTATATATTGAACACAAGGCATATACCGTGTCATCCTTGTCCATTTCAATATTGCACCCTTAGACATTTATCTTTTTATGCAGGATGGACAAATTCTATCTAGGTCACTCATGTCCCTCAGCATGCTTTGTGGAGTACCCATTAATTGTCTTTATGGTCATCCAGTTACGGACAATGTTAGATCAGTAATAAAGTCCTCGACTCTACATCTAGGGTCCATAGGGGTTTTAGGTCAAAGAGTGGTACACACCACTATCACCATGAGAGTAACTTATGACACTTTGCATAACATTCTATATAGTACTCTCATAGCGGGTCAATCCAGTATAAATATTACTCATAATATTCATACATATGTTAAGACTTGATAAATCCTTATCCATGATCCATGAGATGTGATCATCAGTCTATCTACATAATAATCTTAGTTCTTTAAGGTTATCCCACTTCACAGTAAAGCTCGACTACGGATACTTTAAGAATAATGTCCTTATGTTTAATGGGATCTCATGATTAAGTCATACTTAATACTTCATTAAATGAACTAGCTATTCTAGGGACTTTATTATTCTAGAAAAACAACCATAATAGAGAAATGTATTTTATTAATAATAAGTAATTCAATACAAGTACCAAAAGTATTGGCCTCTAGGGCTTACACCAACACTTTCTTCATCTCTTGTTGTGACCATCAACAACATCTCTCCTTCTTCATGCTTTGCAAACTTTGCATCATTATCTTGATTCTTTTGTTTTATAGGACAGTCACTAGAGTAGTAAACATACTTCTGACAATTGAAACAGTGAGTGTGACTTTTGTCAAGTTTTCGACCACCACCTCTTCATCTACCTGTAGCACCACCTCTTCCTCTACCTGTAGCACCACCTCTTTGGTTTCTTTGGAATTAGGACTTTCTCTGATTCAACCAGCCCCTTTCTTGTAGATTTCTACCAGTCAAATTGTTATAGCCTATTTATCCTTTGTTGTCGAACCACTTCCCTTTTCCTTTCTTTTCTCTTGTTGATTGCGTTTGCAAAGCCACATCACTTTTCGAATTGCTTGCAACTCTTTCAGCCATTCTTTATTTATGAGATTCAAGCATCCCTTGAAGCTCTTCCTTTGTTAATGTTGGCAAATCTTTTGACTCTTCTATGGCTACTACCACGTGGTCGAACTTTGGAGCCAATGACCTCAATATCTTTGCAGCAGCTGATCTTGATGCCCACACTTTTCCACATACGTTGATTTGATTCACTAGTTTTGTAACCCTGGTGAAAAAATCATTTATGCTATCAATGTCTTCAATCTGAAGCAATTCATACGTTCTTTTGTGAGTTTGTAACCTCGCATTTTTCACCTTTTCTGCGCCTTCAAACAATTTCTCCAAGATTACTCATGCTTCTTTTGATGATTCTACATCATTGACCTTTGCGAAATTATCTTGATCAATGCATAGATGAATTATAAAGAGAGCTTTATAATCTTTCTTTTTCAATTCTTTGTGTGCAACCTTTTCTTCATCCTCCACTTTTTCTAGAAGCATCGTCACTCCCTCCTTCACAAGATTCCAAAGATCTTGACAACACCAAACAACCTTCGTCTGTTTACACCAATTCTCATAAGTCTGGCCCTTCAGAATTAAGAGACTCGCTGAAAAATGTCCATTCGGATTATTCATCACCATTGTCATCGTGTTTTGCTTCCCATGAATCGCTCAACTAGTGCTCTAGATATCAGAGGTTGGAAATTCACCAAAACCTATAGAGAATTCCGCTGCAATCTTGATGAACAAGATTCAATCACACCGATTGAATTCTCTCTTATTCTTCACTCTTCACTCGAGTAAATCAACTAACCTTGGTTGTAAGATAATTCTCGCTGCAAAGTTGTTAATAGAAGAAGAAAGAAAAGATGAAATTGGAGAAGAAAGAAATTAGGGTTTAGGAAAAATAGGAGAAGAAGAAAAGATTTTTTGCAGAGCTTCTCTCTGCTTCCAAACTGGAGTTTTATTCTTTACAACTGCAAGTTATTCACTTTTCTCTCTTGTTACAACAATATGGGTTACTCCCTATTTATAGATTTGGGTTTGCTTTCTCCTTAAGCATAGCCCAAAATACCTAATTCTGCCGACACTACAAAAATAGACCTACGTGGAAATTCTTGTCGAGGTGCGCTTCTTCGACGTTTCGACACTAACACAATTTCGACACTTCCTTCCTTTTGTCGAACAACTGTTGGGAAAATAACAAAAACAAAACAAATTTCTACGCACACGGAAGTGTACCTACAAAAAGAAAAAGAAGCAAATAATTTCAACAAAAACTCACAAAATCATAATTCAACTTGTAATTTTTACAAGGACAAAATTACAAACCCTCTCATATAATTGCAATTTTAAGGAGAAAATTGCAAACCCTACCAATTACAATCTTTAAACGGAAAAATTGCAAACCCTCTCTCAATAGAAATTTTGAACGGAAAAATTGCAAACCCTCTCAACAAACTATTTTTGAACGGAAATATAGGAAACCCTCTCCAACAACCTATTTTTGAACGGAAAAATAGAAAACCCCCTCTAAACACACAACTACCCAAATCCCCAATACACCAAAAAGACTACATTTTTATTATTGTGTTGAAAACAAAAACTAACTATCTCTATTTATATTAATACTCAATTTCTATTTTTTTCTACTACCCGATGTGGGACTTGGATGAATATAATATTTGACCCAACAAATCCTCCCTTCATCCAAAGTCTCACATATCTTCATTTTGTCTTCAACTTCATCTTCAAAACGATCATTATAATTATAATGATTAGACATATTTGTAAAATTGTTACTCTTCAATCTTTTTGTCTTCTTCCTCCTTTGATCGGAATAATTATTACTCTGCCTTCCTCCCTTGATCGGAACCTTAGCTCTGATACCAGTTGTTGGGAAAATAACAAAAACAAAACAAATTTCTACGCACGCGGAAGTGTACCCACAAAAAGAAAAAGAAGCAAATAATTCCAACAAAAACTCATAAAATCATAATTCAACTTGTAATTTTTACAAGGACAAAATTACAAACCCTCTCATACAATTGCATTTTTAAGGAGAAAATTGCAAATCCTACCAATTACACTTTTTGAATAGAAAAATTACAAATCCTCGCTAATTGCAATTTTTGGACGGAAAAATTGCAAACTCTTTCTCAATAGAAATTTTGAACGGAAAAATAGAAAACCCTCTCTAAACACACAACTACCCAAATCCCCAATACACCCAAAAGACTACATTTTTATTGTTATGTTGAAAACTAAAACTAACTATCTCTATTTATATTAATACTCAATTTTTATTTTTTTTCTACTACCTGATGTGAGACTTGGATGAATATAATATTTGACCCAACAACAACCTGCTTCGACACAAGAAATTACAATTCAACAATATAGAGTTGTGGTTGTTTTTTTTCAAGAGTGGTGATTTCTATGGCAAATTGAAAGAGACATGTAATTTGGGACAGAGCTTTCATTTATTCACTTACATTTTTCATAAAATGGTGATTATATTTGCTAAGGTTTTTCTTTAACTTTCTTTCTCCCCTTTCTAAATTAAATAAAAAACCATAGTCTCATTTTTTCAATTTTTATACAACTGCTGTTTGATTCATCTGTAATTTCTTTAACAGTTTCATTCTTGGAACCAACTCTTTTACATCTCCCATATTTATCTTTAATAACGCATGATGTTTCTTTAATTCCAATATATATTTATTTATTATTTAAAAAAACCACTCCTTAAGTTAAAAAAAAAGTACATGGTTGAGAGAAAAGTTACACACATTACTAATTAAATGGTTTTACTCTCTCTATAAAATACCTTTTATTCTTCTTATTCTCTCTATTTTCTTCACTCATGTATTCTTTATACATTTTTTCTATGCATTCTTATATATGTTTCTCCTGTATTACTCTTGCATTTTATTAATGTTTTTTTGTTTCACTCATTTTATTATTATTATTTTTCTTATTTTCAGTGAGATATAATCATGAGGAATGGAAGAATATAAAAGTCAAGAAACAGTAAGATTTACTATGAAATAAAGAAAAAAATTGATTCCATCTTTATCATATTAAAAGGAATAAGGTCTAATAGTAAACCCTAGAAAGCCAATTTTCCCTACTTAACCATATAAATATAAGTACATATAGGTGTATAGTGTACTTATATAGGTTTTGTAGATGACATCACAATCACATGCAAAGGTTTGCTTGCATAGCTTCTTAAAGTAACTCACATGATAACTTAAATAATAGCTTTTATCTATAATGCAAAAAAATTTACGACATTCATATTATTTCTAATTAAATTGTTAAATTTTGTTACAAATAAATGTTTATAAGCCAAAAGCTATTATAAATAAGTTTGTAATTAATTACAATATTTGTTTATTAATTTGAATTGCACTCTTAATATATCTAAAATAATTTAAATAATCTTTACGCTTTATTTTTTTAAATCATTTATAAATTTTCAAAAAATAACAGAACAGATATAAGAAAATTATATTAATATATTTTTTAAAAAAATTACACCAAAACACTTATTAATAATAACTAAATAAAATTTTTAAAGTAAAAGGTATTGAAACCTTACTTTATTTTTACATTTTTTTCATTGTGTTAAAAATATATATTATTACTTTTCATTAAATGAAAGATATTAAATTATTTTTATTTTGATATGAAAAAATGACTAATATAAAAAATTGTATTAATATATTCTTTAAAAATATTTACACCAAAACACTGATTAATAATAACTCAATAAAATTTTCAAAGAAAAAGTATTGAAACCTTACTTTATTTTTACACTTTACTTTTTATTGTGTTAAAAATATATATTATTACTTTTCATTTAATAAAAGACATTTAATTATTTCTATTTTGATATGAAAAAACAACTAATATAAAAAATTATATTAATATATTATTCAAAATAATTTACACCAAAACACTTATTAATAATAATTCAATAAAATTTTCAAAGAAAGGGTATATAAACCTTTCTTTATATTTACACTCTATTTTATTTTATTTTATTTTATTTTTTTTAAAAAAGAATTTTATTAAATTCCAAAAAACACAATGCACCACAAGGCGGTCAAAGACCCGACCAAAATTACAACAAAACAAGAAAACAAATAAACTTAAGGCAAAAGAAGAACACTAATGTGGTCTCTAAGCTTAGGTCTATTCCAACATCTATGAACAATGGTGTCCACTAACTTTGCACCATTGCTATTGTCTTTTCCTTTATCACCAAAACAAACTTGATTACGGTAATTCCACACTTCTTAGATCGTTTCCGTAAAGGCACACTTGAGAATTTTGCTTCTATACTTCCCACCTTTACTATTATCCAAAAACCAATCCAACTCTTCATTCCAAGTAAGAGGGGCATGATCAATTTGGAGCCAATTAAGAACATATTGCCAAATTTCTTTCAGTTCGAAGCAGTCAAAATAGAGGTGAGGAAGAGATTCTTCTTCAGTACAAAAATAACACTTTGAAACATCTAGTAAACCAAACTTACAAAGTCTAACCTTTGTAGCCAATCTACCATTACAAGCAAGCCAAAGAGTAATCATTGCACGAGGCCTAGCGGGGTTATTGTGCCAAATTTTCCTCCAATTCACTTTAGCCACATTCTGACAGATTATATTCCCTATGCCATAAAAGCATTTAGACAACGCTTTTTTTAGCATTACACAGCGCTTAAAAGCGCTGTCTAAACTGACGCTGCTAAAAGATTAGACAGCGCTTTGGTTAATGTCAGAAGCGCTGTCTAAAGGGGTGCTTTGACTGAAAAAGCGTTGTCAAAGCACCGCTTTAGACAGCGCTTTTACAATAGACATCCCTTTTGCTTATATTTTAAACAGCGCTTTTATTGTAAAAGCGTTGTCTAAATGGTGCTTTTGACAGGGCTTTTTGTTTTTTTAGACTAACATTAGACAGCGCTTTTTGCCTTTTTTTTAGTATACCTTAGACAGCGCTTTTGCTTTTTTTGGTATACCTTAGACAGCGTTTTTTGGTAAAAGCGCTGTCTAAACCCCAATTTATCGCTTTTTGGTCAAATTACTGAAAAAAGCGCTGTTTGTTTTATACAGTTTATATGCACCTGTTTTTAAACCACAATTTGCACCAGGTTTTCAACCACAATTTGCACCTGTTTTTCAACCACATTTTGCACCAAAATATCATAAATTGGAGTTTCAAACCAATATATACTCACCAATTTTGCCTATTTATATATACAATTTTCATTCAACAAAACATTTTGCTTCAAATCTATATATTACATATAGAAATGCTAAGCAAAAAGCAATGCACATCAATATAACTCTATCTTCTACTTTGCACATATAACCTGAAACAACACAAAAAGATTGTAATTCAATTAAAACAAGACATAAACAATGTCTATAGTTACAAAGTTATACATACGCAAAATTCTCATCAATTAAAGTAAGAGTACAATATACCTTATAAAACTCCGAGCTCAATAATGAATTGACACCAATCCTCTTTAATTTCATCCAAATGATCTCTTGAGTAATACGCACACTTGAATTCATCAAAGTACTACATAATAATATAACATAGTTTGATTTAGTTTCAACTATTTAATTATATGAGAAATATGTGTTAAATATTAAAATAACTCATAAGTTAGAAATACATACATCGGATGGAATCTCTATTCGATCCAAAAAAAGAGTTTCTCTCATAAACCTCAACATGAAATAATCGCAATCTATATCGTTACGTTGCCGAGGACACTACACATGAAAAGAAAATATGGATAAATCCTAAGTTTTATCAAGTATCATCACTAATATAATAAAAAATGTGATAATTAATATACCTTCACTCTAATCCATGTAATGTTGTTGGCTCTCTTCTTTGTTACTTGGATATCTCTTTGTGCTCGAAAAACTTGTATAATGCTAATAAAATATAAATGAATATTTAGAACAATTCACATAAATAAATAAATAACACATGAATATTTAGAACAATCTAACTTACGTATCAATCATATTCTTCATATCCGGGTATGTTGTCCAATTATTTCTTAACGAATCCAGATAATACACCACTTCTCTGATAGGATTAATCGCGATCAACAACCAATGTCCACTGTAAGATTAAACAAATGTTAGATGGAAACTTTCTACACGACGTCAAAATACAAAAAAATTATAATAGATGAATTTAGAATGAAAATCTAACCCAGTATTAAACGGTAAAAAGAACAACTTTTATGTATCTTTGTCGGCCATAAAGCGGTTGAGTACATACACCATGACACCATCTGGTTTATTTATGATTAACCCTAAGTTGATAGACGCAGGACTTAAGAATGCGAATCTTTGCTCCAATCCACGTGGGCGTATCTATTTGTCATACAGAAACCTTAAATAAAAACATCATTAACATTAGACTATTCATTTGAAACATAAAGTAAATAAGTTGTTCAATTAATATAAAAAAGTAGATCGGATATACCTCACGTATGTATTGATAACACTGACGCCTAATTCGTCATGACGAAAAACTTGCTCAAATTCCTCATTACCAATTGATTGTTCATATTGAAAGCCATAAATACCTTTCCCCATAGGTACAAGACGAATACCTCCATTCGGAATATTTGTCATTTCTAGAAATGTCTGAAGGCACGACCTATACTTGGAAGTAGGTTTTTTTCTAGGCGCGGTCTTCTTAGCAACAACCTTTTTTTGTGTGGAAACGTTGCTAATCTCTTTACCATGAAGCTATATATCATATAATTAGTTAGATGAAGTATAAGATCACGAATTTAACATTTTCCATGCATAAATATCATATAATTGTGATGTACCTCTTTTTTTGAAACAACGGACTCGGTATGCTGCTGAATCCCCTTATCTTTTGCTTTGGATTTTGTTGGAGTCTAATTAACATTACCATGTAAAAAATGTACGTAAAATGCGCGTAAAAACTTTGAATACTCAAAGGTTCATAATGGTTTTAAGCATACCTCATATCCTACGCTAATGAGGCCTGACGGCCATGCAACAAACGAACCTATTGCATCTCCCACCAATGTTGCATCCGAAACATCGTCAGGATATGGTAATAATGCATCCATCTCTAAAGCAATATCAACCGAGACTTTCAAACATCCAGTAGGGAGCGGTTTAGTGTGAAGTAATTCTCCCAAAGTGTTATACACTTTTCCCTTGCCAACCATCCGATAAGTTGGTGACGCTAAGTAGAGGTGACAAGGGGAAATGCCCTAAAACCAATAATAAATATGACATTGTTAATGTGTATATATGTCAATTAAATAATTTAAGCTAATAATTTAATTTCATAAAAATATATATAATTACCTCTGGAATATTCGGTTGAAAGTTACAGTTGATACTATCTTTGTCCGAAATGCTATCTCTTTCTTTTTCCTTTCTTAATTCACGAACTTCAGCTTGCAGTGCTTCCAATTTTTGCTGAAGTTCTTTATTACTAGGAGCCTTTTGTTTTTTAATATTCAAGGATGTCAGAGTGATCCCAAATCCCTTACCCCTCACCCGACCAGAATACTCACGGACATCTAATGCCCGACTAAGTATGCTCCTGGAATCATTGGCTTCATCTGGAGATAAAGACTGAGATAGAGTCTCCTGAAAATCAGATGAATATCGAATATTTGTCAAATATTTGTTAATAAAGTTTTGATTTAATTAAATAAATAATGTTATACTTACACATTTCTCAAATACTTGTTGAACATCTTCTTTAACAACTCCATCCTTGCCCACACGGGCTTCCTTCCACAAAACATGTGCCAGAAGAGATGTTTCAGAACTATTCTCCTTTTGTAACTACACATTAAGCCAAATAATATGATCAAATATAACTCATGATGAACAAGTATATCATTGCAATTTATAGATACTTACTATAGACTATTCTAAGCGTCCATATCCAACACGTCCTTTTCTGTATGGATACGCGGGACTTGATGCTCTTTCCCGATTTGTTTCACTTACACTTTGAAATTCTGGGGTTTTTTGTTTGGCTTTAAATGTGTCCCATTCTTTTTGTGAAATCAAACATCCATATTTAGATGGAAGCTCTGCATCAACAAAATTACCTTCTGCATCCCTAAGAAACTTGGTTGATAAAAATGTTCTAAACCCTCTTAGTAGTTTTTCGGCCAATTTGAGACAAAAAGGTCTTCTATCATCATCAATGTTGAAACACCTCTAAGAAAAACATACACATTGTGCGTTAGTACAAGTAATTTAAAAGACATAATTAGTTGGCATAATTAAAGACATAATTATGGTACCTTTATCTCACTCCAAATTTTTCCTTTAGCTTCGTTCAACTGTTTATTTCTCCAATCATCAATAAGAAGGCCTTGTGGGCTCCAATGCACTTCTAATATAATGCCTCGATCTCTATCACGAATCACTTTCTTCATAACTGTTATTCCTCTTTTAATTTCCTCTTCCGCATTAGCTACGTTCTCACCTCCATCATGAATAGAATCATCATGTGGGTGATCCTCGTTAGTAGCCATCTAACCTGTAATAAAGAAAACAAGGATATCTAATATAAATTATGATGAAATTACTTGTCTAAGCTATAAATTATGACACCAAATGATACATAAAACAAAAAATAAAGAAGAGCATATATATATATTGAAAATGACATAATATATAACATTTTATTATATTACATCTTTCACTAGCATAAAACCAAGATATTAATATCCATAAGAGAACAACAAAACACTTAGTACCTATACCCCACTCTATATCTTGATTTAATTTTTTTTTTTGGTTAATCAAGGCATAATTGTTTATAAAAGAGACAGTATGTTGGAACAGTTGTATCAGAAAAGTTCATATCAGAAAATGCAGAAATGTTCATATCAGAAAAACCCTAAATGCAGAAATGTTCATATCAGAAAATGCATAAATGTTCATATTAGAAGAACCCTAAATACAGAAATGTTCATATCAGAAAATGGACCTTACAAATCCATGGAACAGTTGTTGGATGACTGAGAAAAAACTTGTAATGATTAAAGTAATGGAGTCTTGTTATGACCCTAACCATCTATCCCAAAGTCAGTACCAAGCTACATTCATGAGTAGAACCACTATTTATCATCTCTAACGTTAACCATAACAGAAAAGAAGAAATCTTACCGAAACGGTGGAGAACGGTGGAGTACGGTGGAGGACAATGGAGGAAGGATGACGGCGAGACTGTAACCGAGATGGTGGAGGACGGTGGACGACGGTGGCGAGAGCTGTTCTTCGTTCATTCTCGTCGTTCGCAGTTCGTAGCAGAGAGGGAAAGAATAGAGAGAGAAAGAATACTGATACTATTCCATTTTTTATTTTAATTAATAAGACCTTAGACAACGCTTTTGAGAAAAAGCGATGGCTAATATAGGCCTTTAGCAGCGCTTTTGACAAATGCTGGCTAATATGGGCCTTTAGCAGCGCTTTTGAGATTTTTTTTTTAAAATTTATATGACCCTAGTAAGCGCTTTTGAGAAAAGCGCTGGCTAATATAGGCCTTTAGCAGCGCTTCCCATAAGCGCTGGCTAATGTGGTCCTTTACCAGCGCTTTACAAAAAGCACTGTTTAAGGTAGGCCTTTTAGCAGCGCTTTTACTCTTTTTCATATACAGTTTCCGTGTTTTATTTTTTATTTAACTTATAGCAGCGCTTTTGCATAAAAGCGCTATCTAAGGTGCGCTAGTAAAAGTCATTTTTGGCGTAGTGATTATAACACTCTCTAGTGTTCACTTTCCCTTGCTGCAGTAAAGCATACCATTCTTGATTTTCTAGGATTTTCTCTCTTTGTTTGAAAATAGCTTTACAAATCCATGACCAATTGGATTTCACTACCACTGTCATGATCTCATCCCCCTTCATATAATAAGTATGGATCCATTTGATCCATAAGCTGTCTCTTTTACCACTTAAGTTCCAAAGTAATTTAATCAAGCTAGCACACTTCCACTCCTCAAAATTCACTATGTTTAGACCTCCTTGATTCTTTTTCTTACAAACATTGTTCCAAGAGATAGGAGACTTCCTAGAAACATAATCTTTCCCTGTCCAAATAAAAGATCTACTTATTGCTTTAACTTTCCTAATAATTTTTCTGGGCAGAGGTATAACATGTAACCAAAAGTTTAACACAACAAATACAGTACTCTTGACCAACATAATCCTACCAGCCATACTTAAGAGGTGAGAGCTCCAATGATGGATTATCCCCACTATTTTCTCAACCAGAATATTACAATCAGACACAGGCAACTTTTTACTTGAAAGGGGTATGCCCAAATACCTGAATGGAATTTTCCCTTCATTAAATCCAGTTGCCGTCAGAATTCTCTCTTTCTCCACAGCTTCCAGACTCCCAAAATAAATGTTGCACTTGGTGGGGTTGATGGCCAGACCTGTTGAAGCAAAAAAGTCCAGGAAAATCTGCATAGCTTGTTGGACAGATTTTGAGTCACCTCTAGAAAAAACTAATAAATCATCAGCAAAGCACAAGTGCGATAGTTTCAAAGATTTACATCTAGAATGATACTTAAAATCAGGGGCAGTATCAAGTTTACAAAAAAGCCTGTTAAGATACTCCCTTACAATCACAAAGAGCAAGGGGGGAGAGGGTCCACTTGCCTCAACCCTCTTTTAGCAACCAACTTATCAGAAAGCTTACCATTCACTTTGTAATTATAGGAAATAGTTTTGACAATCATCATGATGCACTTCACAAATTTTGGAGGAATACCAACTTCTTGCAGGATGATCTCTAAGGCATGCCATTCAACTGAATCATAGGCCTTGTGAATGTCCATCTGAACCATGCACTTTGGAGGTCCCCCTTTTGCACTATAACCCTTCATTAACTCATAAGCAAGAAGCACATGGTCCTGCAAAGTGATACCCTGGCACAAAAGCAGCTTGGCTGTTATTGATAATCCTTTAAACAACTTTCCCAAGCCTAGAGCTAGAATCTTAGCAATTATCTTGTACACAACTGAACAACAGGAAATTGGCCTATAGTCTTGAACTCTAGCTGCACTTGGAGATTTAGGAATAATGGAAACAATAGTGCTATTGAAGAACTTTAAAATTATATCCCTTACAAAGAACTCCTTTATAGCCTCACAGACTTTATTACCAACTACATCCCAAGTGGCCTTAAAAAATTTAGCTCCAAACCCATCAATTCCAGGGGAAGAGTTATCTTTCATACCTTTTACAGCTTCAAGAATCTCACCATTACTGATAGGGGTAGTTAGACTCACCCTCTCATCTATAGATAGTTGATTACCATTTCTGAGAGCTACAATATCCACTCCTTTTAAGCTTTGACTAGCCTGTCCCACTAAGTTGCTATAGAAGTTCAGAATCTCCTCTTCCAGCTCCCTTTGGGTAGTAATTATCTTGCCAGCATTATTGACCAAAGAGATAATCTGGTTCTGATGACTTTTACTTTTCAGTCTAACATAGAAGTAAGCAGAGTTACTATCTCCTTTCCTAATCCAATCTATTTTGGTTCTTTTCCTAAGGTCAACATCTTCAAAATTGCTCAGCTGAATAACTTTGGTAGATAAGGATTTCACCAGATTAATCTTTTCAACATTCATCCTATCAGCAATTCCTCTCTAGCTTTCACCACCTAGTCATGAAGCCCTGCAAACATCTTCCCTCTATTTCTCATAACCTGCTGAAGCCTTTTGAGTTTAATCCAAAGATCCTTCATACCAGTCCCTCTAACAGATAGAGTCCAGCTATTCTTTACCAGATCCATAAAGCCCTCAGTGTGGATAATAGCATTTTGGAACTTGAACTGATGCTTAGAAGGCCTACTCAAGGTATGCTTGACCAGACTGAGGAGACCATGATCTGAGACACCACCACTCAAAACTGTCAATATGGTATCATTATTCTGACTATGCCAAGCCAAATTACCAATCACCCTGTCAATTTTAGAATAAATGGGATTGTGAGTCTGATTATTGAACCAGGTGAAGTTGTCTCCCTTAGCCTCCTTATCAAACAAGCTCAAAGTACTCATCATAGCAACCAGATATTTGTATTCGGCTTCCTGAACCACTGAGCCTCCAACTCTGTCCTGGTAGCCTAAAATATTGTTGAAGTCTCCCATGAGAAACCAAGGGTCTGAAGAGTTGACCTGCAATTGCTCCAGACTAGTCCACAAATTCCTTCTCATCTCTAAAGTGTTAAAAGCATAAATGTATGTGCACCAAGCAATCATCTTATCCTCCAGATTAAACACACCACAATGTATATACTGAGCATGTTAGTTCTATTATTGGCAGAAATTTTGGTAAAACAATGTGTTTGTTCAAGATGTCATGTCTGATGTCTTAACATGTGCTTCTAACATTCTGCTTGTGGTGTGTTGTTTGGTATTGCAGCTTTTGTGCATGATGTCAAGACTGATGTCTTGACATCTGTTGACAGAACATCATGTGAAGACTGATATGTGTTTTAGGGCAGCGTGTGAATTATTTAATGCGAGAGATTTTGTTGGTGAGATTGCAGGCAAAATTCTTGGAGAAGATTTGTTCAGATGCAATCGTTTGTTTCTTTATTTAGGGCGTAAAGATTTGGAGATAAAATCTGTTGTTATTGTGCATCAAATCTGTATTCTTCACAAGAGCCCAAGCCCAAGAATCTGTTTCTATTTAAAGAAGTCTCAACCCTACTTGGACGAGACAAAGACAAGAGATTGTGTACTGAGTGTCAAGTATTAGGGTTTATGTTTTCGTCTGTGTATTGTGAGCCATTCATTCATCTATTTTGATGTTTGAATTGGACTGATTTAGTTTAGTTGTATGTTGTTCACTCTAAGCTTTTAAGCACGAGTGTTTATTCTTGATTGAAGCTTTTAAGCAAGATCAAGGTATTGTCGTTGAAGTGTGTCTTCTACTTTCTTTATTGTATGTTGTTATCACTGCTGTGATTGAGGGGGAGTGAGAGGTGTCTCATATCTAAGAGTGTCTTAGGTAGAAGTGTCATTGGGTAGTGATTAAGTGAATAGATTGTCAACTTGTATGTTGATTGTAGAGTCTATGAATTAATACTCAGTGGCTGTTCGAGACACATGACAGGAGTGAAGAATTTACTGGTGGATATTAAACTTCATTCTTCTGGCCATGTGACCTTTGGTGATGGTGTCAAAGAAGAAATCAAGGGTGTGGGAAAGCTGATTTGTGAAGGTACACCTAGACTTGATGATGTACTTTTAGTCAAGGGGTTGACAACAAATTTGATAAGTATTAGTCAACTATGTGATCAAGGACTCATAGTTAATTTTACAAAAACTGAGTGCATTGTCACAAATGAGAAAGGTGAAGTTATCATGAAGGGTGTTAGGTCTAAGGACAACTGTTACCTATGGGTGTCACAAGACTCAAGTACATCCACATGTGTTCTTGCAAAAGAAGATGAAGTCAAAGTATGGCATCAAAAGTTGGGACATCTACATCTGAAGGGAATGAAGAGAATCATATCTACAGACGCAGTAAAAGGAATCCCAGAGCTCAAAATTGAAGAAGGAAGAGTGTGTGGAGGCTGTCAGATAGGGAAGCATACCAAGATGTCACATCAAAAGCTTCAACATCCCACTACTTCTAAAGTGTTGGAACTTCTTCATATGGACTTAATGGGGCCTATGCAGGTGGAAAGTCTAGGTGGGAAGAAATATGCTTATGTTGTTGTGGATGATTATTCCAGGTACACTTGGGTGAATTTTATCAAAGACAAAACAGAAGTGTTTGATGTGTTTAAAGATCTCTGTCAAAGACTCCAAAGAGAAAAGGAGAGCAATGTCATCAGAATAAGAAGTGATCATGGAAGAGAGTTTGAAAATAGCAAGTTTGCTGAATATTATTCTACTGAAGGCATCAGTCATGAATTTTCTTCACCTATTACTCCTTAGCAAAATGGAGTTGTTGAAAGGAAGAACAGAACCATTCAAGAATCTGCTAGAGCAATGATTCATGCCAAAAAGCTTCCTTACCATTTCTGGGCTGAAGCTATGAATACTGCCTGCTACATTCACAACAGATTTACTTTGAGAAAAGGTACTTCAGCTACCTTGTATGAACTGTGGAAGGGAAGAAAACCAAGTGTGAAGTACTTTCATGTCTTTGGAAGTAAATGTTATATTCTGTCAGATCGTGAACAGAGGAGGAAAATGGATCCTAAAAGTGATGAGAGAATCTTTTTGGGATACTCTATAAATAGCAGAGCTTATAGGGTATTCAACTCCAGAACCAGAGTCATGATGGAATCTATAAATGTGGTTGTTGATGACTACGGAATGAAGGAAGTTGCTGATGTCCTGGATGATGTTGGAACATTTGTTGATGATGTATCAACAGAAGCTGAAGACAGAAGTGGAAATCCCAGTCCTACTGCTGCTGAACCTAAACCAGAGCAGCCTAACAAGGGACCATCCATCAGAGTGCAAAAGGACCACCCAAAAGAGCTTATCATAGGTGATCCAAACTCAGGGGTTACCACTAGGTCAAGAGAAGTTGTGTCAAATTCTTGCTTTGTATCCAAAACTGAGCCCAAAAATGTTAAAGAAGCCTTGAAAGATGAATTTTGGATTAATGCCATGCAAGAAGAGCTGGGACAATTCAAAAGGAATGAAGTGTGGGATCTTGTACCAAGACCTGATGGAATAAATGTGATTGGCACCAAGTGGGTTTACAAGAATAAATCTGATGAACAAGGACTGGTCACTAGAAATAAGGCTAGACTGGTTGCCCAAGGTTACACTCAGGTAGAAGGAATTGATTTTGATGAAACTTTTGCTCCTGAGGCCAGACTGGAATCTATCAGGTTACTCTTAGGTGTGGCTTGTAATCTCAAATTCAAGTTATTCCAGATGGATGTAAAGAGTGCTTTCTTGAATGGGTACTTAATTGAAGAAGTTTATGTAGATCAACCCAAGGGGTTTATTGATCCAACATTTCTTAACCATGTCTACAAACTAAGGAAAGCTCTTTATGGATTAAAGCAAGCTCCTAGAGCTTGGTATGACAGGCTTACTGAATTCTTGTCTCGGAATGGCTACAGAAAAGGAGGAATTGACAAGACATTGTTTGTCAAAGAGGAAGGAGGAAAACTGTTGATAGCTCAAATATATGTTGATGACATAGTGTTTGGTGGGATGTCAGAAGGAATGGTTCAACATTTTGTGAAACAGATGCAGTCTGAATTTGAGATGAGTCTTGTTGGTGAACTCAGCTATTTTCTAGGTCTGCAAGTTAGACAAATGGAAGACTCCATATTTATCTCTCAGACCAAGTATGCAAAGATCATAGTCAAGAAGTTTGGTCTGGAGAATGCTAATCACAAAAGGACACATGCTCCTACTCACCTGAAGCTGTCCAAAGATGAACATGGAGTGAGTATGGATCAAAGCCTATACAGAAGCACGATTGGAAGCCTACTGTATCTCACAGCTAGCAGACCTGATATCTCCTTTGCTGTAGGAGTTTGTGCCAGATATCAATCTGAACCTAAAGTTAGCCACATGAATCAAGTGAAGAGAATTCTGAAATATGTGAATGGTACTAGTGACTAAGGCATACTATACAGTCATGGATCAGGCACTGAACTGAGTAGATATTGTGATGCTGATTGGGCAGGGAGTGCTGATGATAGAAAAAGTACTTCTGGAGGATGCTTCTTCTTAGGGAACAATCTTATCTCGTGGTTTAGCAAAAAGCAGAACTGTGTGTCTCTCTACTGCTGAGGCTGAGTACATAGCAGCAGGAAGTAGTTGTTCACAACTGGTTTGGATGAAGCAAATGTTAACTGAATACAATGTCAAGTAAGATGTCATGACATTGTACTGTGATAATCTGAGTGCAATCAATATCTCCAAGAACCCGATTCAACATAGCAGGACTAAGCATATTGACATACGTCATCATTTTATAAGAGATCTGGTTGAAGATAAAGTGGTTACTTTGGAACATGTTGCTACTGAAATGCAATTAGCTGATATTTTTACTAAGGCCTTAGATGCAAATCAATTTGAAAATTTAAGAAGCAAATTAGGGGTTTTCATATATGAGGATTAGTAGATTTTTTGTGTGCAGGAAGGTGGTTTTTGGTGCAGGTGTCTTATGTGGTGAAATTGACAAAATAAGAATGGTTGGAAACATACAAGAACAATTTTATTACTGGAAATACTCAATATTACAATTTTTGTGAAACTACAAGCAAGGAGTTTTCATGTTTGGATTCAGCTATTCATTCTAACCACCTGAGTTAATGAATGTAACCCAATCTTCATCTGCCTCATCCTCAGAACCATGTAATTGCTTTTGAGCCTTCTTGTTGGTCTTCATCCTTGTTTCTGACTTTCTTCCTGTCCTTGTTGCCCCTGTAGAGGATCCACCTGTTGTCATTTCTTTGGACTTCATCTCCTTTGGTTTTGTGATCTTGTTCTTCTGGTCTTGCTTCAACTGACCCTTGTGTGTATCAACTGTCTTGGAGGACTGACTCATGTTTCCTTCTCAGATTGGCTGTAGTAAGAAGCAGTTTGGTGTAGTTTTTATAATTCAAATGGGAACCCTTGTTTGTATCGCCTGGTCAGTCAAAGTTGTTTGGTGTCTGTGCGCCTCTCTCTGTTGAGTAATGTGTCACTCTTTCTAAGTTGTGTTTCAACTGTTTTTCTTGGTACTTGATAGTCGTCTTTTGGCCAATTGTGGCTAAAAAGGGGGAGATGTGAGTAAAGTGAGTAGTGATTTTTGGCTTTGTTGGATGTTCTGTGATGTTGGCTTGAGGGGGAGTTTGTAGTGTTGATTATTGTGTGCTGCTAAGTGTGCAGCTGGTTTCCTTGGTTGTTTGTTTTTTTCAGAATGTTAGATTTGTTTGAGTGGTGTGTTTCTGCTGCAGGTATCTCTGATGTGTGCTGATATTGTTTTCGCCAAAATTAGCCAAAGGGGGAGATTGTTAGTTCTATTATTGGCAACAAATTTTGGTAAAACAATGTGTTTGTTCAAGATGTCATGTCTGATGTCTTAACATGTGCTTCTAACATTCTGCATATGGTATGTTGTTTGGTATTGTAGCTTTTGTGCATGATGTCAAGACTGATGTCTTGGCATCTGTTGACAGAACATCATGTCAAGACTGATATGTGTTTTAGGGCAGCGTGTGAATTGTTTGATGTGAGAGATTCTGTTGGTGAGATTGCAGGCGAAATTCTTAGAGAAGATTTGTTCAGATGCAATCATTTGTTTCTTTATTTAGGGCATAAAGATTTGGAGATAAAATCTGTTGTTATTGTGCATCAAATCCGTATTCTTCACAAGAGCCCAAGCCCAAGAATATGTTTCTATTTAAAGAAGTCTCGACCCTACTTGGATGAGACAAAGACAAGAGATTGTGTACTGAGTGTCAAGTATTAGGGTTTGTGTTTTCGTCTGTGTATTGTGAGCCATTCATTCATCTATTTTGATGTTTGAATTGGACTGGTTTAGTTGAGTTGTATGTTGTCCACTCTAAGCTTTTAAGCATGAGTGTTTGTTCTTGATTGAAGCTTTTAAGCAAGATCAAAGTATTGTCGTTGAAGTGTGTCTTCTACTTTCTTTTTTGTATGTTGTTATCACTGCTGTGATTGAGGGGGAGTGAGAGGTGTCTCATATCTAAGAGTGTCTTAGGTAGAAGTGTCATTGGGTAGTGATTAAGTGAATAGATTGTCAACTTGTATGTTGATTGTAGAGTCTATGAATTAATACTACTGATAGTGAATTTCCTCCCTAGCTTGGTAGCCCCCAGACGTAGGTTGTTAGACCGAACTGGGTGAACAATTCTCTGTGTTTATTTATTGCTTTTAAGTGTTGTTACTTTTATTGTCTTGTTCATATAACAGATATTGATGTTGTGACATCTCACTCGACATCACATATCTGATACCAGAATTTCAGAGCACTACTACAAATCAAAGACACCTTGATTTTAGCAGGGTCCCAGATAACCCATATTTTGCCATTACAATTATCCTTGTAGTTATCCAAAAAACACCACTTTAGGCCCATTTTATTCCTAACTTTAGAAGTTTTTTGTTGTTTAATCCTAGTTTCAGTCAATATAATCAAAAACGGGTTCAAGCTGCGGGAGAAAACCTCTCTACACTTACCCACATTATTGATCCCCCGTGTATTCCATGCTAGAATCATGGGACTTTGTCTAATGACACTAGGGGATCATTCAAAATCCCTAGTGTCTCAAAGTCATTCTTACAAGAGATACCTGGTGTTGCTTCTTTTCTGCCAGCCTTACCCTTAGTTCTCTTTTTTGTCCCAATCTCTGTCCAGGATGAGAAAATGCTAGGAGTGTCATTGAGTTTGTCAGCTTGGTTACCCTCAAGAACATCAGGCTGAGCTTTAACTTCAGGCTCCACCTGCTTCTTTCCTTTCTCTATCCATTATTTCACACCTTTCTGATTTTCCTTGTAGCAACAATGTCCTATTTTCTGACAACTATCACAAAATAGAGGCTTCCATTCATAGTGCACAGGCTGCTGCATCGTGTTACCCTCATGGTCTCTAATGGTAATGAAATCCTTTTGCCTTTGAGTGATGTCCATTTACACCAATATTCTTGCATACGAGATCCTCAGTTTATTAGCAGTGCACTCATCAGTAACAAGAGGATTCCCAAGGACACTTCCAATCTTGCTTAAACTCTTTGGTCCCCAAAGGTGTAATGGTAAGTGAGGAAGAGTAATCCAAATGGGAAGAGTTCTAAGCATATCCCTCTTGAAGTTAAAGTCCGGCCTCGACTCTTTCAATATCATTGGCATGTTGTGGATAGTATAGGGGCCCTTCATCTGCAGCAAATCCTTATCCGCAAAAGACTTAAATCTCAGAATAAAATACCCCTCTTCATGGTCAAACATCTCTAGAAACTTGATAAAGTTCCAAAACCTAATCTTGAATTGTTTAACGGCATTCATGCTCAGGTCCTTCCCTATGACGTACATTATCAAGGAAGACTCCCAATACTTCATTTCAATCTCCACATCCTCTTCATCAATTTTAACTTCAAATTCTCCCTCCACCATTTTTGGAGCTACGAATTCCATCGTCAAACCATTTGCTGGGATTCTGTTGCCACTAATTACATCCACCCACAATTTGGTCTCTTCCATCTTTGATTCCTTCTTCTCAAGGTCAGGGGGTTTTTCTAGGGTTTTGGTTATCTCTTTCTCTTCACCGCTAACTTCATTCTGCACAACTTCTAAAGCAACTTGTGAACTTGTTTCTGGTTTTTCCAACGTGAATGGTGTAAAAGCGCTCGGAGATGTGACCTTGTTCTTCCTCGGTCTCCCTCTCCCTTTCTTCATCTCGTCACAGATTACTTCACCTCCTTCCTGGGAAGGTCCATACTCCTAAGAGCAGGAATTTAAACCATAACAAGGAGGAAGGAGCAAATCTCTCAACCAAATAGTCGTAGATCGTCTCCGATTGAGCAGTAGAGTGTCACCGGAAATCGCTGGAGCAAAACCCTTCGATGAGCAAAAATCTATTGATTTACACTTTATTTTTTAGTGTTAAAAATATATATTATTACTTTTCATTAAATGAAAGACATTAAATTATTTCTATTTTGATATGAAAAAATAAATAATATTAAAAATTATATTAGTATATTTTTTAAAAAAAAATTTACACCAAAACACTTATTAATAATAACTCAATAAAGTTTTCAAAGAAAAGATATTGAAATCTTACTTTATTTTTACACTTTATTTTTTATTGTGTTAAAAATTTATATTATTCATTTTCATTAAATGAAAGATATTAAATTATTTCTATTTTGATATAAAAAAACAACTAATACAAAATATTATATTAATATATTATTTAAAAAAAATTACACCAAAACATTTATTAATAATAACTCAATAAAATTTTCAAAGAAAATGTATTGAAACCTTACTTTATTTTTACACTTTATTTTTTATTGTGTTGAAAATTTATATTATTACTTTTCATTAAATAAAAGACATTAAATTATTTCTATTTTGATATAAAAACAACTAATAGAAAAAATTATATTAATATATTTTTTAAAAAAATTTATACCAAAACACTTATTAATAATAACTCAATAAAATTTTCAAAGAAAATGTTTTGAAACCTTACTTTATTTACACTTTATTTTTTATTGTATTAAAAATATATATTATTATTTTTCATTAATTGAAAGACATTAAATTATTTCTATTTTGATATGAAAAGAAAACTAATATAAAAAATTATATTAATATATTTTTTTAAAAAAATTACCCCAAAAGACTTATTAATAATAATTCAATGAAGTTTTCAAAGAAAAGGTTTTGAAACCTTACTTTATTTTTACACTTTATATTTTATTGTGTTAAAATAATATATTATTACTTTTCATTAAATGAAAAACATTAAATTATTTCTATTTTGATATGAAAAAACAATTAATATAAAAAAGTATATTAATATATTTTTGTAAAAGTTTTACGTTAAATATTATATGATGTTTTTTTAGTGATTGTTGGATGCGGTATAGGGCAAGCAAACAAAAAGATTTGGAAGTATTTTTCCGGGAATTATCGTGTCCACAGAGATCGGTGCTACTGAACTGTCATTCGACAATTTAATTGTTAATGAGTTTGGGTTTTAAAATGGTTTAAAGCGTAAAAACGGAAAAGTAAATAAAAACATAAAAACAATTCATTCTTCAACAAGACGAACTTATCAAGCATACATATAATCCACTCGTCACAAACATAAATTTACCGACCAATTATACTCCACCTGCAATACTCGTCAAAATCATCCAGCATAACTCACAACAGTGTTCATCTCTGACACACTGAGCTGAGAGACAACCGTATTACTCTCGTCGTCACTCTCGCGCACGACGCCTCGAAACACGGAAGACATTAAGTTCCAGCACCAAAAAGATTATCATCTAAATCTATCTCTAGCATCTAGACAATAGATATCCATCCCTAATCAAGATTCGTGATTTTTATCTCTAACACAACACAAATCCAAACATAAATGCAAAAAGATCAAGGAAGACATCGATAATGATTTGTAAAGCAAATTTCATATAATATTATGATCAACAAAGATATATATGTTCATAGTAACTATACAAACACCCATGAAACTATGAAAGGAATCTGGAGGGAAGTTCTAAAATGGTTGCAAATTACCCATGAACCCGGAGAGTGGCAAGAGGAAACTAGATGGCTCGTTCAACAAGCTAAAGGAAATGGAGCTCGGGCCACTGTCATTAAAATGGCGGCTGCTGAGACAATCTATGAGCTTTGGAATATTAGAAACAAGAAAAGTTATGGCGATACGGTGGATAACACTATAATTGGAAGGAAGATTATAGAAACTTTGGTATATAGAGGGTGGAATACAAAGAAAATTAGAAAATATATAGCTATTTTAATGTTAGAAGGGTGATAGTTTCTATTCTTACTTACAGAAGCATAGTTTTTTTAAAATTCCCTTTTTAGTCCTGTGGCTGATTGATAAGTGGCTGGATCCAAATGGGATCGCTTGTAATTATTGAGTTTTTTTTAATTAATAAAGTATTTTTTATTCAAAAAAAAACTATACAAACACCCAAAAAAGAAATTAAAAAGAGAAGAGAGGAGAGGAACCAAACATTTCTTGGTTTGTCAACACCAATTGACGAGAGATTCGACTCCGGATCATCTAAATGCAAGCTCCAATGATGTTTTCTAAGCTAATCTACAAGAAAAATGAAGTTTGAAGGAGTTGGGAGCAAAAAACCCCAAAATCATCCCTAATAATGTGTTTTTTATCCATATTTATTGCTGTCATCATCGCAGACCGCGCTCAGCGCGTGTTAAACCGCCTAAAGAGCCCGCTCAGCGTGCTCGGGCACGCTCAGCGCTCAACCAGCTGACTTGAAAAATTTTCAGCCATAACTTGTGAACCGTAACTCCGTTTTTTGCCCGGTTCGAAGCGTTGGAAAGCTTATTCAATTTCCTATATAGCAATGAATAAATATCAACCAAATTGGTAATCTTTATTATCCTCATTTTGAGCCGTATTCGTTGATGAGTCGCTAAAAATCGCGCGTTTGAAGCCGTGTCTTCGACACTTTATTGCTCATGTTCCAAATACACCTCAATATCTACAAAATGAGTAGAAAACTATCAAACGGTACACAAATACACTAAAACTTGATTATACACTAAATATACACATTTACATACAAAGTGGGATTTATTCAACCAATTTTAACACAAAGTATCGATAAGTGCAACAAAACTTATATACAATAATAGCTACAATTTGCACTTATCAAACTCTCCCCAACTTACATAATTGTTTGTCCTCAAACAAAGCCAAACAAACTTAAAAACACAAAAGCAATAACCAAAGAATCATGAATCAAAAAGTTTTTACAAACAAAAACAAATGCAATGGTTCAATCGAAAATGGTACACACAAAGTAAATACTTACCACTAAACTACAACGATAACATAATCACGAAACAAATGCAAAATACAAAAATCATGCAAAACATTCTAAAACAACGCAATTCAAATGTGAATCACACCTAGAAAAAACAATCATCGGTAGCTGAAAAACATAAAATTAGGTACTTTCACTCACACAACAATCTTGCAAACAAAAGACTAAATTATGCAACCATCCAAAAATCATATTGAACATACAAAGGCAAGAATCACAAGGACTTTTCAAGGTTGTAATGTGGTCGGGCAAACAAACAAGGGGCAATTCCTAAAGCTAATCGAAACAAAAACTTGCCTAAACCTAAGGGAGTGATCAACTCACAAAAGTTCAAACACAAAATTTCAATCAAACTTCTTTCAAATCCCAAGTGTTACACAAAACACAATACTTATTTAGCACAATTATTGAAACTCTTTTTGTTTCCTTTTTCAAGGATTTTTCTTTTTCTTCTTTTTTCTTTTTCTTTTCTTTTGTCATATTGTTCTCTTTTTTCTTTTCTGTTTCAATCCTCATAGAATCCAACCAATGAGTATACAACCATTCTCTCCCCAACTTGAATTCAACCACATCATCATGTGAATACTCCCTACTTTCTAAGGCAAGGTAAAAATTCATACAACAACACAAAGTTGAGGTCCAAGAAAAAAAACAAAATCCATCAAAAATAAGTGAACTAAATACTCATAGACAAGCATTAAGTTCAAATAAAAACATGGATCAAAAAGCTCAAAGGGGTTACAAATTCTCACACACTCACAAGGTGAATTAACTATTTGGCTAAGGTAGTTGTGCTCAAAATGAAACAATTGCCTTGATCCTTTTCATGCATTCATATACACAACACAACCAAAAGATTAAGAATAATAAAATCCAGTTAAAACAAGAATATTGGTACTCCGAGCATATATGAACAATGGAAGGCTTCCTCACAAAAAAGGTTGGGAACTAAAGTGATTCACACAAGAACAAGTATACAAAAGAATAAATGGCATGAAAGTTGTAAAAAGCCTAAGTATCATGAATATGCTAAAGTCAAGAAAGCGATAAACACATACCTTGAACGTGTACAAAACTTTAAACACTATCATTACCACGCACTCGCAAGTTGAAACACTCAAAATCGGAAAATCACCGAATGCGACTTCAAGCAATCGAGCCAAAATTTGAGTCCAAACAACAACAAAAGAATTAGAAAAATTACTAATAATTACTAATATATAAGGCCTTGGTGGAAGTGGGAAGAAGGGGGGACCAAGTGAACAATTAAAAGAATTCACTGGTTCAGCCCAGCAGAGCGCGCTAAGCGCGCTACACCAGAAGCAGAAAAACCAGTACAGCAACAAGGTTCTGGTGTAGGCCTCCACTTAACACCTACACAATCTCATATACAATGAAAAAGTAATAACGGAACAAAAAACGATAAAACATGCTTGTTTTACGTCGTAAGCTCGACGCTTATTATTTATACACACTTCTCCAAGTTGCCTCTTTACACGGTTAGTGCTCACCGACGACGAAACCTAACCAAACACTTAGAAAACGTGAAGAGAAACAAATATATACACTATATTCACAATTATGCAAAACATGTAAAATTCACAAATATGGTAAACATATACAAGTATCAATATAAACAAGTGAAAATAGACAATATATACGATATCTACAAAACTCAAAAACAAAGAAACTATCGCAATGCGATCCAATAAAAACATCGATCCCCGGCAACGGCGCCATTTTGTTGGATGCGGTATAGGGCAAGTAAACAAAAAGATTTGGAAGTATTTTCCCGGGAATTATCATGTCCACAGAGATCGGTGCTACTGAACTACCGTTCGACAATTTAATTGTTAATGAGTTTGGGTTTTAAAATGGTTTAAAGCGTAAAAATGGAAAAGTAAATAAAAACATAAAAACAATTCATTCTTCAACAAGACGAACTTATCAAGCATACATATAATCCACTCGTCACAAACATAAATTTACCGACCAATTATACTCCACCTCCAATACTCATCAAAATCATCCAGCATCACTCACAATAGTGTTCATCCCTGACACACTGAGCTGAGAGACAACCGTATTACTCTCGTCGTCACTCTCACGCACGACGCCTCGAAACACGGAAGACATTAAGTTCCGACACCAAAAAGATTATCATCTAAATCTATCTCTAGCATCTAGACAATAGATATCCATCCCTAATTAAGATTCATGATGTTTATCTCTAACACAACACAAATCCAAACATAAATGCAAAAAGATCAAGGAAGACATCGATAATGATTTGTAAAGCAAATTTCATATAATATTATGATCAACAAAGATACATATGTTCATAGTAACTATACAAACACCCAACAAAGAAATTACAAAGAGAAGAGAGAAGAGGAACCAAACATTTCTTGGTTTGTCAACACCAATTGACGAGAGATTCGACTCCGGATCATCCAAATGCAAGCTCCAATGATGTTTTCTAAGCTAATCTACAAGAAAAATGAAGTTTGATGGAGTTGGGAGCAAAAAACCCCAAAACCATCCCTAATAATGTGTTTTTTACCCATATTTATTGCTGTCATCATCGCAGACCATGCTCAGCGCCTGTTAAACTGCCTAAAGAGCCCGCTCAACGCGCTCGGGCACGCTCAGCGCGCAACCAGCTGACTTGAAAAATGTTTCAGCCATAACTTGTGAACCGTAACTCCGTTTTTTGTCCGGTTCAAAGCGTTGGAAAGCTTATTCAATTTCCTATCTAAAAATGAATAAATATCAACCAAATTGGTAATTTTTATTATCCTCATTTTGAGCCGTATTCGTTGATGAGTCGCTAAAAATCGCGCGTTTGAAGCCGTGTCTTCGACACTTTATTGCTCATGCTCCAAATACACCTCAATATCTACAAAATGAGTAGAAAACTATCAAACGGTACACAAATACACTAAAACTTGATTATACACTAAATATACACATTTACATACAAAGTGGGGTTTATTCAACTAATTTTAACACAAAGTATCGATAAGTGCAACAAAACTTATATACAATAATAGCTACAATTTGCACTTATCAAACTCTCCCCAACTCACATAATTGTTTGTCCTCAAACAAAGCCAAACAAAATTAAAAACACAAAAGCAATAACCAAAGAATCATGAATCAACAAGTTTTTACAAACAAAAACAAATGCAATGGTTTAATCGAAAATGGTACACACAAAGTAAATACTTACCACGAAACTACAACGATAACATAATCACGAAACAAATGCAAAATACAAAAATCATGCAAAACATTCTAAAACAACACAAGTTCAAATGTGAATCACACCTAGAAAAACAATCATCGGTAGATGAAAAACATAAAATGAGGTACTTTCACTCACACAACAATCTTGCAAACAAAAGACTAAATTATGCAACCATCCAAAAATCATATTGAACATACAAAGGCAAGAATCACAATGACTTTTCAAGGTTGTAATGTGGTCAGGCAAACAAACAAGGGGTAATTCCTAAACCTAATCGAAACAAAAACTTGCCTAAACCTAAGGGAGTGATCAACTCGCAAAAGTTCAAACACAAAATTTCAATCAAACTTCTTTCAAATCCCAAGTGTTACACAAAACACAAAACTTATTTAGCACAATTATTGAAACTCTTTTTGTTTCCTTTTTCAAGGATTTTTCTTTTTCTTCTTTTTTCTTTTTCTTTTCTTTTGTCATATTGTTCTCTTTTTTCTTTTCTGTTTCAATCCTCATAGAATCCAACCAATGAGTATACAACCATTCTCTCCCCAACTTGAATTCAACCACATCATCATGTGAATACTCCCTACTTTCTAAGGCAAGGTAAAAATTCATACAACAACACAAAGTTGAGGTCCAAGAAAAAAAACAAAATCCATCAAAAATAAGTGAACTAAATACTCATAGACAAGCATTAAGTTCAAATAAAAACATGGATCAAAAAGCTCAAAGGGGTTACAAATTCTCACACACTCACAAGGTGAATTAACTATTTGGCTAAGGTAGTTGTGCTCAAAATGAAACAATTGCCTTGATCCTTTTCATGCATTCATATACACAACATAACCAAAAGATTAAGAATAATAAAATCCAGTTAAAACAAGAATATTGGTACTCCGAGCATATATGAACAATGGAAGGCTTCCTCACAAAAAAGGTTGGGAACTAAAGTGATTCACACAAGAACAAGTATACAAAAGAATAAATGGCATGAAAGTTGTAAAAAGCCTAAGTATCATGAATATGCTAAAGTCAAGAAAGCGATAAACACATACCTTGAACGTGTACAAAACTTTAAACACTATCATTACCATGCATTCGCAAGTTGAAACACTCAAAATCGGAAAATCACAGAATGCGACTTCAAGCAATCGAGCCAAAATTTGAGTCCAAACAACAACAAAAGAATTAGAAAAATTACTAATAATTACTAATATATAAGGCCTCGGTGGAAGTGGGAAGAAGGGGGAACCAAGTGAACAATTAAAAGAATTCACTGGTTCAGCCCAGCAGAGAGCGCTAAGCGCGCTACACCAGAAGCAGAAAAACCAGTACAGCAACAAGGTTCTGGTGTAGGTCTCCACTTAACACCTACACAATCTCATATACAATGAAAAAGTAGTAACGGAACAGAAAATGATAAAACATGCTTGTTTTACGTCGTAAGCTCGACGCCTATTATTTATACACACTTCTCCAAGTTGCCTCTTTACACGGTTAGTGCTCACCGACGACGAAACCTAACCAAACACTTAGCAAACGTGAAGAGAAACAAATATATACACTATATTCACAATTATGCAAAACATGTAAAATTCACAAATATGGTAAACATATACAAGTATCAATATAAACAAGTGAAAATAGACAATATATACGATATCTACAAAACTCAAAAACAAAGAAACTATCGCAATGCGATCCAATAAAAACATCGATCCCCGGCAACGGCACCATTTTGTTGGATGCGGTATAGGGCAAGTAAACAAAAAGATTTGGAAGTATTTTCCCAGGAATTATCGTGTCCACAGAGATCGGTGCTACTGAACTGCCATTCGACAATTTAATTGTTAATGAGTTTGGGTTTTAAAATGGCTTAAAGCGTAAAAACGGAAAAGTAAATAAAAACATAAAAACAATTCATTCTTCAACAAGACGAACTTATCAAGCATACATATAATCCACTCGTCACAAACATAAATTTACCGACCAATTATACTCCACCTCCAATACTCGTCAAAATCATCCAGCATCACTCACAATAGTGTTCATCCCTGACACACTGAGCTGAGAGACAACCGTATTACTCTCGTCGTCACTCTCGCGCACGACGCCTCGAAACACGGAAGACATTAAGTTCCGACACCAAAAAGATTATCATCTAAATCTATCTCTAGCATCTAGACAATAGATATCTATCCCTAATTAAGATTCATGATGTTTATCTCTAACACAACACAAATCCAAACATAAATGCAAAAAGATCAAGGAAGACATCGATAATGATTTGTAAAGCAAATTTCATATAATATTATGATCAACAAAGATACATATGTTCATAGTAACTATACAAACACCCAACAAAGAAATTACAAAGAGAAGAGAGAAGAGGAACCAAACATTTCTTGGTTTGTCAACACCAATTGACGAGAGATTCGACTCCGGATCATCCAAATGCAAGCTCCAATGATGTTTTCTAAGCTAATCTACAAGAAAAATGAAGTTTGATGGAGTTGGGAGCAAAAAACCCCAAAACCATCCCTAATAATGTGTTTTTTACCCATATTTATTGCTGTCATCATCGCAGACCACGCTCAGCGCCTGTTAAACTGCCTAAAGAGCCCGCTCAACGCGCTCGGGCACACTCAGCGCGCAACCAGCTGACTTGAAAAATGTTTCAGCCATAACTTGTGAACCGTAACTCCGTTTTTTGTCCGGTTCAAAGCGTTGGAAAGCTTATTCAATTTCCTATCTAAAAATGAATAAATATCAACCAAATTGGTAATTTTTATTATCCTCATTTTGAGCCGTATTCGTTGATGAGTCGCTAAAAATCGCGCGTTTGAAGCCGTGTCTTCGACACTTTATTGCTCATGCTCCAAATACACCTCAATATCTACAAAATGAGTAGAAAACTATCAAACGGTACACAAATACACTAAAACTTGATTATACACTAAATATACACATTTACATACAAAGTGGGGTTTATTCAACTAATTTTAACACAAAGTATCGATAAGTGCAACAAAACTTATATACAATAATAGCTACAATTTGCACTTATCAAACTCTCCCCAACTTACATAATTGTTTGTCCTCAAACAAAGCCAAACAAAATTAAAAACACAAAAGCAATAACCAAAGAATCATGAATCAACAAGTTTTTACAAACAAAAACAAATGCAATGGTTTAATCGAAAATGGTACACACAAAGTAAATACTTACCACGAAACTACAACGATAACATAATCACGAAACAAATGCAAAATACAAAAATCATGCAAAACATTCTAAAACAACACAAGTTCAAATGTGAATCACACCTAGAAAAACAATCATCGGTAGATGAAAAACATAAAATGAGGTACTTTCACTCACACAACAATCTTGCAAACAAAAGACTAAATTATGCAACCATCCAAAAATCATATTGAACATACAAAGGCAAGAATCACAATGACTTTTCAAGGTTGTAATGTGGTCAGGCAAACAAACAAGGGGTAATTCCTAAACCTAATTGAAACAAAAACTTGCCTAAACCTAAGGCAGTGATCAACTCGCAAAAGTTCAAACACAAAATTTCAATCAAACTTTTTTCAAATCCCAAGTGTTACACAAAACACAAAACTTATTTAGCACAATTATTGAAACTCTTTTTGTTTCCTTTTTCAAGGATTTTTCTTTTTCTTCTTTTTTCTTTTTCTTTTCTTTTGTCATATTGTTCTCTTTTTTCTTTTCTGTTTCAATCCTCATAGAATCCAACCAATGAGTATACAACCATTCTCTCCCCAACTTGAATTCAACCACATCATCATGTGAATACTCCCTACTTTCTAAGGCAAGGTAAAAATTCATACAACAACACAAAGTTGAGGTCCAAGAAAAAAAACAAAATCCATCAAAAATAAGTGAACTAAATACTCATAGACAAACATTAAGTTCAAATAAAAACATGGATCAAAAAGCTCAAAGGGGTTACAAATTCTCACACACTCACAAGGTGAATTAACTATTTGGCTAAGGTAGTTGTGCTCAAAATGAAACAATTGCCTTGATCCTATTCATACATTCATATACACAACATAACCAAAAGATTAAGAATAATAAAATCCAGAAAACAAGAATATTGGTACTCCGAGCATATATGAACAATGGAAGGCTTCCTCACAAAAAAGGTTGGGAACTAAAGTGATTCACACAAGAACAAGTATACAAAAGAATAAATGGCATGAAAGTTGTAAAAAGCCTAAGTATCATGAATATGCTAAAGTCAAGAAAGCGATAAACACATACCTTGAACGTGTACAAAACTTTAAACACTATCATTACCATGCATTCGCAAGTTGAAACACTCAAAATCGGAAAAATCACCGAATGCGACTTCAAGCAATCGAGCCAAAATTTGAGTCCAAACAACAACAAAAGAATTAGAAAAATTACTAATAATTACTAATATATAAGGCCTTGGTGGAAGTGGGAAGAAGGGGGAACCAAGTGAACAATTAAAAGAATTCACTGGTTCAGCCCAGCAGAGAGCGCTAAGCGCGCTACACCAGAAGCAGAAAAACCAGTACAGCAACAAGGTTCTGGTGTAGGTCTCCACTTAACACCTACACAATCTCATATACAATGAAAAAGTAGTAACGGAACAGAAAATGATAAAACATGCTTGTTTTACGTCGTAAGCTCGACGCCTATTATTTATACACACTTCTCCAAGTTGCCTCTTTACACGGTTAGTGCTCACCGACGACGAAACCTAACCAAACACTTAGCAAACGTGAAGAGAAACAAATATATACACTATATTCACAATTATGCAAAACATGTAAAATTCACAAATATGGTAAACATATACAAGTATCAATATAAACAAGTGAAAATAGACAATATATACGATATCTACAAAACTCAAAAACAAAGAAACTATCGCAATGCGATCCAATAAAAACATCGATCCCCGGCAACGACACCATTTTGTTGGATGCGGTATAGGGCAAGTAAACAAAAAGATTTGGAAGTATTTTCCCAGGAATTATCGTGTCCACAGAGATCGGTGCTACTGAACTGCCATTCGACAATTTAATTGTTAATGAGTTTGGGTTTTAAAATGGCTTAAAGCGTAAAAACGGAAAAGTAAATAAAAACATAAAAACAATTCATTCTTCAACAAGACGAACTTATCAAGCATACATATAATCCACTCGTCACAAACATAAATTTACCGACCAATTATACTCCACCTCCAATACTCGTCAAAATCATCCAGCATCACTCACAATAGTGTTCATCCCTGACACACTGAGCTGAGAGACAACCGTATTACTCTCGTCGTCACTCTCGCGCACGACGCCTCGAAACACGGAAGACATTAAGTTCCGACACCAAAAAGATTATCATCTAAATCTATCTCTAGCATCTAGACAATAGATATCTATCCCTAATTAAGATTCATGATGTTTATCTCTAACACAACACAAATCCAAACATAAATGCAAAAAGATCAAGGAAGACATCGATAATGATTTGTAAAGCAAATTTCATATAATATTATGATCAACAAAGATACATATGTTCATAGTAACTATACAAACACCCAACAAAGAAATTACAAAGAGAAGAGAGAAGAGGAACCAAACATTTCTTGGTTTGTCAACACCAATTGACGAGAGATTCGACTCCGGATCATCCAAATGCAAGCTCCAATGATGTTTTCTAAGCTAATCTACAAGAAAAATGAAGTTTGATGGAGTTGGGAGCAAAAAACCCCAAAACCATCCCTAATAATGTGTTTTTTACCCATATTTATTGCTGTCATCATCGCAGACCACGCTCAGCGCCTGTTAAACTGCCTAAAGAGCCCGCTCAACGCGCTCGGGCACACTCAGCGCGCAACCAGCTGACTTGAAAAATGTTTCAGCCATAACTTGTGAACCGTAACTCCGTTTTTTGTCCGGTTCAAAGCGTTGGAAAGCTTATTCAATTTCCTATCTAAAAATGAATAAATATCAACCAAATTGGTAATTTTTATTATCCTCATTTTGAGCCGTATTCGTTGATGAGTCGCTAAAAATCGCGCGTTTGAAGCCGTGTCTTCGACACTTTATTGCTCATGCTCAAAATACACCTCAATATCTACAAAATGAGTAGAAAACTATCAAACGGTACACAAATACACTAAAACTTGATTATACACTAAATATACACATTTACATACAAAGTGGGGTTTATTCAACTAATTTTAACACAAAGTATCGATAAGTGCAACAAAACTTATATACAATAATAGCTACAATTTGCACTTATCAAACTCTCCCCAACTTACATAATTGTTTGTCCTCAAACAAAGCCAAACAAAATTAAAAACACAAAAGCAATAACCAAAGAATCATGAATCAACAAGTTTTTACAAACAAAAACAAATGCAATGGTTTAATCGAAAATGGTACACACAAAGTAAATACTTACCACGAAACTACAACGATAACATAATCACGAAACAAATGCAAAATACAAAAATCATGCAAAACATTCTAAAACAACACAAGTTCAAATGTGAATCACACCTAGAAAAACAATCATCGGTAGATGAAAAACATAAAATGAGGTACTTTCACTCACACAACAATCTTGCAAACAAAAGACTAAATTATGCAACCATCCAAAAATCATATTGAACATACAAAGGCAAGAATCACAATGACTTTTCAAGGTTGTAATGTGGTCAGGCAAACAAACAAGGGGTAATTCCTAAAGCTAATCGAAACAAAAACTTGCCTAAACCTAAGGGAGTGATCAACTCGCAAAAGTTCAAACACAAAATTTCAATCAAACTTCTTTCAAATCCCAAGTGTTACACAAAACACAATACTTATTTAGCACAATTATTGAAACTCTTTTTGTTTCCTTTTTCAAGGATTTTTCTTTTTCTTCTTTTTTCTTTTTCTTTTCTTTTGTCATATTGTTCTCTTTTTTCTTTTCTTTTTCAATCCTCATAGAATCCAACCAATGAGTATACAACTATTCTCTCCCCAACTAGAATTCAACCAAATCATCATGTGAATACTCCCTACTTTCTAAGGCAAGGTAAAAATTCATACAACAACACAAAGTTGAGGTCCAAGAAAAAAAACAAAATCCATCAAAAATAAGTGAACTAAATACTCATAGACAAACATTAAGTTCAAATAAAAACATGGATCAAAAAGCTCAAAGGGGTTACAAATTCTCACACACTCATAAGGTGAATTAACTATTTGGCTAAGGTAGTTGTGCTCAAAATGAAACAATTGCCTTGATCCTTTTCATGCATTCATATACACAACATAACCAAAAGATTAAGCATAATAAAATCCAGTTAAAACAAGAATATTGGTACTCCGAGCATATATGAACAATGGAAGGCTTCCTCACAAAAAATGTTGGGAACTAAAGTGATTCACATAAGAACAAGTATACAAAAGAATAAATGGCATAAAAGTTGTAAAAAGCCTAAGTATCATGAATATGCTAAAGTCAAGAAAGCGATAAACACATACCTTGAACGTGTACAAAACTTTAAACACTATCATTACCACGCATTCGCAAGTTGAAACACTCAAAATCGGAAAATCACCGAATGCGACTTCAAGCAATCGAGCCAAAATTTGAGTACAAACAACAACAAAAGAATTAGAAAAATTACTAATAATTACTAATATATATGGCCTTGGTGGAAGTGGGAAGAAGGGGGAACCAAGTGAACAATTAAAATAATTCACTGGTTCAGCCCAGCAGAGCGCGCTAAGCGCGCTACTCCAGAAGCAGAAAAACCAGTACAACAACAAGGTTCTGGTGTAGGCCTCCACTTAACACGTACACAATCTCATATACAATGAAAAAGTAATAACGGAACAAAAAACGATAAAACATGCTTGTTTTACGTCGTAAGCTCGACGCTTATTATTTATACACACTTCTCCAAGTTGCCTCTTTACACGGTTAGTGCTCACCGACGACGAAACCTAACCAAACACTTAGAAAACGTGAAGAGAAACAAATATATACACTATATTCACAATTATGCAAAACATGTAAAATTCACAAATATGGTAAACATATACAAGTATCAATATAAACAAGTGAAAATAGACAATATATACGATATCTACAAAACTCAAAAACAAAGAAACTATCGCAATGCGATCCAATAAAAACATCGATCCCCGGCAACGGCGCCATTTTGTTGGATGCGGTATAGGGCAAGCAAACAAAAAGATTTGGAAGTATTTTTCCGAGAATTATCGTGTCCACAGAGATCGGTGCTACTGAGCTGCCGTTCGACAATTTAATTGTTAATGAGTTTGGGTTTTAAAATGGTTTAAAGCATAAAAACGGAAAAGTAAATAAAAACATAAAACTAATTCATTCTTCAACAAGACGAACTTATCAAGCATACATATAATCCACTCGTCACAAACATAAATTTACCGACCAATTATACCTCACCTGCAATACTCGTCAAAATCATCCAGCATCACTCACAACAATGTTCATCTCTGACACACTGAGCTGAGAGACAACCGTATTACTCTCGTCTTCACTCTCGCGCACGACGTCTCGAAACACGGAAGACATTAAGTTCTGACACCAAAAAGATTATCATCTAAATCTATCTCTAGCATCTAGACAATAGATATCCATCCCTAATCAAGATTCGTGATGTTTATCTCTAACACAACACAAATCCAAACATAAATGTAAAAAGATCAAGGAAGACATCGATAATGATTTGTAAAGCAAATTTCATATAATATTATGATCAACAAAGATACATATGTTCATAGTAACTATACAAACACCCAACAAAGAAATTACAAAGAGAAGAGAGAAGAGGAACCAAACATTTCTTAGTTTGTCAACACCAATTGACGAGAGATTCGACTCCGGATCATCCAAATGCAAGCTCCAATGATGCTTTCTAAGCTAATCTACAAGAAAAATGAAGTTTGATGGAGTTGGGAGCAAAAAACCCCAAAACCATCCCTAAAAATGTGTTTTTTACCCATATTTATTGTTGTCATCATCGCAGACCGGGCTCAGCGCGCTTTTGGGTGCTCAGCGCGCGTTAAACCGCCTAAAGAGCCCGCTCAGCGCGCTCGGGCATGCTCAGCGCGCTCGGGCATGCTCAGCGCGCAACCAGCTTACTTGAAAAATGTTTCAGCCATAACTTGTGAACCGTAACTCCGTTTTTTGCCCGGTTCGAAGCGTTGGAAAGCTTATTCAATTTCCTATCTAACAATGAATAAATATCAACCAAATTGGTGATTTTTATTATCCTCATTTTGAGCCGTATTCGTTGATGAGTCGCTAAAAATCACGCGTTTGAAGTCGTGTCTTCGAAATTTTATTTCTCATGCTCCAAATACACCTCAATACCTACAAAATGAGTAGAAAACTATCAAACGTTACACAAATACACTAAAACTCGATTATACACTAAATATACACATTTACATACAAAGTGGGGTTTATTCAACCAATTTTAACACAAAGTATCGATAAGTGCAACAAAACTTATATACAATAATAGCTACAATTTGCACTTATCAGTGATACAAACAATTAGATGGATTTTTGCATGTAGAATCACATGCAAGGGATAAGACTTTCTTGCTTAGGTAGTTAACTTAACACGTCACAATCACATGTAAGGACTTGCATGCATGGCTTCTTAAATTAACCTTACATGATAAGGTATATAGGTGTATAAGTGTCCTTATATAGGTTTTGTAGATAACATGACAATAAATTATTTTCAATTATCCTCTATATAAATCAATACTTTGCCACACACTTACCACTACCTCTCCATCACCTACATCTTTTAACAAACAAACATAAATTACTTGAAAAAATCCAAAGGATTCAAACAACCCTTTTGAAAATGATGGAAAATTTCCCGAACAGAAATTTATTGGAAAGTTTCTCGATATGAATGTTGCAAATGCTATTGACGATGAATACAACACTCACATAACGAATTTGCTTGCAAGAATGCAAATATATCATATAGAGTTTTACAACCATAGTGTAAGTGATGCATGTATCTTCTCCAATAAACCGATTCTGTTTGCAAATACAAGTTATTTGCATTTTGTTTTTTTTTCTCATAATGTTTGCCTAATCTATTTGATTTCATTATTTGCTAACTAATTGCATTTTATAAAACACAGATAATGCAAAAACTTCCTTCATGTTTTGCTAAAGAATTTACAGACGAGATTGCACCATATGTGACTCTTCGGGATCCAAAAGATAATGAGTTTGAGGTACAAGTCGTAAAGAAAAACGGAGAGTTATATTTTAATGATGGTTGGATTGGATTGGGAGATGTTTACGACATAAAGTTTGGTGCTTGGGTTACCTTCAGATATATAGAGAAAAACCTTTTAACTATAATAGTTACAAGTAGGTTTGCTGAAGAAATTGAGTATCCTACCTCTATTCCTCCAATTAAACGGCGTTTGGTTAGAAAACCTCTTGAAGTTAACTCATCAAGTACTACTTATTTTTCCGCCTCCCTTTTTGGTTATCCTATACCAAAAGTGTTTACTTTTAATTTTACGAAAGCGTTGACGTCCTCTGATGTCAATTCGGAAGTGTTGGTATTTTTTTATCCTTAATTTTATATTTTTTTATTGAAACTTATTAAAAATCTATTTTTTTCTTTGTGATTTAATATATTTTTTCGTGTTGTATCAACAAAAGTCAAAGTCAGTTACTCAAACATGTTGGAGTGTATCTGACCCAGTCAATTTTCTCTCATGGACAATTATATGTTGCACTATCTAGAATTACGTCAAGGATAAGCGTTAAGATATTAATAACTGATGATTAAGGTGAAGATTCAAATGTAATTTAAAACGTGAATTACAAAGAAGTGTTCCAGAATTTTCAAAGTTAGTTAATAGACTATTTATATAAAACTATATAGTTTCTTTTATGATATTTAAAACTTTTTTACTTTCATAAAACTAACTAGTGGGAGACCCGTGCATTCGCACGGGTACAGGTATGATACGCGCATTTTTTTCCAAATTATAATAAAAATAAAATTAAAAAATTTCAAATTTTCAACCAAAAAAGTTATTATTTTTAAAAGATATAATAAATAAAAAATTTAAAATTTTCAACCAAAATAATTATTATTTTTAAAAGATATAATAATTTAGTGGCTATAATCAACAACGAATTTGACCCCGTATATAAATGTTAAATTTGTTTCGAAATGACTTATTTATTTGAAACTATATAATAATAATTGAATCAACAAAGTATGTTTTCAGTATTTTTTAATAAATATGAATGAAACAAAATTATCCCAAAAAAATTATAATTAAAATTATGTATTTATCAATAAATTAGTATAATAATTCGATTTCAAAAACATTGAAAGATGTTTTTGATACTGTTCCGGACCGGGCAGGTCTTCCTGCCCTTAAGGATCAGGCCCAATCCACTATAGTTGGCGAACAGGCCCAATAGGCACAATATAGCCGTTGGGCACAATATAGCCGTTGTGCATGTCCCCTTCACGCGCAGAGTAGTTCACGCGACCAACTGCCTCTCCGGATATCACGAAAACAGTTAGTCCAAGTCAAAAGGCCACGCGCCTTGCCCTCCATTTGGCAATCCCTCATTGGTAGACCAGGCGCTTTGCTCGCCAGAAATCCACCTATAAATATCCCTCGCTTGAGAGGGGCAGGTATCAAATATCCAATACTTGACATCTCTTACTTGTTTTTTCCCTTTTTGACCAAACACTTACTTTGGCATCGGAGTACCTTGCAGGTACCTCCACCCCTTTTTCCTCTCCTACGAGCATCAACTCCTGCCCTACACGAAGGTCGCGACGATCTCCTTCTGGTCCTCTCCGATCAGTGGCGCCGTCTGTGGGAAATCCCAGCTTCCCCGTCTTTAACCAAGATTCTCTCTTGCTCAACAAAGACCAAAGCTTCATCTTTTTAAATTTCAGATCGACATGGCTTTCATCAAGAACGATGTTCACCAAGACTTCATGGCCCCTGCGGCCAACAACAATGACCATGCTTTCGTCGGGCATATCCCACAGGAAAGTGACCGAAGAGATGGAATGTCTGCTTCCCCGAAACCCGACGAACCAAAGCCACAGGCACCAGCTGTGGAGCTCACCTTTGAGCCCATCTCGGTTCCCCAGGATGCTGATCCGAGCACCGTCGCGCTCATCGCATCTCTCAACAACTCGAACCTCTTAATCCTCCAGCAGAGAGAGAAGATCAATGCCCTCGAGCATACCATTCAGGAACGCCTTGCTTCAGAAAAACTGATGAGTCTTTCCCTGCGTCCACGAACTCCCTCGAAGCGAAGACACGACAGCCTCTCCCCGGAGAGGAAACGTTCAAGATCGAGGAACCCTACACCTGATCTAGCACGACGACGCCCTCAGTCTCCCCCACGAAGATCCAGGCACTCCCCGGTATCCAAGAGGTCTCGACACTCAGATAAGTACGAGCACCGACACACCCGCGGATGTTCTCCTCGCCGTAGTCAAAGTCGCGGTCACAGCCGTTCCCTTTCGCTCTCTCCTAGTTCCAGCAGTGACGATGACGTTCACGGCCCGTTCACAAGAGACATCCTGGACACTCGAATCCCCCGCGGGTTGGAGAAACCACCCACGTTGACAACCTATGATGGGACATCTGATCCCCGCGAGCATATCAAAAATATAGAAGCTATGCTCCAATATCACGGTGTCTCCGGGGCTATCAGATGCAAAATGTTCCCCATCACCTTGAGAAAGGGAGCGATGACATGGTTTAAACGACTTCCTCGCGGATCCATCTCTTCATGGAGGGAGTTAAAGAGCCAGTTTGCCCGCCATTCACAGCTTCCCAACGGAATCCTAAGTCGGAGGCTACACTGGAGGCTATTATACAAGGCAGGGATGAATCCCTGCGGGCATACATTGAAAGATTTAACAAAGAAGCGGTGGAAGTCCGAACAACGGATCACATGAAAAATAACCTCCTCGAAAAGGGACTCCGCCCCAAAAGTGATTTCCGTAAGGCAGTGGGGATCGAAGCTCCCCGGACACTGATGGAACTCCTTCGCAAAGCTGAGGACTACATCTGTTATGAAGAAAAAGAAGCTGCATTCCATGCCCGGGACTTAAGAGATCGCGAATCACCACGGGCATCAAAAAAAGACGAGTCGGAATCATCCCGGAAAGGGAAAGAGAAAAGGCATGACGAGCGTCCTCGCGAAAACAAAGGGCCAGTTGGCCGGTTTACGGAGTACACCATGCTCACGACCTCACGCGAGCGCATTCTCCCCGAATGCATCAACACATAATTTAAACAAGGGGGTGTCAGGTTCCTTAAACCGACCACATCCAAAGGGAACGTCGACAAAAGTAAATACTGTCATTTCCACCGTAGTCACGGCCACGTGACAGAAGATTGCGTGCATCTTAAGGACGCGATAGAGATCCTCATCAAAGAGGGTCACCTAAAGCAGTACGTAAAGAAGGGAGAGTCCTCCCGACGAGACACCTGGGAAGCCTTTCCTACGCCATGGTCATCTCATGTGGGGGGTACCATGAGCTTACAATAGGGTCCATCAAACGAAATTTTGAGCAGCTGATAGAAAGTAGCCCTAATCAGTTGTCCTCGATCGGAAAAAGTAAAGGGAGTTCACAGCCGATCACGTTTTACTGAGAAGAACTGTCCGGGGGATCCCCGAATTCCCATATCCCTCTACTGATCAGGGCCAAATTGTCCTCTACCGATGTTTGGAGAATCCTGGTCGACCAAGGCAGTTCCGTGGACATCATGTATACCAACCTGTTCTGCGCATTGAAACTGAATAAGTCCAACCTCTCACCATACGTGGGGTCGGACCTCCAAGGATTCAACGGGGCAACAGCCCGACCTTGGGGTTACGTGGAGATACCAGTCACTTTTGGCGAGGAAGAAGCATCTCGGACAATTAAAATGCAGTTCTTAGTCATTGATTGCCCGTCACTTTATCAGTGCATCCTCGGCAGGCCAGCTCTTGCAGAACTCATTGTTGTCCCCTCTACGGTCCACCTCAAACTCAAGTACTATACTGAGAAAGGGCGCGTCGCAACTCTGCATGGCGACATCGAGGCTGCTCGCAGATGCTTCGAGGCCGCAATAAAAGGACAGAACCAGATCGCGACGACGGCAAAATCAGCAAAGCGCCCAAGAGAGGATGAGGTTCCAGCTGAAGGTGGCCAACCAGACAAAAAGCCCACGCTTCCCGTACATATCATCGACCTCGACAGCAGGCTTCCTGAAGAGGGTAAAGAGGATTATGATGAAGACAAATAGTCAGGAGCAATAAGCTCCCCAGCTTCTACACTTTTACGACCAGTCCCAGATGGGGAATTTGAGATCATCACCTTCAGCAATAAGCCCAACAGGGGAGTGAAGATAGGTGTTAGTCTCCCTGAAGATGTCAAGAAGGAGCTGAAGAAATGTCTTGATGACAACGTCGACCTGTTCGCCTGGAGTGCGGCAGATATGCCCGGCCTTGATCCAGAAACTGCGTGTCACCACTTGACAATCAATCCAGCTGCTCGCGCCATTGCCCAGCGAAGAAGAAAGCAATCCGAGGAAAAGGCACAAGCTGCCGAGAAACTAGTACAAGACCTCTTAGAGGCAAAATTTATTTCTGAGGCCAGGTATACGACCTGGCTCTCAAACATTGTACTTGTAAAGAAAAGTAATGGAAAATGGTGCATGTGCATTGATTACACTGATCTCAATCAGGCCTGCCCGAAAGACGTTTATCCTCTACCGAGCATAGATAAACTCGTAGATAATTCTGCAGGTTTCAAGCTCTTGTCCTTCATGGACGCTTATTCGGGATACAACCAAATCCCAATGGCAGACGAGGACAAGAGGTATACGGCGTTTATGACCTCCTCGGGGAACTATTACTATAACGTAATGCCCTTTGGACTAAAGAATGTCGGGGCCACGTACCAGCGCATGATGAATAAAGTCTTCCGATCAGAAATTGGGGACATGCTCGAAGTATATATGGACGATATGATCGTGAAATCCCAAGAGGAATCCGACCATACTACCCACTTACAAAAGGTGTTCGACCAAGCTCGAAAGTGTAAAATGCGTTTCAATCCAGAAAAATGCACCTTTGGTGTACGAACAGGGAAATTCCTCGGGTTTTACCTCACTGAAAGAGGAATAGAAGCAAACCCAAATAAATACCGAGCACTCGTGGAGTTCCCCACTCCGCGGTCGAAGAAGGCGATACAATCCCTTAACGGGATGCTCGCGTCCCTTGCTCGCTTCGTGAGAAAATTCGCCCAGCACGCTCTGCCCTTCTTCAAATAACTCAGAAAGGAAGCCAATTTCGAGTGGACGGACGGATGCGAGCAGGCCCTTGCCCATTTCAAACAAGCTTTGTCTGAGCCACCAGTGTTGTCCCAACCAGACCGCGGGGAAACCATATACCTGTACCTCTCTGTGGCCAACGAAGCAGTAAGTGCAGCACTTATTCGCGAGATGACTGATGGGCAGAAACCCATCTATTTCACCAGAAAAGCCCTGCAGGGACCCGAAGTCAGGTACACGCAAATAGAACGAGTGGCCCTTGCTCTCATAGTTGCCGTGAGGAGACTCAGATATTACTTCCTGGCGCACATGATCGTCGTCAGAACCGACCAGCCTATTAGGCAGCTGTTAAGCCGACTAGATATGGCGGGCAGGATGCTAAAATAGACCCTTGAATTGTTCGAGTTCGACATTCACTATGAGGGGAGGAAAGCCCTCAAGGCACAGGTCCTGGCCGACTTCGTAGCAGAAATGACTCCGGAACTATCCCCTCCAGGAGGGACGCAGAAGTGGATCATTTACGTGGATGGCGCATCAAGCCCCTCAGGCAGCGGAGCAGGAATTATCCTCGAGAACGAGGAAGGGATCCTGATTGAAGTATCCTTGGTCCTATCCTTAAAAACATCCAACAATCAAGCCGAGTATGAAGCCTTCCTCGCAGGATTACGATTGGCCAAAGACGTTGGCGCGAAAGAAATAAAAATTTGCACTGATTCCCAGCTCGTAGAGTCCCAAGTACGGGGAGAATTCCAAGCAAAGAACGACCAACAAGCCGAATATTTGGCAATGGTGAAAGAAAAAATAGCGGAGTTTGAAGCATGGGAAGTTCAGCACGTCCCGCGCGAGCAAAACACCCGAGCAGACATCCTCTCTAAACTAGCCAGCACCAGGAAAAAAGGTGGGAACAAATCCAGCATACAAGAAATGTTGGCCCGTCCGAGCATTGTAAAACCCGACCTGCTAGATGTTAACGTCATCGGAGATCCCCTTTGTTGGATGACCCCTGTGTACAATTATCTCACCAAGGGGGAACTCCCCGAGGACAGTAAGGAGGCCAGCGTAACTAAACGACGAGCCTGTTCGTACGTATTGGTCGAGGACAAATTATATCGACGAGGATTTTCCATCCCCCTGTTGAAATGTGTCGACGAGGCCCAGGTCCCTGAAATCTTACAAGAGATTCACGAGGGCATCAACGCACAACACTTAGGGGGAAGATCCTTGGCCCGGAAAGCTTTGCGAGCAGGATATTACTGGCCAACCATGCAACACGACGCCAAAGAGCACGTACAAAAGTGCGACCGTTGCCAACGCCACGGGGACATGCACTTAGCACCCCTCCCCCAACGAGTTGAAGACTCTCTCCTCGCCGTGGCCCTTTGCCTGGTGGGGGATGGATTCTAGGCCCCTTTACAATGGGATCTTATCAAAACAAATTCCTAATCGTGGCCGTCGATTATTTTACAAAATGGATTGAAGCCGAAGCGCTCGCCAAGATCACAACCTTCAACATACTGCGTTTCTACAAAAGGAACGTCCTTGCAAGATTTGGGGTACCTCAGGCCCTTGTGACCAACAACGAAACCCAATTCACAGACAAAAACTTCCAAGATTTCGTCGCCAAACTAGGGACAAAACAACATTTCACCTCCGTCGAGCACCCACAGACTAACGGGCAAGCGGAGGCCGCGAACAGGGTGATCCTCTGCGGGCTAAAACGAAGGCTAGGCGAGGCCAAGAAAAGATGGGTCGAGGAGCTCCACAGCGTCCTTTGGGCGTATAGAACAACACCACACTCCACCACCGGGGAAACTCCCTTCCGACTAGCGTATAGAACAGAGGCGGTAATACCGGTGGAGATAAGGGAGCCCACCAGAAGGACAGAAGCTCCCCTCGACGAAGAAATAAACGACGAGGCTCTACGCGAGGAGCTCGACCTGGTCGAAGAAATAAGATCAAGAGCTGCACTCCGCGAAGCCACATTAAAACAACAAGTAACGTTGCGACATGACGCCAGGGTCATAAAACGTGACTTCCCCGTGGGCAGTCTGGTCCTGCGTAGAAACCAGAAGGATTCGCGCGAAGGGAAACTGGCAGCAAACTGGGAAGGACCTTATAGGGTCAAGTCCAAAACGGGCACATGAGCATATTACTTGGAAACATTGGACGAAAAACTACTTGCTCGACCATGGAATGCTGAAAAACTCAAGTAGTACTACAACTAAGTCCTTAACCACAAGGCTAGACAAATTGCCGACGTAATCACCCAAAAGGGGGAGATTTGCGCGGCCATCGTATCATGCCCTGGTGAAGCATGACACGCATTAGAAAGCCGGCTAGCTTCTGCTTATTATACGAGCAGATCCTGTGCACAACGGGGATACCTCGACCGAGCTCCGCCATTGCTGCACCATTCAGGCAGGATACCCAGCTCGCGATGGGAATAGTCCAAGCCTATGAGATTAGTACCTCAAACGAAGTCCTAGCCTCATCATGGGCAAAACCACTTTGCCCTCCTCGGTAGGTTTCACAACTCGCCGAGCACACACATATGAATAAACAGAGCAAACGTCCAAGATAAAACACTTACACAAAATCCAAGTATATTAAACACCGGTCATAACCGGGTAATGTTATAAGTACAAAAGGGGCAACACCCATACAAAATGGTAAGGGCACGCAGGCCCACAAAACATGTTAAAAAAAACAACCAAGTCCTAAACTTCGCTTCCATCCTCGGGAGGAACAACCTGACCATTAATAACCCTGTTGAACAGACCCATTCCGTCGGTCAGAAGCTGCACGTCTGAATTAAGCGCTTTCATCTGCTCTGAAGCAGCATTGAAACCGAACTCAGCCGCCTTCAAGTTATCCTCGCCAAGGATCCGAATCCTTCCGATCAGCTCAGCTCTAGTCCTCGGGGATTTCTCATCATCATTCTCACCCTCGACGGCCGCTAACAAACCCTCCAGTTCAGCTATTCTGGCCTGCAAGCGTGCCTTCTCCTCGTCGGCCACGGTCATCTGCAACTTCAGATGGGTAAATTTCTGCTGAAGCAATACTTTGGCCTCCTCGTGACCTTCAAATTGCTTCAGATCATTGTACAGCTTATTGTTATCAACTTCCAACTCGGAAATTCTCGCCTTGGTCGTGCGAAGGTTAACACGGGAAGCCGCCTCATCATCCCCTAGGGCAAGAGCCGCTTCGAGCACCCTGAACATGCCCGCAGCGTCCTGGAAGAGTTTTTTCCTCCTCGCCTGAGGATTGGCGCTCACAATGCCTTCATTAAACATATTTCTACGCGAATAACACGGGGGCAAAACGTACCGGTCGGCGCCAGAACCTCCCGGGCCAGCGGCCACAGAAGACCCTGTGATATCTCTCTTCCTCTTATGGGTGGTATCCGGGGTCAGCGGCGTCGAGGCTCTCTCCGGGACAGGGGTAGGACCAGCTGCAAAATTTTCCAGAACAGTCTGCTTAGGCACCCCGACCTTGGCACCTGCGGTCGACTTCTTATGAACTTTCTCCGCTTAAGATCTCATCAGGCGTTCCCTCATGTCTGCCATCATACCTGCGAACACACAAAATAAGTCAGAACTCAGAAATTTGAATAAATAAAAACAAACAGCAGACCATACCAAGTAATTGGACCGCATCATCATCAATATCGCATTCGAGGAGAGCTTTGATGTTAATATATCTAGCTGCTTGGACGGGCTCCCCATCATCCCCGATCAGATTATTCCCGTCCCGATCAACTACGAAGGCCGGGGAAAAACTCTCCACGTAAGCATGGAGGATCATGTACGACTCCTTGTCGGCCTCACAGAGTTGTTCGTGTTTCACCAAGAATTGGTCGGTCCTACGCTTAAAATGGGAGTAAACCCATTCCAGAGGAAACAAGGATACAACTCTATCCACCTCCCGACCATCAACCGTCACCTTTTCGATAGTCGAGATAGATCTTTTCGCCTCCTCAGAAATAGGCTTCACGATCAGAAACCTATCTTTGAAGTTGCGAATCGAGTCAGAGTACGGCCAGAATAGCCTGCTCTGCTGTTTGAAAGAGACCCAACTTTGTTTCGTCCCCGTGGTACTCCTTTGAAGTTGAAAGAGACAAAAGAAGAGATCCACGGTCGCCCCGACATTGAGATGACGGCAAACTAATTCAAATTCCTGGATGAAGGCCAGAGCATTGGGGTGAAGCTGCGACGGGCACAACGCCAAATGGGTGAAGAGAGCAACTTGAAAATTAGTGAACGGGAGACGCATCTTGGCCTCCGTAAAAGCAAACTCGTACATTGGGAAACGTAATCCTGGATACCCAGAGCAAATTCTATCATTCTCCCCGGGACGAAATGCTTTCCATTGCCGAGGAGCTTCCCCTACCCGGTTCTCCAACAGAGAGAACTCTCGAATCTCCTCTTCGGTGAAAGTTGATCGGAACGACAGAGGTTCGTGCGCTATCCAGTCCAGGTCCCCCTCTACGACCTTGATGTTGGAATAATCGGCGGGCGCATCCGGCTCCTCTTGTGTTTCTTGAAGGTCGGGCACATCTTCATCCCGAGGATCAGCCATTTTCACCTGAAAAACAGAGGAAGATAAGTGAATTCGACGTCTAAGATCAAATCCACCCTTCCACCACTAATCAAGTGAAAGGGCGAGGATGAAGCCGAGGACAACCTCAAGCCCGTTCTAACTCATATGTCTAACGACCAGCAGGGCAAGTCCCTGCGACTTAATATAGCAAGAATCAAAACAAGAACACAGGCTCGTCACGTCCCAAAATCACGACATGGAGCCGAACAGGCCTAGTGCTCGACTGCAAACCTAAACTATACGCCTAACCAGAATCTACAAAGATCCACATCAAAACATTCTCTACAATTATCCTAGAAATCTTCATGTTCTTCATGTTCTTCATGGATTTTCCATAAACTCATATGTTCATCAAAGAACACATGAAGTTCAACCGGAAAATTCATGAACCCACCGGAGAATCCATGAACAACACCCAGAAAACTCGAAGGTTCATAAAAAATGCGGAAAAGAAAGAACAAACTTACAGGAAGAAGAAGAAGTTGACGGAGAAGAGGAGGATCAACGGTGGCGAAGAGGAACTCCGGCGGGAGGACTAGTTGTAGAGTAAATAAGAGCAAGGAGTGAGAACTTGTGAGAATTGTGAAAATAAAACCTTCCTCCACCCTTTTATAACCATTTGATCATGGGGGATCGTGAAGGTCATCATAGCCTACGCGGCCCTAGGACTTACAAAAGCCATGCATACTCACCCCACGTGTCACAAAAACTCTTCGCCTGGCGTATTACAGAAAATACACAAGTCCTTGGCTCCCACACGAGCAAATCTCCTCGGCGAAAAACGCCAGTTTCTGTGAGCACGTAACGAATCTTGGCCGACACTCAGCGTAATCATCCAACGACCACCTCTGGTCGGGACATGAATGGGATGCTCCACGCGAACAAACACGTCCCCGACAGTACGGTCGTGGTCACAGCTGTCTTAAACCATTACTCTCCAGCAGAGCAACGACTTGGGGGGCTCCTGTTCCAGACCGGGCAGGGCTTCCTGCCCTTAAGGATCAGGCCCAATCCACTATAGTTGGCGAACAGGCCCAATAGGCACAATATAGTCATTGGGCATCCTTCACGCGCAGAGTAGTTCACGCGACCAACTGCCTCCCCGGATATCATGGAAATAGTTAGTCCAAGTCAAAAGGCCGCGCGCCTTGCCCTCCATTTGGCAATCCCTCATTGGTAGACCAGGCGCTTTGCTTGCTAGAAATCCACCTATAAATATCCCCTCGCTTGAGAGGGGTAAGTATCAAATATCCAATACTTGACATCTCTTACTTGCTTTTTCCCTTTTTGACCAAACACTTACTTTGGCATCGGAGTCCCTTGCAGGTACCTCCACCCCTTTTTCCTCTCCTACGAGCATCAACTCCTGCCCTACACGAAGGCCGCAACGATCTCCTTCTGGTCCTCTCCGATCAGATACCATAACTTAGCATGTCATCATCTTTTCAAAAAAGGATTCTGCCTCAACATGTATAGAGCTGATGCATTTAAGACCGAGATTTTTGTTGTTCCAATTTCTCAATCAAGGCTTTCTTAAGATTAGGGAATTTGCGCAGAGAATGGAGATGTTAAATAGAAGGAACTTGATGATATTTTGGATGATGGCCTTATATGGCTTGAATATATTTTCACTGAAAAGTTGCATACCGGTGTGCTGCGTTTCACGATCGTGAGTTGCATTTCTCAGTCGAAGTATGTAAAATGAAGGAGAAGAGGGAGGATGTGTCTGCGTATTATATATAAATTAAACATGTTCGGAGATGCATCTCCAAAAAAACTAATGTATTTGAAAAGAAAAAAAAAAGATTAATTTGAAAATGCATCTGCAGACAAACACTAAAAACACATAAAGAGATGCATCTCCAAATTAAATTTTAGCAAAATGAAGGAAGTTCAACCATTTATGCTTATTTTCTTAAGAAACAGAGCATCAGAAAAAGCGTATTTTTTACTTTTCGCCAAAAATTTGAAATAAGGAATAAGGATTGAAAAAGAAATGGCCTAAAAGTCGGCTTATGTTTCAGCTTCAACATGTTCACAAAAGCAGAATATGCTTGGTGGGCTAGTATATCATTTTGCAGTGTTCTGAGGTAATGAAATTAAATCCATATTGGCTCAACAACTAATTATATCTCCAATGCTTACGAATTGTCTTTGTTTGGACTATTGCTCTATAGAATAAAGTGGTGGACTTGTAAGTCTACATTTTTTAGTAATTATAGAATTACCAACATTTTAAATAAAAAAGTAAAACCAAATAATTTCTAAAATCAATGATAAACTTCTGATTTCTAAAATTTGATTTAGGACCAAAGACATTAATAAGTTCAAGTCTCTGCTGCCATGACAACAAAAGCTAATCAAGATCACGTCTACATAAGCATCTGAGAGTATTAGTCAAGATGTGCTAAACAAAGGCAATGGGCTGGTTGTATCATAGAATTCAATTTCATGACATTTATACATTAATCATTTCAAATATCCTTACAGCTTTCAATATCTAAACATTACTTTAAAATTTGAAAAGAAAAAATTTGAATATGATTAAATTAATTAAAGTTCCACACCTAATAACTTTATGTGCAAGGTAGAAATCCATATTTTGTTTAAGAAGTTCAGCAACTCTACTAATTTTTCCTAATCAATTAACATTTCCGCACTATCTGTGGTTTGAATGGTGGCTTTGGTTATGCTTAGGCCTTCACCACTGTGTTTCTTCATTTCTTGGGACCTGATAAACTCTTCAATTCTTGCTTTGAGTTCAACATCAGGAATCAGCATATCGGCGGTAAGATGAGAACGATTAAATGGGTTACACTGCACAAATAACGACATAAAAAAGCATAAACAATGGATCTTTTTTTACAGAATGAACATCAGTAGTAAGCAATAACAGGTCAAAGGGGCTTACACTATCACTGAGAAGATGCCTCTGGATGACAGGACAATCAACCGTGATCCTTGAAGAAGGCAAGATAACTGGATCTTTCATCAAAGTGTACTACAATGCATAAAAGAAATATCATTTAAATTTGCATATTCTGTATTTAAAACAATTAATAACAAAAACTATAATAATTTACAGCTTTTGCAAAAACACAAGTATGTTTTTCTTAAAAATTAATGAATAATGGAAAGCAAACGCGCACCTAATCATTGCTACATAGACATGTTCATGCATAGAGTATAAGATGTTTAAAATCATACTTGGATTGGATCCAGGAATTCATGTGGTATTTCTCCAAGAGTAGCTGCAGCATCCATGGTCTCTGAAGCAGCAATTTTGGCTTTGGCACCAAGCTGAATAAATTCCTGTATAATTCGTCCATCCTCACCAATTCTCCGAAGGATGTCTGCAGCAGAGCTGAACAACTGTAGCAAATTCAACTCAGATTGTATTCACTTACCGGCTTATGGTAGTACATATGAGAAACTACTTGAGAACAACTGCAGTATGTTAAAAGTCTCGCAAAACTAACCGGTAAGAAAAAACAAATTCAGAAAACATTTTATAAATCCAAAAAGACCATTCAAAAATATTTAAGGAGCAAACCTCAGCATTTTCCTTCGGAGAGTAGTCATTGTTTATCTGCAGTCAACCTTGGAGTTGCCTAAAAAAGTTACAATAACACACATTGGCAAAAGAGACACTTGTAAAATCTGACATTTAATTTTGAAAACAAAAGAATAGATTAGCTGTCTAGGCGGAAACTCCTGTTATTTTTCTTCTAAGATGTTCTCAAATAATATCATTTTATTCTGTGACTTTGTGCATCAATTCACATGATTGTAAACATCCACTGTCTCAACCAATATCATTTGGAAAATTGGAAATGATTTATATGGGGTTGGGGGTGTTCTGAAAGAAAATAACTATTTGTTGATAATTAATTGGCATGCTCTGATTACCTGAATTATTCATGGCATGCATTACGCAATGTATTTTCAGTTATGGGATGCTAGTACAGTGTACAGGTCAATAATTTTCTCAGTACAGTGAACATGAAAAAAGGGCTTGGTCTGTTGACTTCTCTCCAGTATGTCCTACAAAATTTGCCAGTGGAAGTGATGATTGTACTGTCAAGCTGTGGAGCATCAGTGAGGTAATTCCTCTCCCATGCACTAATGCGCACGCGCATACACATCAGCCACATGCATGTAAGCATGTAATGTGCTGATTTTGCCTGACAGAAAATCAATAATCAACAAAAAACCAGGGTTGCAATGTAATTGTATGTTGTTTCTTTCGGAGTTTTCTCTCTTTGTGTTTATGACCTCAAACCAGTGCTATCAAAGGTGGATAATGGTGGCTAGCCAAAAATTCGCCATATAAGCATGATCATGTGGCCTATGGCGGTGGGCACAAAATCCACCATGCACTAACGCCATGGTAGATGGAAATTTGACAGCACAACATGAATTTCTGAAGTTTTGATAAACACTATTTATATGCGTTAAAAACACAATTTCAGAATTTCTCCCTGCAAATTAAGAATCCTTGATCACCAAACAGGTCATCTTTTTTTACATCAGAAATATAATGAATCTACGAAAAATTGAGTTTGTCTTTCTATCAGCATGGTGAATGTCTTGCCTGTGCCGGTTTTACCATAAGCGAAAACGTACACATTGTGCTCGTCCATTGCAGATCTTAGAATTAGCTCCAACTCAACAAATATCAGCACATAAAATGCAAAAAAAAACAATGATCAAGTCATAGACATTGAAATAAAAAGGAGCATTCCCAAATTTGTTTCCTGCTGATTTCACTTCAGAGAAATGTATCAGTCTTTCAACTAAACACTTAAATACGGGGGTTACCGTTACGCCTTGATTGTTTGCTGGTATCCGTTGTACTTGAAGAGCAACAGTTGCTGTTATCTCCTGTGTGGTTCCACCATTGGATAAAGCATCACACTCGCCTCGTATCCTTGTCCGAATGACAAAATCAAACACTGTTTGCTGTGACACCGGAATCCAAATAGAAGTAGAAGTTATGGTATCTTAGTGCGTGGTATCTTACCATCCAAAGGGAATGGCCGCATAACACAGGGCTTGACTTATGTGATCGACAATGACAGTTTGCAGCGTGCGCCACAATAATATCTGCATGTTCAGCATCATAGCTATTTAAATTCCTGATGTCATGGCCAAATCTTAAGAAAAATATAATCAACAAAAACGTAAAATCATTTTGCAAGCTGAAAGTATAACAACAATGACCTATTTATGAATGATTAACCATTCCCCAATCAGTAACACTGTTGATCAAGGATTAACCATTCCCAACCAGTAAGTTGAAACCAAATGCAACTTAAAAACCGTTAAATACAATCACAGGAAAGCACCTCCTAGCAGATAATTAAAGAATAAAGTTGTCTCAGGGCATAATGCAAAATGAAATAGTGGGAAAATTTACGACTACAGATGAATCAAAGGAATAAGTTTATGAGAAGCATATCAAAACAAAAACCAGAAAGAATACAGGGTGATTGAGGTAGACAAAGCGCCTCATTGTTCAGCTGATATTTACCTTGGAAACATACCTGGAAAACACATGATTTTAATCAAGTAGTCAACCACAACATATATATAAGAGTACACCACAATTTCCTCTACATATTCAGCTCCTAGGCTAGTTAAATACACCACCTCATGGCAAAATAATACCATGGGATATAATCAACAAAAACTTACAATAATTTAGCAAACTGAGTACTGCAATAAACATCTTGATCAAATAATTAACAATCACCCAATCAGTCACGTATCCTCGTATCCAAACAATTCCACTACATCTTCAGTGGCACCACAATGAAACAAAGAAGTCATCAATGAATTACAACATTCAAAAGTTGTTTTAGGAAGGCATTCAAATACAGCCACAGGCTCTAAGACAGAACTCAATTCCAATACTCAGCAAAATCACGTCAAATTGAAAAAAACATGAGATCTTACTTTAAAAGCTCATAAATTGGTCCTCGTTGTATAGGTACGCAAAAATATTGAACTGAGAGCTGCATAGAAATAGTTGAGAAAAGAAATCGTAAACATAGATGATATAAGATCAAGAGGGCACGTTTGGATTCACTTATTTGAGCTTAAGAAAACAGCTTACAGCTTATATGAAAATACACTTATATGCTATGAACTAGACATGACACCGACACTGACACTTTGATATCGGTAATAATTTGAAGAAAAAAAAAGAATAAATTGAACGTAATCACAACCAACATGGTTAATGATAAGCGCTTATGCTATAAGTGGCTAATTAAGCTGTTTATCCAAACATAACCCGAGTTTAATCTAAGCTTATACTATTCTTTGAAAGAACATATGATAAACCTTATTCCCTTACTGCTGGTTGTTGATTGGATTTCAGGAATTGCTAATGTAGCATTAAGAAGTAGTGCAATCGCAACCACATCGCATATCTGGAAACAAAACAGATAATAAAACACATTGAGTTGAATGAATGTCGGATAAATATATAATACGATACAGAACCAGAAACAATAATCTCACCGAATTCCGAATCTCGTGAAAACCACCTTGTATCCAAACAAATATAAACCCGTTTGATTGTGAAGCAGGTTCTGTCACGAAAGATCAATGTTACATAAAAAAAACCAACACATGTTGTTATATTCAATCGCCTATGTTCCTTAAATTATTATAAGTATCAACGCGCCAGTGTTATATCTGGATGCTCGGTATCCGTGCCAATCTTCCAAACATGAGTCATTTTACATTCATTTAACATTTTGCCAAAATCATTTCCAAATGCATACTATGTTTAAAGCAGTAGAATAAAAAGCAAAAGCACCAACATGAATCATTTGATTCAAAAATCGATTTTTTTCGCCGCAGAACCAAACACATACTAAATTTGAAGCAGTTGAACTAACTAGGATAATACCCTCTTGGAATTGAATCTGGATATAAAGATTCAAAAAGCTTTACTTATCCCCATAATCTTCTGTAAGAACCACTCTGCATCATAAACATTAAAACAAAATGTCTTCTTGAAGAACTTGTAAAATGGCTTAATGCAAAATGGCTTAATGCAGGTCGCACCGACATCTCATAAAAAATCCTGAAGAACTTGTCTAAAATGTTGGATGACATACATTAACCAGCAAAACAACACTTAATTTCGAACATTGTTTATATGCTAAAACGACAGTTGCCTGAGATGGAAGCATATGTTTGGCACATTTCTCTGAGAAGATAAAAGCCAACTTCCTGGGCCACCTACAAAGCCTAAACCTTCCTGACCAAGTGATGAAGTACTCCACATCTACCATGTTCCCTTATCAGTTGCAGATGCATCATCTGCAAGAGAAGCATTTCAGCAACAGTTACCGGAAGATGTTTTGGTTTGAAAAGGAAAGACATTTCATTAACACAAGCAGAGGATTCATGTTAATGCATAACCTTTTTGGGAGCCACCGACTCATTCTTATCCTTCAATCTCCTGTAGCAGAACCACATCAGCAACTGCCGATCCGTCAACCCAACCTTCTCAGGCAACTCAACCCTCATAGGCTCTAAAGGGTAATTATCCACTAATCAAACAAAAAATATCATAAACTCCACCAAAACAAAAGATTAGAATATTCAAAAGTCAAGAATTAAAACACAAAACACCAAAACCTAAATCACAAAATAAAACACCATCAATTATAAACATTACGAAAACAAATATAAAAGATACAACAAAAAACAATCAATGATAAACCAGAAAATTATATATGGTATAGATATAACATAGTAATGTTCTTAAGTAACAACGAACAACAGAAAGTATAAAACATTGAACTTGAAACAAAATCAAGAAAATATAGAAAGTCAGAATATTAAACAATAATCTAAAATGCATTGGAACCACAAAATACTAAAAAAACTATCTGCTTATCCCCTAATGCACGCGAAGCTTTCGCGTTCTTAGGATTCAAAATCACCAACTCAATCAAATCTGCAAGCGCTGAGTCAAGCCGTACGCATTCAGTCGTTGAGTTTCAACTCAGCTCTCTTAAATAACACATGACTGTGTTCTTCCTCAGCAAGAGAACCAGCTGCAAGAAATCCCCAACGACGCATCAAGCAATTCAATAAGCAACTCAGCTCGCTTAAATAACACATCATTCTTTTCAACATAAACTTATCACTACAAAAGCGCACACCACCATAAAACCATCGGAAACACGACAATCGTCAGCTCCATTTTTCCATTCGGTACCCCTGCAACCTTGTAGTATCTATTGTAGAAAATGAAGAGAAAATAAAGAAGAAAAGGAAGAGACTGATTATGTTACTACAGACCACGAAAGAGAGGAGAAAGGAAGATATGGAAGAGATAACTCAAAAGAAACAGATGAAGATGGTAGACAGAGAGTTATGTTTGTGTTTGAAAAGTGGGTGTGAGATGAAGAAGTGTGTAAGCGCAGATTCCTATGTTCTGCTGCATTGGGTACACATTTTTCTTTTCACCATGCCAATTCTCAGCAAAAGCAGACAATGGTGATGTTCCCAAGACACCAGTTTGGTTAAAATAAAATGTTAGAAAGTTGAACTACCCGGCACTGTTGAGGAACATTTGTGGAAAAGTGAAGGGTTTGTTGTCCAAATAAGCTAGTTAGTCTTCAATTAGAATTTGTTTTAGTTGCAAATAGTTGGTTTTAAACTCATTTTACCCCCTCATTTGCTGACATGACAGCTTAATTGGAAATGTTAAAATTTGATTTTCCACAACCAGTTATTTTCCTATATTATAGATTGTTTTATACTAATATAAATGTTATATATGATATTTTAAAATATTTGTACATCGCACGGTCTGCGTCCAATTGTTAGTACTTGTTTCTATTTCTTATGAAAATCTCTCACCAAAATAAATGTTATTCTATTAATTGTGATTGTGAGTATCTTTTTAGGTTAAAATCCCAAAAACATTTACATAATAAAATTATGCAGTATGATTATATTTTAAAATTAATAAGACGATTTAATGTTCATCAATTTTGATATACCGAAGTAGCATTTTATAGAATAAGTTAGACATAACATTTACTAAGAAGAAAAAAAAATCAATTGAGATTTTTCAAACAAACATTGCTTATGCTTTAAATGTTTTCAATTGAGATTTTTGACACAATCAATTGAGATTTTCAAAAGTAGGTGTAGAAAAAATAAAAACAGACAAACTTGTATTTTCTTTGGCTTTTTTAGTCAGTAAAATACTTCATCCTTCGTACTTCTTTAATTAATACTATTTTTATCTTTTTCAATATTTTATCGGAGTATTTCAAAGTATCATTCCATCTTTTATTTATAATTTTAAAAAAAAACAAATTGATTTTAAAATACTAATTGTGCATAAAATTTCTCAGTGATTCTCTCAAACCACAACGTAATTTTTTTTATTGCATTTTTTCTTTTATTTATTTTTAAATTATTTTTCTACTCTTATTTTTTTTTACTACTTCCGTTTCTTCTTAAGTGTCAATTTTTAATTTTTTACACATACTAAAAAAAAAGCTAATTATTATTATTACTTTTCAAATAATAATTCTTCTTTTATTGGTAATACTCTTAATTTTTTATTACATTCATTTCATTTTATTTTTTTCTATAAAAAATATTTAAGAGTAATTTTGACAAAAATACAATTAATACTTTCTTAAATTTTGTAAGTGCCAATTAAAAAGGAATAACAAATTACCAAGAAAGTGATACTTAAAAAAAACGGAAGGAGTATTTATTGATTTCAATTCTTTGATATAGGAATGAACTTTGTAAGTGGAAAGATGTGATGCAACTATGTAATCTTGAGGGTGGTTAAAACGAAGAGTATTATTTTATTTTTTTACCTTTTTCTTTTAATTTATTTTCGCATTTAGTACCGTGTGTAACATAAATTCTAAAATGTAGATGAACAATTTTTCTTTTCTTTTCTTTTTTTTTTCTTTTTTGGTTATTTGAAAAGAATATAAGAAAGATGTATAAAGAAAGATGTATGTCATAAAATTTATTATATAAATAATTTAAATTAAAATAAAAATAAAATAAAAAATATTTATTTATATTTTAATCTATAATATAAGAAGATGCATTGTTGTGGTTAATACACCCATAACCTTTACTTAATTTGTGCCACATCACAATTTGGGAAGTATTATTTGTCTAAAACCAACTAAATTGAACTAATAACATTTCTAATTACTTTGCAACATGTGTTTATGTGGTGCAGCAAGTGAAAACAGGTGGTAAATGAAACTGAGTGGGATATAAAATTGCTACAGTAGTGAAAAGGGTAACAAAATGGAAAATCAAATGGAGGGTAAGTCCAGAAAGTTGACTGTGATGGATGGACACAGTTTCCCACATCTGAGTAGCAGAGCATACTACACCAGCTGTAGAGGGGTATTTTGGAAGCTGATGAAAAAAAATTCAAAACGAAAGGAAGAGTAGGAGTTGTGAAAACGTTTCTCTGCTCAATTTCTATCATTTATTTTGAATACCCTTTATTTGATTTTCATAACTTATTTTGGAAAGAAAAGAGTGAGTTTGATCTTATTCCATAACAAGTATTTTTTTTCTACTCAATTCAAAAAGATTGATAAAAGTTTAATCTTATTTATTATTATCAACTCCTATTATCTTCTTTCCTTTCTAATTTTGCTTTTAATCTCATATATCTATTATTTTTATGTTGATAGGTCAATTAATATAATCAATTTCATTGTCATTCAATTAGTATTTACTTAGCCATCATTCTAATTTGATTAAATGCTTTTATGACTAATAGTTTTCAATTAGTAGTTTTAAAAAAAAAAATTAAAAGAAAAAAATATATAAAAAAAATTGTTTCTTATGAAACAATACAAGTTATTAGAATATTTAAAGTCAATATTAATATACAATACAAATTTTATAAATTATTTACTCTAATTGTAAACCAAAATAAGTTATAAATATTTTTATAAACGAGAAAAGTCTAATGTTGATACAATTATTTTTATAAATAGGAATAAGTTACCATTATTTTTTTAAACATGAAGAATCTATTGTTAATACACCTATTTTTATAATATTATTTATAATAATATAAAATAATTTATTATTTTATTTATAGGTTTTTAAATAAATAAATTAAATGGAGAAAAGTGTATTATTAATGCAAATTTTTTTATAAACAAAATAAATTAATTGTATTTAATTTTTAATTTATGCTATGATTTGTAATTATTTCATAAATATTCTATTCTATTTTATTCTATAACATGTTTTAGAAAATTATTTCACAAATAAGAAAATTATTATTTATATTATAATAATTAAATTATATTGATTTATAAAAATATATAATTTCAAATTTATGATATTCTTATAAATAAAACTATTCTATCAATATAATAATATAATTTTACAATTTCTTATTTTTATGTTTGCAATTAATATCATTTTTTTATTATATTTTTACATTTATGGGAGAAAGGTTTATAACGATAAAAATAAATAAAAAATAAAATATTTACGGGTCAATTTATAATTATTCAATATATATTTATCTATATAATATACAAAAATATACTTAACCATAACACGGAAAAAATGTGTTATTTTTAAATTATTTATGTTACTAATAAAGAAATAAATGAGACAAATATTTATAAGGAAAAACATATTAGACAAAAAAAAAACATAAGTAATGTATGAATTAAATGACATTAAAATTATTTATTAATATAAACATAATACGCATAACACACTATTATCCGTACAAACTCACTTGTATTCGGGATATAATTCGTGCTAACCCACGAGTTATTACATTTTTTGTACAATTAAAAAAAAACTAAATATATCTTAAATAATGTATGAATCTAAACACGGGGTAAATGTATTAATTTATTTACTAATTTTTATTTACACAATTAAAATAATATTTTCAAATACTATATTATTAGCTGATATTAATAAAACTAAATGATTGCATAAATATTTTTTATAAATAATGAGAAAACAAATTTAATTTTTACATACGAAAAAATATACCGTTGATCCAACTATTTGTATATATGAAACAATTATATTTATGCTACAAATATATATATATATATATATATATATTTTTTTTTTTTTTTAAATAATAAACTTTCTTAGTTCAATAATTTTATCTTTGTATTTTTTTCATTTTATTACATTTTTGAAACAAATACGTGTAACATAATGGTATCCGTGTGAATACACAAGAATCTCACTAGTATTTTTATAAGACGGATAAACTGACGCGGAGTGTTGTTTTAAACATTTGGTACGACTATCTCTCAGTGTTCTTCTCTCCATCTCATATTCTAACCAATTAATTTTTTTATATGTATTTTTATTAAAGTATTGCATTATTGATGTAATTAAGAGACAGATGAAACCAGGGACCACAAATCTGAACAAGAGGCTGAAAATTTAGGTCCACGTGATATAATAATGTATACTCCCACCGTCTCATCTTCTTGATGTGTTCCAATTACTTTGCAATGATGCATCAGTTTGTTGCAGTTTTATTGGTAGCACTATCACTATTCCTTGTAGCTGCTGATGCAGTGACCAAGAGTGATTTCCCTCCTCACTTCTTGTTTGGTGCTTCTACTTCAGCTTATCAGGTTAGCTGCTTCTCTTTCTCTATCTAACCACGTACCCTCATGTTGTTTTAAGTCTTATCATAAATGCAGAATCGTCTTTAAGGTTTTAGAGATATGTGTGGATTAGACACGGTTTAATTATGATAAAATAATTAGATCCGTTTAACTGTGACTAATTTTAAGCAGTATGCGATAGTTTGATCTGCACGTCATCAAAGACACTCCTGATGGAATGTTTTATAGAAACTTTTTATTTGATTATTGGATTTATAAAATTTAATATCTATGGTGCTGTGTAAAACACTTTTGATATTAATTATTGTATCTTGAAATTGGGCTGATATGAAGGCGGAAGGTGCAGCAGATGAAGATGACAGGAAGCCAAGCATTTGGGATACCTATGCACATGCTGGCAATGGTGTAAATTTTGTTTTCTAAAATTTACTCGACATTAATTAGCATAGAATGTAGTCATAGTTACAAACAATGACATTCTTTATTTTAAGAAAATTTATAGGAGGGGCATACGTTGGAAATGGTGAGGTTGCTTGTGATCAATATCACAAATATAAGGTCAGTAGATATGGAATGTAAAACAAATAAACAATCTCTCATTTTTTACCTATTAAAAGAATGGTATGTTACTATTAGTATACATATGCTTTCATTTCTTGTAGGCTGCTGTTGAACTCATGGCTAAAATGGGCTTAGATGCCTATAGATTTTCTATATCATGGTCAAGACTTATTCCAGGTACGATTTAGGTTAATGAAGCACAAACACAAACACACAGATATCAAACACGACATTGAGATGTTGACACTAAAATTTCTGAAAACATTTATCTGACACATCTTTTGAACGATTGGTGCTACATACTTACAAATGATAGTTTCTAGTATGAGACATCAATAGATTTATAGGTTCATACATCAAAGTGCAACATTGTTTTGTTATTCTGCCATTAATCTCATTTGATTTAATACCAGACGGGAGAGGGCCGATAAATCCTAAGGGATTGGAGTATTACAACAACCTCATCAATGAACTAATAAGCTGAGGATTTTTTTGCAAACTAGCATTATAACCAATATTTGAAAATCTGAATTCCTTTGTAATTAGGCAATTTCTTAATACACCATCCATGTTTCTTAAACACCATGCGAAATTTCGTTTTTGCCCCTAGTTTTCAGATGTACACATCCGGACGCACCGTTTTTTTTAAAATGTTGATTTGTTCCGGATGTGCAAATCAGGAAAAAAATTTGATGAGCAGATCCGAAAAAAATAAAAAAAGTTTCATCAAATCATTTCCTGATCTGCAGATCTGGATAAAATAAAAAATATTCCATAAAATCATTTACTTCTAAATATAATTAAATCCAATATAGAAGTAAATCATTGCATTGAAAAAAACATATTTCTTTGAGGGTTGATACTTCAATTTATTCCTCGTACTACTTTATTGGTTTGTTTAGATTCCAATTATACCCTGGATTTTGGAACGAATGCTTCATTCATTGAAGAATGATTATGGAAATTTTCCAATTTACTTTCACGAAAATGGTATGATGAAACTTTCAAAAACATCTCGAACGAACCTAGTCTTTTTGTGATAGTACTTTCATCAATAACATCAAAACATTGACGAGCTATGATGAATCTTTGAACTTCTATTCAGGTCAAGTATTACCTAGGAAATCATCAGACGACCAACCAAGGGTGGAGTATATTCGTGAATACATAGGGAGCCTGCCTGATATGTTGAGGTATCTCTAGTTTTATTGTGTTTTATATCTTAAGGTGATCTTCATTTTCAATATTCCTTAAGTTCTTCTATTCTTCTATTCTACTCGATATTGTAGGAATGGACTCCATATAAGAGGCTATTTTGTATGGTCCTTTTTGGATGTGTTTGAGTTAGAAAGTGGATATGAAGCCAGTTATGGCTTATATTACATAGATTTTGAAGATCCAACTTTGAGGAGACAGCCTAAACTTTCAGCTTTGTGGTACTCAAATTTTCTAAACAACAAAACTATGGACATCGGCTCGGAGATCACCAGGAAAATTGAGGAGAATTCATCTGTACTCTCCAAACACTCCTTTAATGCATATTGCCACTTAGGTAATCAAGATAAGACTAGTTAAAATAAATGTTCTCTCTAGTCTCCACTTTTTTTTATGTGATCGAGAGAAAGTGACATAAGTTATGGTGTGTAAACTTATGAAAATAATTATAACTTTAATAAACATGAGAGACATATTTTTCTACTATATTATTATTAAGAATTAATTTACTTGTATAAATTTCTACACTATTCAACTCAATATTAATACTCATGAGACTAATGATTTTTTTTAATAAGCAATAATTCATTCAAAAATTAAGTATAAGGGGTATTCAAATCCACAAACAACCAAGGGAAAAGTTTTGGTGTAAGCCTTAGAGGCCAATATTTTTGGTACTTGTATCAAATTATTTATTAATAATAAAAGGCATTTCTTTATTATGTTTGTTTTTCCAAAATGATAAAGTCCCTAGAATAGCTAGTTCGTTTAATGAAACATTAAGTATGACTTAATCATGAGATTCCATTAAACATAAGGACACTATTCTTAAAGCATCCATAGTCGAGCTTTAATGTGAAATGGGATAGCCTTAAAACATTAAGACTATTATGTAGATAGACTGATGATCACATCTCATGGATCATGGATAAGGAGTTATCAAGTCTTGACTTAGGTATGAATATTAGGAGTAATATTTATACTGGATTGACCCACTATGAGAGTACTACATAGAATGTTATGCAAAGTGTCATAAGTTACTCTCATGGTGATAGTGGTGTATACCACCATTCGACCCGAAACTACTATGTACCCTAGATGTAGAGTCAAGTAATTTATTGCTGATCAAACATTGTCCGTAACTGGATGATCATAAAGACAGTTGATGGGTACTTCACAAAGCATGTTGAGGGACATGAGTAGCCTAGACGGAATTTGCCCATCCTGCATAACAGGATAAATGTCTAAGGGCCCAATATTGAACTGGACAAGGTTGACACGGTATATGCCTTGTGTTCAATATAGACATAGGGGCAAAAGGGTAATTGTACACACAAGTACTATCACAAAAGGTTTTGTCAGATCACATGACAATTTTGTGACTTGGGTAGCAGTGATGTGTTGCTAGATACCGCTCACTGTTTATTATGTTAAACACATGATTTAATATAATTGCCAACGTCGCGAAATCCTACAGAGTCACACACATAAGGACAGTTGGAGAAGAGATAGAGTAAATAAGGAATACCGTAAGGTACGGTGCACTTGAATGAAATACGGAATATGGTAAGGTACCATGTAATATAATAATAGTTATTATTAATTTTATAATAGTTATAAAATATAATAATAATAAAATTATATTTATTATAATAATAGTTATTATTAATTTTATAATAGTTATAAAATATAATAATAATAAAATTATATTTATTATAATAATAGTTATTATTAATTTTATAATAGTTATAAAATATAATAATAATAAAATTATATTTATTATAATAATAGTTAGGCTTATTTAGTCCTGAAGTCCCATAACTTAATTTCCGTTTTCAGTTTGGTCCCTTATTTAATAAACGTTACGATTAAGTCCCTCAAGAATTGTTCCGTTAAACAATCTGATCCATTATGTTAGTTTTGTTGTAAAAACGTTAAGTTTGCTGAGGTGGCATGCCAGCAAGGATTTTAGTGCATTTGTGAGTCAGCAATTAGCCATTTTTAAACGATAAAGATGATGAATGTTTAGGGTTCTTCATTCTTCATCGTTCCTTCATTATTGTCACCTTTACTGTTCATCATCTTCTTCCTCCTTATTCTTTCTTCATCCTCTTTCTTTCATAGTTGAAAATGTCAATAAACTCCAGCAACAAATCGAAAGCAAACTCCCAAAGTTATGAGTCATTTGGATCTGTTGTGATAAGAAAGAAAAAGATGGAGTGTTGGTGTGAAGAAGAGTGTGTCATGCGTACTGTTACGGATTTGAATAGTGTTAATGTTGGGAGAAAGTTTTGGGGTTGTAGAAATTACAAAAATCAAGTGGAGAAGGGATGCAATTTTTTCAAGTGGGTAGGAGATGAAGTTGTTGATGGAAGGGATCTGAAGATTGAAAGGCAAAGGAAGAAGATATTGAAGTTGAAGAATGAGGTTTTGAGCACAAGAGGAATGTTGAAAAATGTAATTTTGTTTTGCATTATTAGTTTAGGGTTTAACATAGTTTTTGTAACAAGGTATTTGAAATAAATGTAATAATGTGTTTATCATAGTTATGGATGTAAGAATGTTATCAAATATTTAAGCAATTGTGTTATGTAATTGTGTTATGTAATGGTGTTATGTAATGGTCTGTAGTGGTAACAAACTGGTTGATAAAATATTATTCTGCAATTGTGTAAGGATGTGCAACATTTATTGTTTAGATATATGGTTCTGCAACATATATTGTTCTGTAATGGTATGAAATGGTTTGTAATGGTCTGTAATTATAACTGTATTGGTTAGAATATGATGAATCAATATTGTTTAGAATATTTTGATACAATATTACTGAATCAATAACATGTTGATAATATATTAGTGAATCAATAAAGCATGTGTTCTTGACACTGCTACAAAAAGCATTTATTCTTACCACTGATTACAAAAGAGCACTGATTCAAAAAGAGCACTGATACAAAAGAGCCTCCAAAACAACAATGCCTAAATAAGGTGCTCACAAAAGACTACATAAAGTGTTCATATGACACTGAGTTACAAAAGACTAAATAAAGTGTTCATATGTGGATCAAGTTGCTGTTGATGCTGTTTGACTTGTTTCAGGGACACTCACTGCAGGCTGACTTGTTGCAGAAAGAGTTGCTTCAGGCTGAGATGCTGCAGGCTCACTTGGACCAGGCTGACTTAGTTCAGGCTGAGTTGTCTGACTTGGACCTGGATGTTTGCAGGTTGACTTGTTGTGACCCATCATGTGGCATCTACTGCACTTGATGACAAAGTTTGCTCTCTTTAGCTGAGTTTCATCCCTTATGCTCTCTGAAGCATCTCTAGTCCTCTTCTTCTTTGGCCTTCCTGGTTGTCTTTTGATGGGTGGTGGTTGCAACTCAGCATAACCTTTTTTCTCCCAGAGTAATTCCCCATTGACTGGATATATGACTGATGCATAACAGTCTTCATACACTTGTTTTCTGTAGCAATCAGGGACATAGCTTTCAATCTCTAAATGTTGAGATTTCATGCAAGATATAGCATGACAGCAAGGTAAACCTGTGAGCATCCATTTTCTGCAAGAACACACTTTGGTTGACAAATTGACAGTGTATTTTTCTCCATTGTATGAGATGTGTCTCACCTCATAGTCATACTCCCCTGCACGCCTGTTAAATGGATAACAAACATTTAAAACCTGAGTTGGGTAGAATGTAAAATAATCATTTAGATGTTGTGTAGAATGTTCATACCTCACAATCCAGCTTTTTGTTTTTTCAGACTCCTTTGTAATCTTCTTCTTGATGTTGGGTAGGATGTCACCTTCAAACTTGGAAATTTTTTGTCTATTTGACTCCCATCTTTGCATTAGATACACTCTGATCTCTTCAATCATTGTTATGATTGGTTTGGACCTTGCTGTCACAAAAACTGAATTGAAGGCTTCTGACATGTTGTTTACTAGGGTATCACACAAAGGGGTTGTTTTGAAGAATGCCTTGGTCCAAAACCTAGCAGGTAACTTTATTAGGTGCTTGAATGCCTCTACATTAACAGCCTTCATTTCCAACATTGCCTTTTCAAAAGCATTTGTGTAGGTGGCTGTTGCAGCTTTCCACATTAATTCCTTGAGTTTAACACCTGAGAATCTCTTCCTAAAATTGCTGTATAAATGCCTTCATACACAAACCAACAGAAAAACATATGTATGTATTAGTTACCTTATGAACATGCATTAACAGAAAGATATAAGTATATGGCAGAAGTATACCTGACACAAAATCTTTGGTCCACTTGTGGCAGCAGTTCATCTAGAGCAGGCAACAGTCCCTAAATAAAAGTATGCATTAGTCACCTAAACTCAATGTAAGATATGTATGTGAACAGCAAAGTAGAGACATTAATTGACTAAGTACCTTTTGTTGGTCACTTATGAATGTGTAAGTTTTGCACAACCTTGTACCTCCAAGATCATGTATCAGCAAATCAAGGAACCAACTCCATGAATCTTTTGTTTCTCCCTCTACAACAGCAAATGCAATTGGCATCATCTGGTCATTTGGATCCCTTCCAATTGCAGCAAGAATCTGACCACCATAGTAACCTTTCAAGAAGCAGTCATCCAATCCTATTATGAGCCTGCACTTGAAGAAACTGTCCTTGCATGCTTTGAAACAGATGTACATCCTTTGAAAATGAGGGCTCAACTGACATTCAGGATTTTCAATGCTTTCTTCTCCACCTTGGTATGGCTGACTTGTCACTTTAACAGTTGATCCAGGATTGGACCTAAGAAGTTCAGTCCTTCTTCTACATCATTGTTGCAGTTCAGTCCCTCACTTTGTTCAACTACATTGGGCTCCTCACTTTGTTCACTTACTGTGGTACCCTCACCTTGTTCAATTTCAGTGGGCTTCTCACCTTGTGCAACTACATTTGTCCCCTCATTAATCTCAATGTCAGTGGTCCCCTTGTCCCCAACTTCCACATCCACAACATTTCCAACAATTGTGGTCCCCTTGTCTCCTTCCACATCAGCTATAACCTCATCCATAACACTCCCAAAATCAGTTGGAATTTTTTCAGAGTTGTCACCTACATTCTCAACACAAGTGGGGCCCTCATCAATCTTTTCACTTAAATCAGTCTTCTCTCCTATTTCAGCACTAAACTCAAGTGACAGAATTGGTTCCTCGACTACCTCAGGTTGTAGGATAGGATGTATGACATACAAATGTACTTCTCCAGTCAACACAGCAATAGTATGCATCCTCCTAGTTCCATTGTCATCTTTTAACTCAGTTATGTTATTACACTCCATTTCATCATAATACCATAGGCTCTCTATACTAGGATAACCTAACTCCTTTAAACCACCTAACACTTCGAAGTAACTCCAAAAATCAGGGTCCACATCTCACGTTTCCTCTAAGCCATTATAACCTACTTTCGTAAACTCAGAAAACTGACCCCTATGATGAACAACGCATGTAAAACGGTTCTCCATGACCTAGACAAACCAGAACAAAAACCCTAACTAAGCAAATGAAAAACCCTAAGGAATAACTAAAAGAAACGAAGAATATACACATAAAGTTTGCAGTAGTGTTACCTCAAAACAGATGCTTCAACTTGTTCCTCTTTCGCGTCGTATCGTATCAACTACTTCACAAACCCTAAAATGGAAATGGAGAAGAAAATGAACAAATGAAACAAAACTGAATGTGAACGTGGATGAACAAAAGAAACGAAGAATATACATTTGATTACCAGACGAGCGAATGTTGAGGTTTCAGGTTTCAGGTAAAAATTTCGTTAGGGTTTCAGGTTTACAATGTTGAGCTGACAATGGAGTGAATGGAACTCAAATGAAGTGATAAAGACTAAAAATGAAACGTTGAAACTTTTGGAGTTTTTTTAATTAGAATGTGAAACATTTATTCCATCTCACCTAGAAAAATCCAGCTGGAATGCCACCTAATCAAAAACTAACGGAAAACACACATTTTAACAGAATGGACCATATGTGTTAACGGAATCACTATTAAAGGATCTAATACTAACGTTTATTATATAAGGGACCAAACTGAAAACGTAAATTAAGTTAAGGGACCAAAGCATGCATTAGGCCTAATAGTTATTATAATAATATAATAATATTATTATTGAGTTGGGCTTTTTAGCTTGTAGCCCACACAAGTAGTTCTATAAATAAAACCCTTGTGCATAAGCTCAAAGGCAGATGTTGTTGAAACCCTGGCCGTATTCTATTTTTCCTCTCCCTCACGCAAAACCTTCAATCGTAATCAGCTAGCACTGCGACAGAAGGAAGTTGTTCGTGTGGACTGAGTAGAGGCGTTGTTCATCGTACAACGCTTGTGATCATCCATAGATTTGGAATCACAGGTTTCATCATCACAAGAGGTAACCTTTCTATCACAGATCATGATCTTTCGTAAGGATCTCTAAAGGGAAAATTTTGTTTTCCGCTGCGTTTAGATCGCAAATTTCCCTTCAGTGGTATCAGAGCCACTTACGAAACCATGAGTCTGGTAATTGTTTATTTTCTGTAATTTTTGTTTTAATTGGATTAAAACACGTAAAAATTAAATCAAATCCAGATATTGAATTTTTTGGCATCAAAATGTGTACGGTTTGGATGATTGATATTGACTATGCTTCGGAATCCGACAATAGTATGGTGAAGCAGCGATATGTCAATCGTCCATAAGTTACACATATATGATCGATCTAATTCATATGTGATATGATTAACTTTGATGCAAAGATGGTATATTGGATATACTATTTTATTTCGTTAGTTCAAATCACGTAATGATTATCATTCGATTGAGCGATCTGTGGTTATCTGCTTCGAAATCTGACTTTAGTATGATGAAGCGATAGCATGCGGATCAATCATATTGAATTATTGATCATGGTGTGTTGACGGTATGAAATTGTGGCATTAGAGTGTGACGGCACAAGGGTTGCGCCGTCTGCGATTAAGATTACTCATTTTGAGAGTGTGACGGTCACTATAGAGTTTGTGACGGTCGGCACAGGGTTTGAAACTGTGACGGTCTCCATAGTTTCAGGTGTGACGGTCGCCATAGCTTTGTGACGGTCGTCATAGGCTGATGTGTGACGGTCGCCATGGAAACTGTGACGGTCGTCACAGGCAGTATGACGGCGCAAATGTTGCGTCAATACAGTCTGCGCTTTAGGTCATGCATTCGCCAAAAATTTAATTTGATTTATTTAATAAACAGGATTTAAATTAATAATAATAAAATTTATTTATTATTTTTCTTGTGGTGATCAGTTATGGCCTTAGTTTATTTTTCTTTGTTTTGGATTTTATAAATACGACTTGCGTGTCGTGCCTCTCTCTTATTCTCATCATGTAACTTCTTTTCTCATCTCACTCCCTCGTATGTAAAGCGAGTTTCCTTTATGTAATGAATTATTATGAAGAAAGAGAATACCACAAAACAAAGAAGGACAGCCTTGGAGATCTTGCTTGGAGAAGTGAAGATCGTTATTAGGTTTAGCTTAAGTTCTCTCATTGGCTTGGGAGAACAGTTGCGCTAGGGGCCATAACTGTTTCATTTTCTGGATTGGCACCGAAATCTGAGGATTGTCCTCAAACATGACAGAAAGATGTATGTCTTAGAGACACCTGTTCCTGATGAGAAACCTCCAAGTTCTGCTCCTAAGGCTGAAAGAGATGCTTATAAGAAGCATGTCGATGATGCCAATGAAACTGCTTGCCTCATGCTGGCTACCATGAATTCTGAATTGCAAAAGCAACATGAAAACATGGCAGCGTTCGATATGATCGAACATCTGAAAATGCTCTATCAAGAGCAGGCAAGGCATGAAAGGTTTGAAGTTTCAAAAGCCCTTTTTCAAGCCAAGCTTTCTGAGGGAACCCCAGTAGGTCCCCATGTACTCAAGATGATTGGGTATGTGGAGAATCTTGAAAGATTGGGATTTGCCCTCAAAAAGGAGCTTGCGACTGATTTGATCCTGCAATCGTTGCCGGAAAGCTTCAGTCAATTTTTCCTTAATTTCAACATGGATGACATGGACAAAACTCTTCCTGAATTGCTAAGCATGTTAAGAACTGCTGAGCAAAACCTGAAGACAAAAGGGAAATCCATTATGATGGTCAGTAATGGAAAGAAACAGAACAAAAGGCCCACCAAGCAGGTTGGTAAATGGAAAGGCAAGGAAGTTGCCAAACCCAAACATACTACCCTTGCTTTGAAGCCTAGTGGAGGTATAGCAAAAGAGGGCACTTGCTTCTATTGCGGTAAGACCGGACATTGGAAGAGAAACTGCTTAAAGTACCTGGAAGATAAGAAGAATGGAGTGATGACTTCGACTTCAGGTATTTTTGTTATAGAAATAAATTTATCTACTTCTGCATCATGGGTATTAGATACTGGATGTGGTTCTCACATTTGTACCAATGTACAGGGACTAAAAAGGAGTAGAGATTTGGCAAAAGGTGAAGTCGACCTACGAGTTGGAAATGGAGCAAAGGTTGATGCTTTAGCCGTAGGAACTTATGTTTTGACTTTACCTAGTGGTTTAATAATTCAGTTAGAGAACTGTTATTATGTACCTGCAATTAGCAGGAATATTATTTCCGTTTCTTGTTTGGACAAGTTTGGTTTTTCATTTATAATAAAGAACAATTGTTGCTCTATTTATTTGAATGATATATTCTATGCTACTGTACAAATGAACAATGGATTATATGTCCTTGATCTTGCAATGCCAATTTATAACATTAATACTAAAAGGATGAAACCTAACGAGTTAAATCCAAGTTACCTTTGGCATTGTCGCTTAGGCCATATAAATGAGAAACGCATCTCCAGACTCTATAAAGATGGACTATTGGACTCTTTTGATTACGAATCATATGATACATGCAGATCTTGTTTAATTGGAAAGATGACAAAGTCCCCATTCACATGAAAAGGTGAAAGGGCTAATAATCTTTTGGCCCTCATACACACTGACGTATGTGGACCACTGAACATACCAGCCAGAGGAGGTTTTCAATACTTCATCACATTTACCGATGATTTCAGTAGATATGGTTATGTCTATTTAATGAAATACAAATCTGAATCCTTTGAAAAGTTCAAGGAATTTAAGAATGAAGTACAAAACCAACTAGGTAAGAATATTAAAACTCTTCGATCAGATCGAGGCGGTGAATATTTAAGCCTAGAGTTTGATGACCATCTAAAAGAGTGTGGGATTCTATCCCAACTCACTCCTCCTGGAACACCATAATGGAATGGTGTATCTGAGAGAAGAAATCAAACCTTGTTAGACATGGTCCGATCCATGATGAGTCATGTCGATCTTCCAAACTCCTTTTGGGGACATGCACTACTGACAGCAGCTTACACACTTAACTGTGTTCCATCCAAAAAGGTTGAAAAGACACTATATGAAATATGGAGTGGTAAGAAACCACATATGTCTTACATGAAGATTTGGGGTTGTGAAGTTTATGTAAAACGACAAATTTCAACTAAGCTTGAGCCCAAATCTGACAAATGCTTATTTGTGGGGTATCCTAAAGAAACAAGAGGGTATTACTTCTACAATCCTTCTGAGGGCAAAGTGTTTGTCGCTCGAACTGGAGTTTTCTTGGAAAGAGACTTTATTTCTAAAGGAATCAGTGGGAGGAAAGTAGGGCTTGAAGAAATTCAAGAATCACAAAGCATTGATACACCTATGGAGGAATTAGAGCAGGAACCACAAGTAGTTGTGGAAGAGCAACCTGCTCAAGTAGAACAAGACCAGCGTAGGTCGAGCAGGATACGTCACCAACCAGAGAGATATGGATATCTCATAAATGATCAAGGTGAAGTATTACTCATGGATCAAGATGAGCCTGTAACCTATCAAGAGGCCATAACTGGTCCTGAGTCTGAGAAGTGGCTAGAAGCCATGAAATCTGAAATGGATTCCATGTACACAAACCAGGTTTGGACCTTGGTAGAGCCTCCTGTAGGAATTAATCCTATAGGATGCAAGTGGGTCTTCAAAAAGAAGACTGACATGGATGGTAAGGTGCATACCTATAAGGCAAGACTGGTTGCTAAAGGTTATAAACAAATTCATGGTGTAGCCTATGATGAAACCTTTTCACCAGTTGCAATGCTTAAATTTGTTCAGATTTTACTTGTTATCGCTGCATATCATGATTATGAAATATGGTAGATGGATGTCAAGACTGCTTTCCTTAATGGGAATCTTCTTGAGGATGTGTACATGACACAACCTGAAGGATTTGACATACCCGAAGAAGCCCAAAAGATATGCAAGTTACAGCGATCAATCTACGGATTAAAGCAAGCTTCCAGAAGCTGGAATCTTCGTTTTGATGAAACTGTAAAACAATATGGATTCATAAAGAATGAAGATGAGCCTTGGGTCTACAAGAAGGTTAGTGGGAGCATAATCGTGTTCCTGGTATTATATGTAGATGGCATATTACTCATTGGAAACGATATCCCTACCTTGCAACAAGTAAAAGCTTGGTTAGGGAAATGCTTTTCTATGAAGGACCTTGGTGAAGCAGCCTATATATTAGGAATCAGGATCTATAGAGATAGATCACAAAAACTGCTTGGTCTAAGTCAGAGTACATACATAGACAAAGTGTTGAGACGCTTTAATATGCATGATTCCAAGAAAGGATTCATACCTATGCAACATGGCCTATGTCTATCAAAAACACAATCCCCTTCAACAAAGAAAGAAAGGGATCGCATGAATAAGATTCCATATGCATCTGCAATAGGATCTATCATGTATGCCATGTTATGTACTCGACCAGATGTCTCGTATGCTTTAAGTGCAACGAGTAGGTACCAATCTGATCCTGGTGATGCTCACTGGGTAGCTGTCAAGAATATCCTTAAGTACTTGAGAAGGACTAAGGACTCATTCTTGATATATGGAGGTCAGGAAGAGCTCGCGGTAATTGGTTACACCGATGCTAGTTTCCAGACAGATAAGGATGACTTTAGATCACAATCTGGTTATGTGTTCTGCCTAAATGGTGGCGCTGTGAGCTGGAAAAGTTCAAAGCAAGAAATAGTTGCTGATTCTACAACCGAGGCCGAGTATATTGCTGCCTCAAATGCAGCGAAGGAAGCTGTTTGGATCAAGAAGTTCATTAGTGAACTTGGTATAATCCTTAGCATTGTGGACCCCATTGATCTCTATTGTGATAACAATGGTGCTATCGCACAAGCTAAGGAGCCTAGATCTCACCAACGATCCAAACACATACTTAGGCGTTATCATCTCATTCGAGAGATAATAGATCGTGGAGATGTGAAGATATGCAGAGTACCTACACTTGACAATATTGCTGACCCACTAACAAAACCTCTTGCGCAGCTGAAGCATGATGGTCCTACTAGATCTATGGGTATTAGTGGTATGCCTGATTAGCTCTAGTGCTAGTGGGAGATTGTTGGTGTAAGCCCTAGAGGCCAATACTTTTGGTACTTGTATCAAATTATTTATTAATAATAAAAGGCATTTCTTTATTATGTTTGTTTTTCCAAAATGATAAAGTCCCTAGAATAGCTAGTTCGTTTAATGAAACATTAAGTATGACTTAATCATGAGATTCCATTAAACATAAGGACACTATTCTTAAAGCATCCATAGTCGAGCTTTAATGTGAAATGGGATAGCCTTAAAGCATTAAGACTATTATGTAGATAGACTGATGATCACATCTCATGGATTATGGATAAGGAGTTATCAAGTCTTGACATAGGTATGAATATTAGGAGTAATATTTAAACTGGATTGACCCACTATGAGAGTACTACATAGAATGTTATGCAAAGTGTCATTAGTTACTCTCATGGTGATAGTGGTGTATACCACCATTCGACCTGAAACTACTATGTACCCTAGACGTAGAGTCAAGTACTTTATTGCTGATCAAACATTGTCCGTAACTGGATGATCATAAAGACAGTTGATGGGTACTTCACAAAGCATGCTGAGGGACATGAGTAGCCTAGACGAAATTTGCCCATCCTGCATAACAGGATAAATGTCTAAGGGCCCAATATTGAACTGGACAAGGATGACACGGTATATGCCTTGTGTTCAATATAGACATAGGGGCAAAAGGGTAACTGTACACACAAGTACTATCACAAAAGGTTTTGTCAGATCACATGACAATTTTGTGACTTGGGTAGCAGTGATGTGTTGCTAGATACCGCTCACTGTTTATTATGTTAAATACATGATTTAATATAATTGCCAACGTCGCGAAATCCTACAGGGTCACACACATAAGGACAGTTGGAGAAGAGATAGAGTAAATAAGGAACACCGTAAGGTACGGTGCACTTAAATGGAATACGGAATATGGTAAGATACCAAGTAATATAATAATAGTTATTATTAATTTTATAATAGTTATAAAATATAATAATAATAAAATTATATTTATTATAATAATAGTTATTATTAATTATATAATAGTTATAAAATATAATAATAATAAAATTATATTTATTATAATAATAGTTATTATAATAATATAATAATATTATTATTGAGTTGGGCTTTTTAGCTTGTAGCCCACACAAGTAGTTCTATAAATAGAACCCTTGTGCAGAAGCTCAAAGGCAGTTGTTGTTGAAACCCTGGTCGTATTCTATTTTTCCTCTCCCTCACTCAAAACGTTCAATCGTAATCAGCTAGCATTGTGACAGAAGGAAGTTGTTCGTGTGGACTGAGTAGAGGCGCTGTTCATCGTACAACGCTCGTGATCATCCATAGATTTGGAATCAAAGGTTTCATCGCCACAAGAGGTAACCTTTCTATCACAGATCATGATCTTTCGTAAGGATCTCTAAAAGGAAAATTTTGTTTTCCGCTGCGTTTAGATCACCAATTTCCCTTCCAAAAGAACTCCATTATCTTCTAATACAATTTAAAGGAGATAAAGCTACACGTAAAAAGAATTTTTCAGTCTACAACAAATCATTTCTACGTGTAGCCATCGGTTTTTTTCTGTGATCGAACACCTTACCGCGTGATTTGGTGCAACTTTCTGATTTCTGTATTTATCCTATGAAGCTAGAAAGGAAGGGGAAGATATCTTAAACTAACCCTGCACACAAGTGTTTTCTTTAACAAGAGATCGGGGACCGGGAAGCTATTAACACCCAGAGTATCTATAGTAATCTATAGGAACTTTCTTTTGCATGTATTTCTGCTATTTTGAAATGTTTTCTTGTGTTTATCTGTTGTGGATTGGGAAAGTTTCTCCTTTGGGAGAATTGAGAGACTGTTTTTGTTATTTTCGGGTTTTCTGTTGTTTTTGGTAAGGTACTGGACCTAAGATTTTGATTTGTGTGCTCACTAATATTTCACAATTTTATGCCTATGTATTCCTGTAAAGAGATTTGAGAAATCAGAGCAATCGTAGTTTCTCCTATTCTATGGGAGGAAATTTGGTGTCTTGCTCAAAGCCCAAGATTGAAGCTATCTGAGTATTTATGTCTTGTTTAAAGCCTAAGATTGAAGCTAGAAGTTGACTAAGAGAGCGAATTTGTCATCTCTAAAGGGAGATATCTCATATATTCATCACAAGTGTCAGGTGATTGGTTATAAGGGAAATTACTTTAACTGGGATGTGTGGAATCCAGCAATGACATAATTTCCTTTATAAGAGAAACGTCATGAAGGAAGAAGCTTTAACTCAGTGTAGAGCAATGCCACTTTTTCATTTATGAATCTTTCATGCTAAGAGAAGGACATTGGCTTAGGTGTGTAGAATCCAGAGGCTTGCCACTTCTAGCTGTTAGATGAAAGCGAAATTTTTACCATGATAAAGGAGGGACTCCAGCTTGGATTTTGAATCAACAAGTGTGCCACTTACAGCAGTTTATCTGGGAAAAGGGTTTTGATTGTTTGTTTTGATATGTGATGTATAGAGGAAATATCCTCCTACAAAGAGGACTCATGGTCTCATCTGAGGGGATGATGGATTTTTGTGCGCCTTGTTCAAAGCCCAAGGTTGAAGCTAAAGGAAACTGACTCCACTGGGGATGGGTTTTATATGTCTTGTACAAAGCCCAAGATTGAGGTTGACTGAGGAAACTCTTATATGAAGCCTAAGAGGAGGCTATCTCTTGCTGAGAATTTATTGAAATCCAGGAGCAGGTCTAAATTGTATTGGGGAATCTAAAAGGAATCTACTCTTGCTAGAATTCAGGGAAGAGTTGAAATACCAGATGCCATGAGGCTCTGATTTTATTAGGGTTTTGTTGAGGTCAATCTGACCTTGGCTGGGATTTTCAAGGTGAAAATTAAGCCTTATTGGAGGTTAGAGAAGTTTAAAGGTGAGTTTGAAAACCTTAAAGGCTTTTAACTTTGCTTAAGACTGGTGTATTGATAAAATGATCAGGGTTTTCCCCATGCCTTTAGGAAACCTGAGGGTCTCTGTGTGAAGTCCAAAAGGAGACTATGATAATGAGACTTTCCAAGTCTATTTGTATAAAGCCCAAGTGGAGGCTGAGACTATCCAAGTCTCATTAAGAAGAGGTAGAGTCTGGTTGGAAAGAGATCTTTGTATGATGCTCAAGAGGAGGTTGTTGGTTGATGATCAACTCTTGGATGGTAGCATATTCTGGACTTTTGACTCTCCTGGGGCTTACACTCTATTAGATGACTTATTAGAGGCCCAGATTCTGAACTTATGTACAAAAGGGTTTGGTTCTTACACTCTATTAGAGGCCCAAAAGTATTTGTAAAGAAGAAAAATGGGGCTTACAACTCAGAGAGAGGCCCAAGATTTTTATTTGAAAGGCGATGATCGCGCCGTGGTTTTGAAAGCCACAGTGGAATTTATACAATGACCGAGGCCCAAATTATTTATGTACAAAAAAGAGTTGGTCTTACACTCTATTAGAGATCTAAAAGTGTTTCAAATGAAGTTTGAAAATTAAAAATCTAGGGAAAACCCTAATTTTAATTAAAAATACAATTTTTCAAAGAAAATTAAATAAAATATGATATAAAATATCAAATATGTTTAAAAAATATGTTTTGAACTTTGAAAAATGTTTGAAAATAGATGTTTTAATCCACAAAATGATTTGAATTCAATTGGTTTTGAAAAAACCAAGAAAAATAAATTATTTCAAATGTTTAAAACAATAAAAAAAAGAAATTCTTTGAAAAATTCAAAAATATATCAAATATAAAATATTTTTTTGATTTTTTGTGGAATTAAATATTAAAATATGTAAGTGATTTATGTTTAAAAAATCATATGAAAAAGATTAAAAATGAGAGAGATATGAATTTTTGAAATTAATTGAAAAAAAAAAACAAAATATTTAAAAATTCAAACATTTGAATTATGGCGTGAAGAACTTCATCTTCTTCCTCGCGCATGCCATAATTCTCAAATTTGTAAAACCTCTCATATCTCACTGAATACTTAATGAAATTGACTTTTGTAAACATGAAAGTTGCTCGTTTTTTAACAAAGATTCCAATAGTACCAATTAATTGCATTTATTTTAAGTGTGGAGTGAGAAATCAAGTGAAGAACAGATGAACCCTAATTTTTGCAAGAACATCATGAAACTTCATACACGATATATACAAAGCAATTAATTGAGGGGAAACACTCTATACAAGTACAGAAACATGTTTGTAACTTGAAAGCACATTTATGATGCATGGATCATAGAGTTTGAGAGTGGCAGGCTTACTTGTGCAAGAGGAATTCGAATTCTGATGTAGAGGTGTTACAGATGTTGTGTTATGATCTAGACAGCTTCAATGGATCTTATGTAAGGTGTTTAGAAGCTTGGAATGGATTGAAAACACTTGGATCTTGTTGTGGCACCTCAACTGCAATTAGGCCTAAGTTGGATTATGAGCTTTAAGATTCTGATGTTACATATGATGGAGAAGTGTTTGGACAACTTCTATATGATGTATGTGTGGTGTTAGGATCATTGGTTATGGTGGAATCCTTCTCTATTTGAAAATTTGCATGCTACTTGCCAAAGAAGGAAATTCTGGTTTTGAAGAGTGATTTGGAGGAAAACATGAGTTCTGATGTTTTGGGGTGTTCAAATCAGTCACAAATGACCTCTATTTATAGTAGAGGAAGTTTGTTTTTGAAGGAATAGTGAATAGAGGCTGGATCACCCTATTATCCATTGAATTTTGTCATGTGGCCAAAGTCTCCTCTAGCCATTAACTTGAGATCAGCTTTGCAGGTTTAGGTCTTCTGAACTTTGGATATGTCTTGACTCATTTGAATAACAATGCCTCAGTTCATGCCACCTCTATGCACCCATTGAATGCCTTATGACAAAATTGAAAGTTTCAGAAATGAATCTTGAATGCCACATGCCTAAGGGATAGGATTTTTGACTTGGCGGTATTATGCTCAGATTCCTCATCATTCATGTTGGTATTGGACAGAAATACATTGATGCAAGTGTCCAAAATTGGCTCAAGAAATCGTGGGATACAATTCATGTACCAATGCTGTCAAAAAAACAGTTTATGTCAAGGCATATTGGTCACCCCATATCTCTTTGCTCAAATGGAGTTTGATGATGTTCTTGTACTCTTTGGAAAGCTTGCATATCATACTTCAACTTTGATGTTTAACTTTGGTCTTGATTTATCTTGGATCATAATGAAAAATGGCCTCAAAGTTGGTAAAAATACAAGACAAATTCTGTCCAAAATTTTCACTAAGTGTCTAGGTTTAAAAGTTTTGAAACCCTAACTTCATGGCTTTATAACTCAAAATCCAAGCTTTTTTTGCTCATGGAGCACTGTGACACTTTTGTAGTATGTAATGAGAGCTTTCATTTGAGCGTTGGATGGAAGAAAATGGTTGTGTGGTTTGGGAGTTATGACCTTGCAAAGTTGGGAAAAATCATCCTTTTTTCATAACTTAGTGAAATTTCAAGTTTTCTTAAGATTACCCCTTTTGCAAGTAACCTCATTTTTCTTGATTTTTCATGATGGATGATGATCTAAACCATGAATTAACATTGTTTTTGACTTAAAGAAGCCATGTTTGTCAAGAAATTAAAGAAGCCATGTTTGTCAAGAAATCTCAAAAGTCAAACTTGGTTTTTTAGCACAGTTGACTTTTTATCAGATGAATTTCAAATTTTGTGACCCTCTATGAAATCAAGTCCTTGGGCTAAATCAAACCTAATGGATGGATTCCATAGGTGTTTTAGAGTGTCTTGAATCATGTCCCAAGATTTGAGATCATGAGTTGGTCAAAGTCAAAGGTGGGGTTGACTTTTTCTCAAAAACCCTAATTTGTGATTCAGATGAATTTGAATCCTTGCATTGCTTATGGATCAAGTTCTTTGTGTCAATTTGAACTTGTAATAGGATCAATATAAGATCTTTGAGTTCTTCAAAACATTCCTTGAGGTTTTGGCTCATGCCTTGCTCCAAAAGTCAACTTAGGGGTAAATTAGGTCAAGAAACCCTAATTCCTGATTTTTGATGAATGCATCCCCTGAGGTTATTTTGAACTTATGATTGGATTCATGAGGTCCCTTTGAGCTTCTTGGATCATGTTTTGAAGTATTGGCTCATGCCCAGATGAAAATTTCTCTCTGGAGGCCTTGGTCGACCAAAACCCTAATATGGTGACACTGATGATCTTAAGGCTTGATCCACTTGAAATGTTACATTCTTGTGCTTGATTCTTGATGTGAGAGACTTATTAACCCTTTATGGATGTTTGAGAGACTTGACAAGTTGAAGATCATGACAATTCTTACTTGATCCTTTGTATGAGTGCTCTGAGAGGGTCCAAAGCCCTAATTCTTGATTGAGGTGAATTCTCAACAATCTTTGAGTGGATTGATGAGGTATGAAGGTACATCCATATTGTGGTGATGATTTGCACAATGATGGAAAATATTTTGGTCAAAATTTAGGGTATGACACTACGATAAAAATTTAATCGACAAGAAACAGTCGTCAAAGTTGAAAGAGCTATCTTGAAACATAAATGAATTCCTTGCTATTCAAATGTTCTATATTGTTAACAAGAATATCATTCTAACAATGTCTTTCCCTTCCTTTCTCTTCCACTGATGGCTATAAGAAATAAAATCAACCATATTTCAATTGTGACCTCCATCTTGTCTGCCAACCCAACTTTGAACAGCAACCAACATTCTTCTAGAGACTTGACACTTAAAAAACAAATGTTGTCTATATCCATCAACCCAAAAATATAAAACACAATCTGCAATTTAAACTATCCCTTCCAATGATTCCTTTTTTTACCAGCTTGCCTGTGTCGCGGTGCAAAAAATACCCGAGTAGATCGCACGCTTAAAACTACAACAGAGTCGACACTGAATTTTATTTATTCTAAGATAAAGGGAAAATATCAATAAAATATCAATAAAACTCATCAGGACATTGAAGACTTTAGTTCTGAAGACTCTTATCAGGCCATTAACTCTTCTATGCATGCTTCAACAACATTATGTCAGAAGCCTCTGAAGATTAGAAGATCAGAACACGCCGTTTACGTGAGATAAATAGTACATGGTACAAGATCAAAACATTCCTTCCACTACACCAATTTCGTGGAGTAAGGACATTTATATTGTACGATTTTTTCTCCCGTCATTGAAGACAGTTATTCAAAGCGACGGCTCACACCTGAAGATTCCCATTCTACCCTCCAACGGATCTTTCTTTTGGCTATATAAGGAAGACTTGGAAGAATGGATCAAGAGACTTTTTAGCTGAGAATTCATACGTTATTCACACGTTGCTGCATTTTCTCTGATAATACTTTTCTTGTGAATATTTTAGAAACACAATTAGAAATTTTGTTCATATTGTGTGAGCATATCATTGTACTTAAATTTTGTGTTAATCTGCTTTATAGAAGCAATCTTTGTAAATACAGTCTGTAAAATCTCAAATCTGTTTGAGTGATTACCTTGAGTGACTAGGGTTTAGTTTGTATACTCAAGAAGATAATGACGGTTATCTTTGTGGTATCTGTAATCAGTTTGATTATAGTGGATTAAGTCCTTTTGAGAAGGAAAAATCACCTTGGCGGGTGGACTGGAGGTAGCATCGTTAACAGCAAACCAGGATAAAAATAATTTGTTATTTTTATTATTCTTGTTCTTGTTTATGGGGTTGGTTTTGAAAAAGCGTAGATTTTTAGAACCCCAATTCAAACCTCCTTTTCTTGTGTTTCTCGTAACCTTCAATGCTTCCCTCTAGATGTGGTTGTAGATGTCCATCATCCAGACTCTGGAGCAAATGCTTCACCATTTGCCTTAGTTTCTGAATCATTTAGAAACTAAGATCCAAAAGTCTTTAGGTTACCTTGCAACCTTCTTTTGTAAGAATCATAGTGTCTAAAAACTTTAGAAACTACTGACATTGTAGTTTCAAGTTTAATATCAATCAAAACCTTCGACTTCTCTATCATCGATTTTGGTGTATTCAGAATCTTGCTACACTCATAACAAATCTGCCATACCATAATTTTTGACTCTAAGATCCCACGACTTTTTGCATCGTCTGCATAACATATCACCTCATACATCTTGCATAATACCCAATTTATCAGCTGAAATAAACTTGTTGGATTTACAGCCGAATCGGTCAAATCAAAAGTCAACTGTGCATAAAATCAATAGACGAAAATTTTTAAAATCGAGCCTGCAAATGTCAGTCATATTAATCTACTTTTCGCGTAGATTAACCTGGCTTGTTCGTTTTAATTTTTCGATCGCTTTTCGGTCGCATTTTCGGACAACTTAAGTCATTTAGCGAGTAAAATTTATTTCAAAATTTGACAAAATATTGTATTATTCTAAAAAGTATATTTTTTGCTGATCATTTGGTGTATTCATTTTATTTTTTCGAGCACTGCGCTACTGGACCAATTACTTGTTTTTACTGTTTTATTTCTATTTTTAATTAGTAATTCTTGAAGTTAATCATTTTTTTTATCTAGTTTATTTTAATATTTTCTTTTTTCTTTTTGTATATTTATTATTATTTTTTAATTATTTTGAATAATACTCAATAATTAAGTTTAAGATTTATTTTGTTTTTTTTTTCGGTGAAAGAGAACAAGGATCATATTTTTTTCTAAATAATGTCCGACACGGTTCCAACATGTCTCAAATATAAATACAATAAAAAGGAAAGTTTTTTTTTTTTAATTTTTGCAAACATGTCTGTCTAAAATTGGAAAGCATTCAAAGTTGACATTCAATTCAAAGATTTCAGAAGCACCTATATAAGGGGGAGCAACATCGGATAAGAAACATATACACCACACACTTATCTCCATCGCATGACTCCCGCCACAACTTCATCATCCCTCATACACTATCTCCCACGGCCTGCTCTTCATTTGAAAGAAAAAAAAAAACTACAATTCATGTTGATCCTATTTATATTCCTCCTGCTGCTCCATGTGAGAAAAAGAACCACACACCTTATCACTTTTATCTCATGAAACAGACCTCATACACCTTCCGACTCAACCCTCAACAACACTCCCTCCGTCCTTGCTTTCCGGTCACTATCTTCATCAGATTCTCCATTCAATCTCACCATACACCACCGCTGTTAGCCACCGTGTTTCTTCATTTTTGCCACTGTATTTCCGCTTGCAGGTTCGAGTCCTTTCTCTTTCTCTACATATTTTCATAAGCTTTGTTTTTTTTCTTTTCTCTTTTTACCAAAATGAGAAGTTAATATTTGTTCTGCTGCAAATACACAGTTTCACTCAATTGTTTTTTAATTTTGACCATATTATTTCAATGTCAACTTCTTTTTTGTTTCATTTGTATTAGTATATCTCTTTAGGGAATATCACGTGGCATGTATATATACTTAGTTGGTTTTGATCCTTTTGGATTTAAGTGAGCCAAATGATTTCATGTTTAGTTTCTAACACTCATAATCTTCCCATATAGTATAATATAGTGTAATAAAAAGAGAGATTAAATTGTTATATAAAAAAAACGACAAAAATATTTAATTTATTTTTATTTTTATTATTTTACCAAAATAATTAGAAATATTTATTTAAATGTGTGTTTACGTTTTTTCTTTTAAAAAAATGATTCAAAAATACTTTCTTATATATTTTAAATTAAATAAAAATAATAATAAGTTTGTATACAATAGCATCCATACGAGAGAGAGAACATTTTGGACATGAAGATGCTATTTCTTTCCATTTTAATTTGGTCAGTTTTTATTATTTTTTTATATTTTAATTTAATAAAGGGTGGCCACGTGGCGCCACCGTATTGGTTGTCTTGGTAATTTAAACGAGGGTTTGTTCTTACAATTTAAGCATCTTGCAGCACTTTTTTTTTTCTTGTTTCTATTATCTACTTTTTCTTGTTAATTATTATTGTTTATTCTTAATTATTATTTTATTTACTATTATTATTTTATGATTTAGGTTATTAGGTTTGATTTGTCTTTTCATTCATTTATTTATCTTATTTTCATATGTTGATTTAATTATTTCATTTATATTAATAATAATAATTAGTTGTATGAATGTTTATCTTATTAGTTAGTTAGAAATTTATTAATTAATTATTTTTTTATTATTAATTAAATTGATAGACTTTTTTTTCCTAGTCATATGATATATAATCCACATTCATGCTCATATCCTCATATGTAAATAATAACATTTGATGTTTCCCAAAAATTCAATTTCACTAACATTTCATCGTGATGCTTTATCGTGTACTTTTAATTTGTTTCACGATGATTTGCCGTGTATTCTCTCTGTTTATTTCGCGATGCTTTGTTGCAAATGTCTGTTATTTTACCACGATGTTTTGTCGTGGTTGTTTGTTGCTTTACACGATGCTTTGCCATGTCTGTTATTGATTTTATTTGCTGTTGATTACCATGATGTTTTTCCATGTTTCTGCTGCTTTCTATTCCTTGTTTTTTTTATAAGCAAAATATATTCAATATGAGTACTAAGGGGTACCCAAAACCCAATTTACAAAAACTAATAAATCACCTTACAAAAAATCTAATTGTGATTTAAGCCAACTGTAATAGTTACAAGTAAAGTTAGAACGTTTACCAATCCATTTCCAAGTTAGCAATAAAATCTTACAAACTGTAGTGTCTTCATTCCAAATTTCATCTCCAAAAATAATTTTGTTCCTAACACTCCAAAGGCTCCAACAAATCACAAGCCATAAACCAACATCATTCTTGATGGCAACCCCAACAGAATATAATGAAGATGTCCAGCATCTTAAATGGTCGATGACCGTTCCGTCTAAAAAAACCGCCACCCCAAGCCACGCAATAACTTTTTCCCAAATGATGACAGTTTTGGAACAACAAAAAATGATATGAAAAACAGACTCGTCGCACCGAAAACAAAACGGACATACACGATCATGAGGAGAGGAGATGATCCCACGTTGATACAGGTTATCTCGAGAAGGTAGACGGTTTAAAATAAGGCGCCAACCAAAAATCAAAACTTTGACCGGAGAAATGGCTTTCCAATTTAATTTCAGAGCTGCCAGTGAATGATCTGGGACAAAAGCTGAGGGAATGTTTACTTTGGATAATATTTGAAAAGCAGAATGAACAGTGAGTTCCAAGTCAGGACTTGAGCTCCAACAATTTACATCATGAATATCCTTACACAACTCCACTTCCGCAATCAATGTCAGCAAAGTTTCCTGCTGAACATTAACATTCTGATTCCTACGAGACTCCAAGACATTGACCGCCCAACTCCAATAATTATCAGACTAGCCTCCGTTTTCACTAACCAAGCTGTGGGGATCTGCAACTGCACTAAAAAGATCAGGAAATAATAGTTCGAATGATTCATTTCCACACCATATGGACTTCCAAAATAATGTCTTCTCTCTATTTCCCACAACAGAATGACAGTGCCTAAGGAACGATTCACTGTCAAAGGATCGAAACAGCAGAGAGATGTCTTTCCACCACAAAGAATATTTAGCTGCACCTAACTGACATGACCCTCTACTCAAGGATTTTAACAAAGGACCGTATCTAGCAATGAGGATGTCGCTCCATAGGAAATTCCGAGGACTCATGATCTTCCAAATCCACTTGACCAATAATGCTTCATTCAGGCTCTGAATGTCCATTATGCCTAGACCCCCAGCTTCTTGCGCTTTACAAATCGTGTCCCAACCAATCCAAGCCATGCCTTCTCTTGTAGGAGATCCATTCCATAAGAATCTACGTTGAATCGTTGTTAACGTTCGTATGACTTTCCTCGGCATCTTTTAAAACGACAAGTAATGAATTGGAATATTCGAAAGCACTGATTTTATAAGAGTAACTCTTCCACCAATAGACATTAATCTTCCTTTCCAAGATGAAAGTCTTGCCTTTACTTTGTCGATAACCGGTTGCCAAAAAGAACTAAGCCGTTGATTCCCACCTATTTGAATACCAAGGAAATTGAAAGGGCATTGCTGAACCTTGCAGGCTAAAAACCTTTCCGCTGCCTTGAGAAAAGTTGGTGTGACTCCAAATCCTACAAGCCTGCTCTTGTTGAAATTTATCTCTAATCCCGACATCAACTGAAAGCATCTCAAAACCGCTTTAATGCCCCAAATATTATTCCAAGTAGCTTCTCCCAGCATAACTGTATCATCTGAATATTGAAGTAGCGTGGTTGTGTCCTTGTGGTTAATCTGTATTCCTTTGAATAATGCCACCTCCTCAGCCCTTTTCATTACTTTAGCTAAACCTTCACCTGCAATGACAAACAAATATGGTGACAGTGGATCTCCTTGGCGCAAACCACGAGTAACTTCGAAATCTCGCGAAGGACTCCCATTGACGAGAATTGACATGTAACTATTGAAAACCGTTCCTTCTATCCAGCTCATGAATTTGATTCCAAATCCCATAAACTTCATCACCTGTCTAATGTAGGACCAATCAATGCAGTCATAGGCTTTTGCAAAATCCACTTTAAGAACTAAGCTACTAATTTTGCTTCTTCTTGAATAATCCACAACTTCATTCAGAGATAAAACACCATCCAACAAATTCCTCCCTTCTATAAAAGCAGTATGGGAAGTTGAGATTATGTTGTTCATTACTTTCTTTAATCTTGCAGCCAATAGTTTTGTTATAACCTTGTATACACATCCTACTAAACAAATAGGGCGATAATCATCCAAATTATTGGGATCTTCTATTTTAGGAATTAAAGCCAGGAAGGATGAGGACAAGACTTTAGGGAGATTTGCAGAGCTAAAGAATTCCTTAATGCAATTAATAAAATCAAATCCTACTACAGTCCAGCATTTCTGAATAAACTCCAGGTTGAACCCATCAGGACCAGGGCTTCTATCTCTCTTACAATGGAACACTGCTTCTTTGATTTCTCTATCTTAAAAATTTTCCTCGAGCATGCTACTTTCAGACCTTAATAGGACCTTGAAATATTTTGGCGTCATACGGATTAAAGGTCTTTGAGTTGCACTGAATCTCTCCTCAAAGTGTCTGGCTATACCTTCTTTCACACCAGCCACATCATTTACGATTGAATCATCTACTTTAATCTCTAAAATTGTTCTTAACAAGTCGCGATGGCGAATGATAGAATGAAAGTAAGAAGTGTTCCTACCCCCTTCCTCAATCCACCTGGTTCTAGCTTTTTGATGTAGTAAGCTTTCTTTGATTCTAAGCATTTTCCACATCTCATCTTCAGCCTGGGCACGGTTCTTTAACATGACTTCCAGCACTTTGTCAACAGATTCTGCTATCACCTCTTCAACTTTGTTTAAAGTCTCTGCATTCTCTTCAATATTGCAATCTACCCAGCAAAAAACACTTCTATTCCACCATCTTAATTTTGATCGTAACAGCTGAAGCTTCTTTGAAAACACAAACATAGAATCCCAGATAGTTTTTATGAACTTCATGTAAGTGTAAATGCGCCTAAGAGGGGGGGGGGGGGGGGGGGTAAATTAGGTTCTTAAAAATTTCTTCTATCTTTTTACCGGTTCTTGGTTATTTTTCCGTTTTATGATAAGTGCTGGAAAGTAAAGTGCGGAAAGGAAAAATGACACAAGAGAATTATAGTGGTTCCCCTCACAGCCCGAGAGTACTCCACTCCTCCTTCAACACAAAAGAGATTTCACTATAGTTTAGAATTATTGTACAGCCTAATCACACCAATGGTGATGCTTACTATCTAACCTATAGGTAACTAAGTGTATGAAGAACAATCCTCTTCAAAACACTCACTTGTTTCCAACAATCCTGGATAACAAGGTAATACAAAAAATAATCTTGATATAAATATGATGTCTTGAGAATATGATGCTATCAATCTTCACGATCGATCTTCTCCTTGAAACAAATATCACTCAAATGAAATACACAAGTGTTCGACTCAATAATAATGAAACTAATGCAATGAATATGAAAGTTTAAGTGCAGAAGTTTCACTTAGAAAAGTTTGAAGAACACTTTGATAAAAATGGAAGAATATTTAAGTGATTGAATGTTTGAAAATTATGACAAAAGGAGGTAAGTTTTAATCTGAAAATGACTTAATCTGAAAATGACATGTATTTATATTGATGAAAGCAACCATTCAAAAGTCATGGCAATGGTTAGAAAAATTCTGAATTAAATAAGAGAAAAGATGTAAGAGATGCCATGAAAAGATATAATGAAAAGGTGCATTCAAACAAAACATTTTTCAATTTTAAATAAAAAACACTGTTTCAGTACGCTGTAAATTGTGGTGGTTGTTTGGTCTGTTACGTCGTTTCAAAACGCTACAATTTACCAAATAATTTTGAAATTTAAAATTTAAAATACTGGTTCAGAACGGTGTGAATTATGGCGGTTTCTGGTGCTTTTACGACAGTTAAAAACGCCATAATTTACCAAAAGCTGAATGTTTAAATAAATTAAATAATTAAAAAATTTGTCTAAGTATTTGAACCAATTTTATACAACATCTATTGATTTACCCAAGTCAATAGATTATATTTGAAAGTGATTTAATATGGTTCAAAAATGAAAAATAATTTTTCCAATTAAAGAAATATTTTGAGAACTATTTTATCAATATATATTGTATGCTTGAGACACTATTGAACACTTGTATGCAACCATATTGATAAGTGAGAGTTATACCTTGATTATACTTGAGAATTCTTCAAGACTTGTAAAAATTAAAAACTTTGTGCTAGCTTCAATGTCTTGATCCATTCTTTTTTAGCAAGCATAACATCTTGAATGAATAATGTTGTCATCATCAAAACCATTGAGAAGCTTGCCTTCACATTCTCCCCCTTTTTGATGATGACAACCCAATTTTGAAAATTTGCTTTAATCTTGTTTCTCTAACACAAAAGGCTCCCCCTTGATCAATGCTCCCCCTAAATTCATGATTTAGAGAGTCTTTGCTAGCTGCATTTTGTTAGAGAAAAACCAACACAAACACATACATCTTCTCCCCCTTTGTCATTAGCAAAAAGGATGGGAAAAGACTTGAAATATATAAAGAAATCTTGAAAAATGAAAAATAATTTTTACCTATGAGTTTTACCTCATGAAAGCCTTCATCAACCATTTATCCTTGCCGAAACATGATTTTGAAGTCTTTGTCACAAAGTTGATTTATACTAGGAAGATTATGCTTTAGTTTATCAACTTAAAGTACATCTTCATCTAAAATGCCAAGTTCTCGACGAATCTTGAAGAATTGTTCTTTTGCGAGCGGTTTTGTGAAAATGTCTGCTAGTTGATTATGTGTATCTACAAATGTGACTTCAACATCTCCTTTAAGCACATGATCACGTAGAAAATGATGTCGAATGTCTATGTGTTTGGTTCTTGAGTGCATGACGGGATTCTTTGTAATATTAATTGCACTTGTGTTGTCGCATCGAAGTGGTACGCATCCAAGATCGATTCCATAGTCGCTTAATTGTTGCTTTAGCCAAAGATTTTGAGCACAACAACTTCCCGTTGCTATGTATTCTGCTTCAGCCGTACTAAGAGCAACATATGCTTGTTTCTTACAGGACCATGAAACTAAGGCATTTCCTAAAATGTGACATGTTCCACTCGTGCTTTTTCTATCAGTTTTGCAACCTGCATAATCCGCGTCAGAATAACCAACTAAATTACACATACTACCTTTTGGATACCATAGACCAACGTTCGTCGTTCCCTTGAGATACTTCTTGATTCTTTTCACAGCGGTGAGATGTGACTCCTTCGGATTTGCTTGAAAACGAGCACATAAACACACACTAAACATAATGTCAGGACGACTTGCCATCAAATATAATAAAGAACCAATCATACCTCGATACTTCGTAATATCAATGGAAACGCCCGATTCATCTTGATCAACATAGGTTCCGGATCCCATTGGTGTAGCCATAGCCTTGCAACTATCCATGTCGAATCTTTTCAACAATTCTTTGCAATACTTGGATTGGTTGATGAATATACCGTCATTTAGTTGTTTGATATGAAGTCCAAGGAAGTAATTCATTTTTCCCATCATTGACATTTCAAACTCTCCTTGCATCATCAATGAGAATTCTTTACAAAGATCTTCGTTCGTTGAACCGAATATGATGTCGTCAACATAGACTTGAACTAACAAAGTATTACCTTTTGCTTTCTTAATGAACAATGTCTTGTCAACCTTGCCTTTTACAAATCCCTTTTCACAAAGAAAATTGCTAAGACGATCATACCATGCCCTTGGTGTTTGTTTTAAACCATAGAGAGCTTTCTTCAACTTGTATACATGTGAAGGATGCTTGAAGTCTTCAAAACCCGGAGGTTGTTTGACATAGACTTCTTCGTTGATATATCCGTTTAGGAAGGCGCTTTTGACGTCCATTTGAAATAACTGAAAATTCATTGAACAAGCATAAGCAAGTAATAGACGAATAGCTTCTAACCTTGCAACCGGAGCGAATGTTTCTTCAAAGTCAATTCCTTCTTCTTGATTATACCCTTGAGCCACCAATCTTGCTTTGTTACGAATAATAATTCCATTTTCGTCAAGTTTGTTCTTAAATACCCATCTTGTTCCAATGATGTGTTTGTCATTTGGTTTTGGAACAAGTTCCCAAACTTGATTTCTCTCGAATTGATTCAATTCTTCTTGCATCACACATAGCCATTGGTCGTCATTCAAGGCTTCATTAACTTTAGATGGTTCGATTTGAGAAACAAATGCCATATTTAAGCATGCATCCTTTATATTCAATCTTGTTGCTACACCTTGACTAATGTCTCTGATGACTTTGTCTATTGGATGATCCCTATGTGTTCTCCATTCTTTTGGTAGATCATTGTTGATCGACTTTTGTTGAATCGGTTCAACATGATGTTCTTCTTGTTTTTCTTCTAGATTTTCAATGAAGTCTTTAGAAGTATCTACAAGATCATCATCATTATCACAAACAATAATGTCCTCTTTCGAGGGGTTAGATTCATCAAATTTGACATGCATAGATTCTTCTATAGTTAAAGTTCTTTTATTAAAAACTCTAAAAGCTTTACTTGAAAGAGAATAACCAAGAAAAATACCTTCATCCGACTTTTCGTCGAACTTACCGAGATTGTCTTTGTCATTGTTTAGGACAAAGCACTTGCATCCAAAAATATGAAAGAAAGAAATATTTGGTTTTCTCCCTTTAAAAAGTTCATAAGGGGTCTTCTTGAGAATAGGTCTAATATTGGCACGGTTACTTACAAAACATGTCGTGCTCACCGCATCCGCCCAAAAATACTTAGGAAGATTTGAATCACTTAGCATTGTCCTTGCAAGTTCCACCAATGATCTATTCTTCCTTTCTACGACACCATTTTGTTGAGGAGTCCTTGGTGCGGAGAAATTGTGTGAGATTCCATGTTCTTCACAAAATTCTTCAAATGAGGCATTTTGGAATTCTCCACCATGGTCGCTTCTAATGGAGGCAATTGTAAGAGACTTCTCATTTTGTATTTGTTTTGCATACTTTTTGAAGGCTTTGAAAGCATCACTTTTCTGCACTAAAAACAATGTCCAAGTATATCTAGAGAAATCATCAACAATAACTAATGCATAGACATTACCTCCGAAGCTTTTTGTTCTCGATGGACCAAAGAGATCCATGTGCAACAATTGTAGTGGCCTAGTTGTGGACACCACATTCTTGGATGTGAAAATTTGTTTATTTTGAGATGAGATGGTTTTATATAGAATTTTGCATTCACTTAAAAGTTCATCAATTGCTCCTTGAGCATCATTATCATAAATTGAAAAGTTACTACTAACCTCATCGTCTTCATCGTCGAAATGATGTGATGCCATCAATGCTAGATTTGCGCTTTGATCACTATCGGAGTCCGATGAAGAACTTATTTCATTGTCATCCCAAGCAATGTAGGCTTTCTTTTTGTAATCCTTCTTTCCTTTGTTGTCACGATTCTTTGCGAGTTTGGGACATTCCGGTTTGATGTGGCCTTGCTTTCCACATTCATAACATGTAATGTCTTGGGATGAAGTGGTAGCCTCCTTTTTCTTAAAGTGTTTCTTTCTTTTAGCATAAAAAGACTTGACTTTATTACCAAAAAATTTACCGAGTCTTTTTACTAGAAGCATGAAATTTTCGTCTTCCTCCGATGAATCATCATTTTGTTTTTCTTTTAAATCTACTTTCAATGCAATACTCTTATATTTATTTTCTTGATGTTCATGTTTTTCAAGTCATCCAAGTTCTAATTCAAGTTCTTGGAGATTTCCAAATAGTGAAGCGGAAGCCATTGTAGAAAGACTCTTCTTTTCTGATATTGCCGTCACCTTTGGTTGTCATTCTCTGTTTAAAGATCTAGGCACTTTAAGATTTAATTCATCGTTAGTAAAAGTCTTACCGTGTGCCTTCAAATGATTTGTCAAGTGCACTAATCTTTTTTCCAAGTCGAGGATTGATTCTCGGGGCTGCATTCTAAACATCTCATATTTTTGACTTAATGTGTTCAATCTAGATCGTTTAACTTCAGCGGTTCCTTCATGAGTTTCCACCAAAGTGTCCCAAATTTCTTTCGCGGATTTACATTGTGAAATGCGGAAGAATTCATCCATACTTAAAGCACTTTGTAATATATTAATGGCTTTCTTTTCATCAAGCAATTTCTTTCTATCATCTTCATTATAAGCATTTTTAACCTTTGGAGTTTCAACATCGTTTACTACACTCATTGGTTGATGTGGACCATTTTCAACAGTTTCCCATATTCCATCTCCTTGTGCTTCTAAGTGTGCTTTCATTCTTATTTTCCAAAAGTTGAAATACTCTCCTGAAAATAGAGGGGGCTTGTTACTACTACCGCCATCTTTGAAAACCAGATTTGCGCTTGTGGAAGCCATACTGGATCTTGAAGGAACAGGTTACCTATAACCTGCTCTGATGTCAATTGTAAGTAGGATTATACATTGATTATACTTGAGAATTCTTCAAGACTTGTAAAAATTAAAAACTTTGTGCTAGCTTCAATGTCTTGATCCATTCTTTTTAAGCAAGCATAACATCTTGAATGAATAATGTTGTCATCATCAAAACCATTGAGAAGCTTGCCTTCACATTCTCCCCCTTTTTGATGATGACAACCCAATTTTGAAAATTTACTTTAATCTTGTTTCTCTAACACAAAAGGCTCCCCCTTGATCAATGATCCCCCTAAATTCATGATTTAGAGAGTCTTTGCTAGCTGCATTTTGTTAGAGAAAAACCAACACAAACACATACATCTTCTCCCCCTTTGTCATTAGCAAAAAGGATGGGAAAAGACTTGAAATATATAAAGAAATCTTGAAAAATGAAAAATAATTTTTACCTATGAGTTTTACCTCATGAAAGCCTTCATCAACCATTTATCCTTGCCGAAACATGATTTTGAAGTCTTTGTCACAAAGTTGATTTATACTAGGAAGATTATGCTTTAGTTTATCAACTTAAAGTACATCTTCATCTAAAATGCCAAGTTCTCGACGAATCTTGAAGAATTGTTCTTTTGCGAGCGGTTTTGTGAAAATGTCCGCTAGTTGATTATGTGTATCTACAAATGTGACTTCAACATCTCCTTTAAGCACATGATCACGTAGAAAATGATGTTGAATGTCTATGTGTTTGGTTCTTGAGTGCATGACGGGATTCTTTGTAATATTAATTGCACTTGTGTTGTCGCATCGAAGTGGTACGCATCCAAGATCGATTCCATAGTCGCTTAATTGTTGCTTTAGCCAAAGCTTTTGAGCACAACAACTTCCCGTTGCTATGTATTCTGCTTCAGCCGTACTAAGAGCAACATATGCTTGTTTCTTACAGGACCATGAAACTAAGGCATTTCCTAAAATGTGACATGTTCCACTCGTGCTTTTTCTATCAGTTTTGCAACCTGCATAATCCGCGTCAGAATAACCAACTAAATTACACATACTACCTTTTGGATACCATAGACCAACGTTCGTCGTTCCCTTGAGATACTTCATGATTCTTTTCACAGCGGTGAGATGTGACTCCTTCGGATTTGCTTGAAAACGAGCACATAAACACACACTAAACATAATGTCAGGACGACTTGCCATCAAATATAATAAAGAACCAATCATACCTCGATACTTCGTAATATCAATGGAAACGCCCGATTCATCTTGATCAACATAGGTTCCGGATCCCATTGGTGTAGCCATAGCCTTGCAACTATCCATGTCGAATCTTTTCAACAATTCTTTGCAATACTTGGATTGGTTGATGAATATACCGTCATTTAGTTGTTTGATATGAAGTCCAAGGAAGTAATTCATTTTTCCCATCATTGACATTTCAAACTCTTCTTGCGTCATCAATGAGAATTCTTTACAAAGATCTTCGTTTGTTGAACCGAATATGATGTCGTCAACATAGACTTGAACAAACAAAGTATTACCTTTTGCTTTCTTAATGAACAATGTCTTGTCAACCTTGCCTTTTACAAATCCCTTTTCACAAAGAAAATTGCTAAGACGATCATACCATGCCCTTGGTGCTTGTTTTAAACCATAGAGAGCTTTCTTCAACTTGTATACATGTGAAGGATGCTTGAAGTCTTCAAAACCCGGAGGTTGTTTGACATAAACTTCTTCGTTGATATATCCGTTTAGGAAGGCGCTTTTGACGTCCATTTGAAATAACTGAAAATTCATTGAACAAGCATAAGCAAGTAATAGACGAATAGCTTCTAACCTTGCAACCGGAGCGAATGTTTCTTCAAAGTCAATTCCTTCTTCTTGATTATACCCTTGAGCCACCAATCTTGCTTTGTTACGAATAATAATTCCATTTTCGTCAAGTTTGTTCTTAAATACCCATCTTGTTCCAATGATGTGTTTGTCATTTGGTTTTGGAACAAGTTCCCAAACTTGATTTCTCTCGAATTGATTCAATTCTTCTTGCATCACACATATCCATTGGTCGTCATTCAAGGCTTCATTAACTTTAGATGGTTCGATTTGAGAAACAAATGCCATATTTAAGCATGCATCCTTTAGATTCAATCTTGTTGCTACACCTTGACTAATGTCTCTGATGACTTTGTCTATTGGATGATCCCTATGTGTTCTCCATTCTTTTGGTAGATCATTGTTGATCGACTTTTGTTGAATCGGTTCATCATGATGTTCTTCTTGTTTTTCTTCTAGATTTTCAATGAAGTCTTTAGAAGTATCTTCTTTGTGAATTTCTACAAGATCATCATCATTATCATAAACAATAATGTCCTCTTTCGAGGGGTTAGATTCATCAAATTTGACATGCATAGATTCTTCTATAGTTAAAGTTCTTTTATTAAAAACTCTAAAAGCTTTACTTGAAAGAGAATAACCAAGAAAAATACCTTCATCCGACTTTTCGTCGAACTTACCGAGATTGTCTTTGTCATTGTTTAGGACAAAGCACTTGCATCAAAAAATATGAAAGAAAGAAATATTTGGTTTTCTCCCTTTAAAAAGTTCATAAGGGGTCTTCTTGAGAATAGGTATAATATTGACACGGTTACTTACAAAACATGTCGTGCTCACCGCATCCGCCCAAAAATACTTAGGAAGATTTGAATCACTTAGCATTGTCCTTGCAAGTTCCACCAATGATCTATTCTTCCTTTCTACGACACCATTTTGTTGAGGAGTCCTTGGTGCGGAGAAATTGTGTGAGATTCCATGTTCTTCACAAAATTCTTCAAATGAGGCATTTTGGAATTCTCCACCATGGTCGCTTCTAATGGAGGCAATTGTAAGATACTTCTCATTTTGTATTTGTTTTGCATACTTTTTGAAGGCTTTGAAAGCATCACTTTTCTGCACTAAAAACAATGTCCAAGTATATCTAGAGAAATCATCAACAATAACTAATGCATAGACATTACCTCCGAAGCTTTTTGTTCTCGATGGACCAAAGAGATCCATGTGCAACAATTGTAGTGGCCTAGTTGTGGACACCACATTCTTGGATGTGAAAATTTGTTTATTTTGAGATGAGATGGTTTTATATAGAATTTTGCATTCACTTAAAAGTTCATCAATTGCTCCTTGAGCATCATTATCATAAATTGAAAAGTTACTACTAACCTCATCGTCTTCATCGTCAGAATGATGTGATGCCATTAATGCTAGATTTGCGCTTTGATCACTATCGGAGTCCGATGAAGAACTTATTTCATTGTCATCCCAAGCAATGTAGGCTTTCTTTTTGTAATCCTTCTTTCCTTTGTTGTCACGATTCTTTGCGAGTTTGGGACATTCCGGTTTGATGTGGCCTTGCTTTCCACATTCATAACATGTAATGTCTTGGGATGAAGTGGTAGCCTCCTTTTTCTTAAAGTGTTTCTTTCTTTTAGCATAAAAAGACTTGACTTTATTACCAAAAAATTTACCGAGTCTTTTTACTAGAAGCATGAAATTTTCGTCTTCCTCCGATGAATCATCATTTTGTTTTTCTTTTAAATCTACTTTCAATGCAATACTCTTATATTTATTTTCTTGATGTTCATGTTTTTCAAGTCATCCAAGTTCTAATTCACGTTCTTGGAGATTTCCAAATAGTGAAGCGGAAGCCATTGTAGAAAGACTCTTCTTTTCTGATATCGCTGTCACCTTTGGTTGTCATTCTCTGTTTAAAGATCTAGGCACTTTAAGATTTAATTCATCGTTAGTAAAAGTCTTACCGTGTGCCTTCAAATGATTTGTCAAGTGCACTAATCTTTTTTGCAAGTCGAGGATTGATTCTCGGGGCTGCATTCTAAACATCTCATATTCTTGACTTAATGTGTTCAATCTAGATCGTTTAACTTCAGTGGTTCCTTCATGAGTTTCCACCAAAGTGTCCCAAATTTCTTTCGCGGATTTACATTGTGAAATGCGGAAGAATTCATCCATACTTAAAGCACTTTGTAATATATTAATGGCTTTCTTTTCATCAAGAAATTTCTTTCTATCATCTTCATTATAAGCATTTTTAACCTTGGAGTTTCAACATCGTTTACTACACTCATTGGTTGATGTGGACCATTTTCAACAGTTTCCCATATTCCATCTCCTTGTGCTTCTAAGTGTGCTTTCATTCTTATTTTCCAAAAGTTGAAATACTCTCCTGAAAATAGAGGGGGCTTGTTACTACTACCGCCATCTTTGAAAATCGGATTTGCGCTTGTGGAAGCCATACTGGATCTTGAAGGAACAGGTTACCTATAACCTGCTCTGATGTCAATTGTAAGTAGGATTATACCTTGATTATACTTGAGAATTCTTCAAGACTTGTAAAAATTAAAAACTTTGTGCTAGCTTCAATGTCTTGATCCATTCTTTTTGAGCAAGCATAACATCTTGAATGAATAATGTTGTCATCATCAAAACCATTGAGAAGCTTGCCTTCACACTTCATGAATTGAGGATGTTGGAACCAGCACTGGAGTGATCTGAATGGTTTGGGGCCTCAGTCAATATTTCTAACTGATAACCATACCGGCCTATGGTCAGAAATGTCCCTTGCTCCCACTCTTTGTGAAGCCACATTCCACTCATTTAGTAAACCTAACGAGATTAAAAATCTATCTATTCTGCTGCAAGCATCACCTCCTGAATTGTACCGTGTGAATTTATTCCCTGACATCTTCAAATCAATACAACCAGTCATTTGTATAAAATCTTCAAATTCTGCCATTAATTTTTTGTTATACCCTCCTCTGCCTTTCTTTTCTCTTGCATTCTTGATGGCGTTAAAATCTCCTCCAATGATCCATTCGCCTACCTCTTGCCCAGCTTTGAGACTCAATAAGTTACTCCATAGCTCCCTTTTCTCAACATTAGAACATGGTGAGTATATATTGAAAAAATAACATAACTTATTCTTCCAAATTGCCTTCATCCCAAGGTATCCTTCCCCCCTAAAACTGCAGATTGGAATAAGGATATTTTCCCTCCAGATTGTGAGTATGCCCCCTGATAAACCTACAGAATTTGAAGCCGACCAAAGACAATGATTATTTCCCCATATTTTATGTACAATGTCATCATTCATAGATTCACACTTGGTTTCTTGAATGAAAACGATATCAGCCCCTCCTTTATTCAATGTATCACGAAGTTTCCTTTTTTTAATCAAGCTCCCACATCCTCTAACATTGTATGTCACTATATTCATTGAGACCCGATAGCTACCACCTTCGATGTTGTTTTGATATTCCTCTCATCCAATTCCAATTTACGAATTACTGATTCAAACACTTCCTCATCCTCTTCTGCTTCTATACCCAATATCTTAATGGAGGTTCACACTCTTCTAGGGAGATCACTTAACTTCTTCTTGATTCTAGAATTGCTCTGATAGATTTCTGTATCACCAATAGAACCTGAGCTCCCCTCAGAAGAATTCTCATAATAATTAGAAATAGAATCAGCTTGCTCTAAATGAAGCTTACTACTTTCACTTCCCACCTGTTTGGATTTTGAATTGTCTGCTAATAAAAGAGCAGCATAGTAGGATGGTGTGTAAGGGATTTTTATATTCCTGCAAATATCACCCAAAAACTTTTTCTTCTTTCCAAACTCATGCCCATGTGACCCCTCAATAGTGTAAAGTGAATTTTTTACCATGATATCTCCACCTGGCATTGGGTCTTGAGTCAAATGTTCCACTGTTTTAACACCTTTTTGCAAAATACCCAACTTGGAGTAGGAATCTATTGCTTCGTTGCCCACAAAAGAGGGCCCCACCTGATCTTGACTTACCTCTGTTACTTTTTGCCTAGCCACAGAAGAGTGTGCCCCTTGGAGAGTCGTGCCTATATTACAATCTGCCTCTTTATTGAACATCACGTCTAACCTCTCAGACTGGCAAAACCTATCACCTGCTACATTGGAATATGGTATTGCCTTGTGGTTAATACCTAGCGTATCACTTTCTTCTTGAATCGTTTCTTCAACCTCACTATCAGAAGACACTACCACCGTTTGTTCCTTTCCTTCACTCTCGGTATCTGACAATACTACCTCAGAACTGTCTTCTGAACTATCTCCAAATAACTTGCTTGACCTCTTTGAATAGTATACTAAAGCTTCTTTTACCAACTTGATGCGATAACATTGATTGTTGACCTCAATATTAAAGACCTCATTCAAACTCATGGCAAATTTTGTCCTAATAAGAATTCTGGCAACATCCAACTTATCATGTTTTTGAGTTTCAGAATCCGAGGGATTGTATGTTATCCTAGTGAACTTGAGTTTCTATTCCTTGTTGACCTAATCCAAGGGAAGGGATTGTATGTTGACTTATTTTCATTGTGCATGTCCCTCGTTTATTCCTTATTTGTCTTTGTTGTTCTTGGTTCTTAGAACCTGGCAACCCGTAGCCACGAACTACGGACGCTTGATTTCTCAAAGTTCCTTTTGAGAATACGTAGGCACAAGGTCAATCCTTCGCGAGCAACCCTTTCTTTTTTCAACCTTTTCTTTTTACTTTGTTTACCCTTATTGAGGGGAACTACGAACGCTCTGATTCCATTCCCGTCGGGATACGTAGGCACGAGATACGATGTCTTGGCGAGCATACTTAGAAATAACACCTTAAGTCTCGCTTTACCCTTTTCACCCTTTAGCAGACAAAATAATAAATAACACATTAAAACAAGAGGTTCTTGTAGAGTACTACAGATACTTAGGATGCTAACACCTTCCCTAGGTAGAACCAACCCCCGAACCTTAGATTCTCTTTTGCTTTGCATTGCATTGCATACTCATGGTTTATTCATTTTTTGTCCCTTCCCTTGGATAAATTAAAGATTGATGGTGAATTAAGATTTGTGAACCTAGTTAACTTAATAGCTTGATATTCGATTCTCACTGCAACAAAATGCACCAAGATCTTTAATCCTTTTATCAACAAAGCTAAAAAGAGGATTCTTTTGGTTTTCTTTCATGTCAAGATTCTGGAATTAAAACATTTTTTGAAGACCCATACCTTCTCCTTTGTTACTCCATAGATCATGAAAGCAGACAAAGTTTTGTTATGACTAATTGTTAACAAATCTTGAAGCGCCATAACATACCCAACTAAAGGTTCCTTGGAAATACTTTTAGATTGAGCAATCAGATTTCTTTTCAATGCCTTAATAGTTTATCTTATAGAAGATTTCAATTCTCATTAAAGAAAAATAGGCTATTTCTTAACATCCTCAATAGATTCTGAGTCAGAACCTGACAAGAATTCAGAATCAGGGAGTGTGCTAACCATAGATGCAAGGTTAACGACATCATCTTCTCTGTCTGAATCTGTCCTTTTGTAGTTTAGGATAGATGATTATGGAACTAGAACCTTTGGAGTTAGAACTTCTACCAAAGAATATTTTGATTATTCTTGGTCAGGTGTTGAAATCTCTTGATGATAAAATTCATTTCCTCATCATCAGAGTCCCCATTAGAATCTTCTCCATAAGAAGCTTCTTCTGGTTTTTCTGACATATGAGGATTAGGAAAATTTTATCACCAGATCTTTTGGCATTATACCTTAAATCAGAAGATCTGGATTTCAACACAGGTTCATCAACATCAGTTCCATATCAAGGCTTTGAAGGTTACAGATCAACCCTTCAAGGTCTAGAGTATTCAGGTTTTTAGCATTTTGAATAGTTGTAGCCTTGAAATTGTATCTTGTAGGAAAATTCCTCAAGATTTGTTACCAAGCCAACACCATTGATCTTCTAGTCAATGATGTTTACAAGATTTCCCCATAGCTTATCACAACCAATGATGTGAGTGGACATCTTGCTTTAATTAGATTAAGATTAAACAAAGATTCCTGCAGCAAGCACATTTTCCCCACAAGTTAGTCTTAAGGATTAGATAATCCTTTCAAACTCACAAAGCAAATGACTCACAACAGAAACGATTTCTTGATTTCTTCAACAAGTGCACTTACCCAACGAGTCAGTCTTAAAGATTAAAAATCCTTTCATACTCATAAAACAAGTGACTTAAAGTATAAACAAGTATCTTAATCCATAGAAATTTGAAAGCACTCCTTATATGGTTGTTCCAGAGTTCCTTCAAGATCATGTGCTTAAGTTCAAGCATTCAGCATGACCTTCTTCAGCTTATCTCTACTTCATCCAACCTAGAGCTCTTGATTGAGTAGTTCTTCATTGGATAACTTATGACTTGAGCCTTCTTGTAGACATTTGTTGAAGCTTGTTCGGAGTCGATGTTATCCTTATACTTTGCTTTCTGATTTAGAGGCTTTTTATATAATTAGTTAAAGCATGATCATAATCTAAAGTATGTCTTCAGAACCAGGTTGGAATGAGACTTCAAAGTCTTGAGTTCACAGTTTTTGAGTCATGTCTTCATCAGAGTCTTGATCAGAACTAGCATGGATAAGCACTTGCAGAGTTATAGACTTGATGTAGACAAATTCCTTTGAAGCAGTGTCTTCAGAATTGTTGATGTAGCTTGCTCAGAAGATGCGGAGACGTTCCTTGTAACAGAGTCTGCTTGCTTTAAATGGTTCTAGTCTTCAGAGCTGAAAGACTTGAGTCAGACTCTTCGGAGTTTGAAAGCCTGATTCTGATTCTTTAGATTTAGAACAACTTTGTTCTCTTAAATGGTTCTTCTAAATGATTAAATTGATTCATATCAAGGTTAATGTCTTTTGATCCTGCACACTCGAATAACCATTAGTAAACCTTAATATTCTTTCAATACTTTGTTATCATCAAAACATTTTAAGGGAATGAACAAATCTCTTTCTAACATACTTATGCTACGTCATGTTGGAAATTCGCCATTTCCTGCTCAAGAATTTCACCAAAACTTAGTGAATTTCGAACCAAATCTTGATGAATAAGAATCAATCTTTCTGATTGATTATCTCTTTTAATATTCCCTCTTCACTCGAGTGGATCAACCAACCTTAGTTGCAAGCCTGTATCGCAACACAATTATAATGAAAGAAGAAAATGATATTGGGGAAGAAATGTTTAGGGTTTTATGAGATGAGTAGAAGAAGAAGAATTGTGAAATCTGTAGAGTTTCTCTCTGATCTCAAACTTTGCAATTTGCAATTATTCACTTCAAAAGTTTTCAAGAATAGGGGTTACTCCATATTTATAGTTTAAGGTTGCTTGTACACTAAGAAACCCTAACTAGCCTAACTAACTCAGCTAAATAAAACAAATAAATCTAAGTCAACATTTCGACAGCTAATCTAATTCGACACACATAAGCATTTCTACATTTCATTGTCTCTGTCGAGCAATCCGCTTCAACGCAAGGAATTATAATTCAACACACCACCTAATTCATTGTATCTAAGCTATTTACATTCATCATAGACCATAGTCTTTTGAACACTTCAACCTGCACTCCTTTCTCGTGATGCCTACAATCTGATTCTCAGTTCTGCAGCATTCCAAGTTTAACTTCCCTTTTGCAACTTTCTCTTTAAGATAATGGAACTTAATTTCGATATTATTGTTTCATTCATGCGCTCTCAGATTCTTCGCCAAATTGATAGCAATCGTGATGATGATATTCATGGTAATTGCTCCATGATTCCTCCTTATAATATCTTCGACCAAATTCACCAACCACGTTGGTTGACATGCACAAAAAGAAGTAGTTATGTATTCTGCTTCACACGACGACAGTGCCATTACTAGTTCCTTTCTTAAACTCCAAGAAACTTGTGCACCTCCTATCATAAACACATAGTTGTTGGTGCAGAATAGCGGCAAGCAACAAAAGTTTTGGAAGTATTTTTCTGGGAATTATCGTGTCCACAGAGATCGGTGCTACTGAACTGCCGTTCGACAATATCAATGTTAATGAGTTTGGTTTAAAATGGTTGAAGCATAAAAACGAAAAAGTAAATATTAACACAAGAAAATTCATTCATCAAAGAGAAAAGACTTATCAAGCATGTATATATTCCACTCGTCACAAACTTAAACTTATTGACCAGTTATACTCAACCTACAATACTCCTCAATATCATCCAGCATCTCTCTCAATAGTGTTCATCTCTGACACACCGAGCTGAGAGAAAAACCATATTACTCTCGTCGACACTCTCACACTCGACTCAAATAACACGGAGGCATTAAGCTCCGACACCCAAATAGATTGTTGACTCTAAATTTATCTCTAGCATCCAGAAACTAACAGATAATCATCCTTAATCAAAGTTTGTGAAGTTTATCTCTAACACGGCCCAAATCCCGCGCATTTAAGCAAAAATCAAGAACAATCACCAATAGAGATTTGTAAAGCAAATTAAATATAACGCCATGGGCGACAAATGTACATAAGATCAAAGTACAAACATATACAAACCCAACAAAGAAGAAAGACATGAAGAAAATCAGAAATGAACCAAACACTTCATGGGTTGTCAGAGCCGATCGATGAGAAATCCACCCCGAATCATCCAAATGCAAGCTTCCATGATGTTTTCTAAGCTAATCTAATGAAAAAAATGAAGTTGATGGAGTTGGGAGCAAAAAAAACCCCAAAACCATAACCTAAAAAATGTGTTTTCCCCTATTTATTGGCTGTCAAAATCGCAGACCGCGCTTAGCCCGGTCTGGGCGCTAAGCGTGCCCTTATTAATATTAAACCGCCTTAAAAGTGTGCTAAGCGCGGTCGGGAGCGCTAAGCGCGCTACTTGCTGGAGTTAGCTCCTTCCTTGGGCCAGGAGCGCGCTAAGCGCACTTGTAGCATGCTTCAAAAATTCAATTTCTTCTAAAATGATCCTAGCTTCCCATCGCAATGTTAAAACCTACAATTATAAACGGAAAACAATTACACTCAATGATATTTACACGATAACGCAATACATACACTATAAAGTAAAGTAAACGTATTTACAAACAAAGCGGGGTTTATTCGAACGATTTTAACAAAAAGTATCGATAAGTGCAACAAAACTTATATACAAAAATAGCTACAATTTCCACTTATCAAACTCTCCCCAACTTACATAATTGTTTGTCCTCAAACAAAGTCAACATCTAAAGGAACAAAAGCGAAATCCAAGAAATCACGCAACAACAAGTTTTTACAAACAAAAACAAATGCAATGGTTCAATCGAAAATGGTACACACAAAGTAAATACTTACTACTAAACTACAACGATAACATAATCACGAAACAAATGCTAAATACAAAAGCCATGCCAAACATTCTAAAACAACACAAGTTCAAACGTGAATCACGCCTAGCAAAAACAATCATCGGTAGATGAAAAACACAAAATGAGGGATTTTTCACTCACACAACAATCTTGCAAACAAAAGACTAAATTATGCAATCATCCAAAAATCATGCTGAAAACACAAAAGCAAGAATCAAAAGGACTTTCAGGGCTATAATGTGGTCGGGTGAACAAACAAGGGGTAATTCCTAAAGCTAATCAAAACAAAAACTTGCCTAAACCTAATGGAGTGATCAACTCACAAAAGTTCAAACAAAAAATTTCAATCAAACTTCTTCCAAAATCCTAAGTGTTACACCAAACACATAGAGCTTATTATCACAACATTATTTTACTCTTTTTGTTTTTCTTTTTCAAAGCTTTTTCAATTTTTTTCTTTCTTTCTTTTTCTTTTCTTTTCTTTTCTTATTTTTCTCTTTTTTCTTTTCTTTTTCAACCACAATAGCAACCAACAACATAAGTGAACAAACATTGCTCTCCCCAACTTGAATTCAACCACATCATCATGTGAATACTCCCTACTTTTTAAGGCAAGGTAAAAATTCATACAACAACACAAAGTTGAGGGTTCAAGAAAAAAAAACAACAATCAAGATCCACACAAAAAATGAATTTGACACTCATAAACAAGAATCAAACTCAAACAACATGGATAATGACCAAAGGCTCAAAGGGTTTACAAACGATCACACACTCACAAGGTGGATTGACTATTTGGCTAAGGTAGTTGTGCTCAAAATGAAACAAGTGCCTTAATCATTTTCATGCTTTCAAATAATCAACATAAACAAAAGATTAAGCATAATAAAATCCAGTTAAAACAAGAATATTAGTACTCCGAGCATATATGAACAATTGAAGGCTTCCTCACAAAAAGGGTGGGAACTAAAGTGATTCACATACGAACAAGTATATAAAAGAATGAATGGCATAGAAGTTGTAAAAAGCCTAAGTATCATGAATATGCTAAAGTCAAGAAAGCGATAAACACATACCTTGGACGCGTACAAAACTTTAAACACTATGATTACCACGCATTCGCAAGTTGAAACACTCAAAATCGGAAAAATCACCAAATGCGACTTCAAGCTATCAGGCTAAAATTTGAGTCCAAACAATCAACAAAAGAATTAGAAAAAATTACTAATAATTACTAATATATAAGGCCTTGGTGGAAGTGGGAAGAAGGGGGAGCTAAGTGAACAATTAAAATAATTCACTGGCTCATCACAGCAGGGCGCGCTAAGCGCGCTACACCAGAACTAGAAAAACCAGTACAACAACAAGGTTCTGGTGTAGGCATCCACTTAACACCTACACAATCTCATATACAAAAATTGGTCCAGAAAGACCGGGTGAAAATGAATTAAACAAGTTGTAAAGTGAAGATTTGAGAATTTTACGAACAATCCGAGTACAACTTGTTTAATGAATGTTCACCACACTACCTACGCTATAATGAAAAAGTAATAACGGAACAAAAACGATAAAACATGCTTGTTTTACGTCGTAAGCTCGATGCCTATTATTTATACACACTTCTCCAAATTGCCTCTTTACACGGTTAGCGCTCACCGACGACGAAACCTAACCAAACACTTAACAAACGTGAAGAGAAACAAACATATATACTAAATTTACAAGTATGGAAAACATGTAAAATTCACAAATATAGTAAACATATACAAGTATCAATATAAACAAGTGAAAATAGACAATATATACGATATCTACAAAACTCAAAAACAAAGAAACTATCACAATGCGATTCAATAAAAACACGAATCCCCAGCAACAGCGCCATTTTGTTGGTGCGGAATAGAGGCAAGCAACAAAAGTTTTGGAAGTATTTTTCCGAGAATTATCCAGTCCACAGAGATCGGTGCTACTGAACTGCCGTTCGACAATATCAATGTTAATGAGTTTGGTTTAAAATGGTTGAAACATAAAAACAGAAAAGTAAATATTAACACAAGAAAATTCATTCATCAAAGAGAAAAGACTTATCAAGCATGTATATATTCCACTCGTCACAAACTTAAACTTATCGACTAGTTATACTCAACCTACAATACTCCTCAATATCATCCAACATCGCTCTCAATAGTGTTCATCTCTAACACACCGAGCTGAAAGAAAAACCGTATTACTCTCGTCGACACTGTCGCACTCGACTCAAATAACACGGAGGCATTAAGCTCCAACACCCAAATAGATTGTTAGCTCAAATCTATCTCTAGCATCCAGAAACTAATAGATAATCATCCTTAATCGAAGTTTGTGAAGTTTATCTTTAACACGACCCAAACCCCGCGTATTTAAGCAAAAATCAAGAACAATCACCAATAGAGATTTGTAAAGCAAATTAAATATAACGCCATGGGCGAAAAATGTACATAAGATCAAAGTACAAACATATACAAACCCAACAAAGAAGAAAGACATGAAGAAAATCAGAAATGAACCAAACACTTCACGGGTTGTCAGAGCCGATCGATGAGAAATCCACCCCAGATAATCCAAATGCAAGCTTCCATGATGTTTTCTAAGCTAATCTAATGAAAAAATGAAGTTGATGGAGTTGGGAGGAAAAAACCCCCAAACCATAACCTAAAAAATGTGTTTTTCCCTTATTTATTGGCTGTCAAAATCGCAGACCGCGCTTAGCCCGGTCTGGGCGCTAAGCGCGCCCTTATTAATGTTAAACGACCTTAAAATTCCACTAAGCGCGGTCGGGTGCGCTAAGCGCGCTACTTGCTGGAATTAGCTTCTTCCTTGGGCCAGGAGCGCGCTAAGCGCGCTTGTAGCATGCTTAAAAAATTCAATTTCTTCAAAAATGATCCTAGCTTCCCATCGCAATGTTAAAACCTACAATTATAAATGGAAAACAATTACACTCAATGATATTTACACGATAACGCAATACATACACTATAAAGTAAAGTAAACGTATTTACAAACAAAGCGGGGTTTATTCGAACGATTTTAACAAAAAGTATCGATAAGTGCAACAAAACTTATATACAAAAATAGCTACAATTTGCACTTATCAATAGCCAGTTGTGGATTTTCTATCCTCAACATCACTACACTAACTTAAGCCGATGTATCCCACTAGCTTGCATTATTTTCCTGCATCAGCTGCAGGACATAAAATGCCATAGTCGAGAGTTCCTTTCAAAAACCTTAGCTTCCTCTTCGTCGCTGCTAGGTGTGATACCTTTGCCTTCTGCATGAATTTACTCACCATACCTACACTGTATGCTAGGTTATGCCTTGTGTGAAAAAGATATCAAAGTGATTCAATGAGTCTTATATACTGCTTTGGATCCACATCATCTTCATTTATGTCTTTCGACAGTTGCAGTCTTGGTTCACTAGGTGTCAAAGTTGGGTTGCAATCTTGCATCTCAACTCTCTTGAGTATTTTTCCTACATATCTTCTTTGGTGCATCATCAAGCCTATGCTACTCTTGTAGAATTCGATGGCAAGGAAGTAGAAGAGATTTCCCAAGTTTAAAATTTCAAACTCCTCACTTAAGTCATGTTTGAAGTCTTCGATCTCCTTCTTGCAACTTCCTGTTATTAACAGGTTATTGACGTAGTGTCATAGTATAAGCAATTCACTCTTGGTTCTTCTTACATATACTTCATGCTCACTTGTGCACTTCACAATTTCCTTCTCCCTTAGAGCTTTGTTAAGTCCATACAGGGCTTTATGCAGCCTGTATACCTTGTTTTCTTAACCTTGTCTCACTAACCCAACTGGTTGTGTAACATAAACGTCTTCATCTAATGGGCAATTCAAGAATGCACATTTCACATCGATTTGACACATATGCCAGTTGTTCATGTTTGTTAAATCAACAACCAACCTGATTGTTTTGATCCTAGCAACAGGTGCAAAAACTTCGTCGAAATCGGTTCCTTCTTTCTGAAGAAATTCTTTCTCCATAAGTATTGTCTTGTGTCGAGTTACTTCTCCTTTTGGATTCAGCTCCAGCTTGTATACTCACTTCACATTGATTTCCTTCTTGTCTTGAGGCAATTTGACAAGTTACCAAGTGTTGTTAACTTCGATGGACTTCAGTTCCTCATTCATTACTTTCTTCCACTTTAAACCCTTCAATGCCTCAGCTACATTGACTGGTTCAACATCTGCATAGAAAGCATAGTGTACCATCTCACCTTCATCATCGACCACATCATCTGATGTAATCACACATTCTTGCATCCTTGCAGGCATGTGTCTTGTTCCTTGAGGTCTTCTTGTGCTTGCTTGACCTCTAACTTCTTGTCGAACTTCTCTTTCGACTTCATTTTCTGGTTCTTCACATAGGATTCTCACAGAATCCTTCTTGACATTTTCAATCCAATCCCATTCCGTAAGCAAATCTATGATCATGTTCATACTAATCACTACTTTCTTGTTCACTGGATTGAACAACTTGTATCCTCCATTCGAATGATATCCTATTAGGATAGGGATGTCAACGGGACATGGAATGCGCGGAGGATGCTTCTCCGCTCCCCGCCCTGCTCCTCAATATTTTCCCTGATCCCCGCCATGGGGGAATATCTTTCCCCATCCCCATCCCCATAGATCCCCATAGAGAATCGGAGATCCACGGAGATCGAATCATAAAAAAATTTATATTTTTTATCAAAACTATGACACTAGTGTTTAGTTTTTTTTTCCTTTTTTTAAAACATATATTTTGCATTTTTTTAATAAATAAAAATACATCTTGAATCAATAATAAACAAATGAAAAAACACTTGCAGTTACAAAAACATAACCACTCATTTATTAATTGAACAAAAGTATATTGAAGCTGAAGAGTAATTACCATAAGCACAACGAACAAATGAGAGTGGTTGTTTTGATGGTGATGATGATGAGAATAGAGGAGATGAGGAATAGAGGAGACAAAGAAAATTGAGAAAAGAAGAGGAAATGGTGTATACATTGTATGTATTGGGTGCACTTTTATAGGTTGAAGTACTTCAATGGTGAACCAATACATTATACAATAAAATAAAATAAAAAGATCCACTTATGACTCTTCATTTCCTAATATATTAATTAATTTTTTATAAAATAAACATGTCAAATTATATAATTATATATTATATAATATAAAGTTAAATATTATGGTCGGGGTCGGGGAATCCGCATGGCGGAGGGTACTTCTCCAATCCCCGCCCCAAAATGTCATCGGGGGAACTTTTCTCTCCATCCCCGTCCCTGCGGGGAATAAAACCCCCAACTTCAAAGCTCCAAATAGATAATCCCCACAGGGATCCCCGTTAACGGATGCAAATTGACATCCCTATATTAGGATCATTTGACTCAATTTGTCATCAAGTTTTTTTTCTCAACTTATCAGGCACATGTCTGTGTGATATAGATCAAAATACCTTTAGATGACTCAATATAGGCTTAAAACCAGACCAAAATTCTTCTGGCATGATTCCTTCTAATATTTTCGTCGGACATCTGTTCAGTATACATGTTGCAGTCGACACAACTTCTCCCTATAAATCTTTGGATAGATGCTTGCCTTTCAACATACTTCTCACCATATTCATGATGGTTCTGTTCTTCATTTATACAGTTTCATTCTGCTGTGGAGTGTAAGTTAACACCACCTCATGCACAATCCCTTCTTTTTCACATAGTATATCGAAGTCTTTCGACACATATTCTCCACCAACATCAGTCTTCAGAATCTTGAGTTTTCGCCAACTTTGTCTTTCGACCATAGATTTAAGCTTGGTAAATACCTCAATTACTTCACTTTTCTTCTTGATCAGGTAAGTCCACAGTTTTCAACTAAAATCATCTATGAAAGTGACAAAGTATCTGTTACCTCCAATCGAATCCACCTGGATAGGATCACATACATCAAAGTATATGATTTCAAGAATTGCCTTTGACATGCTTCATGTATCCTTGCTGAAGTTATTCCTATGTTATTTTTCCTACACACATTCCTCACATACTTCATTTGGAATATCGATTTCTAGTAACCCTAAAACCATATTTCTTCTTTTTAGATCTTTGATTTCTTTAAAGTTGAGATGGCCTAATAGATAATGGTATATTCATTCATCCCTGCTAGTTGCAGTTTCCAAGCACTTGTGCTCCATCACATTAAGTTCGATCTTGAAGGTTCTATTATGAGACATAGGAGCCTTCAATATTAACATTCCACTTGAGTCGAGAGCTCTCATAATCTTGTCTTCAATTGAAACTATATAGTTCTTTTCGACCACACTGCCATATACTTAGCAAATTACTCTTCATGCTTAGTATATATAATACATTGGAAATTACTGATCTTTTGCCATATTTCCTCATAATCAGAACATCACCAACACCTTCAGTTGCTAGAGTATTGTCATTTGTAAATTTCACCATAATCATCATTGAGGGCTTTATGTTGATAAACTGATCTTTCCTACCAGTCATGTGTGATGAGCCTCCTGAGTCCAAGTACCATTGGTCCTGGAATCTTTCTTCATCTCTTGTTGTGACCATCGACAATATTTATTCTTCTTCATGATTTGCAAACTTTGCATCATTGTCTTTATTCTTTTGTTTTTCAGGACAATCACTAGAGTAGTGACCATACTTCTGACAATTGAAACACTGAATGTGACTTTTGTCAAGTTTTCGTCCACCACCTCTTCCTTTACCTGTATCACCACCTCTTTGGTTGCTTTGGAATGAGGACTTTCTCTGATTCGACCATCATTCTTCTTGCTGATTTCGATCAGTCGAATTGTTGTAGTCTCTTCTACCTTTATTGTCAAACCACTTCCCTTTTTCTTTCTTTTCTCTTGCTGATTGCGCATGTAAAGCCATATCACTTTTCTACTTGCTTGCAGATCTTTCATCCATTCTTTGTTCATAGGATTCAAGTGTCCCTTGAAGCTCTTCATTTGTTCATGTTGAAAAATCTTTCGACTCTTCTATGGCTACTACCACGCGGTTGAACTTTGGAGCCAATGACCTCAAGATCTTTGCAACAACTGATCTTGATGTCAACACTTTTTCACATTTCTTGATTTGATTCACTAGTTTTGTATCCCTAGTGAAAAAATCAGTTATGCTTTCATTGTCTTCCATCTAAAGTAATTCATACGTTCTTTTGTGAGTTTGTAACCTCACCTCTTTAACCTTCTCTGCGCATCCAAACAATTTCTCCTAGATTTCCCATGCTTCTTTTGACGATTCTACATCACCGACCTTTTCAAAATTATCTGGATCAATGCATTGATGAATTATAAAGAGAGCTTTATAATCTTTCTTCTTCAATTCTTTGTGTGCATCCTTTTCTTCATTCATCGTTTTTTCTAGAAGCGTAGTCGCTCCCACCTTCACAACTTCTCAAAGATCTTGACAACAAAAATAAACTTTCATCTGTTTACACCAATTCTCATAATTCTGACCCATCAGAATTGGGAGACTCGCTTGAAAATGTCCATTCGGATGATTCATCGCCATTGCCATCGTGTTTTGCCTCCCACGAATCGCTCAGCCAGTGCTCTAGATACGAGATGTTGGAAATTCACCAAAACCTATGGAGAACTCCGTTGCAATCTTCATGAACAAGATTCAATCACAATAATTGAATTCCCTCTTGTTCTTCACTCTTCACTCGAGGGAATCAACCAACATTGGTTACAAGATGATTCTCGTTGCACAATTGTTAATAGAAGAAGAAAGAAAATTTGAAATTGGAGAAGAAAGAAATTAGGGTTTATGTAAAATAAGAGAAGAAGAAAAGATTTTCTGCAGAGCTTCTCTCTGCTTCCAAACTGGAGTTTTATTCTTTGCAACTGTAAGTTATTCACTTTTCTCTCTTGTTACAACAATAGGGGTTACTCCCTGTTTATAGATTTGGATTTGCTTGCTCCTTAAGCAAAGCGTAAAATACCTAATTCTGCTAGAATTACAAAATTAGACCTAAATTGAAATTCTTGTCGAGATACACTACTTCGACTTTTCAACACTAACGCAATTTCGACACTTCTTTAATTCTGTCGAGCAACCTGCTACGACATAAGGAATTACAATTTAACAACATAGAGTTGTTATTTTTTTTCAAGAGTGGTGATGTCTATTGCAAATTGAAAGAGACATGTAATCTGGAACACAACTTTCATTTATTCACTTACATTTTTCATAAAATGGTGATTATATTTGCTTAGGTTTTTCTTTAACTTTCTTTCTCCCCTTTCTGAATTAAATAAAGAACCATAGTCTCTTTTTTTTTTAATTTTTATGCAACTGCTGTTTGATTCATCCGTAATTTTTTTAATAGTTTCATTTTTGGAACCGACTCTTTTACATCTCCCATATTTATCTTTAATAACGTCTGTTATTTTTTTTTTAATTCAAATGTTTATTTATTTATTATTTAAGAAAAACTACTCCTTAAGTTATAAAAAAAAAAAAGTGAATGATTGAGAAAAAAGTTACACACATTACTAAATAAATGGTTTAACTCTCTCTTTAGAATATCTTTTATTCTTCTTATTCTCTCTATTTTCTTCACTCTATATATTCTTTATATATTTTTTCTCTGTATTCTTATATCTGTTTTTCCTGTATTACTCTTGTATTTTATTATTGTTTGTTTTGTTTCTCTTTTATCGGTTTTTCATTTCATTATTATTATTTTTCTTATTTTCAATAATGTATAATCACGAGGAATGAAAAAATATAAAAGTCAAAAACATTTCTATTAACTGTTAAACTAGAAAGAAAAAAACTGATTTCATTGTTAGTTTTACTTTCTATTTCTTATGAAAATCTCTCACCAAAATAAATGCTATTCTATTAATTGTGATTGTGAGTATCTTTTTAGGTTAAAAACCCAAAAACATTTACATAAAAAAATTATGCAGTATAATTATGTTTTAAAATTAATAAGTCGATTTAATGTCCATCAATTTGGATATACCGAAGTAACATTTTATAGAATAAGTTAGACATAACATTTACTAAGAAAAAAAAATCAATTGAGATTTTTCAAACAAACATTGCTTATGCTTTAAATGTTTTCAATTGAGATTTCTGACACAATCAATTGAGATTTTCAAAAGTAGGTGTAGAAAAAACAAACAAACTTGTGTTACATTCGGCAGAACCAAAAGATACGTAAGCGAGTAGAAAACTTGAAATTTGAATAATTAGAATCGGAGAAAACCAACAAAAGGTCATAAAGTTACAACTCACACAACTATTACAGAATTTAATTCACCAGGGACCACAAATCTGAACAAGAGACTGAAATTTTTGGTCACGTGATATAATAATATATACTCCCACCGTCTCATCTTCTTGATATGTGCTCCAATTAATCACTGTGTTCCAATTACTTTGCTATGATGCATCAGTTTGTTGCAGTTTTATTGGTAGCACCATCACTATTTCTTGTAGCTGCTGATGCAGTGACCAAGAGTGATTTCCCTCCTCACTTCTTGTTTGGTGCTTCTACTTCAGCTTATCAGGTTAGCTGCTTCTCTTTCTCTCTCTAACCACATACCCTCTTGTTGCTTTAAGTTTTATTCAAATGGTTTTTGAATCTCATAAATGCAGAGTCGTTTAAGTTTTTTTAAAGATATGTGTAAATTAGACACGGTTTAATCATGGTAAAATAATTAGATCCGTTTAACTGTGACTAATTTTGAGCAGTATGCGGTAGTTTGACTTGCACGGTCCTGCTGAAATGTTTTATAGAAACTTTTGATTTGATGATTGGATTTATAAAATTTAATATCTATGGTCCTGTGTAAAACACTTTTGGTATTAATTATTGTATTTTGAAATTGGGCTGATATGAAGGTGGAAGGTGCAGCAAATGAAGATGGCAGAAAGCCAAGCATTTGGGATACCTATGCACATGCTGGAAATGGTGTAAATTTTTCTTTCTAAAATTACTCAACATTAATTAGCATAGAATCATAGTTTTAAATAACGACCGCAACCGTGTAAAGGGTTCTGTGATTTTGGTCAATATAGGTGTTACGACACTGATTACAATATAAGTTGATGTAGTTATTCTTGTTATATAGTCATAGTTACAAACAATGACATTCTTTTATTTTAAGAAAAATTATAGGAGGGGCATACGTTGGAAATGGTGACACTACTTGTGATGAATATCACAAATATAAGGTCAGTAGATATGGAATATGACCTATCTTTCATTTTTTACCTATCAAAAGAATGGTGTGTTACTATTAGTACACATATGCTTTCATTTCTTGTAGGATGATGTTGAACTCATGGCTAAAATGGGCTTAGATGCCTATAGATTTTCCATATCATGGTCAAGACTTATTCCAGGTATGATATAGGTTAATGAAGCACAAACACAAACACACATATACCAAACACAACATTGAGATGTTGACACTAAAATTTCTGAATACATTTATCTGACACATCTTTTGAACAATTGGTGCTACATACTTACAAATGATAGTTTCTGGTATGAGACATCAATAGATTTATAGGTTTATACATCAAAGTGCTTCATTGTTTTGTTATTCTGACATTGATCTCATTTGATTTAATACCAGACGGGAGAGGGCCGATAAATCCTAAGGGATTGGAGTATTACAACAACCTCATCAATGAACTAACAAGCCAAGGTTCTTTTGCAAACTAGCACTATAACCATTATTTGAAAAACTGAATTCCTTCCTAATTATATAGTTATTAGGTATCCAGCCACATGTGACATTGAATCATTGGGATTTACCACAAGCACTTGAAGATGAATATGAAGGATGGATTAGTCGAAAAGTCATGTATGGTTCCCAAACTACAAATGCCTAGTAACATGACCGTCTCGTGTTAGATAAGAGTTCAAAGTTTAATATAACTAACTACATTTAATTAAATTTGCATGTTTATGTTTCTTGTAGAAAAGACTTCACAGCATATGCAGATGTATGCTTCAGAGAGTTTGGAGATCGAGTTAAACATTGGACGACAATGAATGAGGGGAATATGTGTTCCATGATGGGTTATGATTATGGAGTCGTACAACCTCAAAGGTGTTCCCCTTCTATATTTAACTGCTCCAAAGGAAATTCTTCAACAGAACCGTATTTGGTTACTCATCATATGTTGTTAGCACACGCATCAGCTGCAAATCTCTACAGGAATAAGTACAAGGTACACCAATCTATGGCACATGCACACCACTTTACTTTAGGCCTATTTTGATCGGTTTTCTTTTTGGAGCTTTTCTACTGATATAAATACTTGTAAGACTTTTTTGGAGAGCTTACACAATCACATTATAATATATGGTATTTTCAGGTCAAGCAGCAGGGATTTATTGGGTTTAATATCCTTGTTCAAGGATATGTTCCACTAACAAACACCAGTGAAGACGTAATCGCCACTAAAAGAGCCCAAGATTTCTTTATGGGGTGGTAAGTAACATTGTGATTGTGTTAGACTCATCATAGAGACTCTGCACAGGACTCAAAATATCATGTAAGATACTGATATCCATGGATATTTCCACAAACATCCGACGCCCGAGATTTCTTTGATTTGTTGTGACAGGTATCTGAATCCCTTTAGTTTTGGAGATTATCCTGCCGTCATGAAAAAGAATGTTGGCTCAAGGCTTCCTTCCTTCACTAGTAGGGAATCAAACCTCGTCAAGGGATCAATTGACTTCCTTGGAATCAATTTTTACCATGCATTTCATGTTAAGAACAATCCTAGCAGCCTGCAGATAAAGAATAGAGACTACATAGCTGATAAGGCCGTGGAACTTATTAGTAATATTTTTTATTTCTATATTATTTCTAAAACCAAACTAACCTTTATATTGTCTATAATTTTGATGCAAACTAGAAACTTTTGTAGGCCAAATCAGTGTTTGGTAATCCACTTTTGTCCAATTTTGAAGAACTTTCGTATATTAACATATTTTTCCTGATGCAGACATCCCTAAAAATAGTACATTTCACGATAAGGTAAAAGAGGAGTATGAACATTGTGGTTCCATTTATTCTTTGAGGGTTGATGCTTCAATCTATTCCGCTTACTACCTTATTGGTTTATTTAGATTCCAATTACACCCTGGATTTTGGAACGAATGCTTCATTCATTGAAGAATGATTATGGCAATTTTCCAATTTACATTCACGAAAATGGTATGATGAATCTTTCAAAAACATCTAGAACGAACCTAGTCTATTTGTGCCAGTACTTTCATCAATAACTTCAAAATGTTGACGAACTATGATGAATCTTTGAACTTCTATTCAGGTCAAGTATTACCTAGGAAATCATTAGACGACCAACCAAGGGTGGAGTATATTCGAGAATACATAGGGAGCCTGCCTGATATGTTGAGGTATCTCTAGTTTTATTGTGTTTTATATGTTAAAGTTATTTTTATTTTCAATATTCCTTAAGTTCTTCTATTCTTCTATTCTACTCGATATCGTAGGAATGGACTCGATATAAGAGGCTATTTTGTATGGTCCTTCTTGGATGTGTTTGAGTTAGAAAGTGGATATGAAGTCAGTTATGGCTTATATTACGTAGATTTTAAAGATCCAACTTTGAGGAGACAGCCTAAACTTTCAGCGTTGTGGTACTCAAATTTTCTCAACAACAAAACAATGGACAACGGCTCGGAGATCACCATGAAAATTGAGGAGAATTCATCTGTACTCTCCAACACTCCTTTAATGCATATTGCCACTTAGGCAATCAAGATAAGACTAGTTAAAATAAATGTTCTCTCTCTAGTCTCCATTTTTTTTTAATTATGCTTCTTTATGTGATCAATTGAGAGAAAGTGACATAAGTTATGGTGTGTAAACTTATGAAAATAATTATAACTTTAATAAACATGAGACATATTTTTTCTACTATATTATTATTATGAATGAAATTACTTGTATAAATTTCTAGATTATTCAATTCAATATTAATACTCATGAGATTAATGATTTTTTTAATAAGAAATGATTCATTCAAAAATCGATTATAAGGAGATAAAACCCACAAACAACCAAGGCAAAAGAACTCCATTATCTCCTAATACAATTTAAAGGAGATAAAATCTAGTCAAAAAAGCTACACATAAAAAGAATTTTGCAGTTTACAACAAACTATTTCCACGATAAAAATTTAATTGACAAGAAACAATCGTCAAAGTTGAAAGAGCCATCTTGAAATATAAATGCATTCCTTGCTATTCAAATGTTCCAGATTGTTGACAACCTTATCACTCTAACAATGTCTCACCCTTCACCCTTCCTTTGTCTTCCACGGATGGCTATGAGAAATAAAATCAACCACATTCCAATCGTGACCTCCATCTTGCCTGCCCGCCCAACTTTGAACAGCAACCCACATTCTTCTAGAGACTTGATAGTTAAAAAACAAATGTTGCCTATTTTTATCAACCCGAAATATAAAACACAATCTGCAATTTAAACTATCCCTTCCAATGATTCCTTTTTTTACCAGTTGGCCTGTGTCGCGGTGCGAAAAATACCTGAGTGCATCGCACGCTCAAAAATATAACAGGGTCGCCACTGAATTTTATTTATTCTAAGAGAAAGGGAAAATATCAATAAAATATCAATAAAACTCATCAAGCCATTGAAGACTTTAGTTCTGAAGACTCTCATCAGGCCATTGACTCTTCTATGCATGCTTCAACAACATTATGTCAGAAGCCTCTGAAGATTAGAAGATTATAACATGTCGTTTACGTGAGATAAATAGTACATGGTACAAGATCAAAACATTCCTTCCACTACACCGATTTCGTAGAGTAAGGACATTTATGATGTACGATTTTGTCTCTCGTCATTGAAGACGGTTATTCTAAACGCCAGCTCACACCTGAAGATTCTCATTCTACCCTCCAACGGATCTTTCTTTTGGCTATATAAGGAAAACTTGGAAGAATGGATCAAGAGACTTTTTGGTTGAGAATTCATATGTTATTCACACGCTGCTGCATTTTCTCTGATAATACTTTTCTTGTGAATATTGTATAAACACACTTAAAACTTTTGTTCATACTGTGTAAGTATATCATTGTACTTAAACGTTGTGTTAATCTACTTTATAGAAGCAATCTTTCTAAACACAGTCTGTAAAATCTCAAATTTATTTGAGTGATTACCTTGAGTGACTAGGGTTTAGTTTGTATACCCAAGAAGATAATGACGGTTGTCTTTGTGGTGTCTGTAATCAGTTTGATTATAGTGGGTTAAGTCCTTTTGAGAAGGAAAAATCACCTTGGCGGGTGGACTAGAGGTAGCTTCGTTAACAGCAAACCAGAATAAAAATAACTTGTTTTTTTTAATTATTCTTGTTCTTGTTTATGGGGTTGGTTTTGAAAAAGCATAGATTTTTAGAAACCCAATCCAACCCCCCCCACCCCCCCCCCCCCCCCCCCCCCCCTCTTTATTGTGTTTCTCGTAACCTTCAATGCTTCCCTCTAGATGTGGTTGTAGATGTCCATCATCCAGACTCCGGAGCAAATGCTTCACCATTTGCCTTAGTTTCTAAATCATTTAAAAACTAAGATCAATAAGTCTTTAGGTTACCTTGTAACCTTCTGTCCTAAGAATCATAATGTCTAAAAACTTCAGAAACTGCTGACTTTGAAGTTTAAATTTTAATATCAATCAAAACCTTTAACTTCTCTGTCATCGATTCTGGTGTATTCAGAATCTTGCTACACTCAACAACAAATGCACCAAGATCTTTAATCTTTTTATCAACAAAGAAAAAAAAGAGGATTCATTTAGGTTTCTTTCATGTCAAGATTCTGGAATTAAAACATTTTTTGAAGACCCATACCTTCTCATTTGCTTACTCCATTGATCATGAAAGCAGACAAAGTTCTGTATGACTCATTGTTAAGAAATCTTGAAGCGCCATAACATACTCAACTAAAGGTTCGTTGGAAATACTTTTAGATTGAGCAATTAGATTTCTTTTCAATGTCTCAATAGTTTTTCTTATAAAAGATTTCAATTCTTCTTAAATAAAAATAGGCTATTTCTTATCATCCTCAATAGATTCTGAGTCAGAACCTGACAAGAATTTAGAATCAGGGAGTGTGCTAACCATAGATGCAAGGTTAACAACATCATCTTCTCTGTCTGAATATGTCCTTTTGTAGTTTAGGACAAATGATTATGGAACTAGAACTTTTGAAGTTAGAACTTCTACCAAAGATTATTTTGATTATTCTTGTTCAGGTGTTGAAACCTCTTTATGATAAAATTCATTTCCTCATCATCAGAGTCCCCATTAGAATCTTCTCCATCAGAAGCTTCTTCTGGTTTTTCTGACATATGAGGATTAGGAAAATTTTATCACCATATTTTTAGCATTAAACCTTAAGTCAAAAGATCTGGATTTCAACACATGTTCATCAACATCAGTTCCATATCAAGGCTTTGAAGGTTATAGATCAACCTTTCAAGGTCTAGAGTATTGAAGTTTTTAGCATCCTGAATAGTTGTAGCCTTGAAGTTGTATCTTGTAGGAAAATTCCTCAAGATTTGTTACCAAGCCAACACCATTGATCTTCTAGTCAATTTTGTTTACAAGATTTCCCCATAGCTTATCACAACCAATGATGAGAGTGGACATCTTGCTTTAATTAGATTAAGATTAAACAAAGATTCTTGCAGCAAGCACATTTTCCCCACGAGTCAGTCTTAAAGATTAGATAATCATTTCATACTCACAAAGCGAATGACTCACAACAGAAACGGTTTCTTGATTTCTTCAACAAGTGCACTTGTCCTACGAGTCAGTCTTAAAGATTAAAAATCCTTTCATACTCAAAAAACAAGTGACTTAAAGTATAAACAAGTATCTTAATCCACAGAAATTTGAAAGATCTCATTCTATGGTGGTTCCAGAGTTCCCTCAAGATCATGTGCTTAAGTTTAAGCATTCAACATTGCCTTCTTCAGCTTATCTCTACTTCATCCAACCTAGAGCTCTTGATTGAGTAGTTATTCCTTGGATAACTTCTGACTTGAGACTTCTTATAGACGTTTGTTGAAGCTTGCTCGAAGTCGATGTTATCCTTATACTTTACTTTCAAATTTAGAGGCTTTTTATATAATTAGTTAAATCATGATCATAATCTAAAGTATGTCTTCAGAACCTGGTTGGAATGAGACTTCAAAGTCTTGAGTTCACGGGTTCTGAGTCATGTCTTCATTAGAGTCTTGATCAGAACTAGGCTGGATAAGCACTTGCAAAGTTGTAGACTTGATGTAGACAAATTTCTTTGAAGTAGTGTCTTCAGAATTGTTGATGCAGCTTGCTCAGAAGATGCAGAGACGTTCCTTGTAACAGAGTCTGCTTGCTTCAAATGAATCTAGTCTTCAGAGCTGAAAGACTTGAGTTAGACTCTTCAGAGTCTGAAAGTCTGATTCTGATCCTTTAGATTTAGAACAACTTTGTTCTCTTAAATGGTTCTTCTGAATGATTAAATTGATTCATATTAAGGTTAATGTCTTTTGATCCTGCACACTCGAACAACAATTAGTAAACCCTATTGTTCTTTCAATACTTTGTTATCATCAAAACATTTTAAGGGAACGAACAAATATCTTTCTAATAGACTTATGCTATGTCATGTTGGAAATTCGCCATTTCCTGCTCAAGAATTTCACCAAAACTTGATGAATTTCGAACCAAATCTTGATGAATAAGAATTAATCTTTCTGATTGATTATCTCTTTTATTCTTCCCTCTTCACTCTAGTGAATCAACCAACCTTAGTTGCAAGCCTGTAGCGCAACACAATTATAATGAAAGAAGAAAATGAAATTGGGGAAAGAAAGGTTTAGGGTTTGACGAGATAAGGAAGAAGAAGAATTGTGAAATCTGCAGAGTTTCTCTCTGATCTCAAAGATATCAAAGTGATCCAATATGTCTTCTATATTGCGTTGGATCGACATCATCTTCATTTGTGTCTTTCGACAGTTGCAGTCTTGGTTCAATAGGTGTCGGGTTGCAATCTTGCATCTCAACTCTCTTGAGTATTTTTCATGCATATCTTCTTTGGTGCATTATCAAGCCTCTGTTACTCTTGTAGAATTCGATGGCAAGGAAGTACAAGAGATTTCCCAAGTCTGACATTTCAAACTCCTCACTTAAGTCATGTTTGAAGTCTTCGATCTCCTTTTTGCAACTTCCTGCTATTAACATAGTGTCATAGTATAAGCAATTCAATCTTGGTTCTTCTTACATATACTTCATGCTCAGTTGTGCACTTCATAATTTCATTCTCCCTTAGAGCTTTATTAAGTCCATACAGGGCTTTATGCATCCTATATACCTTGCTTTCTTCACCTTGTCTCACTAACCCAACTGGTTGTGCAACATAAATGTCTTCATCTAAGTGGAAATTCAAGAATACACATTTCACATCGATCTGACACATATGCGAGTTGTTCATGTTTGTTAGACCAACAACCAAACTGATTGTTTCGATCCTAGCAACAGGTGCAAAAACTTCGTCGAAGTCAATTCCTTCTTTCTGAAGAAATTCTTTCTCCATAAGTATTGTCTTGTGTCGAGTTACTTCTCCTTTGGGATTCAAATTCAGCTTGTATACTCACTTCACATTGATTTCCTTCTTGTCTTGAGGCAATTTGGCAAGTTACCAAGCGTTGTTAACTTCGATGGACTTTAGCTCCTCATTCATTGCTTTCTTCCACTTCGAATCCTTCAATGCCTCAGTTGCATTGACTGGTTCGACATCTGCATAGAAAACATACCAACTCACCTTCATCATCAACCACATCATCTGATGTAATCACACATTTTTGCAACCTTGCAGACATATGTCTTGTTCCTTGAGGTCGGCTTGTGCTTGCTTTACCTCTGACTTCTTCTTGTCGAACTTCTCTTTCGACTTCACTTTCAAGTTCTTCACATAGGATTCTCACTGAATCTTTCTTGACATTTTCAATCCAATCCCATTCCGTAAGCAAATCTATGATCATGTCCCTACTAATCACTACTTTCTTGTTCCCTGGGTTGAACAACTTGAATCCTTCAGTCGAATGATATACTCTTAGGATCATTTGACCCCGATTTATCATCAAGTTTTCTTTTCAACTGATAAGGCGCATGACTATGTGATATAGATTCAAATACCTTCAGATGACTCAATCTAGGCTTGACATCAGACCAAAATTCTTCTAGTGTGATTCCTTATAGTATTTTCGTCGGACATCTGTTCAGTATACATGTTACAGTCGACACAACTTCTCCCCATAACTCTTGGGATAGATGCTTGCCTTTCAACATACTTCTTGTAACGACCCGATTTTAATTATCTCTATTTGTGGTGTTAATTATATTATTTTGTGGAGTATATTACTTTAATTTGACAATGATTATGTTATTTGTGAAATTGGTGTTTTAATATGTTATGTTTTCATATTAAGCATTTTTACCGTTTTTGAGAGTTTGCGGAGAAAATTGGAATAGAGGGTATTTTAGACTTTTCACATTAGATAGTATTTAATTAATGATATAATAGATATTTTGAGATATTTATGTTAAGTAAATATTTTTGTGTTTGTGAGAAAAGAAATAGAAGGGATAGAATTAGAAAAGAAAGAAAAAGAGAGAAAACTATATATAGAATGAGATAGTAAGAGAAAGGGAAGGAAATAGAAGAGAAGGAAAAGGAAGAGAAGAAAAGAGAAGAGAAAGTGTGGGATTTTCACCCGAATCGACTTCCGATCATTTCTACACTCGGGTAAGGGTGTGAAATATCATTATTCTAACTTTGTATACGATTATGTATGATTGTTTCCGATTGTTTTGGTTGTTTAGAGAAATATGAGTTTTAGGTTGAAAATGACATAATCGGTCGTAAAAGATGTTTTCACGGATGGAATTCGAAATAAATGGCGTAGATTAGTCGAGTGAGGTGAGGCCGAGATTATAGAAACTCGTTTCGTTGAAATCGGTTGATATTTGAAGATTTCATGTTTTTGGGTTTTGGAAAATTTGAGATTTTGGTGAAAAATAAAAGTCGTGGAATCGGGTTTTTCTTGATCCTAATATGTCCGTATGTATTTATGTGATATTACCATGTGTTTGTTTCGAAGGAATTATGTGAATCGGTCGGGTTTTCGGACGAAAACGCCGAAAAATAGCAGCTGCACCAGTAGAACCCGCAGGGCTGCATTGCTGATTTTTCTGGTTTTGTGTAATTGTCGGAAAACTTCGGAAATTCATATCTCTTGAACCGTAAGTCGGTTTTGACCCCCGTTCGAAGTGTTGGGAAGCTAACGAGATGTTCTTTCTAGGAAAAATAGTTGTGAGGTCTGAAACTGGTCCAATCGGTACAGTTTTTTCGAACCGTTTCGTAGTGTCGGGCGTCCGGTTTATGTTTTTGCGTTATTTTGAAATATCCATAACTTGTTCGTTGTTTATCGAATTTGAGAGTTCTTTATATCGAATTGAAGGTATTGGTATGTACTATTTGATGGTGATAAGAAATTATATTTTTAGCCGACTTTTCCGACTGTTTGTGAATAGTGGTTTTGTAGAAAATGTTAAGTATGTTAATTATGAATGATATGAATGTGTTGTGGATATGTTTGTAGAGTGAACCCTTGATTTGAGAATGCTTTGTGAATTGTGGATCTTTAGTGAATGTATGCATTGTTTGAATTAAGTGATAATGCATGTTAAATGTGAATATGTGATGAGATGTTGTGGTGATGGTTTGTGGCCTTAGGGCAAATAATTGCATTGATGTAAATTGAATTACAATGCATAAAAATGACTATATGGATCACATGGTTGTATTTGAAGAATTGTATATGTTGTTATACAATTGATGCATGTGATATGTATGTGATGAATGCATGACTATATTGTGAATATGTATGCATTTCAAGAGTGTCATGAGTCATGTTGTATGTGAAACATCATGATGTGCATTCTTGTGTTGTGCGATTCTAATGAGAATCCGTCGTAACGTCGTGTGCCTATGTGAGGTGTGAGCGATGATTACGAATGATTGTGTGCCCATGTGGGGTGTGAGCAATCGGATCGTGTGCCCGTGTGGGGTGTGAGCGATCGGGTCGTGTGCCCATGTGGGGTGTGAACGATCCATAAACATTGTGTGCCCATGTGGGGTGTGAGCAATGGGTGAACATCGTAGGCCCGACGGGGAGTTACTTCGGTAACGAGCGATGGTTCCAGCAGAGTTCCTGAGTGAACTAGTGATGATGAGTCGGTACCGCATTGCATCTGCATAGAGTCGAGAGTCGGTCTCTATGAGTTGCATTTGTCATCATTGTATTTGTGCATTGATGAATGAACATATATATGTATATGTTGATGTGGAATGAACAGAATTGTGCAGGTGCGCATTGGAGGATAAACATAATATGTATGTTTATGTGAAATGATGATAATTGTATGTTTGTAATGATGCATCGGTGAATGAACACGAATATATGTGTTTATGTTGAATGAATTGATATGTATTAGTGATACATGTATTTGAGCATGAATGGATATGCCTATGGGATTTGATGTGTTAAATTACGGATTGTTATACCGTGTAAATGACTTATGGTATATGTTGATGTTATGTGTATAGATACGTGCATCGTGATAAGTCGTGGTGAGAATGTGGTATATGTGTATTATATGTTGAGATATATATAATTATATGCAACGTTATTATGATAATATTTCTCACCCTTCTGCTGTTTTATAATGCTCTATGAGGCATTGCAGATTAGGTATGCTGGTGGTCTTTGGTGAAGCGTGTCTTCACTTCTTTTTGGTCGTCTGGCTCTGATATGTAGCGTCGGGTAGCTAGGATGATTTTGTATTCCTTTTTGTGATGCATTGATTTATGTATCTGGCTGATGAATTATGTGTATAAACCTGATGTTTGATGTGATTCACTGGATGATGTATATATATGTTTGATGTTGCAATGTTTAGATTTTCCGCTTATATTCTAAATATTGATTGATATGTGGGTGTAAGGACTGAGATCCTTTATTGCTGATAGTTACCCCACCATTGCATATCTATTTGAGCAGGTGTTGTATGTTTTAATTTCATATAAATTGTGGCATGCCTCTTTTATCCCATGTTATAATTATACTCTGACGAAATTTTTAATATGTGCGTAAATGATTTAATTGATTATTTGGGGGTAAAAAGGGGGTGTTACAATAGTGGTATCAGAGCCAGTGTTGAGTCAGTTGTGTCTGTCTTGTGGTTGTGTTGGTTAAATTGTTGTTTACCTTGTTGTTATTTTTGGGAACAGTCGGATATGGCTGGTAGAAATGATGTTGCTATGGCTGCTGCTATGGAAGCAATGGCTAGGGCGGTGCAGGGTGCACCGAATGTGAATATGAACGATGAGTTCAGAAAGAATCAACCACCGGTCTTCAAAGGAAGATTCGATCCCGATGGTGCTCAACTCTGGTTGAAAGAAATTGAAAGAATTTTCAGGTTTATGGATTGTACTGAAGAGAATAAGGTGAGGCTTGGATCTCACATGCTGAAGGAAGAAGCCGACGATTGGTGGGTCGATAGGCGTCAAATTCTTGAAGTGGATCATGAGGAGATAACTTGGGAATTGTTTCGTACTGAGTTTTTTGGTGAAGTATTACCCGGAGAGTGTTAAAGGAAAGAAAGAGATTGAATTTCTGGAATTGAAACAAGGTAGTATGTCAGTGGTGGAATATACTGCGAGGTTTGTTGAGTTGGTTCAGTTTTATCCTCATTATGCTGCTGTTACTGCTGAGCTCTCAAAGTGTATTAAGTATGAGAACGGTTTGCGTCCTGAGATTAAGCAAGTTGTGGGATATCAGAGGATTAGAATGTTTTCTGATTTGACTGAATGTTGCAGAATCTTCGAGGAAGACAGCAAGGCTCGTTCTACATATTACAAGAGTGTGAATGAGAGTAAGAGTAAGCAACAAGCGAGGAGTGGACCTTATGTGACACCCGCTGATAAGGGCAAGCATAAGGGAAACTTTGATAGGAAAGCTGGCGGAGGAGGTTCCGGTTCCATTAAGTGTTATGACTGTGGTGAAGTCGGACATAAATCCGTGGAGTGCAGGAATACTGCATTGAAGTGTTCTAACTGTGGACGTAAAGGGCATTCTGTTGCCGATTGTAGAAAGAGTTTAGTGACCTGCTACAACTGTGGAGAATTGGGTCACATGAGTACTAAGTGTACTAAACCGAAACAAGCTCAAGCGGGCGGAAAGGGGTCAGACACTGCTAGTGCGGATCGTTGATTAAAGGTATAAGTTTTATTAATAGTACCCTTTTGTTGCTGATGTTGTTTTGAAAGAGACTCATTTGTTTATTTCCTATGAGTGTGCAAAGTGTTTGAATTTGTTTATGACTGCTTCTGGGTCGGTAACTACGTTTTTGGCGTGTAAGTTGTCTTTTGACCATGTATGATAAAGTCTTCATTATGGATTTTGGGTATTTGTCGATGTTGTTGATTCCTTAGTACGTGATAGGTGTGAGGAACACTATCAGTGCTCTCTGGTTTTTCTAGTCTTTGTCTTCAGGATTGAGAATGAGATAAGTGGGGGAGAAACTGGTACTTCTCCCAGTGACTCCAGGTATGGAGCGTTGGCTCAGTGTGTTGTTGGTTGCCCAATTGTAAGTGTTGTTTGGACAGTGTTATTCCCGATTCCGAAGGGAATGCGGAAGTAAGGATATGTCAATTAAGGATTTGTACCTTAGGTGGTTTTGTGCACAAGAGGCAAGGAACTGAAGGAAGGTTGTTATGGCTTGGTAAAGATGGTTTATACCCCATCATGATTGTCGACTGTCTATTGGCAAATTGAGGAACTGATCACCCTTAATCTCTTGTTGATAGCAGACGGAAATTGTGTTGGTGGGAGTAGACGTGTCTTTCCAGCTTAGATGGCATGTTGGTGGTGCTAGTGTTCTAGATATTAAAAGTAAAGCCAAGAGAATGGATGATTGATTAGTATAGCCAGCATGTGGTGTATACTCGTATGGATGCTATGGGAAGCAAACACAGAGTTATAATGAGTTACGGAGTTTTGAGCTTAAGGTATCAATGTAAGAATTTTAAGGAAACCATTATGTATGAGTAGCAAGTTTAGAAAAGAGATTAAGTTTTAAGATAAGTTATCCAAGTGCGGATGTTCAGTGCGAATAAGTTTCAAAGAGCTAAAAGTAGGAGTTGTCTACAGCTCCAGTTTTGATTTTTGCCTGATCTTAATGAATAGTTTGAGAAGTATTGAGTTATGTCTTGATGAGTTTAGTCGGTGGGTTAATGCAATATGGTTAAGTCGTAGTTTATGCTTTACGATAATTGAGGATTCATCCAAGGATTTATGCTATTCAGGATTGGAAATGGGTTGCAGTGATTTTGTGTTGAAAGTATGGAAGTGTTATTGTTATGATCTAAGCTTGAAATGATTGGTAATCGCAAGAGAATAGAGTATGAGACAACTATAAGAGTTGGGATTCCAAAACGAGCTATGAATTTGAATTGGATTATTCTTTGGGAAGGATTAATGTCTTTCCTGACGAGTTAAGTTGGAAGCCTTTGCATGTGTATGTTCGGATGGTCAGAGAAGTAGAACTGTTTGAGTAGTTCAGATGCTTGTGTATGGTGTGTAAGCTAAAGCAGCATAGAGTGAAGTGGTGGATATAACAAGTGAACAAGGATTTTCTGGTGATTAGTAGAAAAAGTCAAAAATTTATTATGGAATTAGTGGTTTTGTTAGTCGCGAGTAATCAGAGTGCACAGCGGAAGTGTGAAATTCTTGTATTAGTTGTTGAGAGACAAGGATGCAGGTATCCTGGTTTTGCGGATGTTGCTGAGGTAATGTTGTGTCGTGGAACGTTATGTTCTTGTCCGTGTTGTTGTTTCGTTTCCATTGTGATGGTTCGAGTACGTGTAGCTAATTCCTATGTTTGGGGATTAGGGGAGTGGTACCAATGGTGTTGGTGTCAATCTTGTCGTGGTCGTTGTCTTGTCGTTGTTGTTTGTTGGTTTGTTGTTTATGTTATTCGTGGTGTTCCTTGTGTCGGCATGATAGTTGGTTGGTCGGACGCGAGAGTAGTATCCGAGTTTGTGTGTGCTTAGCATATTTTCGAGGACGAAAATGTCTAAGTGGGGAAGAGTTGTAACGACCCGATTTTAATTATCTCTATTTGTGGTGTTAATTATATTATTTTGTGGAGTATATTACTTTAATTTGACAATGATTATGTTATTTGTGAAATTGGTGTTTTAATATGTTATGTTTTCATATTAAGCATTTTTACCGTTTTTGAGAGTTTGCGGAGAAAATTGGAATAGAGGGTATTTTAGACTTTTCACATTAGATAGTATTTAATTAATTATATAATAGATATTTTGAGATATTTATGTTAAGTAAATATTTTTGTGTTTGTGAGAAAAGAAATAGAAGGGATAGAATTAGAAAAGAAAGAAAAAGAGAGAAAACTATATATAGAATGAGATAGTAAGAGAAAGGGAAGGAAATAGAAGAGAAGGAAAAGGAAGAGAAGAGAAAGTGTGGGATTTTCACCCGAATCGACTTCCGATCATTTCTACACTCGGGTAAGGGTGTGAAATATCATTATTCTAACTTTGTATACGATTATGTATGATTGTTTCCGATTGTTTTGGTTGTTTAGAGAAATATGAGTTTTAGGTTGAAAATGACATAATCGGTCGAAAAAGATGTTTTCACGGATGGAATTCGAAATAAATGGCGTAGATTAGTCGAGTGAGGTGAGGCCGAGATTATAGAAACTCGTTTCGTTGAAATCGGTTGATATTTGAAGATTTCATGTTTTTGGGTTTTGGAAAATTTGAGATTTTGGTGAAAAATAAAAGTCGTGGAATCGGGTTTTTCTTGATCCTAATATGTCCGTATGTATTTATGTGATATTACCATGTGTTTGTTTCGAAGGAATTATGTGAATCGGTCGGGTTTTCGGACGAAAACGCCGAAAAATAGCAGCTGCACCAGTAGAACCCGCAGGGCTGCATTGCTGATTTTTCTGGTTTTGTGTAATTGTCGGAAAACTTCGGAAATTCATATCTCTTGAACCGTAAGTCGGTTTTGACCCCCGTTCGAAGCGTTGGGAAGATAACGAGATGTTCTTTCTAGGAAAAATAGTTTTGAGGTCTGAAACTGGTCCAATCGGTACAGTTTTTTTCGAACCGTTTCGTAGTGTCGGGCGTCCGGTTTATGTTTTTGCGTTATTTTGAAATATCTATAACTTGTTCGTTGTTTATCGAATTTGAGAGTTCTTTATATAGAATTGAAGGTATTGATATGTACTATTTGATGGTGATAAGAAATTATATTTTTAGCCGACTTTTCCGACTGTTTGTGAATAGTGATTTTGTAGAAAATGTTAAGTATGTTAATTATGAATGATATGAATGTGTTGTGGATATGTTTGTAGAGTGAACCCTTGATTTGAGAATGCTTTGTGAATTGTGGATCTTTAGTGAATGTATGCATTGTTTGAATTAAGTGATAATGCATGTTAAATGTGAATATGTGATGAGATGTTGTGGTGATGGTTTGTGGCCTTAGGGCAAATAATTGCATTGATGTAAATTGAATTACAATGCATGAAAATGACTATATGGATCACATGGTTGTATTTGAAGAATTGTATATGTTGTTATACAATTGATGCATGTGATATGTATGTGATGAATGCATGACTATATTGTGAATATGTATGCATTTCAAGAGTGTCATGAGTCATGTTGTATGTGAAACATCTTGATGTGCATTCTTGTGTTGTGCGATTCTAATGAGAATCCGTCGTAACGTCGTGTGCCTATGTGAGGTGTGAGCGATGATTACGAATGATTGTGTGCCCATGTGGGGTGTGAGCAATCGGATCGTGTGCCCGTGTGGGGTGTGAGCGATCGGGTCGTGTGCCCATGTGGGGTGTGAGCGATCCATAAACATTGTGTGCCCATGTGGGGTGTGAGCAATGGGTGAACATCGTAGGCCCGACGGGGAGTTACTTCGGTAACGAGCGATGGTTCCAGCAGAGTTCCTGAGTGAACTAGTGATGATGAGTCGGTACCGCATTGCATCTGCATAGAGTCGAGAGTCGGCCTCTATGAGTTGCATTTGTCATCATTGTATTTGTGCATTGATGAATGAACATATATATGTATATGTTGATGTGGAATGAACAGAATTGTGCAGGTGCGCATTGGAGGATAAACATAATATGTATGTTTATGTGAAATGATGATAATTGTATGTTTGTAATGATGCATCGGTGAATGAACACGAATATATGTGTTTATGTTGAATGAATTGATATGTATTAGTGATACATGTATTTGAGCATGAATGGATATGCCTATGGGATTTGATGTGTTAAATTACGGATTGTTATACCGTGTAAATGACTTATGGTATATGTTGATGTTATGTGTATAGATACGTGCATCGTGATAAGTCATGGTGAGAATGTGGTATATGTGTATTATATGTTGAGATATATATAATTATATGCAACGTTATTATGATAATATTTCTCACCCTTCTGCTGTTTTATAATGCTCTATGAGGCATTGCAGATTAGGTATGCTGGTGGTCTTTGGTGAAGTGTGTCTTCACTTCTTTTTGGTCGTCTGGCTCTGATATGTAGCGTCGGGTAGCTAAGATGATTTTGAATTCCTTTTTGTGATGCATTGATTTATGTATCTGGCTGATGAATTATGTGTATAAACCTGATGTTTGATGTGATTCACTGGATGATGTATATATATGTTTGATGTTGCAATGTTTAGATTTTCCGCTTATATTCTAAATATTGATTGATATGTGGGTGTAAGGACTGAGATCCTTTATTGCTGATAGTTACCCCACTGTTGCATATCTATTTGAGCAGGTGTTGTATGTTTTAATTTCATATAAATTGTGGCATGCCTCTTTTATCCCATGTTATAATTATACTCTGACGAAATTTTTAATATGTGCGTAAATGATTTAATTGATTATTTGGGGGTAAAAAGGGGGTGTTACACTTCTCACCATATTTATGATGGTTTTGTTCTTCCTTTCTACAGTTTCATTCAGCTGTGGAGTGTAGGGTAACACCACCTCATGCACAATCCCTTCTTTCTCACATAGTGTGTCGAAGTCTTTCGACACATATTCTTCACCACCATCAGTCCTCAGAATCTTGAGCTTTCGTCCTCTTTGTCTTTCGACCATAGATTTAAGCTTGACAAATACCTCAATCACTTCACTTTTCTTCTTGATTAGGTAAGTCCACAGTTTTCAACTAAAATCATCTATGAAAGTGACAAAGTATTTGTTACCTCGAATCGAATCCACCTGGATAGGACCACATACATCAAAGTATATGATTTCAAGAATTTCCTTCGACATTCTTCCTGTATCCTTGCTGAAGTCATTCTTATGTTGTTTTTCCTGCACACATTTCTCACATACTTCATTTGGAATATTGATTTCTAGTAACCCTGAAAACATATTTCTTCTTCTTTTTAGATATTAGATTTCTTTAAAGTTGAGATGGCCTAATAGATAATGTCATATCCATTCATCCCTGCTAGCTGCAGTTTCCAGACACTTGTGCTCCATCACATTAAGTTCGATCTTGAAGGTTCTATTATGAGACATAGGAGCCTTCAAAATTAACATTCCACTTAAATCGAGAGCTCTCATAATCTTGTCTTCAATTGAAACTATATAGTTCTTTTCGACCACGCTGCCATATACTTAGCAAATTACTCTTCATGCTTGGTATCTATAATACATTGGAAATTACTGATCTTTTGCCATCTTTCCTCATAATCAGAACATCACCAACACCTTCAGCTGCTAGAGTATTGTCATTTGTAAATTTCACCATATTCTTCATTGAGGGCTTTCTGTTGATAAACCGATCTTTCCTACCAGTCATGTGTGATAAGCATCCTGAGTCCAAGTACCATTGGTCATGGAATCTTTCTTCATCTCTTATTGTGACCATCAGCAAAATCTCTTCTTCATGCTTTGCAAACTTTGCATCATTGTCTTGATTCTTTTGTTTTTCAGGACAATCACTAGAGCAGTGACCATACTTCTGACAATTGAAACACTGAATTTGACTTTTGTCAAGTTTTTTGCCACCACCTCTTCCTCTACCTGTAGCACCACCTCTTTGGTTGCTTTGGAATGAGGACTTTCTCTGATTCGACCATCATTGTTCTTGTTGATTTCGATCAGTCGAATTGTTGTAGCCTCTTCTACCTTTGTTGTCAAACCACTTCCCTTTTTCTTTTCTCTTGCTGATTTCGCATGCAAAGCCATCTCACTTTTCTACTTGCTTACAGCTCTTTCATCTATTCTTTGTTCATAAGAATCAAGCATCCCTTGAAGTTTTTCATTTGTTAATGTTGAAAAATCTTTCGACTCTTCTATGGCTACTACCACGCGGTCGAACTTTGGAGCCAATGACCTCAAAATATTTGCAACAACTGATCTTGATGTCAACACTTTTTCACATTTCTTGATTTGATTCACTAGTTTTGTAACCCTAGTGAAAAAAATCAGTTATGCTTTCATTGTCTTCCATCTGAAACAATCCACACGTTATTAACCTCACCTCTTTAACCTTCTCTGCGCATCCAAGCAATTTCTCCAAGATTTCCCATGCTTCTTTTGACGAATCTACATCACCGACCTTTTCAAAATTATTTGGATCAATGCATTGATGAATTATAAAGAGAGCTTTATAATCTTTTTTCTTCAATTCTTTGTGTGCAACCTTTTCTTCATCTCGTGTTTTCCGGAAGCGTAGTCACTCCCTCCTTCATAAGCTCTCAAAGATCTTGACAACAAAAAAACAACCTTCATTTGTTTACACCAATTCTCATAATTCTGACCCATCAGAATTGGGAGATTCGCTAGAAAATGTCCACTCGAATGATTCATCTCCATTGTCATCGTGTTTTTCCTCCCGCGAATTGCTCAGCCAGTGCTCTAGATACTAGATCTTGGAAATTCACCAAAACCTCGGAGAACTCCGCTGCAATCTTGATAAACAAGATTCAATTACAACAATCGAATTCCTTCTTGTTCTTCACTCTTCACTCGAGTAAATCAACCAACATTAGTTGCAAGATGATTCTCGTTGCACAATTGTTAATAGAAGAAGAAAGAAAATGTGAAATTGGAGAAGAAAGAAATTAGGGTTTATGTAAAATAAGAGAAAAAGAAAAGGTTTTCTGCAGAGTTTCTCTCTGCTTCCAAACTGGAGTTTTATTCTTTGCAACTGTAAGTTATTCACTTTTCTCTCTTGTTACAACAATAGGGGTTACTACCTATTTATAAATTTGGATTTGCTTTCTCCTTAAGCAAAGCGAAAAATACCTAATTCTGCTATAACTACAAAATTGGACCTAAGTTGAAATTCTTGTCGAGATACACTACTTTGACGTTTCAACACTAACACAATTTCGACACTTCTTTACTTCTGTCGAGCAACCTGCTACGACACAAGGAATTATAATTTAACAATGTAGAGTTGTTTTTTTTTCAACAGTGGTGATGTCTATTGCAAATTGAAAGAGACATGTAATCTGGAACAGAGCTTTCATTTATTCACTTACATTTTTTCATAAAATGGTGATTATATTTGCTAAGGTTTTTCTTTAACTTTCTTTCTCCCCTTTCTAAATTAAATAAAGAACCATAGTCTCATTTTTTTTTTAATTTTTATACAAATGCTGTTTAATTCATTCGTAATTTCTTGGAACTGACTCTTTTACATCTCTCATATTTATCTTTAATAACGTCTGTTGTTTTTTTTTTAATTCAAATGTTTATTTATTTATTATTTAAGAAAAACTACTCCTTAAGTTTAAAACAATGAATGATTGAGAGAAAAGTTACACACATTACTAATTAAATGGTTTAACTCGCTCTTTAGAATATTTTTTATTCTTCTTATTCTCTCTATTTTCTTCACTCTATATATTCTTTATATATTTTTTCTATGTATTCTTATATCTTTATATATTTTTTCTATGTATTCTTATATCTGTTTCTCTTGTATTACTCATGCATTTTATTATTGTTTGTTTTGTTTCTCTTATCGGTTTTTCATTTCTTTATTATTATTTTTCTTATTTTTAATAATGTATAATCATGAAGAATGGAAGAATATAAAAGTCAAGAAGTGGTAAGATTTCCTGCTAGACAAGGAAAAAACTGATTCCATTGTTAGTTTTACTTTCTATTTCTTATGAAAATCTCTCACCAAAATAAATGCTATTCTATTAATTGTGATTGTGAGTATCTTTTTAGGTTAAAAACCCAAAAACATTTACATAAAAAAATTATGCAATATAATTATATTTTAAAATTAATAAGTCGATTTAATGTCCATCAATTTGGATATACGGAAGTAACATTTTATAGAATAAGTTAGACATAACATTTATTAAGAAAAAAAAAATCAATTGAGATTTTTCAAACAAACATTGCTTATGCTTTAAATGTTTTTGATCGTGAAGGCTGATCAGATTATGTGATGGGCCACCAAGAACGTCTGTGATGCTGGGTGTGAGAAGAGGAGGGGAGTGTACCTGCAAGGCACTCCGACGCTCAAGTAAGAAAGGGTTAGAAAAAAAAGGGGCAAGTACAAAATGTGAGTTCTTAGGGTGATTATTGGATATCTGACCCCTCAAATGAGAGGGTTTATATAATGCCCTCAGCGCGTGGCCAACGGTCCCTATTTTCGCGGCGAAATAACCGATTCTCGAAGAATAGGTAACTGTCAAAAACTAGCTGTTATGTCGGGCAGGGTGTCAAAACTAGCCGTTATGTCGGGCGAAGGCGTAGTTCCGGGCACATGCCCATGACTGTTTCTGGATAATGAAGTCGTGCGTGACGGGCAAAAATACCGGGGAGGAGCAAATGACCCCTGGGAGCCATCCGTCCATTAGTGTCTGGTTGGAGGGCAGAAAGGTAAATTCTGCCCCTTATTGACTGGACCTAGGCAATTAGGCCGTTCTGCGAGCAGAAATGGATTGGGTCATGTCTAGTCATTGGTTAAGTTCGGAACAGTTTTCAATTGAGATTTTTGACACAGTCAATTGAGATTTTCAAAAGTAGGTGTAGAAAAAAAAACTTGTATTTTTTTTTTCAGTTTTTAGTCAGTAAAATACTTCATCCATCATAGTTTTTTAATTAATATTATTTTATCTTTCTCAATATTTTATTAGAGTATCTCAAAGTATCATTCTCTCTTTTATTTATATATTTTTAAAAAAAATTAAAATTATTAATTGTACACGTAATTTCTCAAGGATTCTCTCAAACAACAATGAAAGGTAATTTTCTTTTATTTTTTTATTATATTTTTTGGGCATTTCTTAATACACCGCCCAAGTTTCTTAGGCACCACGTGAAATTATTTTTTTGCCCCCTGATTCCGGATGTGCACATCCGGACGCACCAAATTTTTAAAAAACGCTGAAGTGTTCCAGATATGCATATCCGGAAACAATTCTGATGTGCTCTTCCGAAAGGATTTCTTATTAATTCGCACCAGACCTTCTTCCTCCCCCTCATTCTTCACTTTTTCATTTTCAAACTCCCTCAAACTCTCTCAAACTCTCAAATTTTCAATCACCTCAAATCTCAATTTTTTCCTCTCGAGTTCGGCACAAAGCAACATCTACAACGATCAAGAGACTCCAAATCCTCTGTATCTCATTTTAATCGGTAAGTTTTCAAATTTTAGAGTTTCGGAGTAAGTTTCTAGTAATCGATTTAGAGTAGATATTTAGGTGTAGAAATTGTTAGGTTGTATGAATAACATAGGTTTGAGACAATGTAAGTCTTTTTTACTGCTTCAAACGGACGATCAGGGCATTAAAATGCCCTTTTGCATGTTACAGTGGCCATGGCTGCCATTTTTAAACTTCAAAAAGCGTACCGGATGTGCAGATCCGAAAAGATTTTAACGTTTAGTATTCTGTGTTTTCGGATGTGCACATCCGAAAATACCCAACGTTAAAAATTCTTTGTCCTTCCGGATTTGCACATCCGGAAGACTATTTTTTTTTTTTTGTTTATTTGTTTTTGTTTAATTATTTTAAAAAAAAATCCAATTTATTTATTATGCTTTGCAGATTAGATGACTGGAAGAGACGATCATATCATACATGGAAGGACAGCTCAGCACGCATCTATCCGACGTGAGCGGATGCAGTCTACAGCCGAGGCTTCCGGCGCAGAGGGAGTTGGGGTAGACCCTATAGCTGAGGGACATCCTACACCACATCCTACACCACAGCCATCCACATCACAGGTTCAGGCCACTTCCACATCTCAGGTACAGGCTACTCCCCCTTCAGCGCCGATTCTACATCTCGTAGGCGTCGCGTTTCTACTGGTAGTTCATCAGGGTCCCAGCCCGTACGCAGACGTCGTCGGGAGACTCCAGCTCCATCAGGTGCTCCTCCTCGTTCCCCTGTTCCTGTTCATGTTTCAGAGGGTGATCACCCAGCACATGATGGTGTTGACGCCGATGACGATTTTGATGAGCTGGGCGGTTACCCCGGGGGACCGTCTGATATGTCCCAACTCGTGGGGTACTCTGAGCATACTGCCAGATATGTCTGGCTAGGACAAGTAACCTTTTTCGGTTTATTTATAGAATTGTTTACGTTGAAAATATGTTCATTTGTAACATTGTTTTATTCGGAAATTTTCAGGAGAAGGATCCCCAGAAGTTCTATAACCATGGGGCAAGGTTATAGACATGCTTGAGATGCTGCCAGAGGCTGAGTGGTTCACGTCTGCACTTGCTGCCTCTGGTCTTGGAGGCCTGTCTAGGATTGGGTATTCCCAAATCTAGTACGGTATGCTGGTGGCCTTTGTTGAGAGATGGCACCCTGAGACATCCTCATTCCATCTACCGTATGGCGAGATCACGATCACACTCGACGATATCTCGTGCCTTTTACATCTACCGATCATGGGTACCCTTCTCCGTCACGGTAGGATGTCGAAGGCGGACGACATGGAGTTGCTGATTACAGAGCTTAGGGCTAGCGCAGAGGAGGCACTTGCGGAGGTGACCCAGTTGAGGGGCGCACACGTCCGGTTCTCCTTTTTGATACACATATTTGGTGAGGAGCTTGACGAGGCACGACAGACAGAAGGGGATGCAACTGAGGTGGAGCTCCACAGGCAGCGTGCCCTGAGATGCTACTACTTATTTTTGCTCAGCACGCAGGTGTTTGTGGACACCAGCGCTTATTATGTTGATATCGTCTACCTCATGGACCTTTTGGATCAAACAGAGATCCACGGGTACAACTGGGGGGCGACTGCGCTGGCATACACCTATTCCAGGCTCTCTGATGGTTGTCGCTGGGCAGCCAAGACTGTGGCAGGAAGTTGTACGTTATACGTGGTAACAATCTAATATTCTAAGTGATTTTTTCATTTCTTTTCTTTCTATATTCATTATAATTTTTGACACCCATGTTATGTTTTCCATTTCAGGCGTGGATTTTACAGCACTTTCCCAACATTACTGGTTGGGGGAGTGTCGCCGAGTACACTGAGGATATGTCACGTGCTGCTGCATTTGTCCTACTCAGAGGGAACCAGGTGCCAGACCCCTTCAGAGTGTATCTTGATCGGATGGCTGCTGAGGACATTTTGTATAGCCCTTATGCCGATCACTGTGTGACGCGCCCGTTCGATGAGGTTTGTTTGTTCTCAGGATGGTTGGCATGCAGTTCGACTGTTACTGCCCGATACCTGCCGGAGCGCGTCTTGCGTCAGTTCGGTTACACGCAAACTATCCCCAGGATGCCTCATGAGTCTGCTGCTCTAGGCTTGACCCACAGGCAGATAGATGAACTATATGCTGACTACCAGTCCCACTTGGTACCGGAAGAGGCTCTGGCGACCAGAGCGGAGAGAGACTGGAGCGTTGCTACCGGGTACATCGTGTGGTTCTACACCGTCTCACACCCATGCATAGGGATGGCAAAAAAACCCGTACCCGCGGGTACCCGCGGATAAAATCTGTCACGGGTACGGGTAAGATGGCTTAACGGATATCCACGGGTAATATATACGGATATTTAATTACCCGTTTCATTACAGGCACGGATACGGATTTAATGGTACCCGTACCCGCGGGTATCTGTATCCGTTTATAATTAATAAAATTAATTAAATATCTTTTAAAATTAATATATACTAATTACTTATCCTTTGAAAAATTAATCACATATTATAGAATAGATTCTACTAAATCACATGTGTAATTTATGTGCAATTTATGGTATTTGTACTAAATCACATGTGTAATATATTGTTATATGTTTGATGTTTCTATAAATTAATATGCATTATGTGATCATTTTTCTCACATTCTCAAAGCATAGTTTCAATATATATTTGTTTCAAGTTTGTTGAATCATGACTTTCATGAAAAATTATAGATAGATTTTCTATTTACACATAATCTTCTAATTACAAAAAAGCTAAAATTTATATTTAACAAAAGAAAAATTAGTAAATTACAATTAAAAAAAAAATATCCATGGATATCCATTAATACCCGCGGGTATCTCAAAATCCACGGGTACCCGTCTGCCAGATACCCGCACGGATATGGAGCGGATACGGGTATCATACTTACTAAACGGGGCGGGTAGCGGGGGACTAGTACCCGTCCCCACGGGTACCCATTTTCATCCCTACCCATGCATGGTGCCCACTGTTGAGGGATCGCCACCCAGACCTGCTCATCAGGAGATATTAGAGGAGCAGAAGTCTCAGTTGGACCATACTCAGGATGTCCTACCACGCTCTCGTCAGATAGAGCAGATAGCGCAGCAGGCCATTGAGGTCGGTCACCTCCCTGAGGGCTCTGGTGCCAGACTTGTCGTGGACAGGATTATTGTGATTGCTCAGGGGGCACTTCAGTACCGCAGACATCGATCCAGGATGGCGGGTAGGGGCAGAGGAGCAGGGGAGCCAGGAGAGATCCTTCGCCATACGCAGTAGTTTTTGTTTGATGTATTCTATTTATATTAGATGTATGCACTGTATTTTGACAGAGGTTTATTATATATATATATCGTTTTATTTTATATATTGATGTTGTCAAATGTATATTAAGTTGCGACAATATATTAACATATGCGACCAAGCAACAAAACCGATTTTTTTAAAAAAAATTAAGTTCTGTTGTTTTCCGGATCTGCAGAACAGGAAAGTTTCTGGATGTGCACTTCCGAAATGCATCAGCGTTTTTTAAAAAATTGGTGCGTCCGGATGTGCACATCTGGAATCAGGGGACAAAACCGAAAATTCAAATAGTGCCTAAGAAACTTGAGTGATGTGATAAGAAATGCTCTATTTTTTCTCCTAAGGCTAGAAACTTTCCCTTGTATAGCTTTCCATTGTGCTACATTTGGCAGAAACAAAATATACGTAAGCGAGTAGAAAACTTTAAATTTGAATAATTGGAATCGGAGAAAAGCAACAAAAGGTCATAAAGTTACAACTCACACAACTATTACAGAATTTAATTCACCAGGGACCACAAATCTGAACAAGAGACTGAAATTTTTGGTCACGTGATATAATAATATATACTCCCACCGTCTCATCTTCTTGATATGTGCTCCAATTAATCACTCGGCTTCTTGATGTGTTCCAATTACTTTGCTATGATGCATCAGTTTGTTGCAGTTTTATTGGTAGCACTATCGCTATTCCTTGTAGCTGCTGATGCAGTTTTGTGCAAGCCTTATAATAGGAATGATATGTTGTGAATGGAACTCTGATGATTGGAAGTATGGCTGTTATTTTTCTGAAATTTTCGCGTGTTCACTGTTCTGTTCGCCTTGCGAACCTGGGCGAACATTCGCCAGACCTTCGCTTTGCGAATCTGGGGCGAATGTTCGCCAGCCTTCGCTTTGCGAACGTATCAGAATTTTGAATTTTTTTTTATGTTGTTTTAGTTGTGATTTTGTTTGGCTCTCAATTCTAATGAACTGTCTTGCTACTTGTTGTTGTTTTGTTTATTGCAGCAGATGGGTCCAAAGACTAATCCCGCTAAGAAGCGAAAATCCACCACATCGCGACAAGTTCCAATACAGTTTGACGACACGCGCTTTAGGGGTGCCAAACAAGCAGCAAGGTATCTTACCTTGGAAAAAAGAACAATTTTAGCAGAAAAGAGATTTAACTTAAGTGACCGAGGGTGTTATCGGTCTGTGGCTGCACTGCTGGAAGAAAAAAAATGGGAACGACTGATAACTCCAGTCGACAGCTACAACGTAGAGATTATCCTAGAGTTCAATGCTAACGCACTCCCTGATGATAGGGAGCAATTTAGTTGGACAACCTTCGTTGGGGGGAAAGTTGTGAGATTTGACCATAGAACGATTAGTATTGTTCTTGGGAGTCCTCTACCATTAAGAGCTAGCGAAATTGATGACTACCACCGAGACCTGCACCTTCACCGTGACATACCTGCCATGACCAGAGATCTTCTACGCCCGGGAAAAACGGTAGAACTCAACCCGTCTGGGGTTGCAATTAGGTACCGGCGTGAGGACATGCAACCTTTGGCTCAGCTTATTTTACTTTTGGTGATAACCAACATCAAGCCAAAGTCGCATTCGTCTACCATCCCTCTGCCACTAGCTCACCTTGTCCATAGTATCTTGACTAACGTGCAGATTGATGTGGCCCGTATCATCGCCGATGAGATTAGGGTAATTGTGGAGAGTGGCTTTGGAGGTACTGCTTCTCGGGCGAATGCCCCTCTTGCATTCCCTTGTCTTATCATGACGTTGTGTTCACATGCTGGGGTTAATATACCCGCACATCGTCAGGTCAATATTTCGTCGGCTATTGATGATCGTTATGTCAACAAATTTTGCAAACCTAAGGGGGCAAGGGGAGAGACATCGAGTACTGGTGCTGAGGCCGGCACAAGGGGTGGTGATGGTTCTGGGTCACAGAATTTTTACCCTTATCATCAGGAGATCTACCAATATAACTGGGACTGGTTGACGGCTTCTCAGCGCGCCATGTTAGATTTACATGACTCTATGCAGGTGCTCCAGTTGCAGATTCGCGATCCCGCCGCTGATCATACTCTGATGACGACGGAGCAGTTCCTTGCACATGCTGGTTGCCCTGAGGCGAGGCCAGTATTCGGAGGGGGAGAGGATGCGGCTGTTGATGATGATGCTGATGAGGAGGGTGATGGTGCTAAGGTTGAGGTATCTGGCTCAGAGGAAGGAGAGGAGGTCGAGGTTTATGGTACAGAGTCCGAGGAGAACTGATTTTTGTTGTGATGATTGTGTATTTCCTTTGAGCATCAAAGTGAAGTTTTCTTGTATTTTGTTTTTTTTATTATTTCAGTTTTTATTGATGTACTCTATCCACTTTGTTGGATTATTTTGGATATTGATGTACTTGTACCACTGTGGTACTTTTGACTTTGTAGGTGTTCTCACACCAGTACATTATTATGAGTATTATGTCATTTTTCAGTTAAATATGTTTAGTTTCATTTTTATTTTAGTTTTTATTAGTATTGTTGTTAAGAGTTGAATTCTTCAGTCTACGAATGTTCAACTCTTAAGTTGTTGATATGTTTTTTTTTATCGCTTTATGTTGGTATGCTTGTGGAAGTTTCATATTTCCAACTTTTGGATGTTTTGTGGAAGAAACTTAGGTTGGTGTTTATTGATCATCAAAGAAGATTCCTCCAAGCTTGGATGGCTATGATAGTAATTTAAGCATGATGTTGTTGGCAAGGTACATAGTTACCTAGTTCTAGAATTTAGAATGTATTAGAACTTTTTTGTCTTTGTACAAATGAAAATGTTGTTTCTTGTTACAACTCTATTTGATTGCTTGTGTCATTTAGGTCCAAAAATCGCAAAAGTGAGAAACCTCCATGTTATACTAAATGCTTAGGATTGATGATGAATGCTGTTTTATACTTATAATTCATGATTTATCTTGCTTGTTGTTTTAAAATTGTGGAAGCATAGAAATGATCAAGGCAATGTTTGTGCACTTTGAGTATAACCACCATTCCAAAAACACTTCAAGTCACCTTGTGAGTGTGCGCGTATTTGAAACCTCTTTTGAGCCGAAATGAAATTTTTGTTTGAATCATGAACCCGATTTTAACCCATTTTGAAGAGCATTTAAGTTAAGCTTATGGCAATGTTGAAGTTGGGGAGAATGGTTTATTTTGAAAAGAGAAAAATGATTTGGCGATACAATGCATTCTAAAACAAACAAAAAAAGAGAAAAAAAAAAGAAAAAGAACAAAAAGAAAAGAAAATCAAAAGAATAGAATGCATTGTGAAAGAAAGAAATAAGGATTGAACAAGATTGAAAATTTTGAAAAAGAAATGCTCTTCATAGTCTTTACCCTTTCTTGTTTCAATGGCCATGTACACATGTCCCTTGTTTTTAACCCCGGCCAAGTTACAACCGACAAAAGCCCTTAGTGATCTTTTGCTTCCATGATTTCTCTTATGATTGGTTAAGATATTATATGAATTGCTTAGTATTTGCATCATTTGTCATTCGAGTGAAATTGCCCCGCGGTTGCAAACGCGTTAATTTCCTTCAATCTTTTTCGAAGAGGAGTGTTAAAGTGACATGAGCATGATGGTTTAGTTGTTTCTGGAAACATTGTCTGAGATTTGTGTTAAGAATCAAGTTCTTTTCCATTGTCAATTCTAGGATTGTGTAATTGTGCTTTGTTACAATTGTTGTTTATTTGAGCCGTTTATCCTTTCTTGGATTGAATCAAATACTCGAGCAAATCCTCTTGTTTTCAATAAGAGGCATACTTTGCTTGAGGACAAACAAAGACTTAGTTGGGGAGAGTTGTTAGATGTCAAACATGCTATATATTTGTATTTGATACTTGGCATTTTTCATTACTTTCATGTCTTAATTGTGGATTTTTGTAGTGAATTGTTGTTGTTCTTCATGCATTATATTTATACCTTTGGTGCTTGTAATTTGTGTGCTATTATGCAGGAAAGTGCACTAATTGATCAAAGAAAGAAGACACAAAGAATTGATGCAAGCTGCCAAAGAAAGAGGAAAACAACAGCTGGTTCGCTTTGCGAACCCTAGCGAAGTCCCCAGAGAACGTTCGCTTTGCGAACTCTAGCGAAGCTCTCAGCGAGTAAGGCAGGGGCAAAAGGACCCAAAATTCGCTTTGCGAATGTTTTGGCGAGTGGTTCACTTTACGAATGAATTGTTCGCTTTGCGAACTCACGAAGACAGCCAAGGGCGGTTTAGCATTTAGAAGGCACTTAAAGTGCCATTTTCTTCATTCGCTAGGCGAATGGATCATTCGCAGTGCGAATGCATCAGATCTTAAGTGTACTATAAAGTGTTTTTTTACATTTTCTTGGGATCATAACTTGATATTTTCACACCAAAACATACTTTTCTGAGTTTTGATCATCCAAGAGTGATTTTTCACATAGAGAAGCTGAAGTCACATCCGATCTCGATTATTCGACGCAAATGTTCTTTCATCTCCTCTTGAAACTTGTTATCCAAGCTACCATGAAAATGTGTAGCTAATCACCTCTTATGTTAAGGTTAGAGGTAGTTAATCTTACTTATATGTATTTATTTTGATATTTTGTATATGAACAAGGTTGATGATCAATATATGATGAAGTTGTTTGTTCTTAATGATGTATTTGTGGTTTGAATCACTCTAGACATAGATTTTCCAAATCTTGACCTAATATCTTCATCTCTTAAAAACCAAACTCTAGACATAGATTTGGGGTTTATTATTGGCTTTGTATTGATTTTAACGGTTGTTGTTTCGATTGTTAATGTGAGACATCATCTAACGATTTAAACAACGATACTCACGAATTTACTTTAGACATAAACTTATTCGCGAGGATACGCGATTGTATTGATCGAAACTAAGTTCATACGCTTGATTAATTGGATATGTATGAAAAGGATTAGTGAAATCTAATCTTGACATGCTTTTACCAAAACCCTAAAACCAATCTTTTTACCGTTAAATTTTAAATTTCATGCAAACGTTACGAAACGAAAAACCAAACCTTTGTTACTATAAAGTTTGAAATGCTTTTGACTATCGAACGGCGGCAATATACACAATCTATGTGGATACGATAAAACACCCCCGAATATACTCATTCAACACGATGGTACTTTTTCAGAGGCCTAACAAACGACAGAGTAAGATAACGGTAGAAACAAGTGTAAAACAACGTCGAAACACGTTATACCTGTGTGTTGTACCCTAAATTTTTACCCTTAGATGTCATCTTCATTTGTGCGTCTTAGGTCCAACATTTTGAACCAGCTAACCCTTTTTATCATGTTTTTGTTTGCTTTATCTGTGAATTAAGTTTTGTTCTCAGGAGGTACAAGAAGTGATTAACTAGGGTTGTGGGCGGAGCGGGGGGATCGAGCGATTCTCTCAGATATTTTCCTTCACCCTCTCTTTGGCTTTTATCTTTCATACTCAATTATCATTATCTTTTTTTCAACCAATATCATAGCTATTCACTAATATTTATATTTAAATCTAATCTTTTTCTAAAATCATCAATCTCTTTTTTAAATTCTATTCCCATTTAATTATGACAATTTTCCTAAAAAACTAATTCACTTATTTTGTTTTAAATTATTTCTTTCTAAATAGATACTAAATTTGGTCACCTATCATTAGTTGTTTCTAACCTAGTCTTTTATAATGCAAAGAGAGGAATTAATACAAGTTGCTTTCCTTTGGACCCACGTTACCATAAAGAAAGAAAGAGCATGTTGCTAGAACCATTGGACCAATGTTGGTCATACCATAACGTGACTTGTTTTTTTCTTTTCTAAACCTTGCTTTCACCAAGTACACCAACGGCTCCATTTTTTCCATCAGTTCCAACGTGCCACTTCCCACCAAACCTGCGTATGGAAGTTTTCGAGGTACACTCCTTTTTGTACCTTCAAATTGACATTTGCAAGAAAACAAAACCTTCCTTCGTACACATCTTTGGTCCACTAGATACAAACCAAAACAATGTTATTCTTCTAACCTAGTTGCTGTTTTGTTGAATATATTTCAGTTTAACCATATGCTGTTTTGATGTTTATATATTTGTATGCATGGTGTGTGAGCTATTGTTGAGTTTATTTTAGAATTTTTGTACGCCTTCTTGATTGCCATAACGTATGAACAAGGTTGCCATGATAGAACACCTATTAACCCATGTTAAGATGAATGCCACTCGAGTATGTTTTACTTTGATCATATTATCAATGCTGCCATTATGAACCTACTTCTGTTTGTGTAATTAATCTTCATTTGTGATCATGTGAAAGAGAGATTTAGTTTACTCATTTATCTTTGGAATTTAAGTATGATACCCTTGTCTTTAAAATCAAGTTTGTTGTGTAATATTTGGTTTGAGATTTTGCTGACGTGATAGCAGTAACTTTGTTTTCACCCTATGTTGTCCTTGATAAGTTTCACTGTCCGCTCGTATGTTTGCAATGCCTTGCCCATGTTGATTTGTTTTTCTTGCAATTAACCATGTGAACAAGTGAACCACTAGCAGCATATGCATGATATGTGGACGATATGTAAATGTGGCTCTACTTTGTTTTTGCATGAATGATCCTGTTTAACATGACACAACCTATTTGGAGCTCTATGATCATTTATGGTTTTTACTCTGTCATGGGTGGTTGAATAGACGAGTAGCTTATAGGTTTATCTTTGCATATAGGCCACCGGTTTGATGTTGTGTTTCAACTTGATAGCTCTGTGTGCATGATTTTGTTTAGAAGATTAAGTTTCTGTAGTTACTCTGTTAACTCTTCACCATGGGCTGATAATCATTTGGTTTAGTTTTAGTTCATTCTTGGGTTTAGATGAATGCATCAGTTATTCTATCCATAGCAGTTTTGGAATTTTGATTTGCCTTTATTGTTACTCATGATCAAGCCTTTGTCTTGAGAGGTTCATGATCTATTTGTATTCTATGATTGGAGTGCTCCAGATCCATGTTTTGATTTGTGCCATTTGATGAAATATTGAATGCATGAGGTAAGATCAAAAGAGTTTGGTTTCGTTGTTTGGAAACTAAAATACGATAGCAGCTTTGTTTCTGCATTATTCATCTCCCATGCTTGCGTGTGATTAGTTGTTTGATGGGTTTTGTCCCGTAGTGCACTTAAAAAAACACTATGACCAATTGACATTAATAACGTTACTGCACTTACTCATGTAGCGCGCTTTGTTTTCCTTTTCATTTATTTTTCATTGCTTTTGTTGGTTTATATATTTATGGTTGCGTGTTTATGAACGGATGTATCTGCCGTCCCAACGGTTCACCATTGCCTTGCCATTTCGCCTTTCACCACAATGTCCTAGGTTCGATCCAGCGGATCAACCTTTTGGCCATTTTATTTCTTTTTCGCCTTGCCCTTTCTTTTTTCCAACCTGGGCCTTGCGCCCAATGCTGCTTTCCACACCCCTACCTGTCTGGCCCATTATTTTCCTTTGTTTTTAACTGGTCTAATTTACTTTCACCCCCCTGCGTTTTTTTAAATTCTTTTTCTATTTTATCATGTTTGTTTGATGTTTAATTTTAGTCTCATTTTAATTTCATGTGATTAATTAATATATTTCATAATTGTTAATTAATTGTTAATTGTTAATTATATTTAATTATAGTTAATTGTTGATTGTTTCATGTTGTTAATTTTTGAAAATTATCAATTGTATCTTGAATTACTTTGCTAATTCTAATGGTGTTATTTATTATTTTTAATCATGTCATTAACTCTTAAATTATCCATTTGTGTCTTGATTATGAGTTTTGGTTAATAGTTAATTTCTAAATGATTAATTATCCATGTATGGTTAATTTTTAATTACCTTGTGTGTTGTAATTGTTAATTTTAATTGCCTTGTCAATTAATTATCAATTGTTGGTTTAATTATTAATATCATCTATGAGCATTTTTGTTGGTCTTGAAATGTTATTAAATTGACTTGTTTAATTCTTAAGATAATATATCCATGTTGATTGGCCATATGCTTGACTTTTATATGAATATTATCCTTCTTTAAATGTCATCCTTAAACATTCTCTATGTTTGTCTTTCTAAAGATTGAAGCATATTGATGTGTTCTTGTATATCATTCCTATATGTTTGTCTTCCTAAAGATTGAAGCATATGGATGTATTCTTTTAATCATGTTCATCCTATACATATCTTTGTCATAAACATATTGCCATCCTCATGCTTATGTTGTTTTATCTATTATATCAATGTCCTATCTTTTATCATGTCTTATTTATTGTTATTATCAACTGTTTATCTTTCCCCTATTCCAAAGGAAGGTGACTAGTATTGACTCTTAAAGTCATAGCCCCCATCTTAACCTAAGTAACCTCTTAGGAAGAAACTTTGTTTCTTGCCCTCATCAGAGCCATAGAAATCATAACTAGCCTTAGGGAGAGTTCCTCAACTCTTAGTGATATTCATCATAATGAATTTATCACTTTCCCTTACAAACTAAACTTCAACATAGGCCCATTTCAACTAGATCTAGAGAGTTCCTAAACTCTACAATGAGTTTGCGCTCATTTCCCCTCTGAATATTGACCATAGTCAATCATTCAGTAGAAGTAGAACTACGCATACTCTGATTCTATTCCCGAGGATACGTAAGCGTAAAGTGCGATACTTTATCGAGTATACTTAGATACTAACCCCTAGGGTTTCAACCTTTAGCATAGAACCTTTAGCAAACATAAGATAACATTTAACAAGAGGTTCCCGTAGAGTACTACGGGCGTTTAGGGTGCTAATACCTTCCCTAGGCGTAACCAACCCCCGAACCTTAGATCTTCCCCTTTAGGTTTTTCTAACGATCTTAAACCTTTCCCTTGGATAAATCAAAGTCGGTTGTAACAGAAATATGATGCAAATTAATTAATAATTTGTTATTCGATTTTCACCGCAACAGAAATGGCGACTTCACTGGGGAAAGTAAGACCTACAGCTGGTCCTTTCCCAATAGGGTTAAGCTTAGCTTTGTTTTATGTTATTCATGTTTACTTATCTACTTGTATGATTGCTTGTATGTCATATCTGCTTGCATGCTTGTATATTTGTTTTATGGTTTAATTATCCTGTTTGATTTGGGTTGATATCTATGAGTGAGATAAATCCTATACCCGGATTTGAGCGTACACTTATTATAGGATGATGGTATATTCACGGAGGCTTTGAGGGAGTCGATTCCTGAAAAAGTTGAATTGAGAACACCATCACTCAGTTGAGGCCCTCTCGAGAGTCTAGTTATGTTGAACGATCCTATTTGTGAAAGCGTGCTACTCTCGACCTAGGAGCCCGTGATATTGAGAACCGTAGTTACCAAACCCCCACTTGGCCTTTTAGGATGTAGTGCAGAGACCATGATGGAGTCTATTTCTGAATTGGTTGTCACGCAATACTACACTCAGACAAGAACCTCTTGAGAATTTTATCGATTACCAAGTCATCTGGGAAATCCTTAAAATCTGAAAGATGGATTGTAGACTCTGGGAACTCTTTAGAACCTTGTTCGGCAGGTGAAAACCAGTAGTGCATACCTATTGGGATGGGTAGACCATGGCTCCATTCATGAGACCCTAAACCTAGGATTTGTATGTTTTGTTGTGTGTACATGTGTGTTTGCCATATGTTTGTGCTTGTGTGTTTTGTGCATCTCTACATTCAAGCATTCCTAGCCCTTTGGTTTCGAGGAACTCAAATGTTTGTTTCCTTTTCAAAAAGACCAACAGAGCTTGGATTTTAAAAACAAAAACTTTTCAATTTTCCAAAAATTCGCAACTTGCCTTTGAGTTCCTTGAAACCTTTTGGCTTGCATTAGCATCTCATTTGCATCATGTCATAGCATGTGCATTTCCTCTCGGTCTTCATCTCATGTCGCCGTTTTCCCTTCAAAATCGTCTTTGAATCGTCACCCGAGCCAAACTCGACAAAGATGTCTAAATAGTACTGTGAAATAGACAGAGTCAACAATGAATTGAGTGAGCTCCGAGGAGGAATGGGGCAGATTATGGAGGTTTTGCATGTTATACGAGCAAAAATGGATACACAGGCTACTGTAGTCTCAGAAGTCATCGCTACAACTGTTGAGCCACCAATCATACCTATTGTGGACTCTACTTTAGGAATGTCAATTGAGTTTATACGGGCCACAGCTCCTCAGTCCACCCAACAAGCTGCACCTTTGTTTGGTGAGAATCAACAAGCTATCCCAACTTGCACTTCACCTGTGGTTCAAACCCAGTTTCAACCCGTTTTTCAGAATCAGCATCATTTTATTAATGATAACGTATCCATGGAAGGGGATGACAGTAATGAGAAATTAAGAGCCAATATGGAGATTATGCAGAGAAAGCTGAAAGCCATTGAGGGAGACAATGTCTTCAGTTCTGACCTTAAGGATATGTGTCTGGTCACTAACCTAGTAATTCCACCAAAATTCAAATTGCCAAGCTTCGAATTGTACTCTGGTGCTACGTGTCCTAAGGCACACTTGGTCATGTATCTCCGAAGAATGGCGGCGTATATGGATGACGATAAGTTAATGATCCATTGTTTCCAAGACATCCTGAAGGGCGCTGCCACAAAGTGGTATTTAAGCTTAGACCAGTCTCAGATTAAATGTTTTCAAGATGTTATAGACGTCTTCATAAAGCACTATAAGTATAACTTGGATTTAGCTCCTGATCGTAGACAGCTGTTGACCATGACTCAGAAGAACACTGAGTCATTCAAAGAGTATGCACAGAGATGGAGAGAGCTGGCTTCACAGGTAGAGCCACCCCTATCTGAAAAGAGTTAACTGATTGGTTCTTCGACACAGTTAGACCGGAATTCTATGAAAGGATTATCAGTAGCGTGTCTGCTAGTTTTTCCGATATTGTAGCTGTGGGGATTAAAGTAGAGCTTGGTCTGAAGAGTGGGAAAATGACCAAGAGAGCTAGTAGTCCAATGCCAGGATATCCTTCAAAAGGGAATGAGATACCAATGTGGTGATGACGAACAAAAGGAAGAAAAGTCAGTTCAGGAAACAACAACAGTGTTATTCTGTTCAGCAACCTTATGTGGCCGCCATCGCGCCAACATTCAACAGCCAAGCTTCTGTTTATCAACCGGTTCCTCAACCACCAGTATATCAACGAGCGCCCAACGCTCTTGCTTATCTACAAAGGACTCAAGTTTCTCGTCAGAATATTCCAGGTAAAGGAAAGGGTGAAGGCCTCGGATTCCTCCCATTCCTATGACGTATACAACATTGTATCCTGTTTTGGTACAACAAGGATTAATAACTACAAGGTCATCAGGCCCACCTCCTGATCCGCTTCCACCTTCTTACAATCTCAATGCTCATTGTGCATTCCATGAAGGTGCACCAGGCCACAATTTAGAAGGTTGTTTTGCTCTGAAGCATATTGTGAAGGACTTAGTAGAGAGAAACATTTTGTCTTTCGACGGCTCCCAGCCTATCATCAGGAATAATCCTTACGCGCTCATGAGATAAGTAATGCTGTGAAGGATGTATCAAGACAAATATGGATTAGGGGCCTGTATTTGAGCTCCTCTTTGATTTTCTGTATTTGATTCCCTAAAAGCTGGCAATCTTTTGGTTATTTCAGCAAATTTATCGTATTTTCTTTGCACTTTGAATTTGTATTTGCTTATAAGCTTTGTTGTACTTTCAAATTGGCAAGGTTAATGAAATGTTTGTGCATCTTTTAGATTAAATCCATTTGTTTCACTCATTTGCTGTTATTTTCAAATATATTTACCTTGTTTCACTCCCATTTTTCAGACTTTTGTAAAAGCAAAGATTAGGGAGGATGATGAAAACCTCATGTTCATAATTGTTGTGGTATACTTTCAAATTAACCTCGCCGAGGATGTAAGGCATTGTTTCAATACATCCCTTGTTAACCCTTCGAGCCTAGAAGTAGGAGTTTCTTCTTCACAAAAAACCCTTAAATCTCAACCATGGGGCAGGGTAGTTCTCAGTTTAACTCGGTTATGCATTCAAACGCGAGCGCTTCATATAAGGCGCCAGTCAACTTTCAAATCAAGTGACTTCATATTTTTGGAGATTTGAACGTATATCTTGGGTTAACTGAGCATAGGATTTGAACCTTTATCTTTTGTTTCATAAACCATGAACCATACCACATTACAACCCCTAAAAGACCTAATTGAGGTAAGGTTGTTTTGAAAAACATACTACAGCAAGGCTGAGTAACCTGACTCCTAATAATCTTTGCTATTTTGCATGTGTTGATCACTTCTTCTGTCATTTCATAAATAATCTGATCCACCCTTGTTCTTGATTTAATCAATCAGCGTGCGCTTCCATCAAAGGTTTTGTTTTCAAAAGTTTGAATTAAGCTTTGCCTTAAATTTTTCCAATTCTAAGGAACAACACTTGTTTGCAATACCATTCGATGCCAAGGAATCCCAACAAATGCGGTCAGTCAAGGAATTGAACTTGATAAAGGAAATTTGACTCAGTCAGGGGCAACCAAGCGAGAGTCGACAAATCAGAGGCAGAACGCTGCAGTTCAGAATATTGGGGCAAATATTCTTGAGATCATCTTATGACTAGTTTTGTCTCCAACGACCTATTAGCAGGGGCAAGTTTTGTTCCCCAGTCGTTTCTACTACAGCTTGACTGTTACAAATACAGTTGGATAGGGGTCGTTATACCATTTCCCCATCAAAAGTTTGAAGACATTGAAGCATCTGGTATATCAATTCTTCTGTAAAATCCTTTTGATGACTTACCCTCACCTATCAGTTAATCAGAGGCAGTCAAGTCGAGATTCGGTAAATCTCTAAAAGGCCAATCAGTATGGGGCATATCTTCCCAAATCATCAAACAACCAGTCTGAAGCAAGATCAAGTACCTTGAATACAGTTAATCTGGGGCAATTACGCCGAGATCTCTCCAAGAGTTTGAAGGTATTGAAACACTTTGTATGACAATCCTCTTGTTATCGTCTTCTGGCAGACCATGTAAACTGGGGCAGATAAGATTTGAAGATGATCGTCATACAAGTCAGAATGCAGGGTTACTTTGTTCTTATGATATCCTTTGTTAGCTCCCCAATAAGTTGTCTCTTCAACTAATATTGACAAATTCTCCATGGATCCTCTACCAACAAAGAAATTAAGCTCATGATGGCAATCCTCGTGATGTTGTACCTCAGGTGGAATACTATTTTCACCAATGAAGTTGTTGATTCTTCTTCATCACCAATATTGGTCCAGCCCTTTGAGTTTGGCTGGGTATCCTTGTCGAGACGTTTTCTTCGCCTCCGATTTCGCTTTCTATCTGTTTTGTCAGCATAAGCATAAGCATGGCATAAGCACTCATATGCATACCATTTTAGCATTTCCTGCTTCCTTTTTTGGTGTTTGCCTGTCTTTGTTCACTTTGGCAGTTATCTCCCCAAGTGACTGGGTTTGTCTATTCTCTCCAATAGAAAGTCAGCCTTAGGCATAAAGTGCTCATCATTTCTTAATTCCCCACAGAGTTTGATTCTCGTGGATGGTGGTTGTTTCAGTTATCTTTTCCACATGTGGATAAGATAAACCCCATTTGAGTTTATTCCTCAATGGGAGTCTTGTTTGACCATTTCTTTCTAGTTTGTTCCTAGATTGAACTTTGGTCCCTGGCAGGCGTGTTTTTTTTCAAACCTATCTTTGAACGTGCATTTATTTTGCACCGTTTCTCGCAAGAAGAATCTTTTACAAGATCCTCATTGAAGACATGATTATTTCTCCAACATTATTATGATATCATCATATCTTTGAAGCAGCAATCTCTTGAAGAAGCTTGGCAGTCTCTATAAGCATCTTATCTATCTCTGGTACTATTCAACCTCTTTGCAACCGTAATTGGGTATTCCCCAGGAAGCTTTATCTTCAGTTATGCAACCCCGGTACTAACCTATCAGATTCTATACCTTTATTGGGGCCCATTTCTTGGTTCAATCTCCAATAAGGTTCTTCTTTTTCCAAAGTGCCAACTAGTCATGCATGAACCTGTTGTTCCATCACTTTGGATGTCTTTTCCCAGTGAAGACCATTTTTCGGTTCAACCTTCATTGCGGATTCTTTCTAGAATGTCATCTAGTCGCGTTTAGCCTTGATGATCAATCATTCTAGATACTTTATTGGAGCCCATTTTTTGGTTCTACCTCCAATAAGGTTACTTCTAAAGAGCCAATCGGTCATACTTGAACCTGTTGTTCCATCACTTTAGAGGTGTTTCTAGGATGTCATTTAGTCACGTTAGACTGGATGATCAACCATCCTAGATACTTTATTGGGGCCCATTTCTTGGTTCAACCTCTAATAAGGTTCTTCTTTTTCCAAAGCACCAACTGGTCATACTTGAACCTGTTGTTCCATCACTTTGGACGTCTTTTCCCAGTGAAGACCGTTTTTCGGTTCAACCTTCATTGCGGATCCTTCTAGAATGTCATCTAGTCGCGTTTAGCCTTGATGATCAATCATTCTAGATACTTTGTTGGAGTCCATTTTTTTTTGGTTCTATCTCCAACAAGGTTACTTCTAAAGCGCCAACCGGTCATACTTGAACCAGTTATTCCATCACTTTAGAGGTTACTTCTAAAGAGCCAACCGGTCATACTTGAACCTGTTGTTCCATCACTTTAGAAGTGTTTCTAGGATGTCATTTAGTCACGTTAGACTGGATGATCAACCATTCTAGATACTTTATTGGGGCCCATTTCTTGGTTTAACCTCCAATAAGGTTCTTCTTTTTCCAAAGCACCAACCGATCATACTTGAACATGTTGTTCCATCACTTTGGATATCTTTTCCTAGTGAAGACCGTTTTCCGGTTCAACCTTCATTGCGGATCCTTTATAGAATGTCATCTAGTTGCGTTTAGCCTCGATGATCAATCATTCTAGATACCTTTATTGGAGCCCATTTCTTGGTTCTTTCTCCAATGAGGTCACCTTTCTGGTTCCTACTGGTTTTCCTTCATGAAGCAGATTATGTGTTATCTCAACCAACTCTTATTTGAGTACCAGAGTCTATTCTTGACTCATTAACCATGTTCCCATTCAGACCCCAGCTCTTTATGCAGGAATCCCCAGAGAAGCTCAAGTTTTGCTACAACTGGAGTTTTTAGTCACTAGAGTTGTTATTGGCCTTTGAATACAATGACTTCGTCATTTTCACCTTATTCTTGGAAGCGGAATTTCTAAGAAAACCCAAAGATAAACTAAGTCTTGCTCTGGAGTTAAGACGTTTTGGAATCAAGTTGGTACAAGAAGAATTAGCAGTATTGTATTTCTGGCATGGATCCGCCATCTCCAGTGGAAAGAAGATTGTCCTGGTTATCCTTGATGTTTGGATTTCACGGTGTTGGCTTGTGTTATCCGTTCTTCTTTCCTGTTTTGCGTCGTTCACGTCGTTTCTAGCATATAGCTAAGCATATGCATCATCCTCTTGCATTCTTTGCTTTCTTTGTGCTCTGTTTTGCTTATGGTCTTTTGTTGTGCCTGTCTTTATTTCCCCAGTGAAGTAAAGACGTTCTCGGTTTGCTTTGTGTCGTGCTTGTTCGGTCTTAACCTTTGCGCGCCATATTTGAATCTTTAAAATCTTTTCTGTTCCCCAAGAAGTTTAACATTAAAGGTTTCGTAAAACTGTTCTCGTTTGAATCGTGTCAAACTTGAACTCGGACGTTGCTTGAATCGTGTCAAGCACTGTCTTTTGTTTTAAAACCGTTCTTGTTCGAATCATGTCGAAAATTGAACCCTTATCTTGTTTCTTTTCTGAAATTGATTTAAGCTAAGTTTCTTGGAACAAATTTTATTCAACTTTAAGACTCCTATCTGGTGCAGGGTTAGTCTCTGTTTTCCTGGCTTTTTCTGAAGATCCCATTTTGAACTCTTCAGCTTGAGATCCCCAGGAAGTCTTTGCCTGGTTGTTTGTCTCCTTTAGGCTGATCCCTAGTGATCAGGTTTTTCTTACTGGTTTCGTGCCCAGGAAGAGTGTGGTTTTGTTTTATCCCCAGCAGTCTATCTCCCTGGATCTTTCCCCAGTGGAGATTGTCTTTTGGTTTTCCCCAGTGTTTCTTTGGAGTCTCCCCGGTGAGTCTCTTCTGTTGGTTATCCTGTATCCCCAGTGAGTCTTTGCTTGTGGATACTAGCTTTCGTCTTTCCCCGGCGAAGCTTTTCTTGTGTGTTTGCTTCGCTGTTGTCCTTGGTGTCTGGTCTGTTTGCCCCTTTTGCATTCCTGGCATCATATCATCATTTTAGAAGTTCATGGCATGTCAGCATTTGCATGTCTGTCGCTTGTCCTTAGCATTTGCATTCCATCTAAGGGCAAAATTTTTGGTTTACTGTATTTAAATACCTTTCACCTTGATGCCTCTGGAATCTCCATTCCTCGTGCCCTCTGGTGAAGCTATTTAAATAGGGGCAACTGTTGTACCCTAAATTTTTACCCTTAGATGTCATCTTCATTTGTGCATCTTAGGTCCAACATTTTGAACCAACTAGCCCTTTTTATCAAGTTTTTGTTTGCTTTATCTGTGAAATAAGTTTTGTTCTCAGGAGGTACAAGAAGTGATTAACTAGGGTTGTGGGCGGAGCGGGGGGATCGAGCGATTCTCTCAGATATTTTCCTTCACCCTCTCTTTGGCTTTTATCTTTTATCCACAATTATCATTATCTTTTTTTCAACCAATATCATAGCTATTCAGTAATATTTATATTTAAATCTAATCTTTTTCTAAAATCATCAATCTCTTTTTTAAATTCTATTCCCATTTAATTATGACAATTTTCCTAAAAAACTAATTCACTTATTTTGTTTTAAATTATTTCTTTCTAAATAGATACTAAATGTGGTCACCTATCATTAGTTGTTTCTAACCTAGTCTTTTATAATGCAAAGAGAGGAATTAATACAAGTTGCTTGCCTTTGGACCCACGTTACCATAAAGAAAGAAAGAGCATGTTGCTAGAACCATTGGACCAATGTTGGTCATACCATAACGTGACTTGTATTTTTCTTTTATAAACCTTGCTTTCACCAAGTACACCAACGGCTCCATTTTTTCCATCAGTTCCAACGTGCCACTTCCCACCAAACCTGCGTATGGAAGTTTTCGAGGTACACTCCTTTTTGTACCTTCAAATTGACATTTGCAAGAAAATAAAACCTTCCTTCGTACACATCTTTGGTCCACTAGATACAAACCAAAACAATGATATTCTTCTGACCTAGTTGCAAAAGGAGAGGGCTTCACTTGGCTCCATATTATTGTGTTCAGAACAGCTCCATTCTAGATCTCCATGCGTGATATTTTTCTCTCGTGTAAAGCTATTACACTGTGGCCATGGACCAACTAAACTCCCTATAAAAAGCACCCTTCTCCTCTTCATTTCTCACCAAGAACCAACACACAAAAAATACTCTAAAAGCAAACACTCGAGTGCTCGAGCCAGCTGCAAGGGAGGAGGCTGTTGTTGTTTGGGAACCAGGTAAGTTCCCCGACCTTCCACTTATTATGTTAGAAATCATATGCTTTGTTGAATATATTTCAGTTTAACCATATATTGTTTTGATGTTTATATATTTGTATGCATGGTGTGTGAGCTTTTGTTGAGTTTATTTTAGAATTTTTGTACGCCTTCTTGATTGCCATAACGTATGAACAAGGTTGCCATGATAGAACACCTATTAACCCATGTTAAGATGAATGCCACTCGAGTATGTTATACTTTGATCATATTATCAATGCTGCCATTATGAACCTACTTCTGTTTGTGTATTTAATCTTCATTCGTGATCATGTGAAGGAGAGATTTAGTTTACTCATTTATCTTTGGAATTTAAGTATGATACCCTTGTCTTTAAAATCAAGTTTGTTGTGTAATATTTGGTTTGAGATTTTGCTGACGTGATAGCAGTAACTTTGTTTTCACCCTATGTTGTCCTTGACAAGTTTCACTGTCCGCTCGTATGTTTCCAATGCCTTGCCCATGTTAATTTGTTTTTCTTGCAATTAACCATGTGAACAAGTGAACCACTAGCAGCATATGCATGATATGTGGACGATATGTAAATGTGGCTCTACTTTGTTTTTGCATGAATGATCCTGTTTAACATGACACAACCTATTTGGAGCTCTATGATCATTTATGGTTTTTACTCTGTCATAGGTGGTTGAATAGACGAGTAGCTTATAGGTTTATCTTTGCATATAGGCCACCGGTTTGATGTTGTGTTTCAACTTGATAGCTCTGTGTGCATGATTTTGTTTAGAAGATTAAGTTTCTGTAGGTACTCTGTTAACTCTTCACCATGGGCTGATAATCATTTGGTTTAGTTTTAGTTCGTTCTTGGGTTTAGATGAATGCATTAGTTATTCTATCCGTAGCAGTTTTGGAATTTAGATTTGCCTTTATTGTTACTCATGATCAAGCCTTTGTCTTGAGAGGTTCATGATCTATTTGTATTCTATGATTGGAGTGCTCCAGATCCAGGTTTTGTTTTGTGCCATTTGATGAAATATTGAATGCATGAGGTAAGATCAAAAGAGTTTGGTTTCGTTGTTTGGAAACTAAAATACGATAGCAGCTTTGTTTCTGCATGTATTCATCTCCCATGCTTGCGTGTGATTGGTTGTTTGATGGGTTTTGTCCCGTAGTGCACTTAAAAAAACACTATGACTAATTGACATTAATAACGTTACTGCACTTACTCATGTAGCGCGCTTTGTTTTCCTTTTCATTTATTTTTCATTGCTTTTGTTGGTTTATATATTTATGGTTGTGTGTTTATGAACGGATGTATTTGCCGTCCCAACGGTTCACCATTGCCTTGCCATTTCGCCTTTCACCACAATGTCCTAGGTTCGATCCAGCGGATCAACCTTTTGGCCATTTTATTTCTTTTTCGCCTTGCCCTTTCTTTTTTCCAACCTGGGCCTTGCGTCCAATGCTGCTTTCCACACCCCTACCTGTCTGGCCCATTATTTTCCTTTGTTTTTAACTGGTCCAATTTACTCTCACCCCCCCCCCCCCTGCGTTTTTTTTAAATTCTTTTTCTATTTTATCATGTTTGTTTGATGTTTAATTTTAGTATCATTTTAATTTCATGTGATTAATTAATATATTTCATAATTGTTAATTAATTGTTAATTGTTAATTATATTTTATTATAGTTAATTGTTGATTGTTTCATGTTGTTAATTTTTGAAAATTATCAATTGTATCTTGAATTACTTTGCTAATTCTAATGGTGTTATTTATTATTTTTAATCATGTCATTAACTCTTAAATTATCCATTTGTGTCTTGATTATGAGTTTTGGTTAATAGTTAATTTCTAAATGATTAATTATCCATGTATGGTTAATTTTTAATTACCTTGTGTGTTGTAATTGTTAATTTTAATTGCCTTGTCAATTAATTATCAATTGTTGGTTTAATTATTAATATCATCTATGAGCATTTTTTTTGGTCTTGAAATGTTATTAAATTGACTTGTTTAATTCTTAAGATAATATATCCATGTTGATTGGCCATATGCTTGACTTTTATATGAATATTATCCTTCTTTAAATGTCATCCTTAAACATTCTCTATGTTTGTCTTTCTAAAGATTGAAGCATATTGATGTGTTCTTGTATATCATTCCTATATGTTTGTCTTCCTAAAGATTGAAGCATATGGATGTATTCTTTTAATCATGTTCATCCTATACATATCTTTGTCATAAACATATTGCCATCCTCATGCTTATGTTGTTTTATCTATTATATCAATGTCCTGTCTTTTATCATGTCTTATTTATTGTTATTATCAACTGTTTATCTTTCCCCTATTCCAAAGGAAGGTGACTAGTATTGACTCTTAAAGTCATAGCCCCCATCTTAACCTAAGTAAAATCTTAGGAAGAAACTTTGTTTCTTGCCCTCATCAGAGCCATAGAAATCATAACTAGCCTTAGGGAGAGGTCCTCAACTCTTAGTGATATTCATCATAATGAATTTATCACTTTCCCTTACTAACTAAACTTCAACATAGGTACATTTCAACTAGATCTAGAGAGTTCCTAAACTCTACAATGAGTTTGCGCTCATTTCCCCTCTGAATATTGACCATAGTCAATCATTCAGTAGAAGTAGAACTACACATACTCTGATTCTATTCCCGAGGATACGTATGCGTAAAGTGCGATTCTTTATCAAGTATACTTAGATACTAACCCCTAGGGTTTCAACCTTTAGCATAGAACCTTTAGCAAACATAAGATAACATTTAACAAGAGGTTCCCGTAGAGTACTACAGACGTTTAGGGTGTTAATACCTTCCCTAGGCGTAACCAACCCCCGAACCTTAGATCTTCCCCTTTAGGTTTTTCTAACGATCTTGAACCTTTCCCTTGGATAAATCAAAGTCGGTTGTAAAAGAAATATGATGCAAATTAATTAATAATTTGTTATCCGATTTTCACCGCAACACTGTGGTTTCAGGACCTTCAGCTTCTTTGCAATCTTGGTTGAGGCCGATGCAGCTGATAGGTCCTGTTTTCGACTCTGGGAAACAAGCACAAACGATTAGCTAATGGCAATTAATGAAATAAAAGTAAAGAGTTTAGGAGTTACCCTCTTTGGTGGGTCTTCTTTGGCGTCAGCCCCCTGGTTGTTCTCGACAGGCGCAACAATTATCGAAGTAGGTGCTTCGTCGGCAAGGCCAGCAAAGGCATCAACCATGTTTTCCAAAAAGAGGTCACGATGAAAACATTGATTTTGATATTCGGACCACCAGACAACAAAGTCTTCCGTAGTGAAGAAAGATGGTTGGAACGTAAAAGCAGGCAACTCAAGGCGTTGAGTCGACTTAGAAAATTTAAGGCAATTTTGGTGACCTGTCAGGTTCAGCTGTTGACCAGCCCAAACAATATCAGAAGAATGCCGCACTAAGGACTTAGGCAGCATCTGGCTCAGGGCAAATTGACGGGCCACCAAGTTGGGTTGGTAGTTCATAAACCTGTAACCTGTACTCCCCGTCTCAATTCGGAAGGATAACATGGTGGGAGTTAGAAACGCCCTCCATACAGCGCTGCTGTTTTGGGAGAAGCACCAGGAAATGGATTTCTGAACCACGTCAGACCAAACTTTCAATCCACGAAAGGTGTCATACCTTGAACGAACGTCGTGGCTTCCACGAACATGTTGAGGTACTTCATGAAGAGAGTCTTGTTGGGAGTTTCCTGAGTAGTCATCAGGGCAAGTCGAACACCTTCTATGGGATGTTCTTCATTTAAACGCTGTATTTTTGCAGATACAAGATAACCCAGCTGGTATTTGAATGTGGCATTAAGCCAATGTTGCAACAACCACAGAGGCCCTGAAATATTCAAGGCCTTGGGAGTGTCATGGAGGAGTTTCAATTTCAGGGCTGACAGCCCAAGAGAATCATAGACGGAGGCTAACAAGAGTTTATGTAACGCCCTGATTCGTTTAACTCTATTTATTTATTTCATTTATTTGAATTTTGTGAAATGTGTGAATTTATGGTATTATACCTGCTAATTGGTTAATTTCTCAGATAGATAAAATAGTTGTATTAAATTATTATTTCTTTTCAACTTTTATTTCCGAAATATATTTCATCGGTATGTTTATGTTTTATCGCATTTTGAGAGCGTTTGGGAGATATTTAAGCGTAAGGGCAAAATGGTCATTTTGGGTAGTTAGATATTTTGTTATAAATAGAAAGTGGAAAGAAAAAGAGAGAAAAGAAAATAGAGAGAAAGAAAAGAGAAGATAGAAAGGAAGAGGAAAGAAAAGAGGAGAAAGAGAAGAAAATCAAAGATTCTCCGTTTCAAGCGCGATTAATCGGGTAAGGGTGAGAAGTTTCAATTATATCTTGCTTGTGTATGTATATGTGTTGTTTGTTGTGACTGTTTTGGTTGTTTCTCGACTTTTTCTTATCGATTAAAATTAGTAGTAATTGATAGAAATCGATGTTTTCACGGATGAAATTCGATATAAACCGCGTAGAATACTCGTTGATTATGTCTAAACATGTTTTGGTTGTTCTGGTATGAATTAGAAGGGTTTGGGTGATAAAAATGATGTATTTTGGTCCCATATGACCTAGGTTGACGCTGCTGCGATTTCTGGGTTTCGCGGGTTCGCCTAGCGAACCCCAGCGAAGGAACTGGCGAATGTTCGCTAGAAGGTTCGCCTAGCGAACTTTATGTCTGTTTTCCACTGCCTTGGTTCCCTAGGGTTCGCCTAGCGAATACTGGAGCGAACATGATATTTTCCAATTTTGTTTTCGTCGTAATTTTCAAACCGTAAGTCCGTTTTGGTCGACGTTTGAAGCGTTGGAAAGCTAATGAAAAGCTCTTTCTATTAAAAATGGTTTGGAGGGCAGTAGATGAATTAGTTAGGTCGTGGTTTTGGAAAAGTGTTAGGTTGTCGGGTTTTTATTGCGTACAATGTGTGCGATTGATGTGTTAGCATAATATATGCTTGTGACATGTAACGTGTAGCTTGTAGACCGTTATATGATGTGAATATACATGATGAAATGTTGTGATGATAGTTTGTGGCCTTGTGGCAAATATGTGCATTGTTTTGGATTAGACTTTGAGGCGTGATTAATGATGTTGTTGTGTGGTAAAAATACATTGTTTGATTGAATATCAATGTATGTTGTTATGATGTGTCGTGGGTAGCCTTTGTGGTGTGAATCCCTTGTGGAAGTCATTGTGATTTGTATGATTGTTGTGGTAGGTGATGAAATGCATTGTTTGAATTGTTTTCAATGCATGAATATGATGATGTGTATATTGGTTGTGTAACATACAATGTGGCATTGATATTAATGTGTATGCTTTGTATGATGTTGAGTAATGATAGTGCATGTGATGACATGTTGTGATGATAAAGTGTGGTCGAAAGGCAAAGGAATGTGATATGTTGTAATTGGTTTTATATGCATGTTTATGATTACATGTATGTGTGAAAATGAATTGCTTACGTGAAGTTCAATGTATGCTAATTGGTGGCCGTATGGCAAGAAAATGCATTGTTGGATTGATTTCTAATGCATGAATAAAGTTGGTGAAATAATTCATATTGATGAATTGTATGTGATTGTAAGAGATGAATGCATGACAATGTTTGTATACATGTATGCATTTCAAGAATGCCTTGTGTCATTATCATGTGTAGCATAATGATATGCATTCTTGTGTTGAGGGATTCTAATGAGAATCCGCTACAACGTCGTGAGCCTCTCTTGGTGGAGGTGTGAGCGATCGGGTCGTGAGCCTCTCTCGGTGGAGGTGTGAGCGATGGTTGTAGACGATTGTGAGCCCCTCTTGGTGGAGGTGTGAGCGATCGGGTCGTGAGCCTCTCTTGGTGGAGGTGTGAGCGGTGGGTGAACATCGTAGGCCCGACGGGGAGTTACTTTGGTAACGAGCGATGGTTCCAGCAGAAGTTCTTGAGTGAACTTGAGATGATTGAGTCGGTACCGCATTGCATTTGCATAGAGTCGTGAGTCGGTCTCTATGATTTGCATTTATCATCTCTATATTTGTGCATTGATGAATAAACATAAATATGTATGTTTATGTGGAGTGATAAGAATTGTGGAAGTGTGCATGATGAATATGCTTGGTTTTGTACATATATACATTGTGATGTATATGAGTGAGCTGTGATGAATTGTGGTGAAAATTGTGAATGGATGCGTTATGTGTGGAAAATCATGATTCGATTGATTATGTGTGGTATGTTGTATTTGTGGTATGCTATATGTGTTAGTATGTGATGGTATGGGTGAGATGATTTATACATGTGTTTGAATGTGTGTTTGCATATTATTATACAATCTCGATTTAGTTGTTATTTCTCACCCTTCTGCTGTTTTATAATGCTCTATGAGGCATTGCAGATTAGAGTTGCTGGAGGTCTTTTGTGGAGACTAGCCCTCCGTTCTGTTGTCGGTCTTGGTGTCTGCTCTGATACGTAGCACGGGAGTCGGGGAAACGATTATGTTATTTATGTATATAATTATTGAATATATATTTGGTATTACCTTTATAAGGAAAACTTTCCCAATTGAGGGTAATCTATTTTTACGCTATGTATCAAATTTATGAGCAGGGATGATGTTTGTTTATTTAAATGTGACATCCTTGTTTCTGTCGGAAAAATAAATTTTTAGTTACTCTGATGTTATTTATGTATTATTTATTCGCGATGGGAATTGTGGTGTTACATTAGTGGTATCAGAGCAGGTCGTTCCGTCCGGCCAAGTTGTTGAGTCAGTTGGTGTGACAGTTGAATACTGTCATTTTTGTTTGTCCCTTAGTACGTGATATGTGTGGGAAACACTGTCAGTGCTTCCTGGTTTTCTAATCCGATGTCTGCAGGAGTTAGAATGAGATAAGTGGGGGAGAAGCTGGTACTTCTCCAAGTTGCTTCGGTTGTGGAGCGTTGGCCCAGTGTGTTGTGAATTGCAAGATTGTAAGTGTTGTTAGGACAGTGTTGTTCCCGATTCCGGAGGGAATGCGGAGGTAAGGGTTATGTCGACTAAGGATTGGTGCCTTAATTAGTTTCGTGTATGAGATGTAAGGAATGCTATTATAGTTTGGTGAAGACGGTTTATGCCCCATCATGATTGTCGGCTGTCTATTAACAAATTGAGGAACTGATCACCCTTAATCTCTTGTTGATAGTAGACGGGAATTATGTTGGATGGAATAGAGGGTCTTTCCGGCTTGGATAGTGTGTGCCATGAATTATTTGGAATTGAGAAAATGATTACAAATTGCTTTGATGAGTTGATGAAGACTCTTATACTGGAAGATGAGACGGATTAGAGGTTTTTTTGGTATGTTGGTCAAGTTGCGAAGTCATTGGGAGAGAACGATTGGGTATTGTTAAAGGTTGTTCTCAGAGAGTAGAGTGTGAACTCAAATTGGACGAAGGTAAGGATTTGAGGTTGAATCTGCTAAGTAAGTAAAAGAACTTTTAGGACGTGAAACTAAGATGTTATTATGTTTGTGACGATAGTTTTCTAGGAATTAGCAGAAAGGACACAGTGATGAGCTATCGGTTGTGCTTAATTTTTAGATGTATTCCCGGATGGAATATTGGATGTTAGTATTAGAAGTACCTGAACTGATAGAGCAGTTAGAAGATTTACTGGAAAGGAGAATTGTGAGGCCAAGTGTGTCGTCTTGGGGAGCCCCGGTATGGGTAATAACAAAATGGAGAGATGATTGAATGGAATAACAAGCATTATGATGGTATTGGTATTGAGACTATGGAAAGCGAAACTTAAAGTTCTGGAGAGGTTTGGAGTCTTTGGAATTATAAAGCGTTAATGGAAATTTTGAGAAAACCTTAAGTGTGATTGTACTATTTGAGAGTTCTTTTGGGATGGTTGTTGCTACACGTGGGGATTTATGGAATTTGGACTGTTAAGAGAAGAAATTGTGTATGGGTTACTAACAGTTGATTAAGGTAACGATTGAGAATAAGTGTCCACTTTCATGAATAGATAACTGGAATGGTTTGGTTGAGTTTGAGTGATACCGCAATTGGATGGAATGTTTGATAAGAGTGGTGAATGGTGTGAGTTGAGGCTTTGATTGATTTAATGTGAGTCTGGACAAGTTTGAATGAGGGTTGGTTTGTTTGGGCATTACAACGTGCAGTGATGTTGTTCGGTGATAGTAATGCGCCTGTAATATTTGTGGAGTAGAGGAATCGTACCTTCCATATTTATGTGGGTTTGAAAATGTTTTGGGTTGAAAAATGTGGATTTTGGGGTTTCAAACAGCGCTAAAGGATTCTGAGTTTTCGCAGGTTCGCCTAGCGAACCAATCAGCGAAGGATAGCGAAGGTTCGCTACGGGTATTCGCCTAGCGAAGGCGTGAGCAAAGGTTCGCTAGAGTGTCTGCCTAGCGAAGTTTGGGTGTTTTGAAGGTGGGTAGTTGCAGCCTTGGTTCGCTAGAGGGTTCGCCTAGCGAACTTTGTGTCTGTTTTTATCTAACAGTTGGTTCGTTGGAACATTCGCCTAGCGAGGGAGCTGGCGAATGCTCGCGAGGGATGTTCGCCTAGCGAAGGAGCTAGCGAATGCTCGCGAGGGAGGTTCGCCCAGCAAACAGTGCTGTTCGTGTAATTTTGGTTTTTGCATAACTTTTGATTGGTGACTCGGATTGAGGCACGGTCGGATGATTGGAATTCCTGATTAGTTATGACTTGGCTCGAATTATCCTATTGGTAAAGTTTATGTTGTGCGTGATGAGTTAAGTCAAAAGTTTTACTTATGTCTGCTTTGATGGTTAAAAAGTGGGAACTTTTGGGAGGATTTAGAGATTTGGGTTGGTGTGTGAATTGACGTCTGATAGTGTGCGGTTGGGTATATTAACAGTGATTTTTGGTGAAAATGAGAAAGAGTTAGACTTTGGACGTGAAATTGGTAATTGTGATGGTTACGAGTAATCAGAGTGCGCAGCGGATGCGTGGTGTGGCACAATTTGTATTTGCGTGTGGGACTTGTAAGAGGTCATAGGTTGAACATTGGGAACATTTAGGAGTGAAGAGACCATTGGATGTTTTAGAATGGAAGTGTTAGGTGAAAGGTTCAAATGTTATCCATGGGCTACTATGTAGATGGATGTTTGGTTGCGTGTTCGATTGGTGAATCGTAGCATTGCTGTTGGTGTTCTGGTTTTGTTGATGTTGTTGAGACCTTGTGGTGTCGTGGAATTTTATGTTCTTGTTGTGTTTCGGTTCTAGAGTGAACCTGTGTGTTGGTATCTTGGTTTTCTTTGAGTTGTGAGTTGGTGGTCAAGTGCATTGTATGGGCATTGCATTTGGTCGTTGTGGTTGTTGCCGTTGTCGTGGCATTGTTGTAGTCGTTGTTAGCGAGGTGGTTTGTCAGTTGTGTTATTCGTGGTGTGCCTTTTGTTGGCATGTTGGTTTGTGGGTCGGATGCGAGAGTCGTGTCCGGAGTTGTTCGTCTCAGTATATTTTCGAGGACGAAAATGTCTAAGTGGGGGAGAATTGTAACGCCCCGATTCGTTTAACTCTATTTATTTATTTCATTTATTTGAATTTTGTGAAATGTGTGAATTTATGGTATTATACCTGCTAATTGGTTAATTTCTAAGATAGATAAAATAGTTGTATTAAATTATTATTTCTTTTCAACTTTTATTTCCGAAATATATTTCATCGGTATGTATATGTTTTATCGCATTTTGAGAGCGTTTGGGAGATATTTGAGCGTAAGGGCAAAATGGTCATTTTGGGTAGTTAGATATTTTGTTATAAATAGAAAGTGGAAAGAAAAAGAGAGAAAAGAAAATAGAGAGAAAGAAAAGAGAAGATAGAAAGGAAGAGGAAAGAAAAGAGGAGAAAGAGAAGAAAATCAAAGATTCTCTGTTTCAAGCGCGATTAATCGGGTAAGGGTGAGAAGTTTCAATTATATCTTGCTTGTGTATGTATATGTGTTGTTTGTTGTGATTGTTTTGGTTGTTTCTCGACTTTTTCTTATCGATTAAAATTAGGAGTAATTGATAGAAATCGATGTTTTCACGGATGAAATTCGATATAAACCGCGTAGAATACTCGTTGATTATGTCTAAACATGTTTTGGTTGTTCTGGTATGAATTAGAAGGGTTTGGGTGATAAAAATGATGTATTTTGGTCCCATATGACCTAGGTTGACGCTGCTGCGATTTCTGGGTTTCGCGGGTTCGCCTAGCGAACCCCAGCGAAGGAACTGGCGAATGTTCGCTAGAAGGTTCGCCTAGCGAACTTTATGTCTGTTTTCCACTGCCTTGGTTCGCTAGGGTTCGCCTAGCGAATACTGGAGCGAACATGATATTTTCCAATTTTGTTTTCGTCGTAATTTTCAAACCGTAAGTCCGTTTTGGTCGCCGTTTGAAGCGTTGGAAAGCTAATGAAAAGCTCTTTCTATTAAAAATGGTTTGGAGGGCAGTAGATGAATTATTTAGGTCGTGGTTTTGGAAAAGTGTTGGGTTGTCGGGTTTTTATCGCGTACAATGTGTGCGATTGATGTGTTAGCATAATATATGCTTGTGACATGTAACGTGTAGCTTGTAGACCGTTATATGATGTGAATATACATGATGAAATGTTGTGATGATAGTTTGTGGCCTTGTGGCAAATATGTGCATTGTTTTGGATTAGACTTCGAGGCGTGATTAATGATGTTGTTGTGTGGTAAAAATACATTGTTTGATTGAATATCAATGTATGTTGTTATGATGTGTCGTGGGTAGCCTTTGTGGTGTGAATCCCTTGTGGAAGTCATTGTGATTTGTATGATTGTTGTGGTAGGTGATGAAATGCATTGTTTGAATTGTTTTCAATGCATGAATATGATGATGTGTATATTGGTTGTGTAACATACAATGTGGCATTGATATTAATGTGTATGCCTTGTATGATGTTGAGTAATGATAGTGCATGTGATGACATGTTGTGATGATAAAGTGTGGCCGAAAGGCAAAGGAATGTGATATGTTGTAATTGGTTTTATATGCATGTTTATGATTACATGTATGTGTGAAAATGAATTGCTTACGTGAAGTTCAATGTATGCTAATTGGTGGCCGTATGGCAAGAAAATGCATTGTTGGATTGATTTCTAATGCATGAGTAAAGTTGGTGAAATAATTCATATTGATGAATTGTATGTGATTGTAAGAGATGAATGCATGACAATGTTTGTATACATGTATGCATTTCAAGAATGCCTTGTGTCATTATCATGTGTAGCATAATGATATGCATTCTTGTGTTGAGGGATTCTAATGAGAATCCGCTACAACGTCGTGAGCCTCTCTTGGTGGAGGTGTGAGCGATCGGGTCGTGAGCCTCTCTCGGTGGAGGTGTGAGCGATGGTTGTAGATGATCGTGAGCCTCTCTTGGTGGAGGTGTGAGCGATCGGGTCGTGAGCCTCTCTCGGTGGAGGTGTGAGCGATCCATAAACATCGTGAGCCTCTCTTGGTGGAGGTGTGAGCGGTGGGTGAACATCGTAGGCCCGACGGGGAGTTACTTTGGTAACGAGCGATGGTTCCAGCAGAAGTTCCTGAGTGAACTTGAGATGATTGAGTCGGTACCGCATTGCATTTGCATAGAGTCGTGAGTCGGTCTCTATGATTTGCATTTATCATCTCTATATTTGTGCATTGATGAATAAACATAAATATGTATGTTTATATGGAGTGATAAGAATTGTGGAAGTGTGCATGATGAATATGCTTGGTTTTGTACATATATACATTGTGATGTATATGAGTGAGCTGTGATGAATTGTGGTGAAAATTGTGAATGGATGCGTTATGTGTGGAAAATCATGATTCGATTGATTATGTGTGGTATGTTGTATTTGTGGTATGCTATATGTGTTAGTATGTGATGGTATGGGTGAGATGATTTATACATGTGTTTGAATGTGTGTTTGCATATTATTATACAATCTCGATTTAGTTGTTATTTCTCACCCTTCTGCTGTTTTATAATGCTCTATGAGGCATTGCAGATTAGAGTTGCTGGAGGTCTTTTGTGGAGACTAGCCCTCCGTTCTGTTGTCGGTCTTGGTGTCTGCTCTGATACGTAGCACGGGAGTCGGGGAAACGATTATGTTATTTATGTATATAATTATTGAATATATATTTGGTATTACCTTTATAAGGAAAACTTTCCCAATTGAGGGTAATCTATTTTTACGCTATGTATCAAATTTATGAGCAGGGATGATGTTTGTTTATTTAAATGTGACATCCTTGTTTCTGTCGGAAAAATAAATTTTTAGTTACTCTGATGTTATTTATGTATTATTTATTCGCGATGGGAATTGGGGTGTTACAGCTTACCCAAAGATACCTGTCGACCCTCATGAATTTGGATCGCCAGGTTGATGTAGCTTTTAGCTAATTGCAGAGAGCCAGGACAGAAGAGATAGTATGACAGCCAAAGAGTCAGAAAAGCAATGTGTTCTTCGTCCAACACTTCGGAGAAGTCCTGATCATGATGGTCTTCGATATAGTTTTGAAAGCCGACACGGTCGAAGTCGAAGGAGTTGGTCATGTCAAGAGTTGGGTCGAAAGTTTCACCCAAAGGTGAGAGGCTAGTAATGGCCGCCACGTCAAAGAGTGTCGGTGTCAACAAACCATAGGGGAGGTAAAATGTGTTGGTCGACCCTTCCCAAAAATACATCAACGCTAGCAACATACAGGGGTTAACCCTGTGAGCATTCCTAGAGAGCTAGATGGCGTCGAAGATGCCAGCTGTTTTCCATTGCTCCTGACGTTTACCTTAGACTTTGTTAAGCCAAGCGGTGTAGTCTTTGTTGCCAGGTGTGGGCAACAACCGAAAGACCCTGTCCTTAGGCCCCATGAACTTAAGATCGAAGGTGCCGCCTTTCTCAAAAGCAGGTGGTATGGTATGAGCGTAGCAAGGAAAGAACAACTGGAGTTCTTGGTGATTTGGCTTAGTATCAGGATATGGCCCATGGAAAGCATGAAGTTTGTCATCCAACACGAAGGGAACGATCATCTGGCATTGCCAGGTTGCTATCACCGTGTCATCAGCAGATGTCGAGGAAGGGGTTTGAGAGACTCACTTTCAGAAAGGACGTAGGCGATGGGGTTGTTTCCAGTTTTGTGAGTAGCAGAATCGGTGAGTGTTGTAGAAGAATACATTGTAATGGAAGCAAAGTCCAAAGGGAACTTTGGGAGCAAGAAAGTTTGTGAAGAAGATGAAAGTATGAGAGAATGAGGAAAAGAAAATCAGTCGCTTATGGAAGGTATTTATGGGCAAATGCATGCAACCCAAAGGTCAAGGAAGCAACTGTTCCGATTCTGCAGAAGGAGGTTAGTGGGAGTTGTTTAAAACCCATAACTTAGGGTGAGACTAGCCATGATGACATTTCTTGGAAATCGTGGCGCAGAAAAGGGCCATCATTATTGTCTTGTGTCGAATTACTTCTCCTTTGGGATTCAACTTCAGCTTGTATACTCACTTCACATTTATTTCCTTCTTGTCTTGAGGCAATTCGACAAGTTACCAAGTGTTGTTAACTTCGATGGACTTTAGTTCCTCATTCATTGCTTTCTTCCACTTCGAATCCTTCAATGCCTCAGTTGCATTGACTAGTTCGACATCTGCATAGAAAACATAGTGTACCAGCTCACCTTCATCATCGACCACATCATCTGATGTAATCACACATTCTTGCAACCTTGCAGACACGTGTCTTGTTCTTTGAGGTCTGTTTGTGCTTACTTGACCTCTGACTTCTTCTTGTCGAACTTCTCTTTCGACTTCACTTTCTGGTTCTTCACATAGGATTCTCACTGAACCCTTCTTGACATTTTCAATCCAATCTCATTCCGTAAGAAAATCTATGATCATGTCCCTACTAATCACTACTTTCTTGTTCACTGGGTTGAACAACTTGTATCCTCCAGTCGAATGATATACTATTAGGATCATTTGACTCGATTTGTCATCAAGTTTTCTTCTTAACTGATCAGGCACATGTCTATGTGATATAGATCCAAATACCTTCAGATGACTCAATCTAGGCTTGACATCAGACCAAAATTATTCTAGTGTGTTTCCTTCTAGTATTTTCGTCGGACATCTGTTCAGTATACATGTTGCAGTCAACACAACTTCTCCCCATAACTCGTTGGATAGATGTTTGCCTTTCAACATACTTCTCACCATATTCATAATGGTTATGTTATTCCTTTCTACAGTTTCATTCTGCTGTGGAGTGTAGGGTAAAAACACCTCATGCACAATCCTTTTTTTCTCACACAGTGTGTCGAAGTCTTTCGACACATATTCTCAACCACCATCAGTCCTTAGAATCTTGAGCTTTCGTCCATTTTGTCTTTCGACCATATATTTAAGCTTGGCAAATACCTTAAATATTTCACTTTTCTTCTTGATCAGGTAAGTCCACAGTTTTCAACTAAAATCATCTATGAAAGTGACAAAGTATTTGTTACCTCCAATTGAATGCACCTGGATAGGACCACATACATCAAAGTATATGATTTCAAAAATTTCCTTCGACATGCTTCCTGTATCCTTGCTGAAGTTATTCTTAAGTTGTTTTTCCTGCACACATTCCTCATATACTTCATTTGGAATATTGATTTCTAGTAACCCTGAAAACATATTTCTTCTTTTTAGATCTTTGATTTCTTTAAAGTTGAGATGGCCTAATAGATAATGTCATATACATTCATCCCTGCTAGTTGCAGTTGCCAGGCACTTGTGCTCCATCATATTAAGTTAGATATTGAAGGTTCTATTATGAGACATAAGAGCCTTCAATATTAACATTCCACTTGACTCGAGAGCGCTCATAATCTTGTCTTCAATTGAAACTATATAGTTCTTTTCGACCACGCTGCCATATACTTAGCAAATTACTCTTCATGCTTGGTATATATAATACATTGGAAATTACTGATCTTTTGCCATATTTCCTCATAATCAGAACATCACCAACACCTTCAGCTGCTAGAGTATTGTCATTTGTAAATTTCACCATAATCTTCATTGAGGGCTTTATGTTGATAAACTGATCTTTTCTACCAGTTATGTGTGATGAGCATCCTGAGTCCAAGTACCATTGGTCCTGGAATCTTTCTTCATCTCTTATTATGATCATCAACAATATCTCTTCTTCTTCATGCTTTGTAAACTTTGCATCATTGTCCATATTCTTTTGTTTTTCAGGACAATCACTAGAGTAGTGATCATGCTTCTGACAATTGAAACACTGAATGTGACTTTTGTCAAGTTTTCGGCCACCACCTTTTCCTCTACCTGTAGCACCAACTCTTTGGTTGCTTTGGAATAAGGAATTTCTCTGATTCGACCCTCATTCTTCTTGCTGATTTCGATCAGTCGAATTGTTGTAGCCTCTTATACCTTTGTTGTCGAACCACTTCCCTTTTTCTTTCTTTTCTCTTGCTGATTTCGCATGCAATACCATATCACTTTTCTACTTGCTTGTAGCTCTTTCATCCATTCTTTGTTCATAAGATTTAAGCGTCCCTTAAAGCTCTTCCTTTGTTAATGTTGAAAAATCTTTCGACTCTTCTATGGCTACTACCACGCAGTCGAACTTTGGAGCTAATGACCTCAAAATATTTGCAACAACAGATCTTGATGTCAACACTTTTTCACATTTCTTGATTTGATTCACTAGTTTTGTAACCCTAGTGAAAAAAATCAGTTATGCTTTCATTGTCTCCCATCTGAAATAATTCATACGTTCTTTTGTGAGTTTGTAACCTCACATCTTTAACCTTCTTTGCGTATCCAAACAATTTCTCCAAGATTTCCCATGCTTGTTTTGACGAATCTACATCACCGACCTTTTCAAAATTCTCTGGATCAATGCATTGATGAATTATAAAGAGAGCTTTATAATCTTTTTTCTTCAATTCTTTGTGTGCAGCCTTTTCTTCATCTGTCGTGTTTTCCGGAATCGTAGTCACTCCCTTAATGTAACACCCCTTCTATACCCCGTACAAAAACCGGAATAAACTAATCTTATAAATAAAACATCAGAGCAAAGAATAATTTATCATGATATAGCCAGAGATGCCACACCAACGTGAACTAAAACAACCTGCTCATATAGATATATAACAACCTGATAGTCATATAAACATAGGAACTCAGTTCCAAAATATCATCGTTCAGTTACAGAATTAAAGCGGAACATCCATAACTGGTGTCATCACAAAAGATAAGTATGTCATATACATGTTCATACAAAGCCACTATATACAAGCCAAAAGAAACATCTACACTCGAACCCCGACTACCCGTGTTACATATCAGAGCCGACAGAACGACAAAAAGACGAAGACACTAATCTTCGCAAAAGACCTCCAGCGTCTAATCTGCAATGCCATTACAGCATTAAACCACAGCAGAAGGGTGAGAAACAGGATTATAATATAATTGCATATCATTATAAAACACTTAGCAAAATATGCACAATTATTCTCACCACACAAATACGATACTTGTAAACAACACAAGACATATTAAACCCATTTCACACATCAATCACATAAGCATATACATTAACACAGTGCATAACAAATCCTTCTCAAAATTCAACACATAAACATTCATGTAATGAATTATGCAAATGCACAGAGACCGACACAACGACTCTATGCATGCGGTACCATTAGTCCCATAGGAACTCTTGGAATCATCGCTCGTTACTTAGGGTAACTCCCCGTCGGGCATACGATGTTCCCCGTCGCTACCACTTATCAACAAGCATACGACGTTATGGATCGTTTTTAGTCCTTTATAATAGGCACACGATCAATACAACAATTTCTTACACCCATAAGGGATCTACAATTCAACATGCATTGTTTACACCCACGAAGGGATCTACAATGTCTACATGCATTGTTTACACCCACAAAGGGATCTACAATGTCTACATGCATTGTTTACACCCACGAAGGGATCTACAATGTCTACAACCTGATGCATGTCATATAATGACCCATGGCAATCAAGGCTCATACATTAAATCATGCATTTCAAGTACATATAATACAATGCACATAATTGCCAAACGGCCACAAACCTTCACCACAACATCATATACCCATCAAACATCCCTCACACAAGTCATACGTTACATATCATATCCTATCGCACAATATAGAAAATAACTCAAAAATTCCATTTTACGGTTTCTCGGAAAAGTTGGCTAAAAGTCGGCTAAAAATAATATTTTTCTTCACCAAATCATAGAACATATTTTTAGCTTCAGATCGATATAAAGAACAGTTAAAACGGATAAACGACGAAAAAGTTATGCAACTTTTAAAAAATCAAATTTTTGAAAAAGAACAGCAGAGTGCAATCGATTTACACCTGTGTACAATCGATTGCACGGCCCCAGAAATCACATTTTTCGCCCTTTTTTCATGTGCAATCGATTTGCATCCTGCTGCAATCGATTGCACCTGTTAAAAACTAGAAAAATCAGCTGCTGCCTCTACACAAAACCCTCCGGAAACCCGACCGATTCAATTCCTTTCTCCCGAATAAATACATGGTAATATCACATAAATACATACCAACATATTATGATCAAGAAAAACCCGATTCCACGACTTTTATTTTTCACCAAAATCTCACATTTTCAAAACCCAAAAATGTCAAAACTCACAATATCAACCGATTTCAACGAAACGAGTCTCTATAATCTCGGCCTAACCTCACATGACTAAATTACACAATTTGTTTCGAATTTCATCCGTGAAAACTCTCGATTCTACCGATTATGTCAAAAATAGCAACCTAACCACATAATTCTCTACACATTCAAACAATTCAAAAACAAACATATATAATCATACACAATCAATATAATAACCGAGTTTCACACCCTTACCCGATAACAATCCGATTCCTAAAGCTTGCTTGGTGATTTTTCCCCTTTGTCTTCACTTTCTCTTCACTTCTCTATTTCTCTCTTTTTCTTCTCTTTTGGGAAACTCTTACTAACTTTTCTTTTTCTTCTTTTCTAAACTTATACTAACTATTTTCTTTTATATTTTCTTAACTTAAAAATTCTAAACATTTCTAATAAATATCTAAACTAACTATTATTAACTAATACTATTAATTATGAAATATGTCAAATACCCTCTATTCCAATTTTCCCCGCAAACTCTCAAAAACGGTAAAAATACACAATGTGCAAAAATAACATATAATCACACCAATTAGCAATTAACATAAATATTGCTCAATTAAAAATAAAGACTCGACCAATTAACACCAAAAGCACAGAAAAAGGAAATATTAAAAACGGACTGTTACAACTCTCCCTCACTTGAGAAATTTTCGTCCTCGAAAATATTACCTGATCCAAACAACTCCGGATACGACTCCCGCATCCGACTTTCCAATTCCCAGGTCAAATTTCCCTCAGCAGCGCCTCCCCACGCCACTTTCACAAGTGCAATCTCCTTGCCTTTTAACCTTTTCAACTCGCGATCTAAAATCCTCACCGGTAAAACCTCAACCGTAAGATTATCTCTTACCTCGACCTCATCCATCGGAATCACATGAGACGGATCTGGAACATACTTCCATAGCTGTGAAACATGGAAAACATCATGTAGATTCGAAAGATTCGGTGGCAATGCTATCCTGTAAGCCACTGCACCAACTCTTTCGGATATCTGATATGGACCAATAAAACGTGAAGTAAGCTTCCTCGACTTCAAAGCACGTCCAACACCAGTCACCGGCGAAACCCTCAAAAACACATGGTTACCCGCTTGAAACTCAAGATCTCTTTTCCTTTTATCATGATAACTCTTTTGCCTACTCTGAGAAGCTTTCATCTTCTCCCGAATAAGTTTCACCTTTTCCGTCGTTTGTTGAACTAACTCAGGTCCAACTACTGCACTTTCACCAGATTCATGCCAACACAAAGGTGTTCGACATCTTCTTCCATAAAGTGCCTCAAAAGGTGCCATTCCGATACTAGAATGGAAACTGTTATTATACGTAAACTCGATCAATGAAAGAAAACTGTCCCAAACTCTACCTTGCTCAAGAACACAAGATCTCAGTAAATCTTCCAATGACTAAATTGTTCTCTCCGTCTGACCATCAGTCTGCGGATGATAAGCAGAACCCAATCTCAGCTTAGAACCTAACGCCTTTTGCAAACTTTCCCAAAATCTGGAAGTAAACCTCGGATCACGATCAGAAACAATACTCAACGGGACGCCATGCAACTTCACAATCCCACGGATATAAAGCTCAGCCAAACGCTCCATAGAATAACTGATATCAATCGGAATGAAATGCGCCGATTTAGTCAGCCTATCAACGATCACCCAAATAGCATTATGCCCACTCGGAGAATTAGGCAAACCCGTCACAAAATCCATCGATATACTATCCCATTTCCACTCCGGAATATCCAACGGTTGCATTAATCCTGCAGGCCTCTGATGTTCCACTTTCGACTTCTGACAAGTCAAACACGCATAAACAAACTGAGCCACATCTCGTTTCAAACCAGACCACCAAAATATTTTCTTCAAATCTTGGTACATCTTATTAGCACCAGGATGTATACTCATACTACTCCGGTGTCCTTCCTCAAGAATCATCTTTTTCAACTCTGCATCATCCGGTATACAAATTCTACCACAGAATCTCAAAATACCCTGATCATCCACTTTAAAGTCACCGTTCACTTCTTGATTTCCAACAAGCAACAAATCAACAAGTTTCAAGTCCAACTTCTGTTTCTCTATAACAGACAACAGAAAATCATTAGTGATCTTTAACATACCAAGCTTCACACTCTCATGTGAAAGCTCACAAACCAAACTCAAGTCTCGAAATTGTTCCAGAAGTTCCCACTCTTTCACCATCAAAGCAGATATACGCAAAGATTTCCGACTCAAAGCATCAGCTACCACATTAGCCTTACCAGGATGGTAATTCAAGCTAAAGTCATAGTCCTTCAGAAGTTCCAACTATCTCCGTTGCCTCATATTCAACTCTTTCTGATCAAACAAGTATTTTAAACTTTTATGATCACTAAAGACTTCGAATCTAGCACCGTAGAGATAATGCCTCCAAATCTTTAATACAAAAACCATCGCAGCTAATTCCAAATCGTGAGTAGGGTAATTCTTCTCATGAACTCGTAACTGCCTCGAAGCATAAGCAACCACCTTACCATCTTGCATCAAAACACCACCTAAACCAATTAGAGATGCATCACAATACACAACGAACGATTCATTAGGATTCGGTAAGATCAAAATCGGAGCTGTAGTCAATCTCTTCTTCAGCTCGTTGAAACTTTCTTCACATTGAATATCCCAAATAAATGCCTTACCATTACAAGTCAGTTGAGTCAACGGAAGTGCCAACTTGGAAAAACCTTCGATAAACCTCCGGTAATATCCAGCTAAACCCAGAAAACTTCGAATTTCAGTAACAGATCTAGGAGCCTCCCATTGTAGAACTGCCTCTACTTTGGATGGATCCACAGCAATACCATTACCTGAAATCACATGCCCAAGAAAACTCACTTCTGACAACCAGAACTCACACTTGGACAGTTTGGCATAAAGTTTCTTTTCCTTCAGAATCTGCAACACAATACGCAAATGTTCCGCATGTTCTTCCTGTGACTTAGAATAAACCAAAATGTCATCAATAAAAACAACAACAAAATGATCTAAATGCTCATGGAATATACGATTCATATACTCCATAAACACACCCGGCGCATTAGAAACCCCGAACGGCATCACAGAAAACTCGTAATGTCTGTATCGTGTCCTAAAGGCCGTCTTCTGAATATCCTCCTCTTTAACCCGAATCTGATGGTATCCTGACCTCAAATCAATCTTACTAAACACACTTGCACCCACTAGTTGATCCATCAAGTCATCGATCCTTGGAAGTGGATACTTGTTCTTAATCGTCACTTTATTCAACTGCCGATAATCGATACACAAACGCATACTTCCATCTTTCTTTTTGACCAACAAAACAGGAGCACCCCAAGGTGATACACTAGGCCTTACAAACCTCTTTTCCAATAACTCATTCAATTGTCTTTTCAACTCCACCAACTCAGATGCTGACATCCGATATGGTGCCATAGATACAGGTCTAGTACCAGGAACTAGGTCTATAGAAAACTCCACCTCTCTTTCTGGCGGCACATCTGAAAAATCATCCGGAAACACCTCCTGAAAATCACACACAACAGGAAAACTTCCAATTGCAACTTGACTCTCCACAGACAATGATGCAAACAATCCAAACAACTGAGCTTCCTCCGCCAAAAGTTTCTTCAACTCTTTGGTAGATAAGAAACCAGATTCCCTTTCTTCTTCAAGAGAAGGAAATCTCACCCGCTTAAGATAACAATCAAGATGAACACGATTGAACTCTAACCAGTTCATTCCCAGAATCACATCCAAACCCTTCAATGGCAAACATACCAAGTCCATCATAAAATCTCTACCAAAAATTGTCAAAGGACAACTTAAACAAACGAAAGAAGTAGTTACCGACCCCGAAGCTGGAGTATCGATAACCATCTCTCCACCCATCTTAGACAACACCAAATTCAAACGTTTCGCACAATCAATCGAAATAAACGAATGAGTCGCTCTAGTATCAATAATAGCAATTAAAAGATTACTATTAATAAAACAAGTACCTCTGATCAAACGATCTGCATTAGTAGGCTGAGCTCCCGCCAATGCAAATACTTTCCCTCCAGGTTGAGCTTGCTTCGGTTTCGTGCACTTCGTACTATAGTGACAATTCTCCCCACAATTATAACACTTGATCGCATTCCTCCTACAATCAGCAGCCACATGACCCGTCAAACCACAATTAGAACACTTGTTCATATTCCTCCTACACTCCGACACACGATGACCCATACCACCACAATTATAACATTTCACAGAAGAATTCATTCCTCCTCCACTCGGCTTCCTATCAAAAGTAGCCTTCTATTTCTCCTTATCAGCAGGAGTCACATAAGGCCTACCTCTGAACTGCCCTTTTCCTTTCTTATCACCCAGATTCTTGTAATGCGTAGCACGTGCCTTACTATCTTCATAAAAAATCCTACTTTTGTTCACCAACACTGGAAACTGCCTGATCTCCTGATAACCGATACCCTGCTTGATTTCTGGCCTCAAGCCATTCACAAACTTCAAACACTTTGACCTCTCAGAACCAGCCGTATTATAATTAGGACAGAACTTCACAAGTTCCTCAAACTTAGCAGCATAATCCGCAACAGAGGAATTATCCTGCTTCAGTTCAAAAAATTCAACTTCCTTCTTACCTCTCTCATCTTCCGGAAAATACTTTTCAAGAAAAGCATCTTTGAACACAGCCCATGTAACCACTATCTCATCCTCCTCAAACCTCTGAGAAGCATTCGCCCACCAGTCTTCAGCTTCCTTTTCCAACACATGAGTACCAAACTGCACCTTCTGATCCTCGGAACACCTAATGAAACGGAAGATCTTATCAATCTTCTTCAGCCAAATCTGTGCTCCCTCAGGATCATGAGTACCTTCGAAGCTCGGTGGATTATTCTTCTGAAACTTATCCATACTACGCGATTCCTCGTCCGCCGCAGCATTGGGTAAATTCTGCATCGCTTGCGCCATAGCTTGCATGGCCGCAGTCATAGCAGCAGCACCTCTTCCAGCCATAATCTGAACGTTCCCAATGATAGCAAATTATGGTTAAACAACTACTCCACAGAGTGCAACAGACCAACAAGACACAACAGACACGACAACATGGTCGGACAAACCAAACATTGGCTCTGATACCACTTAATGTAACACCCCTTCTATACCCCGTACAAAAACCGGAATAAACTAATCTTATAAATAAAACATCAGAGCAAAGAATAATTTATCATGATATAGCCAAAGATGCCACACCAACGTGAACTAAAACAACCTGCTCATATAGATATATAACAACCTGATAGTCATATAAACATAGGAACTCAGTTCCAAAATATCATCGTTCAGTTACAGAATTAAAGCGGAACATCCATAACTGGTGTCATCACAAAAGATAAGTATGTCATATACATGTTCATACAAAGCCACTATATACAAGCCAAAAGAAACATCTACACTCGAACCCCGACTACCCGTGTTACATATCAGAGCCGACGGAACGACAAAAAGACGAAGACACTAATCTTCGCAAAAGACCTCCAGCGTCTAATCTGCAATGCCATTACAGCATTAAACCACAACAGATAGGTGAGAAACAGGATTATAATATAATTGCATATCATTATAAAACACTTTACAAAATATGCACAATTATTCTCACCACACAAATACGATACTTGTAAACAACACAAGACATATTAAACCCATTTCACACATCAATCACATAAGCATATACATTAACACAATGCATAACAAATCCTTCTCAAAATTCAACACATAAATATTCATGTAATGAATTATGCAAATGCACAAAGACCGACACAACGACTCTATGCATGCGGTACCATTAGTCCCCTAGGAACTCTTGGAATCATCGCTCGTTACTTAGGGTAACTCCCCGTCGGGCAGACGATGTTCCCCGTCGCTACCACTTATCAACAAGCATACGACGTTATGGATCGTTTTTAGTCCTTTATAATAGGCACACGATCAATACAACAATTGCTTACACCCATAAGGGATCTACAATTCAACATGCATTGTTTACACCCACGAAGGGATCTACAATGTCTACATGCATTGTTTACACCCACAAAGGGATCTACAATGTCTACATGCATTGTTTACACCCACGAAGGGATCTACAATGTCTACAACCTGATGCATGTCATATAATGACCCATGGCAATCAAGGCTCATACATTAAATCATGCATTTCAAGTACATATAATACAATGCACATAATTGCCAAACGGCCACAAACCTTCACCACAACATCATATACCCATCAAACATCCCTCACACAAGTCATACGTTACATATCATATCCTATCGCACAATATAGAAAATAACTCAAAAATTCCATTTTACGGTTTCTCGGAAAAGTCGGCTAAAAATAATATTTTTCTTCACCAAATCATAGAACATATTTTTAGCTTCAGATCGATATAAAGAACAGCTAAAACGGATAAACGACGAAAAAGTTATGCAACTTTTAAAAAAACAAATTTTTGAAAAAAAACAGCAGAGTGCAATCGATTTACACCTGTGTGCAATCGATTGCACGGCCCCAGAAATCACATTTTTCGCCCTTTTTTTCATGTGCAATCGATTTGCATCCTGCTGCAATCGATTGCACCTGTTAAAAACCAGAAAAATCAGCTGCTGCCTCTACACAAAACCCTCCGGAAACCCGACCGATTCAATTCCTTTCTCCCGAATAAATACATGGTAATATCACATAAATACATACCAACATATTAGGATCAAGAAAAACCCGATTCCACGACTTTTATTTTTCACCAAAATCTCACATTTTCAAAACCCAAAAATGTCAAAACTCACAATATCAACCGATTTCAACGAAACGAGTCTCTATAATCTCGGCCTAACCTCACACGACTAAACTACACAATTTGTTTCGAATTTCATCCGTGAAAAATCTCGATTCTACCGATTATGTCAAAAATAGCAACCTAACCACATAATTCTCTACACATTCAAACAATTCAAAAACAAACATATATAATCATACACAATCAATATAATAACCGAGTTTCACACCCTTACCCGATAACAATCCGATTCCTAAAGCTTGCTTGGTGATTTTTCCCCTTTGTCTTCACTTTCTCTTCACTTCTCTATTTCTCTCTTTTTCTTCTCTTTTGGGAAACTCTTACTAACTTTTCTTTTTCTTCTTTTCTAAACTTATACTAACTATTTTCTTTTATATTTTCTTAACTTAAAAATTCTAAACATTTCTAATAAATATCTAAACTAACTATTATTAACTAATACTATTAATTATGAAATATGTCAAATACCCTCTATTCCAATTTTCCCCGCAAACTCTAAAAAACGGTAAAAATACACAATGTGCAAAAATAACATATAATCACACCAATTAGCAATTAACATAAATATTGCTCAATTAAAAATAAAGACTCGACCAATTAACACCAAAAGCACGGAAAAAGGAAATATTAAAAACGGACTGTTACAACTCCCTCCTTCACAAGTTTTCAAAGATCTTAACAACAAAAAAAACAACCTTCATCTATTTACACCAATTCTCATAACTTTGACCCATCAGAATTGGGAGACTCGCTGGAAAATGTTCATTCGGATGATTCATCGCCATTGCCATCGTGTTTTGCCTCCCACGAATCACTCAGCCAGTGCTCTAGATACTAGATGTTGGAAATTCACCAAAACCTATGGAGAACTCCGCTGCAATCTTGATGAACAAGATTCAATCACAAAAATCGAATTTCCTCTTGTTCTTCACTCTTCACTCGAGTGAATCAACCAACATTAGTTGCAAGATGATTATCGTTGCACAATTGTTGATAGAAGAAGAAAGAAAATGTGAAATTGGAGAAGAAAGAAATTAGGGTTTATGTAAAATAAGAGAAGAAGAAAAGATTTTCTGCACAGCAACCTCGACACTACTTCGACTTTTCAACACTAACGCAATTTCGACACTTCTTTAATTCTGTCGAGCAACCTGCTACGACATAAGGAATTACAATTTAACAACATAGAGTTGTTATTTTTTTTCAAGAGTGGTGATGTCTATTGCAAATTGAAAGAGACATGTAATCTAGAACACAACTTTCATTTATTCACTTACATTTTTCATAAAATGGTGATTATATTTGCTTAGGTTTTTCTTTAACTTTCTTTCTCCCCTTTCTGAATTAAATAAAGAACCATAGTCTTTTTTTTTTTTAATTTTTATGCAACTGCTGTTTGATTCATCCGTAATTTTTTTAATAGTTTCATTTTTGGAACCGACTCTTTTACATCTCCCATATTTATCTTTAATAACGTCTGTTATTTTTTTTTTTAATTCAAATGTTTATTTATTTATTATTTAAGAAAAACTACTCCTTAAGTTATAAAAAAAAAAAGTGAATGATTGAGAAAAAAGTTACACACATTACTAAATAAATGGTTTAACTCTCTCTTTAGAATATCTTTTATTCTTCTTATTCTCTCTATTTTCTTCACTCTATATATTCTTTATATATTTTTTCTCTGTATTCTTATATCTGTTTTTCCTGTATTACTCTTGTATTTTATTATTGTTTGTTTTGTTTCTCTTTTATCGGTTTTTCATTTCATTATTATTATTTTTCTTATTTTCAATAATGTATAATCACGAGGAATGAAAAAATATAAAAGTCAAAAACATTTCTATTAACTGTTAAACTAGAAAGAAAAAAACTGATTTCATTGTTAGTTTTACTTTCTATTTCTTATGAAAATCTCTCACCAAAATAAATGCTATTCTATTAATTGTGATTGTGAGTATCTTTTTAGGTTAAAAACCCAAAAACATTTACATAAAAAAATTATGCAGTATAATTATGTTTTAAAATTAATAAGTCGATTTAATGTCCATCAATTTGGATATACCGAAGTAACATTTTATAGAATAAGTTAGACATAACATTTACTAAGAAAAAAAAATCAATTGAGATTTTTCAAACAAACATTGCTTATGCTTTAAATGTTTTCAATTGAGATTTCTGACACAATCAATTGAGATTTTCAAAAGTAGGTGTAGAAAAAACAAACAAACTTGTGTTACATTCGGCAGAACCAAAAGATACGTAAGCGAGTAGAAAACTTGAAATTTGAATAATTAGAATCGGAGAAAACCAACAAAAGGTCATAAAGTTACAACTCACACAACTATTACAGAATTTAATTCACCAGGGACCACAAATCTGAACAAGAGACTGAAATTTTTGGTCACGTGATATAATAATATATACTCCCACCGTCTCATCTTCTTGATATGTGCTCCAATTAATCACTGTGTTCCAATTACTTTGCTATGATGCATCAGTTTGTTGCAGTTTTATTGGTAGCACCATCACTATTTCTTGTAGCTGCTGATGCAGTGACCAAGAGTGATTTCCCTCCTCACTTCTTGTTTGGTGCTTCTACTTCAGCTTATCAGGTTAGCTGCTTCTCTTTCTCTCTCTAACCACATACCCTCTTGTTGCTTTAAGTTTTATTCAAATGGTTTTTGAATCTCATAAATGCAGAGTCGTCTTAATCGCAATTTAATAGAGTGACAAATATTTTATTAGATCCATTTAACTGTCACTAATTTTGAACAGTATGCGGTAGTTTGACTTACACTTCTTTTATAGAAACTTTTGATTTGATTACTGGATTTATAAAATTTAATATTTATCGTGCTGTGTAAAACACTTTGTTTTTTTTGTATTAATTATTGTATTTTGGAATTGGGCTGATATGAAGGTGGAAGGTGCAGCAGATGAAGATGGCAGGAAGCCAAGCATTTGGGATACCTTTGCACATGCTGGCAATGGTGTAAATTTTGTTTTCTAAAATTTACTCGACATTAATTAGCATAGAATGTAGTCCTAGTTACAAACAACAAACAATGACATTCTTTATTTTAAGAAAATTTATAGGAGGGGCATACGTTGGAAATGGTGACACTACTAGTGATCAATATCACAAATATAAGGTCAGTAAATATGAAATATGACCTATCTTTCATATTTTACCTATCAAAAGAATGGTATGTTACTATTAGTACACATATGCTTTCATTTCTTGTAGGATGATGTTGAATTCATGGCTAAAATGGGCTTAGATGCCTATAGATTTTCCATATCATGGTCAAGACTTATTCCAGGTACAATATAGGTTAATGAAGCACAAACACAACATTGAGATGTTGACACTAAAATTTCTGAATACATTTATCTGACACATCTTTTGAACAATTGGTACTACATACTTACAAATGATAGTTTCTAGTATGGGACATCAATAGATTTATAGGCTCTTACATCAAAGTGCAACATTGTTTTGTTATTCTGACATTGATCTCAATTGATTTAATACCAGACGGGAGAGGGCCGATAAATCCTAAGGGATTGGAGTATTACAACAACCTCATCAATGAACTAATAAGCCGAGGTTCTTTTGCAAACTAGCATTATAACCATTATTTGAAAATCTGAATTCCTTCGTAATTATATAGTTATTTGTCTTTTCCCCCTTCATTTGTAGGTATCCAGCCACATGTGACATTGAATCATTGGGATTTACCACAAACACTTGAAGATGAATATGAAGGATGGATTAGTCGAAAAGTCATGTATGGTTCCCAAACTACAAATGCCTAGTAACATGACCGTCTCGTGTTAGATAAGAGCTCAAAGATAAAAATACTACATTTAATTAAATTTGCATGTTTATGTTTCTTGTAGAAAAGACTTCACAGCATATGCAGATGTATGCTTCAGAGAGTTTGGAGATCGAGTTAAACATTGGACCACAGTGAATGAGGCGAATATGTGTTCCATGATGGGTTATGATTATGGAGTCGTACAACCTCAAAGGTGTTCTCCTTCTATATTTAACTGCTCCAAAGGAAATTCTTCAACGGAACCGTATTTGGTTACTCATCATATGTTGTTAGCACACGCATCAGCTGCAAATCTCTACAGGAATAAGTACAAGGTACACCAATCTATGGCACATGCACCACTTTACTTTAGGCCTATTTTGATCGGTTTTCTTTTTGGAGCTTTTCTACTGATATAAATACTTGTAAGACTTTTTTGGAGAGCTTACACAATCACATTATAATATATGGTATTTTCAGGTCAAGCAGCAGGGATTTATCGGGTTTAATATCCTAGTTCAGGGATATGTTCCACTAACAAACACCAGCGAAGACGTAATCGCCACTAAAAGAGCCCAAGATTTCTTTATGGGGTGGTAAGTAACATTGTGATTATGTTAGACTCATCATAGATACTCTGCGTAGGACTCTAAATATCATGTAAGATACTGATATCCATGGATATTTCCACAAACATCCGACGCCCGAGATTTCTTTGATTTGTTGTGATAGGTATATGAATCCCTTTATTTTTGGAGATTATCCCGCCATCATGAAAAAGAATGTTGGCTCAAGGCTTCCTTCCTTCACTAGTAGGGAATCAAACCTCGTCAAGGGATCAATTAACTTCCTTGGAATCAATTTTTACCATGCATTTCATGTTAAGAACAATCCTAGCAGCCTGCAGATAAAGAATAGAGACTACACAGCTGATAAGGCCGTGGAACTTATTAGTAATATTTTTTATTTCTATATTATTTCTAAAACCAAACTAACCTTTATATTGTCTATAATTTTGATGCAAACTAGAAACTTTTGTAGGCCAAATCAGTGTTTGGTAATCCAATTTTGTCCAATTTTGAAGAACTTTCGTATATTAACATATTTTTCCTGATGCAGACATCCCTAAAAATAGGACATTGCACGATAAGGTAAAAGAGGAGTATGAACATTGTGGTTCCATTTATTCTTTGAGGGTTGATGCTTCAATCTATTCCGCTTACTACCTTATTGGTTTATTTAGATTCCAATTATACCCTGATTTTGGAACGAATGCTTCATTCATTGAAGAATGATTATGGAAATTTTCCAATTTACATTCACGAAAATGGTATGATGAGTCTTTCAAATACATCGGTCGAACGAACCTAGTCTTTTTGTGCTAGTACTTTCATCAATAACATCAAAATGTTGACGAGCTATGATGAATCTTTGAACTTCTATTCAGGTCAAGTATTACCTAGGAAATCATTAGACGACCAACCAAGGGTGGAGTATATTCGTGAATACATAGGGAGCCTGCCTGATATGTTGAGGTATCTCTAGTTTTATTGTGTTTTATATCTTATCGTTATCCTGATATGTTGAGGTATCTCTAGTTTTATTGTGTTTTATATCTTAACGTGATCTTCATTTTCAATATTCCTTTAGTTCTTCTATTCTACTCGATATTGTAGGAATGGACTCGATATAAGAGGCTATTTTGTATGGTCCTTCTTGGATGTGTTTGAGTTAGAAAGTGGATATGAAGTCAGTTATGGCTTATTATACGTAGATTTTAAAGATCCAATTTTGAGGAGACAGCCTAAACTTTCAGCTTTGTGGTACTCAAATTTTCTCAACAACAAAACAATGGACATCGGCTCGGAGATCACCATGAAAATTGAGGAGAATTCATTTGTACTCTGCAACACTCCTTTAATGCATATTGCCACTTAGGTAATCAAGATAAGACTAGTTAAAATAAATGTTCTCTCTCTAGTCTCCACTTTTTTTTATGTGATCGAGAGAAAGTGACATAAGTTATGGTGTGTAAACTTATGAAAATAATTATAACTTTAATAAACATGAGAGACATATTTTTCTACTATATTATTATTAAGAATGAATTTACTTGTATAAATTTCTACACTATTCAATTCAATATTAATACTCATGAGACTAATGATTTTTTTTATTAAGCAATAATTCATTCAAAAATTAAGTATAAGGGGTATTCAAATCCACAAACAACCAAGGCAAAAGAACTCCATTATCTTCTAATACAATTTAAAGGAGATAAAATCTGGTAAAAAAAAGCTACACATAAAAATAATTTTGCAGTCTACATCAAACAATTTCTACATGTAGCCGTCGGTTTTTTCGGTGACGCGACCACCTTATAGCATGATTTGGTGCTACTTTCTGATTTCTGTATTTATCTTATGAAGCTAGAAAGGAAGGGGAAGATATCTTAAACTAACCCTGCACGCAAGTGTTTTCTTTAACAAATGCTAAGAGATCGGGGACCGGGGTCTGGTTATACAAAGGGAAGCTATTAACACCCAGAGTATCTATAGTAATCTATAGGAACCTTCTTTTGCATGTATTTCTGCTATTTTGAAATGCTTTCTTGTGTTTATCTGTTGTAGATTGGAAAAGTTTCACCTTTGGGAGAATTGAGAGACTGATTTTGTTATTTTCGGGTTTTCTGTTGTTTTTGGGAAGGTACTGGACCTAAGATTTTGATTTCTGTGCTCGCTAAGATTTCACAATCTTATGCCTACGTATTCCTGTAAAGAGATTTGGGAAATCAGAGCAATCGTAGTTCCTCCTATTCTATGGGAGGAAATTTGGTGTCTTGTTCAAAGCCCAAGATTGAAGTTATCTGAGTATTTGTGTCTTGTTTAAAGTCCAAGATTGAAGCTAGAAGTTGACTGAGAGAGAGAATTTGTCATCTCTAAAGGGAGATATCTCATATATTCATCACAAGTGTCAGGTGATTAGTTATAAGGGAAATTATTTTAACTGGGATGTGTGGAATCCAGCAATGCCATAATTTTCTTTATAAGAGAAATGTCATGAAGGAAGAAGCTTTAACTCCGTGTAGAGCAATGCCACTTTTTTCTCTATGAATTTTTCATGCTAAGAGAAGGACATTGGCTTGGATGTGTAGAATCCAGAGGCTTACCACTTATAGCTATTAGATGAAAGAGAAATTTTTACTAGGATAAAAGAGGGACTCCAGCTTGGATTTTGAATCAACAAGTGTGCCACTTACAGCAGTTTATCTGGGAAAAAGGTTTTGATTGTTTGTTTTGATATGTGATGTATAGAGGAAATTTCCTCCTACAGAGAGGACTCATGGTCTCATCTGAGGGGATGATGGATTTTTGTGTGCCTTATTCAAAGCCCAAAGTTGAAGCTAATGGAAACTGACTCCTCTGGGGAGGGGTTTTATCTGTCTTGTACAAAGCTCAAGATTGAGGCTGACTGAGGAAATTCTTATATGAAGCCTAAGAGGAGGCTGTCTCTTGCTGAGAATTTATTGAAATCCAGGAGTAGGTCTAAATTGTATTGGGGAATCCAAAAGGAATCTACTCTTGCTGGAAATCAGGGAAGAGTTGAAATACCAGATGCTATGAGGCTCTGATTTTATTAGGGTTTTGTTGAGGTCAATCTGACCTTGGCTTGGATTTTCAAGGTGAAAATTAAGCCTTATTGGAGGTTAGAGAAGTTTAAAGGTGAGTTTGAAAACCTTAGAGGTTTTTAACTCTGCTTGAGACTGGTGTATTGATAAAATGATCAGGGTTTTCCCTATGCCTTTAGGAAACCTGAGGGTCTCTGTGTGAAGTCCAAAAGGAGACTATGATAATGAGACTTTCCAAGTCTATTTGTATGAAGCCCAAGTGGAGGCTGAGACTATCCAAGTCTCATTAAGAAGAGTTAGACTCTGGTTGGAAATAGATCTTTGTATGATGCTCAAGAGGAGGTTGTTGGTTGATGATAAACTCTTGGATGATAGCATATTCTGGACTTTTGACTTTCCTGGGGCTTACACTTTATTAGATGACTTATTAGAGGCCCAAATTCTGGACTTATGTACAAAAGGGTTTGTGTCTTACACTCTATTAGACGCCCAAAAGTGTTTGTAAAGAAAAAAAATGGAGCTTACAACTCAGAGAGAGACCCAAGATTTTTATTTGAAATGCGATGATCGCGCCGTGGTTTTGAAAACCATAGTGAAACTTATAAAATGACTGAGGCCCAAATTATTTATGTACAAAAGGGAGTGGGTCTTACACTCTATTAGAGGCCTAAAAGTGTTTCAAATGAAGTTTGAAAATTTAAAATCAAGGGAAAACTCTAATTTTAATTAAAAATACAATTTTTCAACGAAAACTAAATAAAAAATGATATAAAATATCAAATATGTTTAAAAAATATGTTTTGAACTTTGAAAAATGTTTGAAAATAGATGTTTTAATCCATAAAATGATTTGAATTCAATTGGTTTTGAAAAAACCAAGAAAAATAATTTATTTCAAATGTTTAAAACAATAAAAAAAGAAATTCTTTGAAAAATTTAAAAATATATCAAATATAAATTTTTTTTTGATTTTTTTATGGAATTAAATATTAAAATATGTAAGTGATTTATGTTTAAAAATCATTTGAAAAAGATTAAAAATGAGAGAGATGTGAATTTTTGAAATTAATTGAAAAAAAAACAAAATATTTAAAAATTCAAACATTTGAATTATGGCGCGAAGAACTTCATCTTCTTCCACGTGCGTGCCATAATTCTCAGATTTTCAAAACCTCTCATATCTTAGTGAATACTTAATGAAATTGACTTTTGTAAACATGAAAGTTGCTCGTTTTTTAACAAGGATTCTAATGGTACCAATTAATTGCATTTATTTTAAGTGTGGAGTGAGAAATCAAGTGAAGAACAGATGAACCCTAATTTTTGCAAGAACATCATGAAACTTCATACACGATATATACAAAGCAATTAATTGAGGGGAAACACTCTATACAAGTATAGAAACATGTTTGTAACTTGAAAACACATTTATGATGCATGGATCATAGAGTTTGAGAGTGGCAGACTTACTTGTGCTAGAGGAATTCGAATTCTGATGTAGAGGTGTTACAGATGTTGTGTGATGATCTGGACAACTTCAATGGACCTTATGTAAGGTGTTTAGAAGCTTGGAATTGATTGAAAACACCTGGATCTTGTTGTGGCACCTCAACTGCAATTAGGCCTAAGTTGGATTATGAGTTTTGTGATTCTGATGTTACAGATGATGGAGAAGTGTTTGGACAACTTTTATATGATGTATGTGTGGTGTTAGGATAATTGGTTGTGATGGAATCCTTCTATATTTGAAAATTTGCATGCTACTTGCCAAAGAAGGAAATTCTAGTTTTGAAGAGTGATTTGGAGGAAAACATGAGTTCTGATGTTTTGGGTGTTCAAATCAGTCACAAATGACCTCTATTTATAGTAGAGGAAGTTTTTTTTGAAGGAATAGTGAAAGGAGGCTGGATCACCCTATTATCCATTGAACTTTGTCATGTGGCCAAAGTCTCCTCTAGACATTAACTTGAGATTAATTGCAGGTTTAGGTCTTCTGAACTTTGGATATGTCTTGACTCATTTAAATTACAATGCCTCAGTTCATGCCACCTCTATGCACCCATTGAATGCCTTATGACAAAATTGAAAGTTTTAGAAATGAATCTTGAATGCCACATACCTAAGGGATATGATTTTTTACTTGGTGGTCTTATGCTCAGATTCCTCATCATTCATGTTGATATTGGACTGAAATACAATGACGCAAGTGTCCAAAATTGGCTCAAGAAATCGTGGGATACAAGTCATGTACCAATGCTGTCAAAAAAGCAGTTTGTGTCAAGGCATATTGGTCACTCCATATCTCTTTGCTCAAATGGAGTTTGATGATGTTCTTGTACTCTTTGGAAAGCTTGCATATTGTACTTCAACTTTGATGTTTAACTTTGGTCTTGATTCATCTTGGATCATAATGAAAAATGGCCTCAAAGTTGGTAAAAATACAAGACAGATTATGTCCAAAAATTTCACTAAGTGTCTAAGTTCAAAAGTTTTGAAACCCTAACTTCATGGCTTTATAACTCAAAATCCAAGTTTTTTTGGCTCATGGAGCACTGTGACACTTTTGTAGTATGTAATGAGAGCTTTCATTTGAGCTTTGGATGAAAGAAAATGGTTGTGTGGTTTGGGAGTTATGACCTTGCAAAGTTGGGAAAAATCATCATTTTTTCATAACTTAGTGAAATTTCAAGTTTTCTTAAGATTACCCCTTTTGCATGTAACCTCGCTTTTCTTGATTTTTCTTGATGGATGATGATCCAAACCATGAATTAACATTGTTTTTTACTTAAAGAAGTTATGTTTGTCAAGAAATCTCAAAAGTCAAACTTGGTTTTTTGGCACAGTTAACTTTTTATCAAATGAATTTCAAATTTTGTGACCCTCTATGAAATCAAGTCATTGGGCTAAATCAAACCTAATGGATGGATTCCATATGTGTTTTAGAGTGTCTTGAATCATGTCCCAAGGTTTGAGATCATGCCTTAGTCAAAAGTCAAAGGTAGGGTTGACTTTTTCTCAAAAACCCTAATTTGTGATTCAGATGAATTTGAATCCTTGCATTGCTTATGGATCAAGTTCTTTGTATCAATTTGAACTTGTAAGAGGATCAATATAAGATATTTGAGGTCTTCAAAACATTCCTTGAGGTTTTGGCTCATGCCTTGCTCCAAAAGTCAACTTAGGGGTGAATTTGGTCAAGAAACCCTAATTCATGAGGTCCCTTTGAGCTTCTTAGATCATGTTTTGAAGTATTGGCTCATGCTCAGATGAAAATTTCTCTCTAGAGGCCTTGGTCGACCAAAACCCTAATTTGGTGACACTGATGATCTTAAGGCTTGATCCATTTGAAATGTTGCACTCTTGTGCTTGATTCTTGATGTGGGAGACCTATTGACCCTTTATGGATGTTTGAGAGACTTGACAAGTTGAAGAACATGACAATTCTTGATTGATCCTTTGTCTTAGTGCTCTGAGAGGGTCCAAAGCCCTAATTCTTGATTGAGGTGAATGCTCAACAATCTTTGAGAGGATTGATGAGGTATGAAGGTACATCCATATTGTGGTGATGATTTGCACAATTATGGAAAATCTTGTGGTCAAAATTTAGGGTATGACACAACGATAAACATTTAATCGACAAGAAATAATCGTCAAAGTTGAAAGAGCTATCTTGAAACATAAATGAATTCATTGTTATTCAAATGTTCTATATTGTTGACAACCATATCACTCTAACAATGTCTCTCCCTTCCTTTCTCTTCCACTGATGGCTATAAGAAATAAAATCAACCATATTTCAATTGTGACCTCCATCTTGTCTGCCAACCCAACTTTGAACAGCAACCATCATTCTTCTAGAGACTTGACACTTAAAAAACAAATGTTGTCTATCTCCATCAACCCAAAAATATAAAACACAATCTGCAATTTAAACTATCCCTTCCAATGATTCCTTTTTTTACCAGCTTGCCTGTGTCGCGGTGCAAAAGATACCTGTAATACCCTGTAAATTATTTCATTATAGAGAATATTATTATGATCAACTGGGTTCCGGTTTACTTTGAGAATTTATTGGGATAAAATAATTAGAGTAAACTGATGAGCTCAGAGCAGATCAAATTAATATTATCTGACTCTGAGGTTTTACCTTTCGGCGTTATAAAGACGTTTTGGACATTTAGTAGTGTTACTAATTAATGACATTTCTCTATATCATTTCATTTTTTTTCCTTTTCCTCTTCATTTGGAACAAAAGATAGAAATAGAAAGAAAGAGAAAATAAAGAGAAGGAAGAGGAAAGGAAAGAAAAAGAAGAAAAGTTCAAGAGAGAAAGATCAAGATCATCATCCATTCTTCATCAAATCATCTAATCGTCTTCATCATCATCTTCTAATCAAGGTGGGTTCTAGATAGATACTTTAGTTGTAGAATTTCTTGAGTTTAGAGTTAGGTTTGATATTGTGAGAAAACGATTAATCTTGCTAAAATCATGAATCTAACTGTTGGAATTCGATATAATTTGTGTAGTATGATCATAGTATGCATATGAATATTTATTATGCTTGTTGGTGTTGTTTGGGGATGATTTGAGTTGATAAAGATGGATTTTTACCCATTGGAACAAGGGAAAACGCAGCTGAGCATGGCTGTTCTGGTGTAGAGCGTCGGGCGGTGCTCAGAGCGTCGGGCGATTCGAGGCAAGCACCCCTGTTTCGCCGGGCGATGCCCAAGAGGCGCAGCATGTAACGCCCCTGTAACTTTCAAGTTTTTGAAGAAGTGGTTACGCCCCTGCTTCGCCGGGCAAAGCAGAGGTGAAGGGGACGCCGTCGGGCGATGGTGGGAGCGCCGGGCGCTCCTGGGACTTTTCCAAATGTCCCATTTTCTTTTAAAATCCATAAGTTTTGATCCGTTTATCCGATTTGAATATTCTTGATATTAATAGAAAGCCGTGGAAATAATCTTTATGATGACGGTAAAAGATGTCGGTTTTATTTCCCGATTAAATAATCAGAGGGAATCAGAATTGGTATAACTTCGTGATATGTTGAATTATGTGGTTCCATTATATAATTGACTTATTTTTTTACCTATTTTCTTGTGTTGAGCATGTTTGAGAGTAATTGCATGTTAAAAATATGAAATAGGTAGAGTGAGGAATATTACCCGAAACTTTGTTAGAACCTAGAAATGATTAGGAAAGTGTGGAATAACATAACGACGACGCTCGTGCAAGAGAGGCCGAGGCGTGCGTCTGTTACCGAATGGTATGGAAATAGTTACACTAGTATGGATCATGTTTTATTGTGCTTATGATTTGAGTAAGACCAAAGGGGTCTTAAGGCCAATGTGGCCTTGTGATTGTCGAATACAATCATTTTTGTGTGTGTGTGATCACGTAATCGTAACCGGTTATCTTGAGTTGCAGTTTCATGAGTCTCGAGCTCCTCTGAAACATATGCATGACTACTTGACAGGTTTGATTCCCGCGTGCAGTACGAATGGCGCTCTGGGAGCGTATGCTTGTGACACTTAATGGCCCGTGTGAAGTGATGATTCATAACGGTTAATGGCCCGTAGAACCCGAATCCATTCGTATGTCAAGTAGGTTACAAGGATCCATGACTCGGGTCGACTTCTAGACATAGAAGCGGACAGGAAAAGGGGATTCCTTGGTGAGGTTATCGATTAGTGATATTGTGAGTTAAAGCGATTCATGAACATGGATCCATATAGTGTGTGTGAGTACTCAAAGTCACTTCCCTTCCCCTTTTGACTTGAGTTAGATGTGATAGAACCTTGTAAAGCCGAGAGCACCTATAAGATAGAGAGCTCACTGAGATTTGATGTATCTCACCCCACGTTGTTATTTACATCACAGGTACTGCAAGTTCGGCAAAGGGTAAGGACAAAGTTGTTTGACTTTTCCTTACGGATCATAGCTTTTGTGAGGCAAGGCTTCCGTTGTGGAGTTTATTTTGAGATCATTGTGGATCTAGTTCTTAGTTTTTATCATTTTGAACATCTTGTATATATATATCATGCCATAGTTTTTTTTTGTATTAGGATTTTTGGGCATGTATATGTATAATGTGTTAACTAGGAACTTATTGTATTTCAGTACCAAAGCGTGAACTCATGTATGATATGAATGCTTTGATGTGTTATATTATATATGGGTGTTACAATACCCGAGTAGATCGCACGCTCAAAAATACAACAGAGTTGCCACTGAATTTTATTTATTCTAAGATAAAGGGAAAATATCAATAAAATATCAATAAAACTCATCAGGCCATTGAAGACTTTAGTTCTGAAGACTCTCATCAGGCCATTGACTCTTCTATGCATGCTTCAACAACATTATGTCAGAAGCCTCTGAAGATTAGAAGATCAGAACACGCCGTTTACGTGAGATAAATAGTACATGGTACAAGATCAAAACATTCCTTCCACTACACCGATTTCGTGGAGTAAGGACATTTATGTTGTACGATTTTGTCTCCCATCATTGAAGACGGTTATTCAAAGCACCAGCACACACCTGAAGATTCTCATTCTACCCTCCAACGAATCTTTCTTTTGGCTATATAAGGAAGACTCGGAAGAATGGATCAAGAGACTTTTTAGCAGAGAATTCATGCATTATTCACACGCTGCTGCATTTTCTCTGATAATACTTTTCTTATGAATATTTTATAAACACACTTAGAATTTTTTTTCATATTGTGTGAGAATATCATTGTACTTAAATTTTGTGTTAATCTACTTTATAGAAGCAATCTTTGTAAACACACTCTGTAAAATCTCAAATCTATTTGAGTGATTACCTTGAGTGAATAGGGTTTAGTCTGTATACTCAAGAAGATAATGACGGTTGTCTTTGTGGTGTTTGTAATCAGTTTGATTATAGTGGATTAAGTTCTTTTGAGAAGAAAAAATCACCTTGGGGGGTGGACTGGAGGTAGCTTCGTTAACAACAAACCAGGGTAGAAATAACTTGTTATTTTTATTATTCTTGTTCTTGTTTGTGGGGTTGGTTTTGAAAAAACATAGATTTTTAGAAATCCAATCCAAACCTCCTTTCTTATGTTTCTCGTAACCTTCAATGCTTCCCTCTAGATGTGGTTGTAGATGTCCATCATCCAGACTCTGGAGCAAATGCTTCACCATTTGCCTTAATTTCTGAATAATTTAGAAACTAAGATCCACAAGTCTTTAGGTTATCTTGCAACCTTCTTTCGTAAGAATCATAGTGTCTAAAAACTTCAGAAGCTACTGACATTGTAGTTTCAAGTTTAATATCAATCAAAACCTTTGACTTCTCTATCATCGATTTTGGTGTATTCAGAATCTTGCTACACTCAACAACAAATGTGTCGTACCATAATTTTTTACTCTAAGATCCCACAACTTTTTGCATCGTCTGCATAGCATATCACCTCTTACATCTTGCATAATACCCAATTTATCAGCTGAAATAAACATGTTGGATTTACAGCTCAATCGGTCAAATCAAAAGTCAACTGTGCGTAAAATCAATAGACGACAAATTTTAAAATCGAGCCTGCAAATGTCAGTCATATTAATCTACTTTTCGTGTAGTTTAACCTGGCGTGTTCGTTTTAATTTTTCGATCGCTTTTCGGTCGCATTTTCAGACAACTTAAGTCATTTTAGCGGGTAAAATTTATTTCAAAATTTGACAAAATGCTGTATTTTTCCGAAAAGTATAATTTTTGCTGATCATTTTGGTGTATTCATTTTATTTTTTCGAGCACTTCGCTACCGGACCAATTACTTGTTTTTACCATTTTATTTCTATATTTAATTAGTAATTCTTTAAGTTAATCAGTTTTTTTTATCTAGTTTATTTTAATATTTTATTTTTTCTTTTTGTATATTTATTATTTTTGTTTTTTAACTATTTTGAGTAATACTCAGTAATTAAGTTTAGAATTTTTTTTTTTTTGTGTTTTGGTGAAGGAGAACGAATATCATATTTCTTTCCAAACAAAGCTCGACACGGTTCCAACATGTCTCAAACATAAATACAATGAAAAAGAATTTTTTTTTTAAATTCTTGCAAACATATCTGTCTAAAATGGAAAAACATTCAAAATTAACATTCAATTCAAAGATTTCAGAAACACATATACAAAAGGGAGCAACATCGGATAAGAAACATACACACCACACATTTATCTCCATTGCATGACTCCTACCACAACTATTGAGATATTGTATACTATCTAGTGGCTCACATTGCTTCTTATCTAATGGATGAGATTTTCTGTTTTATCCATTGGTCATTAGTTCACGATAGCACAATATATATAGCCATGTACCATCTCTTTGTAAATAGTTTTAACAGATTCAATATAATTTTCCATTGAGTTGGTTTCTTCTCCAACTGTTTTCTGTTATTCTCCAACCATTTTCTGTTATGGAAATTCTCTCAACATGGTATCATTGAGCCTGTAAATCCATGGCTCCACCATCACGCAACACCGTCAACTCCGGTGGCTTTCTCGACCCTATTTCAGATCCAACAAGCCCATATTATGTTCATCCCAGCGACGGCCTTCCTCAATATCCATTACTCCAGTTCTCAACGGTTCAAACTATCACAGTTGGGCACGATCCATGCGCAGAGCTCTCGGAGGGAAGATGAAATTCGACTTCGTCGATGGAACGATCCCTGTTCCCACTGATACATTTGATCTAAGTTTTCGCGCTTGGACACGTTGCAACATGCTCGTTCACTCATGGATCATGCGCTCAGTATCAGAATCCATTGGGAAATCCATCGTTTTCATGGAAAACGCCATTGATGTCTGGAACGATCTCAAAGAAAGATTCGCACAAGGAGATCTTGTCCGCATCTCAGAGCTACAACAAGAAATATACAATCTGAAGCAAGAAAATCGCACGGTAACTGATTTTTTTTCGCATCTTAAGATTCTTTGGGAGGAATTAGAAGTATATATGCCAATTCCCAACTGTAGTTGCCGTATTAGATGTTCTTGCGATGCTATGAGATTGGCTAGATTCAATCATGATCTTCTATATGTTATCCGTTTTCTAACTGGATTGAATGAAGAATTCAATGTAGTTAAGTCTCAAATTTTGCTTCTTGATCCTTTACCGTCCTTAAACAAGATCTTCTCTATGGTCATTCAACATGAGCGCCAGCTTAATCCTATCCAAAGTTCATCTGATGACTCCAAGATCTCTGTCAATGCTGCTGACAGTAGGAAGCACAATCCACAAAATTCAAGATATGGACAAAAAGTGTGCACCTTTTGTGACAAAAATGGTCACACAATTGACACTTGCTATCGAAAGCATGGAGTTCCTCCTCATCTGCAACGAAACTCGAATTCCACAGCCCATAATATCAACACAGATAGTTCAGATACTATCCAATCAGCAGATGAATCTCAGTCTGCACCTCAACCTTCTCCTCAACTCACTACTGAGCAATATAACACTCTGGTATCTCTTCTTCAAGCTTCAAATGTGAACACACCTACCTCTAATCAGGTTAGCTCCGTCCATTCAGTTGGTCACTCATCTGTTGTTAACACAGGTAACATTTCTATCCCCTCACCATCTGTCAATAATATTACTCTTGATACTTGGCTTGTTGATTTTGGGGCTAGTGATAACATTTGTGGATCTCTTCATTGGTTTCACTCTATTCATGACATAAACCCTGTACATATAAAACTACCTAATGGAAATCATGCTCTTGCTAAGCAGATTGGTACCATTAGATTCACTCCTCTATTTTGCATTAAGAATGTTCTTTTTGTCCCACAATTTTCCTTGAATCACATTTCAGTTTCAAAATTGTGTCATGATATGCCTTGTATTGTAAATTTTACAAACTCCACTTGTCTTATTCAGGATCCTCATTCATTGAAGACGATTGGTTCAGCTAATTTCATTGAAGGACTTTACCACCTCAATCTGCAAGATAAGAGTTCACAGGCTGCAACACAAATTTCTGTACACAATAGTATCACTATACCAGACAATGCCATATGGCATTTTAGATTAGGACACATTTCCAATTCTAGATTAGCTTTGTTACATTCTGAATTTCCTTTCATTGTTGTAGACCACAAAGGTGTATGTGATGTTTGTCACATGGCCAAACATAGAAACTTACCTTACCATACAAGTCTTAATAAAGCTGCTAAACTTTTTGATCTCATTCATTTTGACATTTGGGGTCCTATTGCCTCAAAATCTGTCCATGGTTTTTCTTATTTTCTCACTGCTGTAGATGATTTCAGTAGATACACATGGTTAACCCTCATGAAATCTAAGTCTGAAGCTCGACAAAATGTCATGAACTTTGTCCATTTAATTCACACACAACACAACACATCCATCAAAACTATTCGAACAGACAATGGACAGGAATTTTTGATGCCTCAATTCTATGAATCCAAAGGCATAATTCACCAAAGAAGTTGTGTTGAATCCCCCCAACAAAATGGTAGGGTGGAGAGAAAACATCAACAAATCTTAAACATAGGTAGAGCTTTGCTTTTCCACTCTAATCTCCCTAAACAATTTTGGTGCTATGCAGTTTCACATGCTGTCTTCATTATGAACAGAGTGTCAAGCCCTCTTCTTAACAACCAATCCCTATACTTCCTAATGCATCAAAAACTACCTGATCTCTATGAACTAAAAGTCTTTGGTTCCTTAGTATATGCCTCTACTTTACATGCTAACAGAACCAAATTAGAACCTAGAGGCAGAAAATGCATATTTCTAGGATATAAAATGGGCATGAAAGGTTCCATTTTATTTGATATAAACACCAAAGAATTTTTTGTATCTAGAAACACCAAACATCATGACAACATCTTCCCATACAACCCCACTTCTAAGCCACCAACTTGGCTTTACCATTCTCCTTCTAAGACTTCCCCCACTAACATTCCTGACACATTAATTCCCACACCTCTGCCTCTAGTACCTACAGAACCAGTTTCAATATCTCACTCAAACCCTTCCCCAACTTGCCCTAATGCCACAGACCTCATAACACCCATCCAAAGTAAACCATCTACTAGACAGAGACAACCACCCTCTTATCTAGCAGATTATGTGTGTAATGTCTCAAATGATTCACATGAACCAAAGTCTTCAGGTACTTTCTATCCTATCTCTGATTTTCATTCATTCTCTCATTTGTCTCCTGCACATCAGGCATTTTCCACATCTATTACTCAGCATACTGAACCTAAAAATTACAAAGAAGCCAGTATGTCTGAATGTTGGTTAATGGCCATGAAATCTGAATTAGAGGCCCTCGAGAAGAATGGTACTTGGAAAATTGTTGATTTGCCACCTCATGTGAAACCTATAGGCAGCAAGTGGGTTTTTAAAGTCAAACATAGGGCTGATGGAACTGTTGAGAGGTATAAGGCACGATTGGTAGCTAAGGGCTACAACCAAATTGAAGGACTTGATTTTTTTGACACTTTCAGTCCTGTCGCGAAGCTCACAATAGTTAGAATGTTACTAGCTCTTGCTTCCATTCATAACTGGAACCTCCATCAATTGGATGTCAATAACGCATTTCTCCATGGAGATTTGCAAGAAGATGTCTATATGGCAATTCCTGATGGTGTGTAGTGTGATAAACCAAACAAGGCTTGCAAGTTACTCAAGAGTTTTTACGGCCTTAAATAGTCCAGCAGAAAGTAGTACGAGAAATTAACCTCCCTTCTAATCAAGGAAGGCTATAAACAATCCACTGCTAACTATTCCTTGTTTACACTACAATCTGCAACTGATTTTACTGCACTCTTGGTATACGTAGATGATATAATCATGGCAGGTACCTCTCTTGCTGAATTCCAAAGAATCAAAGACATCCTTGACCATCAATTCAAAATCAAGGATTTAGGAATTCTCAAGTATTTTTTGGGTTTGGAGGTTGCTCATTCAAAATGTGGCATCACAATTTCCCAAAGGAAGTATTGCCTCGATCTACTCAAAGACTCAGGTCTCTTGGGATCTAAGCCTGCTAACAGTCCACTTGATCCATCTGTGAAGTTGCACCATGACAATGGCAAGCCCTTTGAAGACACAACAACTTACAGAAGACTTATTGGACGCTTGTTATATCTCAATACCACACACCCTGACATCACGTTTGCAACTCAGCAATTAAGCCAATTCTTACACGCTCCCACTATGACTCATTTCAATGCTGCATGCAGGGTTGTTCGATATTTAAAACATAATCCTGGCTGAGGCCTTCTATTCCCAAGGAATTCTGAAGTTCAATTACTTGGATACTCAGACTCTGACTGGGCCGGTTGCCTTGATTCCAGGAAATCCATATCCGGTTATTGCTTCTTCATTGGGTCATCTCTAATATCTTGGCGTGCCAAGAAGCAACAAACCATATCTAGATCATCGTCTGAGGCTGAGTATAGAGCGCTTTCCACTGCCACTTGTGAGTTGATATGGCTATTACACTTACTTCAGGATCTGCATATCATGACCACGAGGCAACCTGTTCTCTATTGCGACAGCCAAAGTGCCCTCCACATTGCTTCCAACCCTGTATTCCACGAGAGAACCAAACACCTCGACATTGACTGTCACCTAGTCAGAGAGAAGGTACAAGATGGAACCATTCGATTGCTTCCAATTACTACACAAGAACAGCTTGCTGACTTTCTCACTAAGGCTTTGGCAGCTCCTAAGTTCAACATGTTCATCTCCAAGCTTGGCATGATAGACATCTATAATGCTCAGCTTGAGGGAGGCTATTGAGATATTGTATACTATCTAGTGGCTCACATTGCTTCTTATCTAATGGATGAGATTTTCTGTTTTATCCATTGGTCATTAGTTCACGATAGCACAATATATATAGCCATGTACCATCTCTTTGTAAATAGTTTTAACAGATTCAATATAATTTTCCATTGAGTTGGTTTCTTCTCCAACTGTTTTCTGTTATTCTCCAACCATTTTCTGTTATGGAAATTCTCTCAATAACAACTTCATCATCCCTCATACACTTTCTCCCACGGCCTGCTTTTCATTTGAAAGAGAAAAAAAAACCACAATTCATTTTGATCCTATTTATATTCCTCCTGCTGCTCCATGTGAGAAAAAGAACTACACACTGTATCACTTTTATCTCATGAAACAGGCCTCATAGTATGAGGCTCATACACCTTCCGACTCAACCCTCAACAACACTCCCTCCGTCCTTGCTTTCCGGTCACTATCTTCATCAGATTCTACATTCAATCTCACCATACACCACCGCCGTTAGCCACCGTGTTTCTTCATTTTTGCAACTGTATTTCTACGTGCAGGTTCGAGTCATTTCTCTTTCTCTACATATTTTCATAAGCTTTGTTTTTTTTCTTTTCTCTTTTTACCAAAATTAGAAGTTAATATTTGTTCTGCTGCAAATACACACTTTCACTCAATTGTTTTTTAATTTTGACCATATTATTTCAATGCTGACTTCTTTTTTGTTTCATTTGTATTAGTATATGTCTTTAGGGAATATCACGTGGCATGTATGTATATTAAGTTGGTTTTGATCCTTTTGGATTTAAGTGAGCCAAATAATTTCATGTTTAGTTTCTAACACTAATAATCTTCCCATATAGTATAATATAGTGTAATAAAAAGAGAGATTAAATTGTTATATAAAAAAAACGACAAAAATATTTAATTTATTTTTATTTTTATTATTTTGCCAAAATACATAGAAATATTTATTTAAATGTGTGTTTACGTTTTTTCTTTTAATAAAATGATTCAAAAATACTTTCTTATATATTTTAAATTAAAAAATAATAATAAGTTTGTATACAATAGCATCCATAAGAGAGAGAGAGAGAGAATTCATACATTTTGGACATAGACATGCTAGAGAGAGAGATAGAGAGTATTCATACGTTTTGTTCCTACAATTTAAGCATCTTGCAGCATTTTTTTTCTTGTTTTTATTAACTACTTTTTTGTTAACTATTATTATTTATTCTTAATTATTATTTTATTTACTATTATTATTTTATGATATAGGTTATTAGGTTTGATTTGTCCTTTCTTTTATTTATCTACCTTATTTTCATATGTTTATTTAGTTATTTTATTTATATTATTTTGAATGTTTATCTTATTAGTTAGTTAGAAATTTATTAATTAATTATTTTTCTATTATTAATTAAATTGATAGACATTTTTTTTCCTAGACATATGATAGATAATCCATATCCATTCTCATATCCTCATATGTAAATAATAACATTTGATGTTTTCCACAAATTCAATTTCCCTAACATTTCATCGCGATGCTTTGTCACGTACTTTTATTTTGTTTCACGATGATTTACCGTGTATTCTCTCTGTTTTATTTCGCGATGCTTTGTTGCGAATGTCTGTTATTTTACCACGATGTTTTGTCGTGATTGTTTGTTACTTTACACGACGCTTTGCCATGTCTGTTATTGATTTTACTTGCTGTTGATTACCATGATGTTTTTCTATGCGTATTCTGTGCTATTTTGTCTGTCTGACCATGCATGATGCTTTTCTGTGTATTGTGTCTGTATATTCTTGCTTTGCTGATTACATGATGTTTTTTCATGTTTCTGCTGCTTTCTATTTCTTGTTGATCTAATCCAAGGGAAGGGATTGTATGTTGACTTATTGTCGTTGTGCATATCCGTCGTTTATTCTTTACTTGTCTTTTTTGTTCTTGGTTCTTAGAACCTGGCAACCCGTAGCCACGAACTACAGACGCTCTGATTTCTCAAAATTCCTTTTGAGAATATGTAGGCACAAGGTCAATCCTTGGCGAGCAACCTTTTCTTTTTTCAATCTCTTCTTTTTTTAACCTTTTCTTTTGACTTTGTTTACCCTTATTGAGGGAAACTACGAACGCTCTTATTCCATTCCCGTCGGGATACGTAGGCACGAGATGCGATGTCTTGGCGAGCATACTTAGAAATAACACCTTAAGTCTCGCTTTACCCTTTTCACCCTTTAGCAGACAAAATAATAAATAATATATTAAAACAAGAGGTTCCTGTAGAGTACTACAGATACTTAGGATGCTAGCATCTTCCCTAGGTATAACCAACCCCCGAACCTTAGATTCTCCTTTGATTTGCATTGCATTGCATACTCATGGTTTATTCGTTCTTTTTCCATTCCCTTGGATAAATTAAAGATCGGTGGGAATTAAGATTTGTGAACCTAGTTAACTTAATAGCTTGATATCCGATTCTCACCGCAACAAAATGCACCAAGGTCTTTAATCCTTTTATCAACAAAGCTAAAAAGAGGATTCTTTTGGTTTTCTTTCATGTCAAGATTCTGGAATTAAACATTTTTTGAAGACCCATACCTTCTCCTTTGCTTACTCCATAGATCATGAAAGCAGACAAAGTTCTGTTATGACTAATTGTTAACAAATCTTGAAGCGCCATAACATACCCAACTAAAGGTTCCTTGGAAATACTTTTAGATTGAGCAATCAGATTTCTTTTCAATGTCTTAATAATTTTTCTTATAGAAGATTTCAATACTCATTAAAGAAAAACAAGTTATTTCTTAACATCCTCAATAGATTCTGAGTCAGAACCTGACAAGAATTCAGAATCAGGGAGTGTGCTAACCATAGATGCAAGGTTAACAACATCATCTTCTCTGTCTGAATATGTCCTTTTCTAGTTTAGGATAGATGATTATGGAACTAGAACTTTTGAAGTTATAACTTCTACCAAAGAATATTTTGATTATTCTTGGTCAGATGTTGAAATCTCTTGATGATAAAATTCATTTCCTCATCATCAAAGTCCCCATTCGAATCTTCTCCATCAGAAGCTTCTTCTGGTTTTTCTGACATATGAGGATTAGGAAAATTTTATCACCAGATCTTTTAGAATTATACCTTAAGTCGAAAGATCTGGAGTTCAACACAGGTTCATCAACATCAGTTCCATATCAAGGCTTTGAAGGTTACAGATCAACCTTTCAGGGTCTAGAGTATTCAGGTTTTCAGCATTTTGAATAGTTGTAGCCTTGAAATTATTTCTTGTAGGAAAATTCCTCAAGATTTGTTACCAAGCCAACACCATTTATCTTCTAGTCAATGATGTTTACAAGATTTCCCCATAGCTTATCACAACCATTGATGTGAGTGGACATCTTGCTTTAATTAGATTAATGTTAAACAAAGATTCCTACAACAAGCACATTTTCCCCACGAGTCAGTCTTAAGGATTAGATAATCCTTTCAAACTCACAAAGCAAATGACTCACAACAGAAACAATTTCTTGATTTCTTCAACAAGTGTACTTCCCCAACGAGTCAGTCTTAAAGATTAAAAATCCTTTCATACTCACAAAATAAGTGACTTAAAGTAGAAACATGTATCTTAATCCATAGAAATTTGAAAGCACTCATTATATGGTTGTTCCAGAGTTCCTTCAAAATCATGTGCTTAAGTTCAAGCATTCAGCATGACCTTCTTCAGCTTATCTCTACTTCATCCAACCTAGAGCTCTTGATTGAGTAGTTCTTTCTTGGATAACTTATGACTTGATCCTTCTTGTAGACGTTTGTTAAAGCTTGTTCGGAGTCGATGTTATCCTTATACTTTACTTTCTGATTTAGAGGCTTTTTATATAATTAGTTAAAGCATGATCATAATATAAAGTATGTCTTCAAAACCTGGTTGGAATGAGACTTCAAAGTTTTGAGTTCACAGGTTCTGAGTCATGTCTTCATCAGAGTCTTGATCAGAACTAGCCTGGATAAGCATTTACAGAGTTGTAGACTTGATGTAGACAAATTCCTTTGAAGCAGTGTCCTCAAAATTATTGATGCAGCTTGCTCAGAAGATGCAGAGACATTCCTTGTAAAAGAGTCTGCTTGCTTCAAATGGTTCTAGTCTTCAGAGCTGAAAGACTTGAGTCAGACTCTTCAGAGTCTGAAAGCCCGATTTTGATCCTTTAGATTTAGAACAACTTTGTTCTCTTAAATGGTTCTTCTAAATGATTAAATTAATTCATATCAAGGTTAATGTCTTTTGATCCTGCACACTCGAATAACCATTAGTAAACTCTATTTTTCTTTCAATACTTTGTTATCATCAAAACATTTTAAGGGAATGAACAAATCTCTTTCTAACATACTTATGCTACGTCATGTTGGAAATTCTCCATTTCCTGCTCAAGAATTTCACCAAAACTTGGTGAATTTCGAACCAAATCTTGATGAATAAGAATCAATCTTTCTGATTGATTATCTCTTTTTTTCTTCCCTCTTCGCTCGAGTGGATCAACCAACCTTAGTTGCAAGCCTGTAGCGTAACACAATTATAATGAAAGAAGAAAATGAAATTGGGGAAGAAATGTTTAGGGTTTTACGAGATAAGGAAGAAGAAGAATTGTGAAATCTGTAGAGTTTCTCTCTGATCTCAAACTTTGCAATTTGAAATTATTCACTTCAAAAGTTTTCAAGAATAAGGGTTACTCCATATTTATAGTTTGAGGTTGCTTGTACACTAAGAAACCCTAACTAGCCTAACTAACTCAGCTAAATAAAACAAATAAATCTAAGCCAACATTTCGACAACTAATCTAATTCGACACACATAAGCATTTCTACATTTCATTGTCTTTGTTGAGTAATCCACTTCAACACAAGGAATTACAATTCATCACACTGTAGCGTGCAATTTTTGTCGGAGACGTGACCACCTTATCGCAATGGCTTTCTCCTCACCGCAATGGAAGGAATGGGGTGCTACTTTCTGATTTTTTATTTATCCTATGAAGCTGAAAAGGAAAGGGAAGCTATCTAAAACTAACCTTGCACGCAAATGTTTAACTGAACAAATGCTAAAAGAGATTGGGGAGTTTCGGGTCAGGTTATACGATGCGTGTAACACCCCAAAAATCTAAATTAATCATTTATTTATTTATTTAATTAATTTAGAAGGAATTAAGAGGTTTTTGGTAATTTGGAGAATTATGGATTAAAAGAGTATTTTTAAATAATATTAATAGAGTGAATAATCATGTATTATTTAGATTATTATTTATTATTTAAAAATATTAAGAAAAGGACAAGATGGTCATAAAGGAAAAGGAGTAAGGGTAGAGTTGGAAGTTCATAAACTGGGATAATGTAACTAAAGAAGAAAGATCGATCAATTTTCTAACTGATCGTATTTTTGTGAAGAACGCTGAAGAAGAGAAGAGGAGGAGAAAACCTAGGGTTTTGAAGGATTGCTAGGAGAGTCTTGGAGAAAGAAGGAAAAAGCTTCGGATAACTCTAAGGTATGGGGAGTTTTCACAGTTTATTATAATTTTATAAGAATTGGTTTATGAATAGATTAGGTTTTGTAGATTCTTGAATAATGGTGGTGTTTGATGATATAGATTGTGTTAGGAGTGAGTGTTGTGATGAGAATAAGTGAAACAAATTGGTGTATTTGATGTATGTGCATTGTGTGAGTCTTTTGATCAAATTTCGTATTGGACAAAACTGAATTTTGGGGTATTCTGAGTCGAAAACGCAGCAGAAAATCAGTTTTTAGAAAATGGGGTTTTGTCGCACCCTGACACGGGTCGTGTCACACAACACGGGCACCCGTGTCAGCTTACTGGTTGGAGGAAAATGAAAACTTTTATTACAGAGCTTCTGACACGGGTCGTGTCACAGGACACGGGCGGCCGTGTCACAGGACACGGGCGGCCGTGTCAGGCCTTTGCTTCTACTATAATTTTCTGGTTTGGATTGTTCGTGCAGGCCTTCTGACACGGGCCGTGTCACAGGACACGGGCGGCCGTGTCAGACAACTGTTTTAGCCGTTTTGTTGTTTTAATGTTTTCTCTTGCCGATTGTTGTTGTCTTGTTGTTTTGCTGCTGTATGGATGATAAAACACGATGGATGATGATTAACTGTTGAATGTGAAATGAATGATGCACACGTTGATATTTGATGAATTGAGGAGAATTAGCATCATTGCATTTCATAGCATTTTATGTTGGGGCTTCGGTCCATTGGTAGCTTCAATCCCATTGTGCGGATTGGAGTGATACGTTGATTATGTTGTGCTCCCTTGTGGAGGGTTGATGGCCCAGTGTCCATCACACATTGAATTGGTAGCTTCAATCCTATTGTGCGTATTGATGTGATACGTTGATTATGTTGAGCTCCTTTTGGAGGGTTGATGGACCAGTGTCCATCACACGTTGAATTGGTACCACATGCATGTTTCCGATGAAGCTGCATTTCATTCTAAGTGGCATTGCATGTGTATGAGTTGATTTTCAAATAATATGTATGTTTTATTGTGGATATCATAATGTTGATGTTGATTATATCATGATGTTGTTGTTGATTATACTATGATGTTGATGTTGATTGTATCATGATGTTGTTGTTGATTATACTATGATGTTGATGTTGATTGTACCATGATGTTGATGTGGATTGTATCATGATGTTGTTGTTGATTATATCATGATGTTGTTGTTGATTATACTATGATGTTGTTGTCGACTATGCTATGAGGTTGATGTTGATTATGCTATGATGTTGTGGTTGATTATGCTATGATGTTGTTGATTGATTATGCTATGATGCTGTTGTTGGCTATGCTATGATGTTGTTGTTGCCTTCCTGTTCATTTTCCATGTACTTATATTACTATAATGAATTGTGATTTCTCACCCTGTCTGCTTGGAAATGTTGCCTCTTATGTGGGTAACTTGCAGATAACCAAGAGTAGATTCGCGATGATGGAGGATGTAGCCTTGAAGTGTGTCGTTATCGTCGTTTAGTTTAGAGGTGTCCTGCTCTGTGTCATGCAACATCGGGTTGGGATTTATTGTGATCCTCGCGTTCTTTTGTTTTATGTTGAATTTTTACACTGTTGGTGATGATCTGATTTGGATATTTTTAATATGAAGTGTTTTATTGAATTGACATAAAAAGTCGATTTCCGCTGCGTAATTGTTGATTTTATTATTAAGAATATGTAACCCGTGTTACGGGACAGGATAATGATTACTAAATGATGTTTTTGAATATATGTGGCACCTTTCTCATTGATGTTACTCTGATAATATGAATTATCTTTTCTAAAAAAAATCTTGTGGGGTAGAAGGGTGTTACATTAGTGGTATCAGAGCAGGTCGGTCTGTCCGGCCAAGTTGTCTAATGTCGTTTACCCCTTGGTACGTGACAAGGGTGTGGAACACTGTCGGTACTTGTTTGTTTTCTAACCATTAACTCCCGGTGTTGGTTTGAAACAAGTGGGGGAGAAGTTTGCTTCCCGGAGATGTTTTTGGTGTGAGGAGTTAACTCAAGGTGATATTAATGGTAAGAGTACAAGTGTTGTTGGAGTTGATTTGATTTTGTGCAAGTGTTGTCAGAACTGTGTTGTTGCGAATCGACGAGAGTATGGACTCATGAATTTTATCTGTCGATCCAGTTGAGACAATTGAAGGAGAACGAGTCAGTATGATTGATGTTTGCTTCTCGGAGAAGATAGGGCAATGTGACGAATAGTGATATGCAAGTGGAGTATATCTGGAGTGAAGTCGGATGATTTTCAGAGTTGGGTGAAGAGCAAAGATAGTTGGAAGAGTTTGGAAGCAAGAGAAAGAGGTAGAACTCATGTTCACCAATTTCGGTTTTTATTTTCACATTTATGGAACAACCTTCAGTAAAAGAGGCATAACTTTCTACTCGTAACTCCGATGAAAACGATTCTGGACTTTTCGGAAAGTTACGAAATTCCCTATAGTTTGCATATAAATTTTGTCTTCGGCATGTTTTTGAGGAGAGAGAAAGACGCATTTGAATAGTTGGGTTTGATGCTGATTTTGTTTGGTGGAAGTTTGTATACGAGATTTCTTGACCAGTCCCATTGCAAGGACGATAACTTTTCACTCGTAATTCAGATTTGAGCGATTCTTGAGGTTCTGGAATCTACATGAAATTCCCTTCATTTTGGAATATAATTTTGTGTCTGGGAGGTCTGTATTGAAGAAGATAATCATGTGTGAAGTTGGACAATTCTTGCTGGAAATAGTAAGATGAAGTCAAGTATAAAATGTTTAGTAATAAGAAGAAGAGTATAGGAGAAGCACATGGAAGTGCAGCGCATGATAGTTGAGAATGATTAAAGTATAGAAATCTTTGAGGAATGTTAAATAGTAAAGTGGATTGTGTGTTGTTGGCGAGATGTGTCGGCATGACTCGGAAATTTTTGGAAGTTATATCACCAACCAGATGATGAGATGGTATGGTTAAGATTGTGAGTGGAATGATGATCAAGTGTGAAATTATACGGATCATCGAAGTTGTGAGATTAAAAAGGAAGATGAAGGATTGGTTAGGGTCGTCAAAAGTTTGAACTTAGATAAATGTTTCGACTGAAGTGGGTCGATTTGGATTGTACGTGATGTGGTAACGTTTCCGGTATTAGAAGGATATTAAATGATTGTGTTGTGCAGCTAACTTGTATAGGAGAATATGTACTGAATTTTGGACTTTTAGTATCATTGACGAGATGGAAAATAAGAAAATTAAGAAAACGTTTGTAAGCCTTAGAGAGACGGTGGAGCAGTATGCTTAGATAACTTTAAGAAAAAGGTAAAGGACGCTATTGTAGTTGGGTAATGATGATTTATGCCACCATTATGGTTGTCGGCTGTCTATTGACAAATTGAGGAACTGATCACCCTTAATCTCTTGTTGATAGTCGACGGAATCATGTTGGATGGGGTAAACGTGTCTTGCCAACTAGAATAGTATGTGCAGTGAATTGTTTGGGGTTGAGCCAAGTGCTTATGAATTATTTGAGTTGTCGATGCGGATTCTTATATAGGGGAAATGAGGCGGACTTGAGGATATTAGTATGAGTTTACGAGTTGATCAGTGAGTAGTTTGGGAACTCACAGTTGTGTTCTGGATAACTTGGGTTTTGGTTTGTGGTGGATCGAGAATTCGATTGACATGAGACTTGAAGAACTGTAGAGATAAACCAAGTAGGAAGTAAATGGTAATGTAAGACTATGATTTGACCAAGGATGCCGGATCGAGAAGGGTAGTGGCTGGTATGCCTTAAAGTGTATATATGGTAATATGAATGGTATTTTCCGTACTTGTTTGGATAAGTTATAACTGGTGTTCGTTGTGAATATTTTGATGTTTTATAAAATCAGAAGAAGAGCGCGTAGAGTATTTGAGAGTTGAGTTGCAAGTATTGAAAGAAGTGAAGCTATATTCTGAGTTAGCAAGGTGTGAATTATGATTTGTAAAGGTGAAGTTGAATGGTTGTGTTAATTCGGATGAGGGATTTTGGAGAATTGTGCTAGTATGAGTAGGACTTGAGGAATTAGTTTGTTTGATTGGTTTGGTTAATATGCCATGTTAAGTGTAGGTTATTGAGGCTAAGTCTATGGCTATTGGGTGTTAAGCTCTGTTTGGAAGATGATTTTTTTCTTGCTGAGATTAATTGGACACATGTATCCTTATGTTGTGGTGAGGTTGTTATGCGTTGAGATGAATTTTGATGATGTGTTAATACAAGGTGGTGAAGTTGTAGCTTATGTTGACGATAATTAGGAATTCTTGAAAGTATCTATCCTATTCAAGATTTGGAATTGGCTGCAGTTGTAGTTGTGTTGGATATTCGGAGGTATTGTTTACGGATCTAAGTTCGAAGTATTCAGTAATCACAAGAGTATTGAATGCCTGTTTGGATGGAATTTCCGATGAGTTAAGTTGAAAGGTCTTTTCTTATGTCTGCTTTGATGGTCGGAAGTTGATGTAAACTTGGTAGATTAGATAGTTGCGAGTACTCAGAGTGCGCAGCGAAAGCGTGGGTAGCGCAATTGGTTCTTAGGTGGGTAACAACAATGTCGGCAGTTGGTTACGTTGAAATTGTGCTTTGGGCCTTTGTGTTCTTACCTTGTTGTTGCCTCGTTACCTATGGTGATGGTTCGGGTGCGAGTAGCTAATTACTATGATGGGGAGTTAAGGGAGGGTTTCCTATGGTGATGGTAACGATTGTGGTGTATTCTGGTTCATAGTGAACCTGTATGTTCCTAACCTATTTATCCTCGGTGTTTTGAAATGGTCGTCGAGTACATCGCGTGACCATTTCGTCTTGTTGTCGTTGGCATTGATAAGGTGTATTGTTGTATTGCGTTATTCGTGGTATTGCCACATGCGGCATGAGAGTTGATTAGTCGGAGGTGATAACGTATCTGGAGTGACCTGCATCGAGTAAATTTTCGAGGACAAAAATTCTTAAAGTAGGGGAGAGTTGTAACACCCCAAAAATCTAAATTAATCATTTATTTATTTATTTATTTAATTTAGAAGGAATTAAGAGGTTTTTGGTAATTTGGAGAATTATGGATTAAAAGAGTATTTTTAAATAATTTTAATAGAGTGAATAATCATGTATTATTTAGATTATTATTTATTATTTAAAAATATTAAGAAAAGGGCAAGATGGTCATAAAGGAAAAGGAGTAAGGGTAGAGTTGGAAGTTCATAAACTGGGATAATGTAACTAAAGAAGAAAGATCGATCAATTTTCTAACTGCTCGTATTTTTGTGAAGAACGCTGAAGAAGAGAAGAAGAGGAGAAAACCTAGGGTTTTGAAGGATTGCTAGGAGAATCTTGGAGAAAGAAGGAAAAAGCTTCGGATTACTCTAAGGTATGGGGAGTTTTCCCGCACTATTATAATTTTATAAGAATTGGTTTATGAATAGATTAGGTTTTGTAGATTCTTGAATAATGGTAGCTAGGAGTGAGTGTTGTGATGAGAATGAGTGAAACAAATTTGTGTATTTGATGTATGTGCATTGTGTGAGTCTTTTGATCAAATTTCGTATTGGACAAAACTGAATTTTGGGGTATTCTGAGTCGAAAACGCAGCAGAAAATCACTTTTTGGAAAATGGGGTTTTGTCGCACCCTGACACGGGCCGTGTCACACAACACGGGCACCCGTGTCAGCTTACTGGTTGGAGGAAAATGAAAACTTTTGTTACAGAGCTTCTGACACGGGCCGTGTTATAGGACACGGGCGGCCGTGTCAGGCCTCTACTTCTGCTATAATTTTCTGGTTTGGATTGTTCGTGCAGGCCTTCTGACACGGGCCGTGTCACAGGACACGGGCGGCCGTGTCAGACAACTATTTTAGCCGTTTTGCTGTTTTAATGTTTTCCCTTGCTGATTGTTGTTATCTTGTTGTTTTGCTGTTGTATGGATGATAAAACACGATGGATGATGATTAACTGTTGAATGTGAAATGAATGATGAACACGTTGATATTTGATAAATTGAGGAGAATTAGCATCATTGCATTTCATAGCATTTTATGTTGGGGCTTCGGTCCATTGGTAGCTTCAATCTCATTGTGCGGATTGGAGTGATACGTTGATTATGTTGTGCTCCCTTGTGGAGGGTTGATGGCCCAGTGTCCATCACACGTTGAATTGGTAGCTTCAATACCATTGTGCGTATTGAAGTGATACGTTGATTATGTTGTGCTCCTTTTGGAGGGTTGATGGCCCAGTGTCCGTCACACGTTGAATTGGTACCACATGCATGTTTCCGATGAAGTTGCATTTCATTCTAAGTGGCATTGCATGTGTATGAGTTGATTTTCGAATAATATGTATGTTTTATTGTGGATATCATAATGTTGATGTTGATGTTGATTATATCATGATGTTGTTGTTGATTATACTATGATGTTGATGTTGATTGTATCATGATGTCGTTGTTGATTATACTATGATGTTGATGTTGATTGTATCATGATGTTGTTGTTGATTATACTATGATGTTGATGTTGATTGTACCATGATGTTGATGTGGATTGTATCATGATATTGTTGTTGATTATATCATGATGTTGTTGTTGATTATACTATGATGTTGTTGTCGACTATGCTATGAGGTTGATGTTGATTATGCTATGATGTTGTGGTTGATTATGCTATGATGTTGTTGATTGATTATGCTATGATGCTGTTGTTGGCTATGCTATGATGTTGTTGTTGCCTTCCTGTTCATTTTCCATGTACTTATATTACTATAATGAATTGTGATTTCTCAGCCTGCCTGCTTGGAAATGTTGCCTCTTATGTGGGTAACTTGCAGATAACCAAGAGTAGATTCGCGATGATGGAGGATGTAGCCTTGAAGTGTGTCGTTATCGTCGTTTAGTTTAGAGGTGTCCTGCTCTGTGTCATGTAACATCGGGTTGGGATTTGTTGTGAACCTCGCGTTCTTTTGTTTTATGTTGAATTTTTACATTGTTGGTGATGATCTAATTTGGATATATTTAATATGAAGTGTTTTATTGAATTGACATAAAAAGTCGATTTCCACTGCGTAGTTGTTGATTTTATTATTAAGAATGTGTAACCCGTGTTACGGGACAGGATAATGATTACTAAATGATGTTTTTGAATATATGTGGCACCTTTCTCATTGATGTTACTCTGATAATATGAATTATCTTTTCTAAAAAAATTCTTGTGGGGTAGAAGGGTGTTACAATGGGGAGTTGTCAATTACCCATCCTATATGTGGTTATCCACAGGTTGTTAGCAATTTCTACTGCTTTCTACTTACTGGTGTTTGTCTATCGTAGGATGGGAAAGTTTCTCCTTTGGGAGTGTTTGAGAGAGAGAGTTTTTGTTGATTTCGATTTTTCTGATGTTTTTGGTGAGGTACTGGACCTAAAGTTTTTGATTGGTGTGCTCGCTAAGATTTCGCAAACTTATGCCTACGTATTCCCGTTAAAGATAAACAGGGAAATCAGAGCAATCGTAGTTCCTCCTATTATATGGGAGGAAAAGAGATGTTTTGGTGTCTTGTTCAAAGCCCAAGATTGAAGCTAAAGGTTATTTATGTCTTGTTCAAAGCCCAAATTGAAGCTAAAAGGTTTTTGACTGAGAGAGAATTTGTCATCTCTAAAGAGAGACATCTCGTCTATTTATCACAACTGTTGGGTGACTGATTATAAAGGAGAATTACTTTAACTGGGATATGTGAATTCGACAATGTCATAATTTCCTTTATAGGGGATTTGTCCTGAAGGAGAAAAATTTAACTCAGTGTTGAGCAATGCCATTTTTCCTTAGGAATCTTTCAAGCTAAGAGTGGGACAGTGGCGTGGATGTAAATAATCCAGGGGCTTGCCACTTACAACAATTAGATGAAAGAGGAAGTTTACCAGGATAAGAGATGGACTATAGCTTGGATATTTAAATCAACAAGTGTGCCACTTACTGCAGTTATCTGGATTTAAGGTTTTGATTTGAATGTGTGATATATAGAGAAATGTCTTCCTACAGAGAGGTTTTAATTTCCTCTGAGGGGATGTTGATTTTTGTGTGCCTTGATCAAAGCCCAAGGTTGAAGCTAAGAGATTGATTGACTCCACTGGGGAGGTCTTATACAAAGCCTAAGAGGAGGCTGGAAAAGACTGACTCTACCAGAGAGTGTTTATTTGTGTTGTACAAAGCCCAAGATTGAGGCTAAAAAGAGACTTGACTCTTTGGGTGATATTTGTAGGTGTCTTGTAAAAAGCCTAAGATTGAGGCTAAAAGGGGAAACTAACTCTACTGGTGAGAGGTTTTATCTGTCTTGTACAAAGCCCAAGATTGAGGCTAGAAGAAGGCTGACTCTACTGGAGAGTATGATTTTATATGTGTCTTGTACAAAGCCCAAGATTGTGGCTAGAAGAAGATTGACTCTGCTTAAGGAGATTTATGTGGTGTCTTGTACAAAGCCCAAGATTGAGGCTGAAGGATATTGACTCAACAAGAGAGTGCTTTTGAGGTTAACTCTACTGAGGGAAATCATTATACAAAGCCAAAGAGGAGGCTGAAAAAGGTAGACTCAACAAGAGAGTACTTTAAGAAAGAAGATTGACTCAACAAGAGAGTGCTTTAAGGTGATTGACTCAACAAGAGAGTGTTTTTATCTGTCTTGTACAAAACCCAAGATTTAGGCTGACTTTTGCTGAGGAAAAGAAGGATCATTATACAAAGCCTAAGAGGAGGCTGAAAATGATTGACTCAACAAGAGAGTGTTTTTTTTCTGTCTTGTACAAAGCCCAAGATTGAGGCTGAAAAGATGATTGACTCAACAAGAGAGTTTTTTAAGATCCTTATACAAAGCCTAAGAGGAAGCTAAAAGTGATTGACTCAACAAGAGAGTGTGGAAAGATCCTTATATAAAGCCTAAGAGGAGGCTAACTTCTACTAAGGATTAATGAAATCCAGAGACAGATCCAAAGTGGGGAATCAACTCTTGTTGAGGATTACAGAAGAGTTGAGGTATCATATGCCTTGAGGTTCTGATTTAGGATAGTATTATACTAATGATAGGCTGACCCTAACTGGAGAAATTTAGGATGAAAGACTGAGTTTTAGAACCCATGAGGGTTTTAACTCTACTAGAGATTGATTAAATGATTAGAGTTTTTTTTCCTGTACTTTTAGGAAACTTAAGAATGTCTTTGAGATTCAAGAGGAGATGAGACTGTCCAAGTCTACTGGTATGAAAATGTTTATCTTTGTATGATGCCCAAGAGGAGGCTGGTGTTTTAAGGGATGAGAATCAACCCTAAAATTGGTCTGAGGTTTTGACTCTTTAGAAGGTCTGCTCTAACAAAGGATGACTAAGTTCTGACCTATACCTTTAAGAGGTCTTTAGGGTCCTTGTATTAAGCCCAAGAGAAGGCATGAGAACTTCTAAGAAGCCTGAGGGTCCTTGTACAAAGCCCAAAAGGAGGCTGGGGATGCTTTTAGGAAGCCTGTAGGTCCAAACTTTAGAAAAGTTCAAGAAAAGTTTCACCGGGAATAATCTTTTCTTTAGTGATCAGTTCTAGGGTTTGAAGAAATTTAAGAAAGGTTTCACCGGGAATTAATCCTCTCTGGGGGAAATGAATTTCTTTGACAATTTTCTAATAGTGACAGTCTGAGGAAAGTTTTACCGGGAATAATGCCTTTCTTTTTGTTCCATATTGTATAAGCCCAAGAGGAGGCAAGAATGTATCTAGAATTCCTATGGGGAATTAGTTTTGACTGTGTTGAAAGAGTGACCACTGACTTTATCTAATCCTAGACCTAATTGCCGGAGAAAACTCTAAGCAAATATATACAAGCATATATATATATATATATATATATATATATATATATATATATACAGATGAAATATATATTGTATGTAAAAGAGGGTAGGAGGACTTACAGGTGAGCAAGCTTCCAGGTGATAAAACTTACAGGTGAGCAAGCTTCCATTGTAACAGCTGTATGGTTAGTTGTTTAAGAAATTAAAGAAATTTTTGATAACAACTAGGGATTTGAACCTAAATCAAAAGGGAAAGTTATTTTGAAAAGAAGATTGGGGCTTATACTCAAAGAGAGGCCCAGATGAAAACAATGATCACACCGTTGATCTGAAAATTATATCGGGACTTATACAATGGCTGAGGCCCAAAAAGGTTTTATGTACAAAAGGATTGGGTCTTACACTCTATTAGAGGCCCAAAGTGTTTGAAAAAGAAAAGAAATGAGACTTACAACACAAGGGTAGGCCCAGATTAAAATGTTTGAAAACGACGATTGCGCCGAGATTTTTTAAAGTACTGGGGCTTATACAATGGCTGAGGCCCAAAAAGGTTTTCTGTACAAAGGGATTGGGTCTTACACTCTATTAGAGACTCAAAAGTTTATTTTTACAAGAGATGGGGATTACAACTCAAGGAGAGGTCCAGATGAAAACAATGATCGCACCGTTATTTTGAAAATTGTATCGGGTCTTATACAATGATGAGGCTCAAAATTATTTAGGTACAAAGAGGGTTGGGTCTTACACTCTATTAGAGGCCCAAAGTGTTTTGAAAAAAAATTGTGAGGGTAAAAATAAGCAAAAACCCTAATTTGATTTTAAAATGTATTTTAATTGAATAAAAATTCAATTAAAATGATCAAAATTATCAAACATGTGTGAAAAACAAGTTGTGATCTTGGATTAATGTTTGAAAAATCATGTTTCATTCATAGAATGTCTTGACAATCATTTGAATTTGCAAAATCAAGAGAAAGAAATATTTTTTAAATGCCTAAAAACAAATAAAAGTATAATTCTTTACAAAAATACCAAATATATGAAATAAATAATATTTTTGTGAAATTTTTGTAGAATAAAATATTTTAATATTTTTGTAAATTTTCAAAACAAAAAAAGAACCAATCAAATATAATTAAAATTGAAAGAGAAAATAATTTGGAATTAATTAATAAAAACCATAAAAATGTAAAAAATAGCCAAAAGAGAGAAAATGGCAAAATGGTCTGGGTGGGTGTTGAACCCACGACCTGCCAAACAAACACACATGCGCGCTACCACCAGGGTGGTGATACATCCGTGTATCAAAACCACCCCATCAACATATATGGGTGCCTTGGTTTTAGGCCTGGCCAAGGCGCCATAGCCTGCCCCTTGCCCAAGGAAAGACCTGATTTTAGGCCTCTTGCGTAAAGGCTCTAACTTCCTCATTTCTCCATGGATTTGGACAAAATTTAGGTGTATCATGTCTAGAATTTCATGAGGAATCCAATGGTGCCTTTGGAATTTTCAGAAAATGTTTCCATTTTAAAATCCGATAGTGATTTCAAAATAGGCCTAGATTTGCATGTTCTATGCTATCTCATTGTACAGGCAATAATAGCATGACAAATTGGTTCAAACACAACATATATGACATGTATGAGATGTCCATGATCAATGGACATCAAAGCAATGCATGATTTAGAGAGTTCAAGTTATGATGTACTTACCTCTTGAAGCTCCTTGTGCTAACTGTCAAGATCCTTGTGCCAGAAGTAATCCAATGCTTTAGACACTCTTGATTGATCCCTTAGAAGCTTTTAGGATGATTAAAACTAGCTGGAATCCTTAGGAACAAGAATTGGCTCTTTCTTGTAAAAGGGGCAAAAGTGACCAAGACAGTAACTCTCTCAAATGGTGTTCCAGATGAGGGAAATCAATTGGGACAGTTTGGGGATGATATTTGGAGTGTGTTTGAGGCCTTGTTTGGTTTTGGAAGTGACTGAATCAAGATATGGTTTGAAAAATGCAAAAAAGTCAAAATTTGAGGTTTTGGAGGTTGACTTTCTGATTTTGTTATTTTAGATCAAGGGTGAGTGTTTGAACAACTTATATATGATACATTGGATGTGTTTGGATCATGAGTTGTGGTGGAATTGCTCTCTAACTCAAAAACTCAGAGATGACTTGCAAAAGAAGGCATTTTGGTCTAATGGGAGAGATTTTGAGGAAAGCATCAGTTGTAGTGCTTTGGTGTACTCAAATTGGCCATAAATGAGCTCTATTTATAGTAGAGCAAGTTTACATTACAAGCAATAGTGAATGGAAACTTGGACAGTCCCTTGGCCAATTGTAGCATAAAGGCATCTTTAGTCTCCTATAGCCATTGACTTAAGGTTAGGGCACAGGCCTACGGTCCTTTGATTCAGAGCTGAATCTTGACTCATTCAGTTAGCAATGTCTCAGTCCATGCCACCTTGATGCATCCATTGAATGCTTGGAAACAAAATTGGAGTTTTTGAGCTTTTTAGCCTTTTTAGGGCACTTATGGCTACATGTAGTTCCTTGGACTTGGGAGGCTTATGGATCAGATCATTCCTCTTTGATTTCATCCCTTGAGGTGTCCAAATAGATGAAAAGGCTTGGAGTTATCTGATTTGGCCAAATCGAGTAAATGACCTATAATCTGCCTTGAATAAAATCAGTCCATGATGCCATGTTCCCGGGGTTGTATCTCCCTACTCAAATTGAATCTGGAGATGATCTGGTACTTGTTGGAAAGCCCTCATGGCATACTTTAACTTTGATGTTCACCAATGGACCTGGTTTAACTTGGATCAAGGTGAAAATGTCCCTACATTTTGGAAAAAGTAAGGCAGATTCTGACTTATTGAAAATTTCACTAAGTGTTGGAAAATTGGTCATTTTCATGTTTTTGTGATTTTGATCAATCCATAACTCAAAATCCATGAGGATTTGTGTAACACCCCAAAATTTGCTCTCCTTACTTTAGTATTAACTGGCTTGTGTTTCATTTCATTTTTGCATTATCATGGGTGCATATCATTGGTTCTAAGCATGGGGTCAAGGTGCTTAAGGCAGTTCAAGAGGAAAAGGTGTTCTTCAAGGGTCAAGTTTCATACCATTTATCAAGAATCAAGGGTTGGTACAAAAGTTACTAAATATGGAAATGACCTATAACTTGAAAGTTTCCATTTTGGGCAAGTTTTTACACTGCATTCAACTTGACTTTTCATCATCAAGGAAGCTTCAAATGAATTTTTTTCAAACATGAAAGTTGAATATCTTTTTCTCCCCTTTCCAACAAGTATTAGATAGTCTCCATATCATTTGTGAATCTCAAGTTATGATCAAAAGAAGGCAAGGTGGTTTTTAGGGTTTTCTCATGGTTCCATTCTTACACCTTTTACATTTTGGGACATATGGACCTATAATTGATTCTATTGCTTCAAGTCATATTCTAACATCCAAGTACCTCATGAGGATCATCTTTGGCCTTGGAATCAAGTGGATCCATGACTTATTCATCACTTATTTCACATTATGCAAAATGGCAAGATGCATCAAAGCTCACAAATCAAGATATTTCAAGGCCCAAATCCAATTCAGGTGTGATTAGCAATTGATAAATGAATGATTCATCATACAATGCTTGGGTGTACACGCATGGAGGGGGGTGTATAACCCATTATGCAAATTTCCAAAATCACCCAAAACTCATTAATCAAGGAATTAATAAGACCTAAATGATATTCAGTGGAATAACCTAGAGTATATAAGCTTACTAATGCACTCATTGGAGGGGAGGCACGTTGATTTGGATCAGATTTCAAGTTTTAACCCCAATCCTTCTCTCCTTCGAATCTCCTCACTCACAAGAGTTTTTCACAAACTTCTTTCACATTCTGAGTCCTAGGGATCCATAGAACACAAAGCTCCCATCATTTGAAGCTAACAACAAGTGTACGAATTGCGTGATCTCAGGTTAGTGACAATATCATGATCTTAAAACTCAATTTTTTGATGTGAAAAATAATCAATGATACTCACTGATGATTCTGATGTATTTTATGTTGAGTTTGGACGTGTAATATGGTTGTATCGTGAGCTTTAAGGTTTTGAATCTAAGCTTGTTTCATTTGATTCTCCTTATGTGTTGGTTGTTTGTGATATTTAATGGCATATTATTGATCCTTGTTGAAATCTAGTCAGAATAGTGTATTCTTTTGCCTTTTTTGGAAAATTTAGGGTTGCAGGTGGCCGGAGGGGACGACCGGAGCTAGGGCTCTGGCGTCTGGTTATTTTTCCGGCGAAGCTAGGGTTTGTGTGAGGAAGACACAATCTCACTGTCCATTGCCTTGATCTAACGGTCCACAGCGTGCCACGCTTTTAAAATTTTGTTTTTATTTTGTGGTTTACATGCGTGCCATTCCATGCTTGTTATTGTGTACCTTAATCTGAGCCATTCATTTCATTTAATTTTTGGTTTGATGATGTGATCTTGGACGTTGATTGAATCTGATGGCTATTGCAATGCCAACGCATTAATGATATGGTGTGCTCATCACGTGTGTTTTTTAATTGCTGAGTAATTTGGTGTGTGTGTGTGCATCGTTGTTAGTGTGGGTGTGAGGATCTATGCCTCTCATCATGATTGCCTGTTGACTTTAGAGACTGATTGTAAGCGTTGGATTGATCTGAGGGTTGCTGTGGAGTCAATCCATTGACTGGGTTCCACATGTTCTTTTTTTATTTTCGCTGATGGATTTTAGGTTTTGGGCTTGCTTTTTGCACCCCTCCTCTGGGCCCATGTTTCATTCTCAACGTGAATTGTTTACTATTTGCACCTCCCATTTTATTTTCCTTTTTATTTTCATTTAATTGTTTTGTTTCTCATTTTTAATTTTTAAAAATAGACAAATGCATCCAAAAATACCAAAAAAAAATCATGAATCATGTTTAGAGTTTTATAAAATTTTCTCAAATTTTATTTTTATTTTATTTTATTTTTAGCATCTGAATTAATTATTTGAGTAATTTCTTTTTGAATTGTTCTTATTGTGCACACTTTGCATTGTGGAATTTATTTCTCATAGCATGCAAAATATTTTGAGTCCATTCTTTTTGTATTGTTTCACCAACACATTGAATTGCATAAAAACATTTTTATATTATTTTTAAAATCATTTCATGTTGCATTTTGGTCCTTCTCTTTTGCATATTGAACCATGTTTCTTACTTGATCTTTGCATGATTGTTTGAGTGACTTATCTTGTGAATTTTTGCATGAGTTTTTAACATGATGTTTACCCCTGGTTGAGGTGTGTTGAGAATTAATTTGGTATTTGTTAAAGGTGTTTTGCTAATTGTTTGATTACTCTTTGTTTGAGGTCTTCTTTTATGCACATCTTTGATCATGTCTGATTACTTGTTTGAGAAGGCACTTGTGCCATTGTGTGGGGTTGATTATTTGACTTCATAAACCATGTTTTAATTGTTATAGGTCACTTAACTGCCATTATAGGTCATTGGTGTGAGGTTGTTGCATACTTTGTGCATATGTTCAATGCTTGGTTTACATGCCTCTTTTTGACTTATCTTCTCACCTCTTCTCATCTATGCTTATTCATGACTTATGTTTGGTTTGTGTATGCCATGCCATATCATTCCTTTACACTTCATTTGATATAGGTTTCTGACCTTGGAGCTTTGCATTCATGTCATATGTTATTCATGTTTCATCTTGCATACTTGAACATGTTTCACTTACATGCTTCCTTCTCCTTCTTCTAATGATTCTTAATGCTTGGATACTTGTTTGTGTGCCTCATGTGACACTTGTATAGCATGTTTAGGCACATGTTTAGGTCATTCATATTCTGACTTGGATATTATTTGAAGCATTCTTGCATGATCACCCTGCATATCCACGCATTTTTCTTCTACTCCTTCTTTGATGACTTTCTTGTATGTTTTGCCACTTGTTTGCATTCTCTTTGCTTGATCTTGTTTGGTAAACATTGTGGGTCACCTATAAGGTGTATATTCTGACTTGTATGAGTTTCATTTGGTTTGTAGCCTTTTCTCTTTGGTTTGTGACTTGCTTGGGCTTCATTTGTCTTATTGTCACTTATGTCTGTTTTGTACTAACCTTTTATGCAGAGGCTGAGGTAAGTTATTTGAGGGTGTGGATAGTTATCCATGTTCACTCTCACTCTCTTTTTCTCATTTTCATCTCATTTCTTTTCCTTTAAGTGTTGGATTTCAATTTTCTGTGATTGAACTGGTTAATGTTTACTTATGTTTGCTCACGTGATCCCCTTAGGATTCCTAGCTCCGCTTAATTTCTGATTAAGTTGGAGGTAGGAGAGACATTAGGCTTTTAATTCTTTCCATGATAACATTAGGTAGTCTTCCCTCCTAAACTTCCCCTTAGGGCCATCTTTGCATGATAACATTAGGATAGATTTCCCCCTTAGTGTTTTTTTCTTTTCTTTTGAGTCCCTCTTTTCATCTCATAACCTTCCTAAGATACTTAATAAGGTCAACTTGCCTTGCACATAAGCCTTAAACATAGGAAGTGAAGATTGAGGGGTCCCCCTTCTCTCTTCTAGAGTGTTGAGCATACGTCCCATTGGGGACGACTATGCGACGCATTCGTTCCCGTGTCATAGACTTTGGTTCAAGTTGAGTTATGAACTAACTCAAGTCACTTCTGTCGTAAAAAATACAAACAAATCTCAAACCTTTTCGTCCTTCGGGATTGTCAAACTTAAGGCTATTTTCAAAAAGGGCACGTTACTTTCCGTTTTGTCGCAAACAGGCATCGACCCTAACTGCTGGACGCGAACTTAACGTCGCTCATAAAAAACACAAAAAGAACTTGGTCCGAACTACGTTGACTCTGAATTTCCCATTGCACAAAGGGAGTACGTAGGCCTAGGACGACGACGTCCTACCGAGTCTGTCTTTGTTTTCCCCTTCCCCGTTTCAGTACAGCCATAGATTTTAGGATAACTCACCCTTAGAGTAGACAACAAGCGTGGATCCCATCGAGTACGATGGACGCGTGGGGTGCTAACACCTTCCCCTCGCGTAACCGACTCCCGAACCCTGGCTATGGTTGCGATGACCATTCCTTTCCCTCTTCCTCGGGTATATGCGGTGTTCCCTTTCCCTCTCTTGGGATAAATATACATTTGCTGGCGACTCTGTTTTCTGCGCCACTTTCGCGTTTGTACTTGGATGAAAATCCTGGGAGCGACAGCTGGCGACTCTGCTGGGGACTCCAGTTCCCTAAGCGGGTTTGTCCTAGCGCTTGTTTGTTTTTGTTCTCTTTGGGTGTTTTTGTTTTTTGTTTTGCTTTATTTGTTGTATTTTATTTTTACCGCATTTACTGCATGGCATATTATTATTATCTGTTGCACTGTTTTTCTGTTTGGCGGGTTGGGAGTTCTGAGAGATAAGCCCAATACCCAGGCTTGAGCATACACGTAGGATTAGTGTGGAAAGTAGTGTGACTTGTGTGGCATTTGGCCAGACGTAGTATACATGAAAACTCCATATCCAGACGAGGTTTTCTTTGGTAATGTTCTATCCTGCGCATTGGTGCAGATGATTGAATGTAACTTGGAGAACTGTCGACTCTGGCGGCCATTCCCGAGGACTCAGTAACGACACTCCTCCCGAGACGTGATAATGACAGACCAGAAATGGCAAACCCATTACACATGTCGATCGGAGGACCCAATGCTGGGAACTTGCTATAGGGTTTCCTTTTGGGAAAGAATCAGTGGAAGCACTCCTCGATTGGAGATAGTACTGTACCCCGAGGGATAAATGTACTATTGCTTCCGACCTCAGTGCCGAAACTGAGGACTTGCCATAGGATGTTTTCTTTTTAGGGGAATCAGTTGAGGCCTCCTCGATTGGTGATGATGCCAAACCAGAAATGGTGAACGTATCATCATTTCTCGACCTAAGAGCCCGTGATATTGAGGATCCTCGGCTTTCTAGTACCCACATGTGAGAGGGCAAGGCGTTTGCAGGTTTGCAGGTAACCTTGACCTTCAACATACCCGGTTTTCTAGTCAGCAGATTTATCAGTGTGGTACTATGGTTATTCTGGTATTCTAGGTATTTGGGCAGATCCTTGAGATTATACAGTTGTTCAGTGCAGCAGTTGTCCAGTCTGTGTGGTGTCCTTGATCCCATGTGTGCATTTGCATCATCATTTTGCATCCTAACATGTTTATTCATTTGCAGGGTTGCATCCTAACTTTGATTCTGGTTTTTGAAGACTATTAAGGATGAGTACTGAGAAGAGAAACAACATCATAGTGTACAAGTTCCCATCACTTATTCTGGATCCTGTTCACAAGATTGTGTCTATGGCAGAACCTGGGGTATTGGCAGACTTTAGAGGAGAGTATGGAAGAATTCTGAATTTTGCTCGCAACATCACTGAATACGAGTATAGGGCTTTGCACACTCTGGTGCAATTCTATGACCCTCACCTGCGTTGTTTTCTATTCACTGATTATCTTTTGGCTCCGACATTGGAGGAATTTGCTCTCATGCTGGATGTTTCTATTAAAGAAGAGGCTCCTTTCTATCCTTCCAAAGAACTTCCTGATTTGGGAAAGGTCTCCGAGGCTTTGCATTTGGATCCATCTTTGTTGAAAAACAACGTTGCCAGTAAGGGAGGGTGTAAAGGCTTTCACGTGAAATTTTTGGTAGAACAGGATGCTGTACATGCTAAGGCTAGATGTTGGTCAGTTTTCAACGCCATCTTGGCTATGTGTGTCTATGGAATGGTGTTGTTCCCAAATGTGAAGGATTTTGTGGACATGCACGCTGTTCGGATATTTACCATGAAGAATCCGGTACCTACTTTGCTTGGAGATCTGTACCACTCAGTGCATTATAAGAACGAGAAGAGGAGGGGAGGATCCCTTAATTGTTGTGCGCCAGTCTTCTACAAATGGTTTGCTGATCGTCTTCCCAAATCTGGGGCATTTGTAGATACTCAAGGAACATTGGATTGGTCCAAAAGATTGATGGGCTTGAGGGTAGATAATCTAATTTGGGTTAACCGTGACTTGTTGGGCCAAGATATCATGATTAGTTGTGGAGGTCTCCCAAATGTGCCTCTAATAGGAAGGAAAATGGGAATTAACTACAACCCTATTCTTGCTATTAGGCATTTCGGTATGCCTTGAAAGAGCCACCAAAAGACGAGGAGGTCCAAGAATCTCTATATCTGAGTGGGGAAATCAATCCAGAACTATTAAAAGAAGCTGCAAATACTTGGGAAGATCGTCATAAGAAGGGGAAGACTTCTTTTGGGAAGAGCAACAACAGAACATTTCCTGCGTATGAAAATTGGATTCAGAAAAGGGTAGAGAATGAGCTTTTGCCATTCTCCAAAGAACCACCATCTTACCCCTTGCTGATTGAGCCTCCTACCACGGTTGAGATAGAGAAGTTTAACAAGTTGTGGGCTGAAAAGGAAAAGCTGCGAGAAGAAAACAGTGAGCTACAAAGAGAGATTTACCAGTTGAAACATGAGCGGGGCGAAGCTGTTCATATCGCCAAGTTGAAGACAGAGCTTCTCGCTAAGGCAGAAAAGGAGCTAACTGACAAGGTCACAGCCAGACAAAGGATGCAGCAAGCTCTAGAGGGTATTAGTAAGGTTCTCAAGTCTAAGAAGGAGGAATTGGCCGAGGCTTTGTTGAAAATTCACAAGTTCAATGCTCACCGAGACACTGCAATGGCTGATAATAAGCGAAAGGAAGACGATTATCTAGGTCAGATTGATCAATTGAAGTTGAAGCTCAAGAAAAAAGATGCTGAGATCCTATAAGAGGTATTCCAGAGACAAGCAGTCGAGGGTCGACTCAATGATGCCATAGCCTCCATAGAGGAACTAAAGATCTAGGCTGAAGTGAAGAGACCTAGAAATGAGGGTCCTAGCATGGATGGTGTTTTTGAAGAAGACGCTTGGGAGTTACATTGCCGATACTTGAAAGGGATCATGCATATGAGAGATGTTCTCATTCAAGAGCTAATTCAGAGACCGAAGCATCCCGACACCAAAAAGCTGTTCAAGGAAATTCAAGACTGGAGCAAAGAGCATAATGGATGGGGGGATTGGCACTTGTGGACTTCGATGACATGTCGTAGTTTTCTATTTTCTTTTATTGTATTTGGATCACCACCAGGCTTGTTGGTTGGGATCTATGATTATTGTGTTCAGACTTATTATTTTGGGTTGTGATTGTTGACAATTGGTTATCCTCTGGTTTTTCTTAATACATGAGCAGAAGTTCCGTTCTATCTTGTTGTTAAACTGGAATCAAGGGGTGGATCGCCCTGCGAATATTCAAACATGTTCATTTGCATTTGCATATTCATGATCATTTTGCATAACAGGTGTTTATCTCTGGTGTTCTTATCTTGTTCTCATCCTCAGCGCAGGATTGCAGATCAACACATTCATCGGTATTCTACCAGACAAAATCAGAAGAAAGTCATGGATCAACTACAAGCTGAGATGACTGAGATACGGACCCGCATGAATCAATTCATGGATTTAATGGAAGGTGTTACTCAAGGCTAAGAGCAGTTAAGGACTCTCGTTCAGCCACTGATTGCGAGAATTGATGAAGAGGGTGTCCTTCATGGAGGAGTTCATACTGGTGTTACTGGTAATAATGTTCAGAATGGCCCTCCGGGTGGAGGTATTCCTGTTACTGGTGTTGTGATCCCTCCGGGCAGAGGAGAAAATGTTGTGGTTCCCACTTTAGTGGGCGGAGGTAACAGTGTCTGCGCAATTCATGGCCGTCAGTATGATGATCTTTAGGAAGATGCATTCTCTGTGCCAGGTGGGGATGCTGGTCCCCAGATTAACAATGATCAGAGATTCAGGTTGATTGAGGAACAACTAAGGGGTGTTGTGAATCAAGATTCTGTGGGTATGGATTTGGAGGATTTGGGGCTGGTTCCAGGCGTCATTATCCCACACAAGTTTTAGACTCCTACTTTTGAAAAGTACAATGGTATGACTTGCCCAAGGACTCACGTGAGGGCATACGCAAGTAAAATGGCTGCTCATGCAAAGAATGAAAAGCTGATGATGCATTGCTTTTAGGATAGCCTATTTGGGGCATCCCTGGAATGGTATATGCAACTAGAGAGGAAAGATGTTCGTAGTTGGAGAGAGCTGGCAGGGGCATTTATCAAACACTATCAATATAACACTGACATGGCTCCGAACAGAACACAACTGCAGAATTTGTCACAGAAGAACAATGAGAGTTTCAAGGAATACGCTCAGAGGTGGCGAGAACTGGCAGCGAGGGTTCAGCCTCCCATGTTGGAGCGTGAAATGATAGGTATGTTTATGGCCACCTTACAGGGTCATTACTATGAAAAACTGGTACCGTGTATGACTGGAAAGTTTGCTGATCTCATCTTAGTAGGAGAAATGGTGGAAAGCGGAATTAAGGCGGGAAAAATATCAAGCGGTGATGGGTCCTCATCTGGAGGAGGTAAGAAGCCTTATGCCTGTGGTTACAAGAAGAAGGAGGGAGATACAAACTCTGTGTTATCATATCGTGGTAGAGAAGGACCTCGTCAGAACTTCAATCAGCAAGTGGCTTCTGTAACCATCCCAGCAGCACCTCAGCAGCCAGCGGTGTCTCAACAACAAAATCAGGTTCCTCGCAGACCACAGCCTGTGTCTAGGAGGGATAGGCAACTTGACACTCCGCATATTCCCTACTCTCAATTATTTCAACACTTGTTTAGCTACAGTTAATTCAGAAGAGAACATTGGCTCCACCTACTGGTAATCCACCTCCTGACTATGACGCCAACACCCACTGTGAATTCCATTCTGGAGCACCCAGACATCATACTGAGAACTGTAGAGCTTTTAAGCATCTGGTTCAAGATTTAGTGGATTCCAAAGCCATCAGTTTCTCCAATGATGCTCTAAATGTGAATCAGAACCCGATGCCGAATCACGATGGGCCGAGGGTCAATGCTATTATTAAAGACTGTGAAAACTTGAGTTTGATTTCAGATGTGAACGAAGTCCAAACTCCCTTGGGTGTGGTGAAGGAAAGACTGTTGAAGGGAGGGGTATTTCCCGGCTGTGATGAAGGTTGTGTAGGATATGTGTCGCAGCCAGACAGTTGTGATTTATTGAAAGCAGGTATTCAGAGAATGATCAGTGAAGGGATATTACAGTTTGACAGGGGTTGTAGGCAGAGTAAAGTTACTGACAGAGAGATTGATGTTGCCACAATAACAATTCCATTCAAGACAATAACTATATCAGCGCCGACGAGACCAGCACCGGTCATTATCACTGTTCCTGGACCAGTCCCGCATGAGAGTACCAAGGCCATCCCATGGAACTATGGGGCCGAGGTATTTATTAATGGTAAGAAGCGGGAATTGGTAAAGACATCAGTTGTGAATACAGGGGTTGAAAATCTTGTTGAAGCAGGGGCTATCACTAGGAGTGGTAGAGTTTTTATTCCGTCTGAGGATCAAGGTGGCAGTTTGAAGCAAGACAAAGGTAAACAGGTGATGGATGAGTCTGTACAGAGGCAGGAAGTGAATAATCCTGTGACAAAGCCAGTTGGGGATACTTTCTCAGAGGATGTAGAAGAGTTTATGAGATTGATTAGGAAAAGCGATTACAAAATTGTTGAACAACTTCACCAAACTCCATCGAAGATTTCTATTTTATCCTTACTGCTGTGCTCTGAGGCACACCGAAATGCATTGCTGAAGGTTTTGAACATGGCTTATGTACTGCAGGAAATATCTGTCAACCAGTTAGAAGGGGTTGTGGCTCATGTGAATGCTGGTAATGGTTTGGGTTTCACCGATTTAGATCTGACTCCGGCTGGGAGGAATCACAACAACGCTCTGCATATTTCAGTGGAATGTCGTGGTTCCTTAATGTCGCATGTGTTAGTTGACACTGGGTCGTCTTTGAATGTGTTACCGAAGAAGGCTTTGATGAAATTGGATACTCGTAGGTTGATTTGTACACCAAGTGACTTGGTGGTACGTGCTTTTGATGGCTCCAAGAGGTCAGGTTTTGGAGAGTTAGTTATGCCGATCAAGGTGGGTCCTGAGATTTTCAACACCACCTTTTACATAATGGATATTCAGCCTGCCTATAGTTGTTTGTTGGGTCGCCCTTGGATCCATGGTGCTAGAGAAGTAACATCTACGCTGCACCAGAAGTTGAAGTATATGGTGGATGGCCACGTTGTGACTGTTTGTGGTGAGGAAGAGATCATGGTGAGTCACCTATCGACCTTCAAGTATGTAAAGGTAGATGGTGAAGCACAGGAAACTTTGTGCCAAGCCTTTGAAGTTGTGAAAATTCCCGAGGAACCCCCAAAGGTAGCCAGTCAGCCTGAGGTAGTTGCCCAACCTGAAGTTGTCAGACAACCAAAGGTTTCGATGTCCTCTTTCAAAGAGGCGCGCGCTGTAGTTGAAGCTGGTGGTTCTCAGAAGTGGGGCCGTGTCATTGATGTTCAAAGAAAGCAGGATACCCATGGACTAGGGTACAAGCCACCCCGACAAGCTCAAGAGCCTCCCAAGTATGCTGGCCCGATTCGGTTCACAAGTGCTGGGGTTTTCTTTAATCAGGTTAACGCTATTGAGGATGAAGGAGATAGTGACTGTGACATGGATGAATGGATCCGTCCCTGCACCCCTGGTCAGAGTTTAGGCAAGTGGTCTTTCGAGAAAGTCATCCAAGTGACTCGCCCGGAGTAATTTGCTTTTGTTTTCTGTTATGTTAAATCTTACGTTCTACCCAAGACGTAGTGATATTTATTTGTAGGGCTTGGATGTTTTATTTGCTACTTTTATCATCAATAAAGGACGTTTTTTCATTCAAATATTTCGATCACTGTTCTTTTATTTTTTTACTTTTTGGCAATGTGTTTTCTTGTTTGTTGCACTCATATTAAACATAAAACATCCATCATGCAGGTTTCTTTATTCAGATTCCACCCATCATGATTTAGCTATGGCTCGATATGACTTCGACAATCCTATCTATCAAGCCGAAGAAGAGATTGATGAAGACTGTGCCCTGCCAGAAGAATTAGCCAGGCTGCTGAAACAAGAGGAAAGGGTTATTCTACCTTATCAGGAGGAAGTTGAGACTGTTAATCTGGGAACCGAGGATGTTAAACGAGAAGTAAGGGTTGGGACTGCTTTGGAAGACATTGTTAAAGGAAGATTGGTTGAGTTGTTTCGAGAGTATGTGGATATCTTCGCCTGGTCTTACCAAGACATGCCCGGGCTTGACACTGACATTGTTACACACTGGTTGCCGCTTAAAGAGGGTTGTACTCCAGTCAAGCAGAAACTGAGAAGGACAAAACCAGATATGGCTGTCAAGATCAAGGAAGAGGTTCAGAAACAGTTGGACGCCGGATTTCTTGCTGTGACAAATTATTCTCCGTGGGTTGCTAATATCGTACCTATACCTAAGAAGGATGGGAAGGTCAGGATGTGTGTTGATTACCGAGATTTGAATAGGGCGAGCCCGAAGGATGATTTCCCGCTCCCCCACATTGACGTGTTAGTAGACAATACTGCTTAATATTTTGTGCTTTCCTTCATGGATGGCTTCTCTGGGTATAACCAAATCAAAATGGCCCCAGAGGACATGGAGAAAACAACGTTCATAACACCGTGGGGAACATTTTGCTACAAGGTAATGCCCTTTGGATTAAAGAATGCTGGGGCAACCTATCAGCGGGCAATGGTGACTCTCTTTCATGATATGATCCACAAGGAGATTGAAGTCTATGTTGATGACATGATTGCGAAGTCACAAACAAAGGAAGAACACCTGGTGAACCTCCAAAAGCTGTTTGAAAGGTTGAGGAAGTTCAGACTGAGATTGAATCTGAACAAGTGCACCTTCGGCGTGAGGTCTGGTAAATTGCTGGGATTCATTGTTAGTGAAAGAGGTATCGAGGTTGATCCTTCAAAAATAAGAGCCATACAAGAGATGCCTGAGCCAAGAATAGAGAAAGAGGTTCGTGGTTTCTTGGGAAGGCTGAATTACATTGCTAGGTTCATCTCTCATCTGACAGCCACGTGTGAACCAATTTTCAAGTTGTTAAGAAAGGATCAAGAGGTCAGGTGGAATGAAAATTGTCGAGAAGCGTTTGAAAGGATAAAGTAGTATTTGCAGGAACCTCCAGTCCTTATGCCACCGGTGTCCGGGAGACCGTTAATTATTTACCTTACGGTTCTTGAGAACTCAATGGATTGTGTGCTCGGTCAACACGACGAGACAGGTAGGAAAGAGCACGCCATTTACTACCTGAGTAAGAAGTTCACTAATTGTGAATCAAGATACTCTATGTTGGAAAAGACATGTTGTGCACTCGCTTGGGCAGCCAAGCGCCTGAGGCAGTATATGTTAAACCACACAACCTTGTTGATTTCGAAGATGGATCCGATTAAGTACGTGTTTGAGAAGCAAGCACTTTCTGGAAGGATAGCCCGTTGGCAGATGGTTTTGACAGAATACGATATTCAGTATGTTTCCCAGAAGGCCATTAAGGGAAGTGTTCTGTCAGAATATCTTGCTGAACAGCCGGTCGAGGATTATCAGCCAATGAAGTTTAAGTTTCCGGACGAGCATGTTATGTTTCTGAAAATGAAAGATTGTGAAGAGCCTCTGCCTGACGAAGGTCCTGAGATTGGGTCTCAGTGGAAGCTGATTTTTGATGGGGCTGTCAACTCATATGCTAATGTAATTGGGGCAATCATTATGACCCCGAAGGGTTCTCATATACCTTTCACTGCCCGGTTAGCATTCGTGTGTACCAACAACGAGGCGGAGTATGAAGCATGCATCATGGGGTTAGAAGAAGCAATTGATTTGAGAATTAAGAACCTCGATGTCTATGGTGATTTCGCGTTGGTAGTTAATCAGATTATAGGAGAATGGGAGACTCGTCAGGAAAATTTGGTGCCTTATAACAACTATGCCAGAAGGTTGTTACCTTTCTTTGACAGGGTGGATTTTCATCACGTGCCCCGAGCTAAGAATCAGATGGCTGATGCGTTAGCGACATTGGCATCCATGTATAAGGTGAATCGTTGGAATGAAACGGCTTCGATTAGAATCATGAGTCTGGACATACCAGCTTTTGTGTTTGCGATTGAAGAAGTGCCAGATGGCAAACCGTGGTATCATGATATTAATATTTTTCTGAAGAGACAGGAGTATCCAGAGAGTGCCTCCACAAAGGATAAGAAAACTCTGAGAAGGTTGGTAGGAAACTTCTTTCTGAACAAGGATGATGTGTTATATAAGAGGAACTTCGATATGGTCTTGCTACGTTGTGTTGATGAACACGAGGCAGGCTTATTGATGGAGGAAGTTCACGAGGGTTCTTTCGGTACTCATTCTAGTGGACACACCATGGCTAGAAAGTTGTTGAGGGCAGGATATTACTGGATGACTATGGAGTCTGATTATTTCAAGTACGCCCGAAAGTGCCATAAATTCCAGATTTATGCAGATAAGATGCATGTACCGCCTACGCCTCTAAACGTGTTATCATCTTCTTGGCCTTTTGCAATGTGGGGCATAGATATAATTGGAAATATTGAGCCCACTGCTTCCAATAGGCATCGTTTCATTTTGGTTGCCATTGACTATTTCACAAAGTGGGTGGAAGCAGCCTCGTACGTCAACGTCACCAAGCAAGTGGTAGCCCGGTTTATAAAGAAGGACATCATCTGTCGTTATGGGGTCCCAGAGAGAATCATTACTGATAATGGCTCGAATTTGAACAATAAGATGATGAAGGAACTATGTCAGAGTTTCAAGATCGAGCATCACAATTCTTCTCCATATCGTCCGAAGATGAATGGTGTTGTTGAGGCAGCGAATAATAATATCAAGAATATTGTGCAGAAAATGGTGGTAACATATAAGGACTGGCATGAGATACTACCTTATGCCCCACATGGTTACCGTACTTCGGTGCGTACGTCAACTGGGGCAACCCCTTTCTCATTGGTATATGGTATGGAAGCAGTTTTACCCTTAGAGGTCGAGATTCCGTCTTTGAGAATTCTGGCAGATGTGAAGCTTGATGAAGCTGAATGGGTGCGTTCTAGGTTGGATCAGTTGAACCTTATTGAAGAAAAGAGATTGGCAGCCATCGCACATGGTCGGTTGTATCAGAGCAGGATGAAGAACGCCTTTGACCAGAAAGTGCGTCCTCGGAGTTTTCAGACAGGTGAATTGGTGTTGAAAAGGATCTTTCCTCCTCAGACAGATCACAGGGGAAAATGGATTCCAAACTACGAAGGGCCATATGTGGTAAGAAAGGTTTTCTCTGGTGGAGCCTTACTACTTTCAACTATGGATGGCGAAGATTTTACGTCCCCTGTGAACGCAAACGTAGTCAAAAAATACTTCGCATAAAAGAGACCCGCTGGACGTAAAAAGAAAGTCTAGGCAAAAAAGGGGAATCCCGGCGAACCATAAAAAGGAAAAGGTTTGGGCAAAAATTAGGGATAAAATGTAAAAAAGAAACGTGTAAACCCGCAAAGTTGAAAACTGGTAAAGGCAACTTTGGCAAGAATAGGTATCCCGATGGATTGAAAACCCGAAAAGGGCGATCCAGGAAAAAGTTAGAGATTTATAAGCGAAAGGCTATGGTCTGCGTTCGATCTGTGAGCCCTTTCAATACCTGGAAATTCTGAAAGAAAGGAATCAGTACAGTTAGTCTCTTCAAAAGTCAAGATATTTGTGGATAAGCAAGACATATGGGTCATAGCTGAGTCGAATCATGGTGGATATCTGTTCCCGCATTGCCGACATATGTATTTTTCTTTTTCTTTTGCGCAATTACCTCTTTTTAGGAATTACTTCCAATTGTAAATGCCTATTTACAGGCCACTTTTCTCAATAAAATTTTCATTTCACTCAGATAGCTTTCCATTGTTTGTTTTACTTTTACTATTTTGTTTGTAAAAACGTCCGATATTTTTGATAAACATTGCATATAAAACTTCGAGCTTTGCGGAGCATAACGAAAAGCAGTAGAAATTACTTAGGCATTAATGGTGATAGTCATGTTGTGGCATATTCTATTTGTTGTTATTTGACTTGCAGGGCAACATCATTGTACTCCCCCAGTAGGTTTGCTCTCCCCAGCATTGAGATTGTACCTTTCCTCAGCAGAGCAGACCTTCCCCAGCAGGAGACTTGGGAAGTATTTTCTCTGGATCAAGGCATTATTTCCCCACAGAATCAGGGTGTTCACTTTCCCCATCCAGTCAGGAAGCGTGCTTTCACCGACAATGTCATATTCTAATCCCCAGCAAGGTAGGAGTAAAGTCATTCCCCCCATCAGCAGGCTAAGTTCAGCAGTATCCCCAAGCAGGATGGTATTATGGACTGTTTTCCCCAAGCAGGATGGTATTATGGGTTGGCATCCCCCAGCAGGTCCTAAGCCCATCTGTTATTGGCAATCCCTCAGTAACAGACTTCCGGTTCTGTTATTGACATTCATTCTCAACTCCCCCAGCAGAGGAGGAATCTCAGGTTCGACGTCACCTTCAGTAAAGGACATGTGTAATCCCCAGTAGAGTGTATATGCTTTGGGATTTCATCCCCGACAAAAGTTGTGGATCCAAAGAGTCGGTCAGTGTGATCCTTCTCAGCAGAGTTCCTGGATTCAGAGGATAATTTATTTTTGTCATCCCCAGCTGAATTGGACTTTTCTCTCCAGCATTTATTTTGCTGGAGGGACCCTTTTTGCATATCATAAGCATTTCCATTGCATCCTCAAATGCGTAGCATTTCCACTTCGTGTGGAGCATTACGGCAAAATTCAAACATAGGCATCCGAAGCATAAGCAAGGTTTGAGTTTTCCTTCGTCGGGAAAAAAGCAGATTTCGGAGAATATCATTCGACTTTACTCCACAAGTGTTGGGTTTAGTCATTCAAAGCAATATTTGACATTCCCTTGCAGAGTTGTTTGCCAGGAGCCTTAATCCATGATTTCATTTTTACCCATTCGTCCAGGTGGTCCTTTGGATTATTCCCTCAAGGGTTTTTTTTTGTCAGACACCCATTCGTATTCTTTCAGCACCCGTCCGTGTTTGAACCTTTGTTTCAATGCCCATCCGTATTGACTTTTGACGCCCGTCTGTGTCCTTTCAGCACCAGTCAGTGTTTGAACCTTTTAAGCTAATGCCCGTCCGTATTGACTTTTGACACCCGTCCGTGTCCTTTCAGCACCCGTCCGTGTTTGAACCTTTGATTTCGATACTCGTCCGTATTGACCTCTGGATGACACCTGTCCGTGTTGCCTTCCATTCCCCAGCGAGATCAATCCCCAGTAAATTTACCTTTTTACACCCGTCCGTGTATTTTTTCGACACCCGTCCGTATTGAACCCTTTTACACCCGTCCGTGTATCTTTTCAATACCCGTCCGTATTAAACCCTTTCACACCCGTCCGTGTATCTCTTCGATACCCGTCCGAATTGAACCTTTTTACACCCGTCCGTGTATCTTTTCGGTACCCTGTTCGTATCTGATATCTTTGACTCCTTGACACCCATCCGTGTTTATCCCCAGCGTAGTTAACACTCATTTGTGTTTATTTCATGACATTTCAATACATTGTTCGTATTGGTTTCCAACACTCGTACGTGTTGTGACAAGTGCAGTATTTATTGCTTGTTCCCCAGTGGAGTCGTCCCTCCTTTAAGGATTGCAAATTTCAGGTTTCTTTTGGTATTCAATCCCCGTGAATCCTTTGAATGCATGACATCCGTTGCTATCATACCTTCAGGACCAAGTTGATTGAATAGGGGCAGCTGTAACACCCCAAAATTTGCTCTCCTTACTTTAGTATTAACTGGCTTGTGTTTCATTTCATTTTTGCATTATCATGTGTGCATATCATTGGTTCTAAGCATGGGGTCAAGGTGCTTGAGGCAGTTCAAGAGGAGAAGGTGTTCTTCATGGGTCAAGTTTCATACCATTTATCAAGAATCAAGGGTTGGTACAAAAGTTACTAAATATGGAAATGACCTATAACTTGAAAGTTTCCATTTTGGGCAAGTTTTTACACTACATTCAACTTGACTTTTCATCATCAAGGAAGCTTCAAATGAATTTTTCTCAAACATGAAAGTTGAAGATATTTTTCTCCCCTTTCCAACAAGTACTAAATGGTCTCCATATCATTTGTGAAACTCAAGTTATGATCAAAAGAAGGCAAGGTGGTTTTTAGGGTTTTCTCATGGTTCCATTCTTACACCTTTTGCATTTTGGGACATATGGACCTATAATTGATTATATTGCTTCAAGTCATATTCTAACATCCAAGTACACCTCATGAGGATCATCTTTGGCCTTGGAATCAAGTGGATCCATGACTTATTCATCACTTATTTCACATTATGCAAAATGGCAAGATGCATCAAAGCTCACAAATCAAGATATTTCAAGGCCCAAATCCAATTCAGGTGTGATTAGCAATTGATAAATGAATGATTCATCATACAATGCTTTGGTGTACACGCATGGAGGGGGTGTATAACCCATTATGCAAATTTCCAAAATCACCCAAAACTCATTAATCAAGGAATTAATAAGACCTAAATGATATTCAGTGGAATAACCTAGAGTATATAAGCTTACTAATGCACTCATTGGAGGGGAGGCACGTTGATTTGGATCAGATTTCAAGTTTTAACCCTAATCCTTCTCTCCTTCGAATCTCCTCACTCACAAGAGTTTTTCACAAACTTCTTTCACATTCTGAGTCCTGGGGATCCATAGAACACAAAGCTTCCATCATTTGAAGCTAACAACCAGTGTACGAATTGCGTGATCTCAGGTTAGTGACAATATCATGATCTTAAAACTCAATTTTTTGATGTGAAAAATAATCTATGATACTCACTGATGATTCTGATGTATTTTATGTTGAGTTTGGACGTGTAATATGGTTGTATCGTGAGCTTTAAGGTTTTGAATCCAAACTTGTTTCATTCGATTCTCCTTATGTGTTGGTTGTTTGTGATTTTTTATGGCATATTATTGATCCTTGTTGAAATCTGGTCAGAATAGTGTATTCTTTTGCATTTTTTGGAAAATTTAGGGTTGCAGGTGGCCAGAGGGGACGACCGGAGCTAGGGCTCCGGCGTCTGGTTATTTTTCCGGCGAAGCTAGGGTTTGTGTAAGGAAGACACAATCTCACCGTCCATTGCCTTGATCTAACGGTTCACAGCGTGCCACGCTTTTAAAATTTTGTTTTTATTTTGTGGTTTACATGCGTGCCATTCCATGCTTGTTATTGTGTACCTTAATCTGAGCCATTCATTTCATTTAATTTTTGGTTTGATGATGTGATCTTGGACGTTGATTGAATCTGATGGCTATTACAATGCCAACGCATTAATGATATGGTGTGCTCATCACGTGTGTTTTTTAATTGCTGAGTAATTTGGTGTGTGTGTGTGCATCGTTGTTAGTGTGGGTGTGAGGATCTATGCCTCTCATCATGATTGCCTGTTGACTTTAGAGACTGATTGTAAGCGTTGGATTGATCTGAGGGTTGTTGTGGAGTCAATCCATTGACTGGGTTCGACATGTTCTTTTTTTATTTTCGCTGATGGATTTTAGGTTTTGGGCTTGCTTTTTGCACCCTTCCTCTGGGCCCATGTTTCATTCTCAACGTGAATTGTTTACTATTTGCACCTCCCATTTTATTTTCCTTTTTATTTTCATTTAATTGTTTTGTTTCTCATTTTTAATTTTTAAAAATAGACAAATGCATCCAAAAATCCCAAAAAAAAATTCATGAATCATGTTTAGAGTTTTATAAAATTTTCTCAAATTTTTTATTTTATTTTATTTTATTTTTAGCATCTGAATTAATTATTTGAGTAATTTCTTTTTGAATTGTTCTTATTGTGCACACTTTGCATTGTGGAATTTATTTCTCATAGCATGCAAAACATTTTGAGTCCATTCTTTTTGAATTGTTTCACCAACACATTCAATTACATAAAAAGATTTTTCTCTTATTTTAAAATCATTTCATGTTGCATTTTGGTCCTTCTCTTTTGAATATTGAACCATGTTTCTTACTTGATCTTTGCATGATTGTTTGAGTGACTTATCTTGTGAATTTTTGTATGAGTTTTTAACATGATGTTTACCCCTGGTTGAGGTATTTAGAGAATTAATTTAGTATTTGTTAAAGGTGTTTTTCTAATTGTTTGATTACTCTTTGTTTGAGGTCTTCTTTTATGCACATCTTTGATCATGTCTGATTACTTGTTTGAGAAGGCACTTGTGCCATTGTGTGGGGTTGATTATTTGACTTCATAAACCATGTTTGAATTGTTATAGGTCACTTGACTGCCATTATAGGTCATTGGTGTGAGGTTGTTGCATAATTTGTGCATAGGTTCAATACTTGGTTTACATGCCTCTTTTTGACATATCTTCTCACCTCTTCTCATCTATGCTTATTCATGACTTATGTTTGGTTCGTGTATGGCATGTCATATCATTACTTTGCACTTAATTTGATATAGGTTTCTGACCTTGGATCTTTGTATTCATGTCATATGTTATTCATGTTTCATCTTGCATACTTGAACATGTTTCACTTACATGCTTCCTTCTCCTTCTTCTAATGATTCTTAATGCTTGGATACTTGTTTGTGTGCCTCATGTGACACTTGTATAGCATGTTTAGGCACATGTTTAGGTAAATCATATTCTGACTTGGATATTATTTAAAGCATTCTTGCATGATCACCTTGCATATCCACTCATTTTTCTTCTACTCCTTCTTTGATGACTTTCTTGTATGTTTTGCCACTTGTTTGCATTCTCTTTGCTTGATATTGTTTGGTAAACATTGTGGGTCACCTCTAAGGTGTATATTCTGACTTGGATGAGTTTCATTTGGTTTGTAACCTTTTCTCTTTGGTTTGTGACTTGCTTGGGCTTCATTTGTCTTATTGTCACTTATGTCTGTTTTGTACTAACCTTTTATGCAGAGGCTGAGGTAAGTTATTTAAGGGTGTGGATAGTTATCCATGTTCATTCTCACTCTCTTTTTCTCATTTTCATCTCATTTCTTTTCCTTTAAGTGTTGGATTTCAATTTGTCTGTGATTGAACTGGTTAATGTTTACTTGTGTTTCCTCACGTGATCCCCTTAGGATTCCTAGCTCCGCTTAATTTCTGATTAAGTTGGAGGTAGGAGAGACATTAGGCTTTCAATCTTTTGCATGCTAACATTAGGTAGTCTTCCCTCCTAAACTTCCCCTTAGGGCCATCTTTGCATGATAACATTAGGATAGATTTCCCCCTTAATGTTTTTTTCTTTTCTTTTGAGTCCCTCTTCTCATCTCATAACCTTCCTAAGATACTTAATAAGGTCAACTTGCCTTGCACACAAGCCTTAAACATAGGAAGTGAAGAATGAGGGGTCCCCCTTCTCTCTTCTAGTGTGTTGAGCATACATCCCATTGGGGACGACCATGCGACGCATTCGTTCCCGTGTCATAGACTTTGGTTCAAGTTGAGTTATGAACTAACTCAAGTCACTTCTGTCCTAAAAAATACAAAAAAATCTCAAACCTTTTCGTCCTTCGGGATTGTCAAACTTAAGGCTATTTTCAAAAAGGGAACGTTACTTTCTGTTTTGTCGCAAACAGGCATCGACCCTAACTGCCGGACACGAACTTAACGTCGCTCATAAAAAACACAAAAAGAACTTGGTCCGAACTACGTTGACTCTGAATTTCCCATTGCACAAAGGGAGTACGTATGCCTAGGAGGATGACGTCCTACCGAGTCTGTCTTTGTTTTTCCCTTCCCCATTTCAGTATAGCCATAGATTTTAGGATAACTCACCCTTAGAGTAGACAACAAGCGTGGATCCCATCGAGTACGATGGACGCGTGGGGTGCTAACACCTTCCCCTCGCGTAACCGACTCCCGAACCCAGGCTATGGTTGCGATGACCATTCCTTTCCCTCTTCCTCGGGTTTATACGGTGTTCCCTTTCCCTCTCTTGGGATAAATATACATTTGCTGGCGACTCTGTTTTCCACGCCACTTTCGCGTTTGTACTTAGATGAAAATCCTGGGAGCGACAATTTGTGTCATGGATTGGGCCAGTGCCTGCCCTACTATCGGGCAGGCCCCAACCAAATCATCGGGGAAGGCCCAACAAGGCCCAAAGTCACCTCCGTGTCGAGCATGTACCATCCCCTTGGTCGTCAGACACACGGGGTAAAAAGACTGTCGAGCAGAGGCACCTAGCCTGCGGATGCACCTCTCCTCGACACCCACGTGCTCCTCCCTGCGAGGACACGTTCTCTTGTAACTTCCCACTCCCAAAGGAATCGGTATGCCCTACTTCCGGAGATTTAGGGACCGTTACACTAGGGCGAATACCACATGCTAGTCTTCACTACGCCACGTAAGCCCTGGCAGTTACTTGGATTGGGCCTTATAATCCAGCCCAGTGCAAGTAACCATTGGCCCCGCGCTGGGGGCTCTCATAAATACCCTCTCACTTGAGAGGGTCAGGTTACAAAACATTCTAAACTCACTTCTCTGTATTTGCCTTTCTCTGACCTTACCTAACTTAAGCGTCGGAGTACCTTGCAGGTACACCCCCCCGCTGTATCATCATCACTGGAGCTGAATTCATACGACGTTGCTGGCTACTGTCTAACTGTCTGATCTAGGTACGATCAGTGGCGCCATCTGTGGGAAGACTGCTTCCCCATTTTTCATCTGTCATTAAACTAAAGCAATTCCTCCGTTCATCACCAGCATGGCCAACAACCCATCTGCGAACAAAGCTCTGGACACCGTCCTCGCGCAACTCGAGAACAAAAACCACCGTGAAGACAATGCTGCCCTCAAAGTTGAAGAAGACGACATAAGGGACGGATAGACCGCCTCCCCCGACTCCGAAGACACGGCTTACAACAGCAAGCCGCTTTTCAGCCAGTTGCTCCTCCACCTAATGCCTATTCGAGCATCGTGGCCCTATTCGCCTTGGTCAACCAGACCAACCAGCTGATCATGCACCAGAATCTCAGAATTGAAGCACTCGAGCGAGGGAGAACACGACGATCTTCCCCGCGAAGACATTGTCGTCCGCCTTCACCTCGTCGTTCTCCTTCCCCGCGAAGGACTCCTCCGGAAGAATCTCGGACCCCCTCACCGGTGTGCGAGGGCCGCCGGCCACGTCTCGAGTGCCCCCAGTTAGAAACCTCCCAGAAGCGCCATCGTTCCCCGCCTCGGAAGGAACCCATGCAATCCTCGACTACCAAGAGGAGCAAGACTGCCGAGGAGAGACCGTGGAACCATTCTAGGAACTCCCCTCCACCACAAGGACCTGGGCAAAACCACCGATCCCCTTCAAGGTCCCCAGCCAGAAGCGACGATGAAGACCAGAGGACCCCCCTGTCATGGGAGATCATAGATGCCCCAATCCCAGCGGGCATGGAGAAACCCCCTCCACTGGGGACCTACGACAGCCTGGTCGACCCCGACGATTACGTCGAAAGTTTTGAAGCCATGCTCGACTTCAGAAACGTCAAGGGAGCCATTAAGTGCAGACTTTTCCCCACCACCTTGCGAAAGGGCGCCATGACCTGGTACAAGAGTCTAGCACCCGGGTCGATCACGTCCTAGAGGCAACTAAGAGAACGCTTTACCAAACACTTCACGGCATCTCACCGACAATCGAAGACGGAGGCCGCACTAGAGAGCATCTACCAGGGGAAGAATGAGTCTCTCAGGAACTACATTGAGAGGTTCAACAGGGAGGCTGTTGAGGTCCACACGACCGACGACATGAAGAAGTTTTTAATCATCTGGGGACTACGACTTGGTTCCAAATTTTCCAAGTCCGCCGGCCTCCGCAGACCTCGCCGTTTGGAGGACCTCCTCCAACGAGCTCAGTCATACATCGAGTTCAAGGAGTCGGAGGAAGCACAGATAGGCCTCGACTCGAGGCAGAAGGAAGGCTCCCGCGGCCGAAGAGAAGAAGACTCTCCTCCCCGACATGGAGGAAAAAGAAAGAAGGAAAACCGCCCCCGGGACTCTCATGAACCGCGAGGACCAGTTGACCGATTCACAGAATACACGCCGCTTAACACTCCCCATGCGCGAATCCTCTCAGAGTGCTCCAACTCGGAATTTCTGAAAGGAGGCATCCGCTTTCCGAAACCAAATGCGGACAAGTCCAAGTACTGCAGGTTCCACCAGAACCACTGACATGTCACGGAGGACTGCATCCATCTCAAAGATGCAATTGAGATCCTGATCAAGGAAGGGCACCTAAAGAAGTACGCCCAAAAGAATGACACTCCTCATCCCAATTCCCAGGAAGCCCAGAACGTCGAGGAGATGACACCTCCTCCTGACGAGAGTCGGCTGCAGGTCGCCCTTAGCGTCACTCGACCCGAAGACTTCTTTGTCTCCGAAGGCATCGAGGGCCAAGAGGCAGTTCGCAGCATGTGGGCGAACTTCCCCCACGAAGACCCCGTCGCTGCCCACACCACGTGGGAAGGTTTCCCCAAGACAATGGTCATATCCGGGGGCGGTTACAAGAAGTTGTCCGTCGGATCGATCAAGCGGAAATTTGACGAACTGGAGTCCGCAACGTCTGCGAAGACCACCACTCTTGAAAAGGTACAAGGAAAATCAAACCCCATCACCTTCTACCTTGAAGAGCTCCCAGGAGGAGCTCCCAACGCCACAATCACCCTCTTGGTGAGGGCACAGATGGCAAATTTTGACGTTCGCAGGATCCTTGTCGATTAGGGAAGTTCGGTCGACATCATGTACGCTCACCTGTTCGGGACTCTCCAGCTCGACTAGAGACATCTGACCCCGTACGTCGGTTCAGATTTGCAGGGGTTCAACGGCACCACGACCAGACCATGGGGTTACGTTGAACTGATGGTCACACTCGGGGCCGAAGACACTGCCCATCAAGTGAAGACCCGCTTCCTGGTGGTCGAATGTCCATCCCTCTACAACTGCATCCTCGGGAGGACCACCCTAGTCGAACTCACAGCAGTTCCATCAACGGTCCACCTCAAGATGAAGTACTACACGACCAGGGGACGGGTAGTTACAATGCACGGGGACATCGATGCGGCCAGGAGGTGCTTCGATGCTACAATCAAAGGCATGAGTTCCATCGGCACCAAGCCTAAGGTCCCGAGCTCAGGTATCAGCAGATCGAGAAAGTCGCCCTGGCCCTCGTCATCGTGGCCAGGAGGCTGCGCCATTACTTCCTAGCCCACACTGTCATTGTAAGAACTGAACAGCCTATAAGACAGCTCCTTGGACGACCAGATATGGCGGGAAGGATGCTCAGGTGGTCGCTCGAGCTCGCCGAGTTTGACATCTAATACGAGGGAAGGAAAGCCCTGAAGGCTCAGGTACTGGCCAACTTTGTGGCGGAGATGACCGTCCCGGAGCCTTCGACCAACGGATCCCAAAAGTGGACGATCTATGTCGACGGAGCATCCAACACGAAGGGGAGCGGGGCGGGCATCATCCTAGAAAACGAGGAAGGCATCTTGATCGAGGTCTCCCTCGAACTATCCTTCCTGACGTCGAACAACCAGGCAGAGTACGAGGCTTTCATCGTCGGGCTTCGGTTGGCCGAGAAGCAGCTGAAGGTATGTCTCTGGGAGAACGTTGATCTGTTCACATGGAGCGCCTCCGAGATGCATGGCCTTGACCCCGAGGTGGCTTGCCATCAGCTCGCAGTAGACCCGGCCGCCAGGGCCATAGTTCAACATAGGCGTAGGCAGTCTCCCGAAAAAGCAGAGGCTGCTGAGGAAGCTGTAAAAGACCTCCTAGAGGCAAATTTTATTTCGGAGGCCAGGTACACGACCTGGCTTTCCAACGTTGTACTTGTCAAAATAAAAAATGGAAAATGGAGACTGTTATCCTTTGCCTAACATCGACCAGCTGGTCGATAATTCTGCAAGTTACAAGCTATTATCCTTCATGGACGCCTACTCGGGGTACAACCAATTCCCCATGGATAAGGTCGACAAACAGCACACGGCCTTCATGACCGAGTTGGGCAATTACTACTACAACGTGATGCCCTTCGGCCTGAAGAACGCCGGTGCGACCTACCAACGAATGATGAACAAAGTTTTCCGGAGAGAAATCGGCGACATGCTCGAGGTCTATATGGACGACATGATCGTCAAATCCGCAGAAGAAGTAGACCACGTCGCGCACATCAAGAAGGTGTTCGACACAGCGAGGAGATGCGGCATGAGGTTCAATCCCGACAAATGCACCTTCGGCGTTCGGGCAACACTACTACGAAAACCCCATTTAACGACACCAGGTTTACCACGGTTTCGTATCCCACCGTTGTATAAGGACTAAAAATTTATAACGCCATGTTTAACGACGATTGTATTACATAACCGTTGTAATACAAGCTGTGTAACAAGCTTCGATTCCCAGCTACTATATATTTTTTTTCCATATTTTTACATTTTAACACGCTTATATTAGAAGACCGTTCTAATACATGTATCACACTTCGATTCACAGCAATGTATTTTTTGTCATATTTTTAGATTTTAAACATGTATTACTTTTTTAAACATGTCTAACGCCATGTAATGTATGATGTATATTCCCAGCAATGTATTCTTTAGTATTTTTAAGTGCAATAGAGTATATATATAACTTAAAAAATAAAACTGTAAGAGATGAACATATATAGAGATAATGTTTTTTTTAATATTCCATTGAGAGTACATTGATAAACATATTACATATCAAGATCATTGTCAGAGCCCATAACATAAAATGCATCTTCATAATCTAGACATCTCTCCTCACTCCCCTCATCGGAATCATAATATACAGGCCTCCTTTTCTTCTTTATCTTCTTCTTCTTCGGCTTCTTCTTCTTCTTCTTCTTATCCTTCCTTACCCTTAAGGCATCCCTGAAGTTGGCAGTTGCTAGTTGGACGACCTCCTGGATTGGCGCCTGACGTTCCTCGTTGAGGTTTCTAGGATTCTCATTTGTTGAACTCATTGTTACGAAGAATATATTATTTAGATATGTAAAATTGTCTATTTATAGATGAGGTTAAAGATGAAAAGACTGATAGTTTAACACTTGTAATGATGATAACTTGTAAACCGTTCATATTCTGGAACGATATTTTCTTGTAAATCGTTCATATGTTGGGAAGTGCAATGGTTAATAATATTACGACGGTTATAAGTAATGACCATAGCGATATCACTTATAATCCAGGCGTAATTTTAGGAAAATATTGTTGCCTGGTGTCGAACCTTGTAGCACGTATAAGGGGTATCGCTACAGTTATTATAACTAACCGTTGTGATATTATTAAATTAATATATAATCTATCATAACAGTTATTTAAGAAAACCGTTGTGAAAAATTTACCTATATAAGGGAATTAACTTTTCCTTTTTGACAGTCGCACCGTTTCCTTCACAGCGAAACCATAGCACCCAAACTTTATCTTTTTTTAGAATCTGCGAGAAGAAATACAAGAAGTATGAAGCTTTTGATTTAAGCTTCTTCCTCCTTGTAGTTCTTCTTGCAGAATCTAAAACTAGATGAACATGGTGATGATGCTGGCGGCAGCAAGCGTAATGTACATATTGTTTATGGAAAATAAGGTAGTCTTCCACTTCAATCTTTTTATTAAATAGTACTCATTATCTCGTTTGCTTCATGATGTTTTTGTTGATTGTTCTCTTTTTGCGCAGATTCGACTTCAATGCTTCACAAGCAAGGTGAACTTCATTGTTATGGTACAGTCCCACTTCTTAGCGTTTTCTTTCAACTTTTGCTTGTTTTGTTTTGAATACTAACTAATTTTCTTCATTGCTTCCCACTTCTTAGGGTTTGTTTCTTATTTTTCTTGTTTTGTTTTGAATAATAACTAATTTTCTTCATTGCTTTCCCACTTCTTAGGTTTGTTTCACATGGTGATGATGATGGTGGTACATATATATATGAATTCATTCTAATAAGGTACATATATATGAATTCATTCTGATATTGTACATATGAAATTTAGTTTATTATTCTGATATTGTACATATGAAATTTAGTTTATTATTCTGATATTGTACATATGAAATTTAGTTTATTATATACTATGTATATTGTTTATTTTACTATCCTTTTAATGAAAATACAATCTGTTAAATTGGTATCGAAACTTATAATCTGAAAATTAAGATGTATTTGAAAACCAACCATTATCATGTCAATGTTTTTTGAATCGTATCCATTTCATTCAGCACATTGAATGTTCCTTAACGCATAATATACGATTCAACGGTCTGATTCCTTCTACACATCGATATCTTTTATATTATATAGTTTACCTATTCATCGCCAAAAATCATCGTGGTTTTTATGATCATGATTGTTATGATGATAAAATCGCGATGATTTTGGGCGATGGAGAGGTAAACTATATAATTAAAAGTATCGATGAGTAGAGTGAATCAGACCATTGAATCGTATATTATGTGTTAAGGAACATAAAATGTGCGGAATGAAATGGATGCAATTCGAAAAACAGTGGTGTGTTTAAGTTGGTTTTCAAGAATATTTTAATTTTCAGATTATATATTTCCTTACCAATTTAATGGTTGTAATTCTTAAACTAGGTGTATGGTAAAACAAGCAATATACATTTGTATATAATAAACTAAGGGTATATGTAACAACGGTTGAAACTAATATCCGTTGTGATTGATAATATATTTCACAACGGTTGAAACTAATATCCGTTGTGATTAATAATATATTTCACAACAGTTGATACAACTAACCGTTGCAATATATAGCGCGTTTTCCAGAATACAACAACGGTTTCCAGACCGTTGTAGAAACGTTGAAGATACAACAATAATCTACATAACAACGCCTTCGCCCGCGTCATTATATGTCATTCCCAACCGTTGTTAAATGGGTTTTTCGTAGTAGTGCAGGTAAGTTCCTCGGCTTCTACCTCATAGAGCGAGGAATCGAGGCCAACCCCGACAAGTGTAGGGCTTTCTCCGAGATCCCAAATTCGAACTCGAAGAAGTCAATACAATCACTGAACGGGATATTGACCGCCCTCTCCCGATTCATCGCCAAATCCGCACAATACGCATTCCCATTTTTCAAGCTTCTTCGACAAAAAGCCACGTTCGAATGGAGCGAGGAATACGAGCAGGCTTTACTCCATCTCAAACGAGTTCTGTCACAGCCCCCGGTCCTCTCACGGCCAGAGAACGGGGAGACACTTTTCTTGTATCTCGCCATCACGAGTGAAGCGATCAGCGCCGTCCTCATACGGGAAACCCCCGACGCGCAAGAGCCGATTTACTTCACGAGCAAAGCCCTCCAAGTTCTTGAGCTCAGGTATCAGTAGATCGAGAAAGTCGCCCTGGCCCTTGTCACTGCGGCCAGGAGGCTGCGCCATTACTTCCTAGCCCACACTGTCGTCGTAAGAACCGAAAAGCCTATAAGGCAGCTCCTTGGATGACCAGATATGGCAGGAAGGATGCTCAGGTGGTCGCTCGAGCTCGCCGAGTTCGACATCCAATATGAGGGAAGGAAAGCCCTGAAGGCTCAGGTACTGGCCGACTTTGTGGCGGAGATGACCATCCCGGAGCCTTTGACCAACAGATCCCAAAAGTGGATGATCTATGTCGATAGAGCATCCAGCACGAAGGGGAACGGGACGGGCATCATCCTCGAAAACGAGGAAGGAATCTTGATCGAGGTCTCCCTCGAACTATCCTTCCCGACGTCGAACAACTAGGCAGAGTACGAGGCTTTCCTCACCGGGCTTCGGTTGACCGAGGACCTCGGCGCCAAGGAGGTCAAAATCTTCACCGACTCCCAGCTCGTAGCCTCACAAGTCCGAGGAGAGTACCAAGCCAAGAACGACAGCCTCATCGAATACTTGACCTTGGTAAAAGAAAAGATGAAAAAATTCACCCCTGCGGAAGTAACCCACATCCCTCGCGAGCACAATACCTGAGCAGATGTCTTGTCCAAATTGGCGAGCACAAAGAATAAAGGCGGAAACAAATCCGTCATACAAGAAGTACTTCCCTGCTCGAGCATTGACAAACCCATTCCGGCGGCGGACGTGAACGCCATTGGGGACAACAATTGCTGGATGACCCCGGTATACGAGTACCTCATGACAGGAAAACTGCCCGAGGACCCCAAGAAAGCGGGGATCGTCAAGCGGCGAGCGTGCTCGTACACTATAGTCGAGGACAAGCTGTATCACCGCGAGTTTTCTACCCCCCTCCTCAGATGCGTCGAGGAAACCAGGGTCCCTGGTATACTCCAAGAAATCCACGAGGGGATCAACGCCCAACACCTTGGTGGGCGATCCTTAGCCTGCAAGGCACTTCGGGCAGGGTATTACTGGCCCACCATGCAATAGGACGCCAAGGAACACGTCAAGAAGTGCGACAGGTGCCAGCGACACGAGTACATGCACCTCGCTCCTCCTAACGAGCTTAAAACACTGTCCTCCCCGTGGCCGTTTGCGTGGTGGGGAATGGATATCCCTGGACCTTTCGTCATGGGATCGTATCAAAACAAATTCCTCATCGTCGGGGTGGATTATTTTACGAAGTGGATCGAGGCAGAAGCATTGGCCAAAATCACGGCCTTCAACATACTACATTTCTACAAGATGAACATCCTCGCCCGATTCGGCGTGCCCCAAGCTATTGTCACCGACAACGGGACACAGTTCACCGACAAGAACTTCCAAGACTGCGTCACCAAACTGGGCACGAAGCAGCATTTCACGTCGGTCGAGCACCCTCAAACCAATGGGCAAGCCAAAGCGGCGAACAGAGTGACCCTCCGTGGATTGAAACGACGACTCGGCGACGCCAAACAACGGTGGGTTGAGGACCTACACAACGTCCTCTGGGCCTACTGAACAACCCCACATTCCACCACCGGGGAGACCCCTTTTCGTCTGACCTACGAAACGGAAGTGGTGATCCCCGTGGAGATTAGGGAACCCTCGAGGAGGACGGAAGCCCCCCTCAACGAGGATGCGAATAGCGTGGCCCTAAGGGACGAGCTCGACTTCGTCGAGGAGACAAGGATGGGCGCATCCCTTCGCGAAGCCTCACTTAAACAAAAAAAAACTTTATGCTATAACGACAAAGTTATCAAACATGATTTTTAGGTAGGCACCCTCGTCCTACGAAGAAACCAGAAAGATTCGCGAGAAGACAAACTCGCCGCGAACTGGGAGGGCCCGTACCGCGTCCGCACGAAAACAGGGACAGGAGCATACTTCCTCGAAAATCTGCACGGGGAAGAACTTGCTTGACCATGGAACGCTGAGAAACTTAAACAGTACTACAGTTAAGCACTGTCCATGACACACTAGCATCGCGGTTATGGGGACTCACTATGGTACAAGCGTGATAACTCTATACAAGACACGATGATCAAGGGCCCCGTTGTGTGTGCGCGAGGACTTTTGATTCGATGAGGACACCTTGATCGAGCTCCGTCGTCGTTGTACCAATTGGGCAGAACACCCAGCTCGCGATGGGAATTTCACGCCAAGAAGCTAAGACCTCGACCAAGCTTTTAGCCTCGTTGAAGGTCGAAATACACCTCTGCCCACTTGGCCAACTCTCCACGCAGCCGAGGATTATCGAAGTCGAGCAAATCCCCAAAATCTCTATTACTTAGACATAAATAAATAAAGTATAGCAAATACGATAACATCACACACAAGCGAAAACATACAAACATCACACGCAGATAAACAAAAATGCATTAAGCGGGCAGAAGCCCATTGTACAGGTATTACAAACAAGTATCAAAATGCCCCTGGCATGCAGACCGGACACAGGCATCAAAGAATAAAATGGTTCACAGGCCAAACAGAAATAGAGTAAAAACTTATTCGGTGGGGGCCCCCTCTGGCTGCTCGTGGTCAGTTGCCCCTCCGCCGACCTCATCCTCTTGCATCGGTTGCACAATCTGACCGTTGACCACCTCATAGTCGGGGTCAGTCCCTTCGGTAATGAGGTCGGGGTTGAGAACCTGAAGCTGCTCCATGGCGTTCCTGACACCTATATCAACCGCCACGAGGTTATCCTGCTCGGCTTCCCTGAGCTTCGCTATTAGTGCTGCCCGCGAAGTCAATAACTTGTCTTCCTCGGTTTCCTCCTCATCCGGGCGAACAGCTTCTTCCAACTCGGCGTTCCTCGCCAAAAGACGTTTCCTCTCCTCCTCAGTGTTCTTCAACCTCTCCTCCTCAGTGTTCTTCAACCTCTCCTCCAACTTCTCTTGAAGCTCGACCTGGGCCTTGTTTTTGTTCTTGCAGTCGGTCAACTCCTTGCCCACCTTCTCCATATCAGCTGAGATGGACCTGAAACTCTCTTCCAGCCTGTTCATCTCGTCCGCCGGGCATGTCTCGTCGTTCAGGACCAAGGCAGCAGCGCAAACCCACATCACCGCAGAAACGTCCTCCACCAGCGCCCTTCTCTGAGAAACCCTGTCAACGCCCAAGATGGTCTGACCTTCAGGTCCACCAACACACAGGGAATTGTTCCCCACAAAGAAGTTCGGCCTTGAGTAGCAAGGCGGGAGCACAAATTTCACAACAGGAGGGCTTACGTGCTCAGTGAGGTCGACATCAAAATGATCAGCAAGCCGCTGTCTCTTCGGGGAGTTCTGAGTGCTGGGGGAGTCGTTGTTCTGGGGAGAGCTAGAAGAACCCCTGATTGTCAGAGTGGGACTGGGGACCTGCGATCATAGTTGCTCGATACGGCCTTTGCCGCCCTTCTTCAAAATGCGGGCAGCCTTCAGTTTCTTGATGCGCTCCTCAGCACCCGACATCTTGCCTGCAAAGAAAACAAATGTGTCAATAAATTGGAAACCCAGACGTGAAGAAAAAGCAAGTCAAAGAATATTCCACCAACTAATAGCTCGAGGGCATCCTCGTCAGAAAATGCCTCGAGGAGGGCCCTCGTACTGATTAAACGGCACTTCGTTAAGACCAACCCGTCGTCACCCCGGACTAATTCTCCGTCCGCCGTCACGAGCTTGGCTTTGTTGAATCCGTTGACGAAGGCGACTATTTTCTCATACGCTAGACAATCCCCCTCGCCAAGTCGGCCAGGGCTGACAATGTAGTTGTACGTCCCCTTTTTGAAATGTTCTTCCGTCCAGAACAAGGGGAATCTCGGTTCAAGGACCTCCTCCATCTGCCCATCCACCTCGCGGGAAACCCGGCGATACACCGAATTCACAACCTCAAGTGTGACCGGCCTCACGATGTAATACCGGTATTTAAAGTTCCGAACAGAGTCCAGGTAGCTGTGGAAGAGGCTGCTCACTTGTTTAAAAGACATCCAGCCGTGTCTACCGTCGGAGGCCTGTCGTTGGAGGTGGAAGATACGAAAGAAAAGAGGCACGATTGCCCCGATCTAGAGATATTTACAAACGAGTTCGAAGGCTCGGATAAAAGCGAGGGATTTAGGATGGAGTTGCAAGGGCGCCAGGCGCAGCCAAATGAACACCGCTTGTTGGAAATCCATAAAGGGCAAGCGCCACCCCGCCTCGTCGAACATGAATTCATAAAGGGGGAACCTCATCCCTCGATAGGTCGAACATATGCGGTGGTGTGCCTGAGGCCGAACATCTTCCACGTCTTCGAGGAGCCCACTAGCCAGTGTTCAACTGTACAAAAAATATCATCTTCATCCCCGTCGATGAACTGGGAGATCATGTTTAGCGGCTCGTGGATAGCCCACTCCTCGAGGGGACGCTTCTCGACACTAGTTATCTCCGCCATCGGTGAGTAGGGTTGGTCGTCGGTGTCTAAAGATCCCACGACCACTGACAGGGCGTCCATTTACCTGAAAAGTAGAAATAAATGGTGAATTCGATGATCCATATCAAATTCACCCCTTCACCGGTGATCAAGTGAAAGGGTGAAGAAGGGGCGTCGGGGACCACGCGACTGTTGTGATCACACGACGTCTTCGGTTATACGACGAACGACCCTGGTACTACTCCCTGAGGATTCATCCTGTGGTTAGGAACCTTAGTGAGGCCCCCGAGAGTTTCATCTTGTGTCCTCGGGACGTTCTTCTTGTCCCCGGGATATTTATCCCTTCTCCCCGTGAGATTTAACAAGAAAACTAAGAAATTCCGCCGTTTTCGCCAGAAATTTCGCGATTTCCGTGGGAACTTCACCAGTTCACCATGGAACCACCGCATAAAATGCAAAAGAAAGGGAAAAGATTGAGAAACTTACTTGAAATATAGTTTCGGTAGGGTTCCGATATGGTGGTTTGAGGTGGCCTGCGGCGGCGACGATGGCAGTGAGAGAAGAAGAAAGAGAGTTTGAGCAGAGAGAGTGAAAACATGCAAATGACGCGGGCTCACCCCTATTTATAAGGGTCTCATGAGACTCGAGGATTTCCTAGGCAATCAATTACGCTACCCTAGCGTAGCCGCCCTAGGTAATGATGGGATGTGACACGTGACGCGCGTTTCCCCACGCGCGTCTTTTCATTCCCCAACACGTGTCCTTCCATTCTCCTTGCTTCAAACTTCTCGTATCCCCGCGATGTCGCCTAGCCGCGGCCAGTCTGGCGTGAGCAGGTCAATTTGTTCCTGCCCAGTTGACCAACCGCTCCTTATTTAAAATCCCTTCCCCGACGGATACGTCCTCGACATAGTACTAGCCCTTAAGTCATTACTTTGACACCTCAGAGCAACGACTTGGGGGCTCCTGTTCTGGACTGGGCCAGTGCCTGCCCTACTGTCGGGCAGGCCCAAATCCAATCACCGGTGAAGGCCCAACGAGGCCCAAAGTCACCTCCGTGTCGGGCACATACCATCCCCTTGGACGTCGGACACGCAGGGTAAAAAGATTGTCGAGCAGAGGCACCTAGCCCGCGGATGCACGTCTCCTCGACACCCACGTGCTCCTCCCCGTGAGGACACGTTCTCTTGTAACTTCCCACTCCCGAAGGAATCAGTCTGCCCTACTTCTGGAGATTTAGGGACCGTTACACCAGGGCGAAGACCATGTGCTGGTCTTCACTATGCCACGTAAGCCTTGGCAGTTACTTGGATTAGGCCTTACAATCCAGCCTAGTGCAAGTAATCGTTGGCCCCGCGCTGGGGGCTCTCTATAAATACCCTATCACTTGAGAGGGGGAGGTTACGAAACATTCTAAAATCACTTCTCTGTATTTGCCTTTCTCTGACCTTACCTAACTTGAGCGTCGGAGTACCTTGCAGGTACACCCCCCCACCGCCGTATCATCATCACCAGAGCTAAAGTCCATACGACGTTCCTGGCCACTTCCTAACTGTCTGATCCAGGTACGATCAATTTTGAATCTCTTTTAGTTGACATATTTGAAGTATGTCAGATGGACTTTCATTTGAGCTTTGAATGGGAGAAAAAGACCTTGTGGTTTAGGAGTTATGACCTTGCAAAGTTGGGTAAAAACCACTTTTGTTCCATAACTTAGAAAATTTTTGGTTTCTCAAGGTTGCCCCTTTTGCAAGAAACCTCACTTTTCTTGATTTTTCTTGATGGATGATGATCACGACCCGATCGCTCACACCTCCACCGAGAGAGGCTCACGATCGTCTACAACCATCGCTCACACCTCCACCAAGAGAGGCTCACGACCCGATCGCTCACACCTCCACCGAGAGAGGCTCACGATCGTCTACAACCATCGCTCACACCTCCACCAAGAGAGGCTCACGATGTTATAGCGGATTCTCATTAGAATCCCTCAGCACAAGAATGCACATCATTATGCTACACATGATAATGACTCAAGACATTCTTGAAATGCATACATATTCACAATATATACATGCATTCATCTCATACAATCACATACAATCTACATACATTCACGTCAATGCACTATTGTACGATTCACATTCAAACACACCGTAAAAACGGTAAAAGTCGCTAAATAGAACTATTTCTAACTTTTCCGACTTATTTAATCGGCTAATAATTTCCAATTCATCATATTAAGAAAGAACATTCCATAAGCTTTCTAACGCATCAAACCACGCCTAAAACCGAACCACAGATCAAAAGTTGTGCAGAAAACAAAATTACACGAACAACACTGTTCGCTGGGAGAACCTCCCTCGCGAGCATTCACTAGCTCCTTCGCTAGGCGAACATCCCTCGCGAGCATTCGCTAACTCCTTCGCTAGGCGAATGTTCCAGCGAACCAACTGTTAGCTAAACAACAGACACAAAGTTCGCTAGGCGAGCACTTGGCGAACCAAGTCAGAACCAAACAGAGCCAAAAACACCCAAAGTTCGCTAGGCGAACACTCTAGCGAACCTTCGCTCATGCCTTCGCTAGGCGAATACCCGTAGCGAACCTTCGCTACCCTTCGCTGATTGGTTCGCTAGGCGAACCTGCGAAAACTCAGAATCCTTCAGCGCTGTTGAAAACCCAAAAACCCTATTTTTCAACCCAAAACATTTTCAAAACAACATACATCCATCAGAACTCAATCTAATCATGGCAACAAGCATTCTACCACATTTTCGTCGATTTCCAACCGCGAAAACATCGATTTCTCATTATCGACCTAAAATGGAAAACTATGAAAACACCACAACCAATCCAATACACACCTACACAATCATACATAATACTATACATTGATAAGATAACAATGTTTCACACCCTTACCCGATTAAATCGATTCCCAGAGGTTGATTTTCTTGGTTTTCCTCTTTTCCTCTTCTTTTCTCTTCCTCTTCTTTCTTTCTCTCCTTTTTTTTTTCTATTTCTCTTTTCTTTCTCTTTTCTATCTATTTCTTTCTTTTCTATTTCTTTTCTCTCATTTTCCACTAAATCAATTAATTCATTTTTCTCACAAAATTCTAACTCCACAAAATTTCTAACTTATGATTAATTGAGAAAAGTCTAAAATACCCTCCATTCTAATTTCCCCGAAAACTCTCAAAAACGGTAAAATAACATTTAACACACCAATTTAACAAATAAAATAATTTATCACCCAATTAAAACAAAAGACTCAAGAATAATGGAATAATCAAAATCGGGGCGTTACAACTCTCCCCCACTTTAGAAATTTTCGTCCTCGAAAATAATACCTGATTCAAACAACTCCGGATACGACTCTCGCATCCCACTCTCTAGTTCCCAAGTCATATTGCCTTCCGCAGCGCCTCCCCACGCTACTTTCACAAGCGCAATATCCTTGCCTCTTAGTTTCTTAACTTCACGGTCCAAAATCCTAACCGGTAAAGTTTCAATCGTAAGGTTATCTCTCACCTCAACCTCGTCCATAGGAATAACATGTGACGGATCCGGAACATACTTCAGAAGTTGCGAAACATGGAATACATCATGCAAATTCGAAAGATTCGGAGGCAACGCCACACGGTACGCCACAACACCGACTCGTGCAGAAATCTGATACGGACCAATAAAACGAGAAGTCAACTTCTTTGACTTCAAAGCACGACCCACACCCATAACCGGTGTAACTCTTAAAAACACATGGTCGCCTTCCTGAAACTCAAGATCTTTTCTTCTCTTGTCATGATAGCTCTTTTGTCTACTTTGAGAAGCTTTCATCTTCTCACGGATAAACTTCACTTTCTCCGTCGTTTGTTGTACCATCTCCGGTCCAACTATCGCCCTCTCACCAGTTTCATGCCAACACAAAGGTGTTCGACATCTCCGACCATACAAAGCCTCAAACGGTGCCATACTTATACTCGAGTGGAAACTATTATTGTAAGTGAACTCAATCAATGCCAAATAACTATCCCAAGCACCACCTTGCTCGAGCACACAAGCACGCAATAAATCCTCCAACGATTGAATTGTCCTCTCGGATTGACCATCCGTTTGTGGATGATAAGCCGAACTCAATCTTAGTTTAGAACCCAAAGCCTTTTGTAAACTCTCCCAGAACCTCGATGTGAATCTGGGATCTCTATCCGATACAATACTCTTAGGAACTCCATGCAACTTCACCACCGCAAGAATATAAATCTCGGCTAACCTCTCCAAAGGATAACTAATATCAATTGGAATGAAGTGAGCAGATTTAGTAAGCCTATCCACAATTACCCAAATAGCATTATGACCTCTTTGCGTATTCGGCAATCCCGTAACAAAATCCATTGATATACTATCCCATTTCCATTCCGGAATATCCAACGGTTGCATCAATCCACTAGGCTTTTGATGTTCCACCTTAGACTTTTGACAAGTTAAGCACGCATACACAAATTGCGCCACGTCTCTCTTTAACCCGGACCACCAAAAGATTTTCTTCAAATCCTGATACATTTTATTCGCTCCCGGATGAATACTTAAGTTACTTCGGTGTCCCTCTTCCAATATCATCTTTTTCAACTCCGCATCATCGGGAATACAAATACGACCACGGAATCTCAAAACTCCAAAATCATCAACCTTGAAATCCTCATTCTCATTCATCATCAAATCAACGAATTTCAAATCTAACTTTTGCTTTTCAGACACGGTTGCAAGAAAGTCATTCGTAACATGTAGCATACCAAGTCTCACGCCTCTCGGCGTCATTTCACAAACCAAACCCAAATCTCTAAAATTCTCCAAAAGTTCCCATTCTCTCATCATCAATGCGGACATATGTAACGACTTCCGACTCAAAGCATAGGCCACTACATTTGCCTTACCCAGATGGTAATTCAACCCAAAATCATAATCCTTCAAAAGCTTTAGCCATCTTCTTTGCCTCATATTCAATTATTTTTGATCAAATAAATACTTCAAGCTTTTGTGATCACTAAAAACTTCAAACCTCGCACCATAAAGATAGTGCCTCCAAATTTTCAAAACAAACACCACGGCCGCTAACTCCAAGTCATGCGTAGGATAATTCTTTTCATGCACTCTCAATTGCCTTGAAGCATAAGCCACAACTTTTCCATCTTGCATCAAAACACCACCTAAACCAACCAAGGAAGCATCACAATACACCACAAATGGTTCATTAGGATTAGGAAAAATCAAGATCGGAGCCGTTGTCAACCTTCTTTTTAGCTCATCGAAACTCTCTTCACAATGAATATCCCAAATGAAAGCCTTTCCTTTACAAGTCAATTGCGTTAACGGAAGTGCCAACTTCGAAAATCCCTCAATAAACCTCCGATAATAACCCGCCAAGCCTAAAAAGCTTTGAATCTCCGTCACCGATCTAGGAGCCTCCCATAGCATCACCGCATCGATCTTGGATGGATCAACACTAATACCACTACCGGAAATAACATGCCCAAGAAAACTTACTTCCGATAACCAAAACTCACATTTCGACAACTTAGCATACAATTGTTTCTCTTTCAAAATTTGTAACACAATCCTCAAATGCTCTTCATGCTCCTCTTGAGACTTAGAGTAAATCAAAATATCGTCAATGAACACAACCACAAAACGATCCAACTGTTCATGAAAAATACGATTCATGTATTCCATAAACACACCCGGCGCATTAGAAACCCCGAATGGCATCACAAAATATTCGTAATGGCCATACCGTGTCCTAAAGGCCGTCTTTTAAATATCCTCTTCTTTCACACGAATCTGGTGATATCCCGATCTCAGATCAATCTTGCTAAAAACACACGCACCAACCAATTGGTCCAATAAATCATCAATCCTTGGAAGAGGATACTTGTTCTTAATTGTTACCTTGTTCAGTTGTCGATAATCTATGCATAACCGCATACTCCCATCCTTCTTTTTAACCAACAATACCGGAGCACCCCAAGGAGAAACACTTGGTCTTACAAATTTCTTGTCCAACAAGTCATTCAATTGCTTTTTCAATTCTACCAACTCCGATGCCGACATACGATACGGTGCCATCGAAATCGGTCTAGTACCTGGAACTAGATCAATAGAAAACTCAACTTCTCTTTCCGGCGGTACATCCTTAATATCTTTAGGAAACACCCCAGGAAAATCACAAACAACCGGAACCACATCAAGTGACACTGGACTATCCACAGTTAAAGATGCAAACAAACCGAACAATTGAGCTTCGTCCGCTAAAAGTTTCTTCAACTCTTTAGTGGATAGGAAACTCTCAAATTCATCCTCTTCCAGAGAAGGAAACCTCACTAACTTATGATAACAATCTATATGAACTCGGTTAAATTGCAACCAATTCATACCCAAGACCACATCCAATCCTTCCAACGGCAAACACACTAGATCCATCTCGAAGTCTTTACCATAAATGGTCAAAGGACACATCAAACAAACCAAAGACGTAGTTACTGACCCCATTGCTGGAGTATCAATAACCATCTTACCATCCATCAGAGACAACACAAGATTTAAACGCTTCGCGCACTCAGACAAAATAAACGAATGAGTCGCTCCAGTATAAATAATGGCAACTAAAGGTGTACTATTAATAAAGCAAGTACCTCGAATCAGACGATCTGCACTCGAAGTCTGAGTTCCTGCCAGAGAAAATACCTTCCCACCGGATGGAGCTTTCTTCGGATTCGGACACTTTGGGCTAATGTGACCAATTTCCCCACAGTTATAGCACTTCACCACATTCCTTCTACAATCTGTAGTAGCATGCCCAAGGCCTCCACAGTTAGAACATTTCGCCACTGTCTTCCCACACTCAAATGATTTATGACCCATTTCACCACACTTGTAGCACTTAATGGGACCAGAACCTCCTCCTCCAGATCTCCTCTCGAAGTTTCCCCTATGCTTGCCCTTATCAGCGGGTGTCACATAAGGTCCACTTCTAGCTTGTTGCTTTCCCTTCCTCTCATTCAAACTTTTATAATGTGTAGAACGAGCCTTGCTATCTTCCTCGAAGATTCTACAACATTCCGTCAAATCCGAAAATCTTCTTATCCTTTGATATCCCACAGCTTGCTTAATCTCAGGACGTAAACCGTTCTCATACTTAATGCACTTGGAGAACTCAGCAGTAATCGCAGCATAGTGAGGATGGTATTGAACCAACTCCACAAACTTAGCAGTATAGTCCACCATGGACATATTACCTTGTTTCAGTTCAAGAAACTCCATCTCCTTCTTTCCTTTCACACTCTCAGGGTAATACTTTCTCAAGAATTCAGTACAGAATAAATCCCAAGTTACTTCTTCATCATCCACCTCAAGAACTTCACGCATACTGACCCACCAATCGTCGGCTTCTTCCTTCAGCATGTGAGACCCAAGCCTCACCTTATTCTCTTCCGCACAGTCCATGACCCTGAAGATCCGTTCAATCTCTTTTAACCAAAGTTGAGCACCATCGGGATCAAATCTTCCTTTGAAAACCGGTGGTTGATTCTTCCTGAACTCGTCATTAGCATTCACGTTCGGCGCACCTTGCACCGCCCTAGCCATTGCTTCCAAAGCAGAAGCCATCACATTTTCGTTCCTACCAGCCATATTCTGATTATCCCCAAAAACGACAACAAAGTTAAACAACAGTTCAACCAACGCAACAACAAGACAGACACAACTGACTCAACTCTGGCTCTGATACCACTTAATGTAACACCCCCTTTCAATACCCCCAAATAACCATTTAGGCACATATTAAAAATTTCGTCAGAGTATAATTACAAACATGGTATAAAAGAGGCATGTCACATCAATTACGAAATTTAAACATACAACACCTGCTCAACAATTGATATGCAACAGTGGGGTAACTTGCAACAGAGGAACTTAGTCCTTACACCCACATGTCAATATTTAGAATAAAAGCGGAAGATCTAAACATTGAATAACAACCAATTCATATATACATACACATATATACATCGCCAAGTATTATCCACCAACATAATTCATGTTTACATAAATATTTATCAACAAGGTACATATATAATGTATCACAAAAGAATCATAGCCCTCCTAGCTACCCGGTGCTACATATCAGAGCCAACCGACCAAAAGAATGAAGACACGCTTCACAAAAAGACCACCAGCATACCTACTCTGCAATGCCTCATAGAGCATCATAAAACAGCAGAAGGGTGAGAAATATTATCATAATAACAATGCATATAATTATATATAATAGCATAAAATTACACATAATTCACCTTCTCACCACAATTCATCACAAGTCACTCATATACATCGCAATGTATCCATATATATATAAAACCAAGCATACACATCAGGCATACTTTCACAATTCTTATCATTCCACATAAACATACACAACTGTTTATTCACCAATGCATTATTTAAAGATGAGAAATGCAAATCATAGAGACCGACTCACGACTCTATGCAAATGCAATGCGGTACCGACTCAATCATCTCAAGTTCACTCAGGAACTTCTGCTGGAACCATCGCTCGTTACCAAAGTAACTCCCCGTCGAGCCTACGATGTTCACCCACCGCTCACACCTCCACCAAGAGAGGCTCACGATGTTTCTAGATCGCTCACACCTCCACCGAGAAAGGCTCACGACCCGATCGCTCACACCTCCACCGAGAGAGGCTCACGATCGTCTACAACCATCGCTCACACCTCCACCAAGAGAGGCTCACGACTCGATCGCTCACACCTCTACCGAGAGAGGCTCACGATCATCTACAACCATCGCTCACACCTCCACCAAGAGAGGCTCACGACCCGATCGCTCACACCTCCACCGAGAGAGGCTCACGATCGTCTACAACCATCACTCACACCTCCACCAAGAGAGGCTCACGACCCGATCGCTCACACCTCCACCGAGAGAGGCTCACGATCGTCTACAACCATCGCTCACACCTCCACCAAGAGAGGCTCACGATGTTATAGCGGATTCTCATTAGAATCCCTCAGCACAAGAATGCACATCATTATGCTACACATGATAATGACTCAAGACATTCTTGAAATGCATACATATTCACAATATATACATGCATTCATCTCATACAATCACATACAATCTACATACATTCACGTCAATGCACTATTGTACGGTTCACATTCAAACACACCGTCAAAACGGTAAAAGTCGCTAAATAGCACTATTTCTGACTTTTCCGACTTATTTAATCGGCTAATAATTTCCAATTCATCATATTAAGAAAGAAAATTCCATAAGCTTTCTAACGCATTAAACCACGCCTCAAACCGAACCACAGATCAAAAGTTGTGCAGAAAACAAAATTACACGAACAGCACTGTTCGCTGGGCGAACCTCCCTCGCGAGCATTCGCTAGCTCCTTCGCTAGGCAAACATCCCTCGCGAGCATTCGCTAGCTCCTTCGCTAGGCGAATGTTCCAGCGAACCAACTGTTAGCTAAACAACAGACACAAAGTTCGCTAGGCGAGCACTTGGCGAACCAAGTCAGAACCAAACAGAGCCAAAAACACCCAAAGTTCGCTAGGCGAACACTCTAGCGAACCTTCGCTCATGCCTTCGCTAGGCGAATACCCATAGCGAACCTTCGCTACCCTTCGCTGATTGGTTCGCTAGGCGAACCTGCGAAAACTCAGAATCCTTCAGCGCTGTTGAAAACCCAAAAACCCTATTATTCAACCCAAAACATTTTCAAAACAACATACATCCATCAGAACTCAATCTAATCATGGTAACAAGCATTCTACCACATTTTCGTCGATTTCCAACCGCGAAAACATCGATTTCTCATTATCGACCTAAAATGGAAAACTATGAAAACACCACAACCAATCCAATACACACCTACACAATCATACATAATACTATACATTGATAAGATAACAATGTTTCACACCCTTACCCGATTAAATCGATTCCTAGAGGTTGATTTTCTTGGTTTTCCTCTTTTCCTCTTCTTTTCTCTTCCTCTTCTTTCTTTCTCTCCTTTTTTTTTTCTATTTCTCTTTTCTTTCTCTTTTCTATCTATTTCTTTCTTTTCTATTTCTTTTCTCTCATTTTCCACTAAATCAATTAATTCATTTTTCTCACAAAATTCTAACTCCACAAAATTTCTAACTTATGATTAATTGAGAAAAGTCTAAAATACCCTCCATTCTAATTTCCCCGAAAACTCTCAAAAACGGTAAAATAACATTTAACACACCAATTTAACAAATAAAATAATTTATCACCCAATTAAAACAAAAGACTCAAGAATAATGGAATAATCAAAATCGGGCTCCTCCTAACGAGCTTAAAACACTGTCCTCCCCGTGGCCGTTTGCGTGGTGGGGAATGGATATCCCCGGACCTTTCGTCATGGGATCGTATCAAAACAAATTCCTCATCGTCGGGGTGGATTATTTTACGAAGTGGATCGAGGCAGAAGCATTGTCCAAAATCACGGCCTTCAACATACTACATTTCTACAAGATGAACATCCTCGCCCGATTCGGCGTGCCCCAAGCTATTGTCACCGACAACGGGACACAGTTCACCGACAAGAACTTCCAAGATTGCGTCACCAAACTGGGCACGAAGCAGCATTTCACGTCGGCCGAGCACCCTCAAACCAATGGGCAAGCCAAAGCGGCGAACAGAGTGATCCTCCGAGGATTGAAACGACGACTCGGCGACGCCAAACAACGGTGGGTTGAGGACCTACACAACGTCCTCTGGGCCTACTGAACAACCCCACATTCCACCACCGGGGAGACCCCTTTTCGTCTGACCTACGAAACGGAAGTGGTGATCCCCGTGGAGATCAGGGAACCCTCGAGGAGGACGGAAGCCCCCCTCAACGAGGATGCGAATAGCGTGGCCCTAAGGGACAAGCTCGACTTCGTCGAGGAGACAAGGATGGGCGCATCCCTTCGCGAAGCCTCACTTAAACAAAAAATAACTTTATGCTATAACGACAAAGTTATCAAACATGATTTTCAGGTAGGCACCCTCTTCCTACGAAGAAACCAGAAAGATTCGCGAGAAGACAAACTCGCCGCGAACTGGGAGGGCCCGTACCGCGTCCGTACGAAAACGGGGACAGGAGCATACTTCCTCGAAAATCTGCACGGGGAAGAACTTGCTCGACCATGGAACGCTGAGAAACTTAAACAGTACTACAGTTAAGCACTGTCCATGACACACTAGCATCGCGGTTACGGGGACTCACTATGGTACAAGCGTGATAACTCTATACAAGACACGATGATCAAGGGCCGCGTTGTGTGTGCGCGAGGACTTTTGATTCGATGAGGACACCTTGATCGAGCTCCGTCGTCATTGTACCAATTGGACAGAACACCCAGCTCGCGATGGGAATTTCACGCCAAGAAGCTAAGACCTCGACCAAGCTTTTAGCCTCGTTGAAGGTCGGAATACACCTCTGCCCACTTGGCCAACTCTCCACGCAGTCGAGGATTATCGAAGTCGAGAAAATCCCCAAAATCTCTATTACTTAGACATAAATAAATAAAGTATAGCAAATACGATAACATCACACACAAGCGAAAACATACAAACATCACACGCAGATAAACAAAAATGCATTAAGCGGGCAGAAGCCCATTGTACAGGTATTACAAACAAGTATCAAAATGCCCCTGGCATGCAGGCCGGACATAGGCATCAAAGAATAAAATGGTTCGCAGGCCAAACAGAAATAGAGTAAAAACTTATTCGGTGGGGGCCCCCTCTGGCTGCTCGTGGTCAGTTGCCCCTCCGCCGACCTCATCCTCTTGCATCGGTTGCACAATCTGACCGTTGACCACCTCATAGTCGGGGTCAGTCCCTTCGGTAATGAGGTCGGGGTTGAGAACCTGAAGCTGCTCCACGGCGTTCCTGACACCTATATCAACCACCACGAGGTTATCCTGCTCGGCTTCCCTGAGCTTCGCTATTAGTGCTGCCCGCGAAGTCAACAACTTGTCTTCCTCGGTTTCCTCCTCATCCGGGCGAACAACTTCTTCCAACTCGGCGTTCCTCGCCAAGAGACGTTTCCTCTCCTCCTCAGTGTTCTTCAACCTCTCCTCCTCAGTGTTCTTCAACCTCTCCTCCAACTTCTCTTGAAGCTCGACCTAGGCCTTGTTTTTGTTCTTGCAGTCGGTCAACTCCTTGCCCACCTTCTCCATATCAGCTGAGATGGACCTGAAACTCTCTTCCAGCCTGTTCATCTCATCCGCCGGGCATGTCTCATCGTTCAGGACCAAGGCAGCAGCGCAAACCCGCATCACCGCAGAAACGTCCTCCACCAGCGCCCTTCTCTGAGAAACCCTGTCAACGCCCAAGATGGTCTGAACTTCAGGTCCACCAACACACAGGGAATTGTTCCCCACAAAGAAGTTCGGCCTCGAGTAGCAAGGCGGGAGCACAAATTTCACAACAGGAGGGCTTTCGTGCTCAGTGAGGTCGACATCAACATGATCAGCAAGCCGCTGTCTCTTCGGGGAGTTCTGAGTGCTGGGGGAGTCGTTGTTCTGGGGAGAGCTAGAAGAACCCCCGATTGTCAGAGTGGGACCGGGGACCTGCGATCATAGTTGCTCGATACGGCCTTTGCCGCCCTTCTTCAAAATGTGGGCAGCCTTCAGTTTCTTGATGCGCTCCTCAGCACCCGACATCTTGCCTGCAAAGAAAACAAATGTGTTAATAAATCGGAAACCCAGACGTGAAGAAAAAGTAAGTCAAAGAATATTCCACCAACTAATAGCTCGAGGGCATCCTCGTCAGAAAATGCCTCGAGGAGGGCCCTCGTACTGATTAAACGGCACTTCGTTAAGACCTACCCGTCGTCACCCCAGACTAATTCTCCGTCCGGCGTCACGAGCTTGGCTTTGTTGAATCCGTTGATGAAGGCGACTATTTTCTCATACGCTAGACAATCCCCCTCGCCAAGTCGGCCAGGGCTGACAATGTAGTTGTCCGTCCCCTTTTTGAAATGTTCTTCCATCCAGAACAAGGGGAATCTCGGTTCAAGGACCTCCTCCATCTGCCCATCCACCTCGTGGGAAACCCGACGATACACCGAATTCACAACCTCAAGTGTGACCGGCCTCACGATGTAATACCGGTATTTAAAGTTCTGAACAGAGTCCAGGTAGGTGTGGAAGAGGCTGCTCACTTGTTTAAAAGACACCCAGCCGTGTCTACCGTCGGAGGCCTGTCGTTGGAGGTGGAAGATACAAAAGAAAAGAGGCACGATTGCCCCGATCTAGAGATATTTACAAATGAGTTCGAAGGCTCGGATAAAAGCGAGGGATTTAGGATGGAGTTGCAAGGGCGCCAGGCCCAGCCAAATGAACACCGCTTGATGGAAATCCATAAAGGGCAAGCGCCACCCCGCCTCGTCGAACATGAATTCATAAAGGGGGAACCTCATCCCTCGATAGGTCGAACATATGCGGTGGTGTGCCTGAGGCCGAAACACCTTCCACGTCTTCGAGGAGCCCACTAGCCAGTGTTCAACTGTATAAAAACTATCATCTTCATCCCCGTCGATGAACTGGGAGATCATGTTTAGCGGCTCGTGGATAGCCCACTCCTCGAGGGGACGCTTCTCGACACTAGTTATCTCCGCCATCGGTGAGTAGGGTTGGTCGTCGGTGTCTAAAGATCCCACGACCACTGACAGGGCGTCCATTTACCTGAAAAGTAGAAAGAAATGGTGAATTCGATGATCCAGGTCAAATTCACCCCTTCACCGGTGATCAAGTGAAAGGGTGAAGAAGGGGCGTCGGGGACCACGCGACTGCTATGATCACACGACGTCTTCGGTTATACGACGAACGACCCTGGTACTACTCCCTGAGGATTCATCCTGTGGTTAGGAACCTTAGTGAGGCCCCCCGAGAGTTTCATCTTGTGTCCTCGGGACGTTCTTCTTGTCCCCGAGATATTTATCCCTTCTCCCCGTGAGATTTAACAAGAAAACTAAGAAATTCCGCCGTTTTCGCCAGAAATTTCGCGATTTCCGTGGGAACTTCACCAGTTCACCATGGAACCACCACATAAAATGCAAAAGAAAGGGAAAAGATTGAGAAACTTACTTGAAATATAGTTTCGGTAGGGTTCCGATATGGTGGTTTGAGGTGGCATGCGGCGGCGGCGATGGCAGTGAGAGAAGAAGAAAGAGAGTCTGAGCAGAGAGATTGAAAACATGCAAATGACGCGGGCTCACCCCTATTTATAAGGGTCTCATGAGACTCGAGGATTTCCTAGGCAATCAATTACGCTACCCTAGCGTAGCAGCCCTAGGTAATGATGGGGTGTGACACGTGACGCGCGTTTCCCCACGTGCGTCTTTTCATTCCCCAACACGTGTCCTTCCATTCTCCTTGCTTCAGACTTCTCGTATCCCCGCGATGTCGCCTAGCCGCGGCCAGTCTGGAGCGAGCAGGTCAATTTGTTCCTGCCTGATTGACCAACCGCTCCTCATTTAAAATCCCTTCCCCGACGGATACGTCCTCGACATAGTACTAGCCCTTAAGTCATTACTTTGACACCTCAGAGCAACGACTTGGGGGCTCCTGTTCTGGACTGGGCCAGTGCCTGCCCTACTGTCGGGCAGGCCCAAATCCAATCACCGGTGAAGGCCCAACGAGGCCCAAAGTCACCTCCGTGTGGGGCACGTACCATCCCCTTGGACGTCGGACACGCGGGGTAAAAAGATTGTCGAGCAGAGGCACCTAGCCCGCGGATGCACGTCTCCTCGACACCCACGTGCTCCTCCCCGCGAGGACACATTCTCTTGTAACTTCCCACTCCCGAAGGAATCAGTCTGCCCTACTTCTGGAGATTTTGGGACCGTTACACCAGGGCGAAGACCATGTGCTGGTCTTCACTATGCCACGTAAGCCCTGGCAGTTACTTGGATTGGGCCTTACAATCCAGCCCAGTGCAAGTAATCGTTGGCCCCGCGCTGGGGGCTCTCTATAAATACCCTATCATTTGAGAGGGGGAGGTTACGAAACATTCTAAAATCACTTCTCTGTATTTACCTTTCTCTGACCTTACCTAACTTGAGCGTCGGAGTACCTTGCAGGTACACCCCCCCCACCGCCGTATCATCATCACCAGAGCTGAAGTCCATACGACGTTCCTGGCCACTGCCTAACTGTCTGATCCAGGTACGATCAATTTTGAATCTCTTTTAGTTGACATATTTGAAGTATGTCAGATGGACTTTCATTTGAGCTTTGAATGGGAGAAAAAGACCTTGTGGTTTAGGAGTTATGACCTTGCAAAGTTGGGTAAAAACCACTTTTGTTCCATAACTTAGAAAATTTTTGGTTTCTCAAGGTTGCCCCTTTTGCAAGAAACCTCACTTTTCTTGATTTTTCTTGATGGATGATGATCAATATCATACATTAACATTGTTTTTGACTTAGGGGAACCATTTTGTGAAAAATTCCAAAAAGTCAAACTTGATTTTGGGCACAGTTGACTTTTTGTCAGATGAAATCCAAACTGTGTGATTCTTTGTGCAATCAAGTCCTTGACCTAATTCAAACCTAATGGATGGATTCCATAGGTATTTTAGGGTGTCTTGAATCATGTCCCAAGGTTTGGGAGCATGTCTTGGTCAAAAGTCAAAGATACAATTGACTTTTTCTTCAAAACCCTAATTATGGTCCAGGTGAAATTAAAACTTGTAGATCAAGCTTCTTAGATCAATCCATTGTTGTAAATAGATCAATGTGGTGTATTTGAGGCCCTCAAATCATGTCTTGAGGTCTTGGCTCATGCTTTGCCCCAAAAGTCAACTTAGGGGTGAATTAGGTCAAAAAACCCTAATTCCTGATTTTTTATGAATACATCCCCTGAGGCTAAATTGACTTGATGATTGGGTCCATGAGGTCCCTTGGAGTAACTTGGGTTATGCTTTGAAGCATTGGCTCATGCCCTTAAAAAAATTTCATCTAGAGGCCTTGGTGGACCAAAACCCTAATTTAGTGACACTGGCGATCTTGAGACTTAATCCACTTGGAATGTAGCAACTTTGTGCTTGATTCTTGATGTGGGAGTCCTATTAATCCCTTATGGGTGTTTGAGAGGTTATACAAATTGAAGATCATGTCATTTCTTGATTGATCCTTTGTCTAAGTGCTCTAAGAGGGCTCAAAACCCTAATTCTTGGTTATAGTGAATGCTCAACCATCCTTGAGGAGATTGATGAGGTCTGATGGCACATCCATATTGTGGTAATGATTCTCACAATGATGGGAAATCTTGGTGGCCAAAGTTTGGGGTATGACAGATGCCCCTATTTAATCTTCTTGGACCCGAAGGTGTGAATGGCGAAGGTATTCGGACATTCAGGGTGCAAGAGGATTAAATATCGGAATACCTGAAATTTTGACTGTGATTATGAATGTTAGCGGTTTGCTCATCCATCTTATTTTGCTAAGTAATGTTACTTAGAAAAGGGTAAAACCTCCCCTCGATCCTGGTCTTCAGCCACAGAACTGGTCTTAGTTTCTTCTTGTCGAGTTCCTTCCTTGACAAGGGACGCTATGTGTAGCAGTTTTCATCAAACTTCTCACCGAGTTTTACTGGGGAGACACCATTTGAAGGAAAAAGTTTTGAGGCCATACTTACTGGGGGTACCCATTTGTCTGAACTGTAGAGGTGTTCAAACTTCTCCATGGGAGACGCCATTTGTTGACTCTACTGTGGAAAACGAATCTCTTGAGAGACTATTTTTCGCTTGTGGATACTACACCATACTTTTCTTCGAGATTTTTCGGAAAAATTCCAAGTGATGTGATCCAATTTTGAGGTGCTGATGACTTCGTTAACATTGACTTTCTTGGGAGAAAAACCAATGTGTTGCTGAGAATCTTTGGTTGAGAGGCTTTCTCTGGGGATTTTCCTTAATCCGGGAAAGCGAAAATGTCATCTTCAATGGTGAAGAGTGACGTTTGTCGAATGTTTTCTTGCCTTTCAGGGGTTCAAGTTATCAAAGTGGTCGAGGACCGTCTCCACTCCAGAAATAAACTGGGGATAAATTGCTTAGACGAAACATTTCCTGACGAGGAAAGAACTGACAACTCGATTGATAAGAGGACTTTACCACTTGGGGGTAAGACTGACCAGAGTGACAGTAATGCAATATGAATATGAATATGAATCAATAATGCATGATGTATGTATGTTTATGCTGACAAAACTGACGGACATACAGACTAATGGATGAACACGACTGGATACTCGACCACTGCGGGGGATGAAAAGCATCACTGGTTCAAAATAGCAATCTTGCTTTGCTTAAAAAAGACGGTCCATGTGGGGAGAAAGAATTGCTCAATCGGTCTTAAGAGGTAAGAACTCTGCCGGGGATATCAGATGGGACATTACATCTGACACAGTTGATCCATCATTCAGGTGCACTGGTTTAGAAGGAGTATTTTGATTATGCACTTTGAAGTTCAATCACCTCTGGAGAAGCTATCGATGTGCTTTTTAAAGTTCACAATCAAAAGGAATTGCCATCTTTATTTTAAAAGCAGAAAAATTTTGACAAGTAAATTCATTTTTGTTTTATTTCAAGAATCGTTGATCATGTTAAAATGTCATTCTATAAAGCTAAAACAAATGAGAATTGCAAAAAAAAGCACTAGGGCTCAAATTTTATTGATGGAATGGAAATCAGCCAAGCGCGTGATCCCATAGAGTATTTACAAAGTTTAGAAAATGGTAATTTAAGGGAAAAGGGCAACATTGAAATGTAACAACCGTTATCCTTCTACCAACTTTGAATTCTGGACATCCTGAGCTTCGGTCGAAGATGACCTTGATTTGAAGTTTTCCGACGAACACTGTTACCGCAAGGGATTTAACCTTGTCGGACGTAGTTACTTTCCATGAATCCCTAACTTTTGCATGGATTATCTTTTGAGATTTCCAATCCATCGGGATGATTTTTTTTGTGTCTCTAATTTTTTCCTAGACCACCCTTTCGGGTTTTCAATCCACCGAGACATTTTCCTTTTATTTATTTATTTAGGCGAAGTATTTCTTGACTACGTCAACATTTGTAAGGTAGGGACATTCTTCTCCATCCATGGTTGCGAGTCTCAAGGCACCACCTGAAAAAGCGTTCTTGACCACATAGGGGCCATCATAATTCAGAGTCCATTTTCCCTAGGAATCAGTGAGGAATGATTGTATCTTCTTGAGCACGACGTCTCTTTTCCTGAAGACGCGAGGTTGGACCTTTTTGTCAAACGCTTTCTTCATTCTTTGCTGATACAACTGACCGTGGCACAGAGCCGTTATTTGCTTTTCTTCGATTAAATTCAGCTCATCGTGTCGACTTTAACACCATTCAGCCTCTGTTAGCTTGGCTTCCATCAATACCCTGATTAATGGTATCTCGACTTCTATGGGGATGTCATACCCCAAATTTTGACCACTAAGATTCCCATCATTGTGCAAATCATCATCACAATATGGATGAACCATCATGCCTCATTAGCCTCCCCAAAGATGGGTGAGCATCCACTACAATCAAAATTAGGGTTTCAAGCCCTCTCTGAGCTTTTAGACAAAGGATCAATCAAGGAATGACATTATCTTCAACTTATCTAAACCTCTCAAATATCCACAAGGGATCAAGAGGACTCCCACATCAAGGATTAAGCACAAGGCTGCTCCCTTCTAGGTGGATTAAGCCTCAGGATCACCAGTGTCACCAAATTAGGGTTTTGGTCGACCAGGGCCTCCAGATGGGAAATTTCCTATGGGCATGAGCCAATGCTTCAAATCATAACCTAAAATACTCTAAGGGACCTCATGGACCCAATTTTCAAGTCAATTTAGCCTCAAGGGAAGCATTCATCAAAAATCAGGAATTAGGGGTTCTTGACCTAATTCACCCCTAAGTTGACTTTTGGGAGAAATCATGAGCCAAGACCTCAAGAAAGGATTTGATGGTCTCTAATACACTACATTGATCCATTTGCAACAATGGATTAATCCAAGAAGCTTGAGCAACAAGTCTCAATTTCATCTGAACCACGATTAAGGTTTTGAGGAAAAAGTCAACTGTAGCTTTGAATTTTGACCGGGACATGCTCCCAAACCCTAGGACATGATTCATTACACCCTATAACAACTATGAAATCAATCCATCAAGTTTGATTTAGGTCAAGGACTTGATTTCATAGAGGATCGCACAACTTGGAATTCATCTAACAAAAAGTCAACTGTGCACAAAAGTCAAACTTTGACTTTTTGAGATTTTTCACAAAAATGATTTTTTAACCCTAAAATGATGTTAATGTATGATTTGAATTATCATTCATCAAGAAAAATCAAAGAAAGTGGGATAAATTGTAAAAGGGGTAACCATAAAAACTTAGAAAATTTTCTAAGTTATGAACAAAGTCGCAAGGGTACCAACTTTGGAGGATCATAACTCCTAAACCACAAAGCCATTTTTCCTCATCCAAAGCTTGAATTGTAGATCTCATTACCCTCTACAAAAGCTTAGAACTGACCTCCCTCCAAATTCATCATGGATTTTGAGTTATGGAATGATCAAAATCACAAAAAGTGAAAATGCCACTTTTTCCAACACTTAGTGAAAATTTCACTAAGTCAGAATCTGCCTTCACTTTTTTCCAAATGTAGGGGGATTTTTCACTTGGATCCAAAAGGTATCAAAACCAAATATGATCAAACAGTTGTTGTATCATATAAGGGCTTTCCAAAATGACCAAGAACATCACCAAATTCCACTTGAGCCATGAGATATGACAAGGGCAATATGCCTTGCTGAAAACTGCCAAGGCTAGGCAGAATTTTGCACTTTTGCTCGATTTGGAAAAATCAAATAATTCCAAGCCTTTTCATCACTTTGGACACATCTGTGGATCAAATCTAAAGGGGACAAACACTGATCCAAGCCTCCAAAGTCCTTGGAACAAGAAGTAGCATGCCAAACCTAGAAATGCCTAAAATAGGGACAAGACTCCAATTTTGGATTGGAGCATTTAATGGATGCTTATAGGTGGTATGGACTGACACATTTGTAACCAAATTCAGTCAAGAATGATCCAACAACTAGGGAACCAAAGGCCTGTACCCTAACCTCTAGTCAATGGCTAGAGGAGACTTGGCTTCCCATTGATCAACATTGGCCAAACCTCTGCTGCAGTTACCATTCACTATTGATCCCAAAACAAACTTGCTCTACTATAAATAGAGCTCATTTGTGCTCAGTTTGAGTACATCAAATCCATCAAACAAATGCTTTCCTCAAAATCCCTCTCTTTAGGCCAAAATACCTTCTTTAGCAAGGTAACTCTGAGTTTTTGAGTTTGAGAGCAATTCCAATCAAACCAATCACACACACACCTCATAAACATCATATGTAGGTGATCCAAACTCTCACAAGTGACCTGTAACACCAAAATCACAAAGTCACCTCTCAAAACCTCAAAATAGGCCTTTTGTACATTTTTCAAGCCATGTCTTGATTCAGTCACTTTCCAAACCAGATAAAACCTCAAACACACTCCAAATATCATCCTTGAACTGCCCCAAATGGTTCCCCCATCTGGAACACCATTTGAGAGAGTTGCTATTTTGGCCATTTTAACCCCTTTTGCAAGAAAGGGTCAGTTTGTGTTTTTGCAGGTTCCAGCTGATTCAAATTATCCTAAAAGCTTCTAAGGGATCATTTAAGAGTGTTCAAAGAATCAAACCATTTCTGGAATAAGAGACTTGGCAGATTGCACAAAAACTCCAAAAACTCAAAAGAGAGGTAAGCATCATGACTTGAACTTTCCAAAATATGCATTGTTTTGAGGTCCACTGATCATGCATCTCTTATACATGTCATATGTGTTGTGTTTGAACCAATTCATCATATAATTCATGCCTGTATCAAAGTGTAGCATAGAAAATTCAATTATAGGCCTTTTTTAAAACCACTATCGGATTTTGAGGAGGGAGTATGATCTGAAAAAAATACCACCACCATTGGATTCCTTGTGAAATTCTAGGCCAGATGCATATAAATTTTGTCTCAAACCATGGAGAAATGAGAAATTTATGACCTTCACGTTTTTGAACCATAACTTGCCTTGCCTTGCCTTGGGCCAGGCCAAAACACAAGGCAAGTCTTGTATATTTGTGGTTTCACTTCAAGCAATGGATGTATCACCACCCCAGTGGTAAGGCGCGCGCCCTATAAACTTGAGGTCGTGGGTTCAAACCCCACCCATGCCATTTTGTGTTTTTTCACATTTTTTCTATTTTTCCAATATTTTCATGTTTTATTAATTAATTGGAAAATTAATAACTCCTTCAATTTTAATTATTTTTTATTGGTTCTTTTTGCAAAAAATCACAAAAATGTTTTTATTTCACAAAAAAATCAAGTTTATATTATTTATTTAATATAATTAGTATTTTTGTGAATAAATACTTTTTATTTGTTTTTAAACCTTTTAAAAATAAATATTCATGTTGGAAAATCAACACCAAATAGGTTTTTATTCATCTTGTGATTAAAGCCTCATTTTTCAAACCTAAAACCAAAACCACAAGTTAATTATTCAAACTTAAGTGGCATTTTTATCATTTTATTAATTTTCTTTGAATAATTACTTTAAAAAATGATAAAATTAGGGTTTTAATTAATTTTCACCCTTACAAACTTTTCTAAACACTCTTGGGCCTCTATTAGAGTGCAAGACCCAATCCTTTATAAATACAAACCTTTCCCGGGCCTCACTCATTGTATAAGTCCCGTTGTATTTCAAAAGTTCGGCGCGATCGTCGCCCGTTTAAAACAAACCCTGGGCCTCTCCTTGAGCTGTAAACCCCAATTTTCCTTTCAAAGCACTTTCTCCTTTGAATTCAAATATACTGTTCTTTTCAATTTTGCTTTGTTGAAACACTAACAATACAGCATGGAAGCTCTACAATCGAGTAAGTGTTTAACCGCTTTCATTTACCGCTTTCATATGTATATAACTGTACTGTGGGGCTGTTTCACTGTAAGTTTTCTTTCATAAACTCATATCAACTGTGTAATAATAGTATAGATATTTAGAGTTTCCCCGGTAACTATGTCTAGCACTAGATGGAGCCCTGTTGATCACTCTTAAAAATAGGCAAAACTAGATCCCCCATAGGAGCACCAGATACAGTCTTCTCTTCGGCTGTCCCTCCTAGGAATTGTCAAAGAGACTCTACTCCCCAGAGATGATCTTTTCTCCGTGAATGGCATCTCTTGAGTTTCTTCCAAATTCTCGGACTTTCCTGGGTTGATCTATTCTCTTTGAATAGCCTGTCTTGGATTTCTTGGGGTTTGGGGACCCACAGGCTTCTTAAAAGCATCCCAGCCTCCTCTTGGGCTTAGTACAAGGACCCGTCGGCTTCTTAGAAGTTTTCACAGCCTCCTCTTAGGCTTCGTATAATGATTCTTTCTTCGGGAAGATAGCCTCCTCTTGGGCTTAGTACAAATTTTCCCTCGGCTTCTTAAAAGTTTCCAGCCTCCTCTTGGGCTTCGTACAAATTGTCCCGACGACCTCCTAGAGGTATAGGAACAGAAATTAGTCATCTTAAATAGAACAGTCTTTTAAAGAGTCTAGATATTTCTACCACAAATGTACTGTCTCTTAATTTCTCTTAAGCGTAGTACAAAAGATAAAACTCTAGACTAGGACGGTTTAATCTCCTTGAGTTTTGAAGGCATTCTCAAGTTCCTTTCAAAACTAGGAAAAGACACCCGCAGACTCAGACAGTCTCAATACCCTTTGGATTTCCCGTTTCCTTAAAGAACAGGAAATGACCCTGATCCTCTGATCAATCCCAAAGCACAGCCTTACCCTTAGTCAGTCTCTTTATAAGAACTTATTTTCTCTTTTAACCCATATACTGGACCTGTCACTCAACTGAAACAGTAACTTTATCCTCCATCTCAACTTCGTACGAGATACAAAAAGACTCTCTTGTTGAGTCAAACCCTTTCAGCCTCCATCTCGAGCTTTGTACGAGATACAAAAACACTCTCTTGTTGAGTCAAACAGCCTCCATCCCGGGCTTCGTACGAGATACAAAAACACTCTCTTGTTGAGTCAAACAGCTTCCATCTCGGCCTTCGTATGAGATACAAAAACACTCTCTTGTTGAGTATAAAAGACTCTCTTGTTGAGTCAACCCTTTTTAGCATCTCTCTCGGGCGTCGTACGAGACACATAAAAACACACTCTTGTTGGGCAAATAGCCTCCTCTTAGGCTTTGTATAAGAAAACCCCGGTTGAGTCAATCAACCTTTTAGCATCAAAGTTGTGCCTCGTTCACAGTATACAAACTTTAACAACTCCTTTCCCTTCATCTAATTGCTGTAAGCGGCAGGCCTCTGGATTATTTAGATCCATGCCACTGTCCCTCTCTTAGCATGAGAAATTCCTAAGGAAAAATGGCATTACTCTAAACTAAGTTAAAGTCTTCTCCTTCAGGTTAAAAACCCCCTATAAAGGAAATTATGGCATTGCTGGATTCACATATCCTAGTTAAAGTAATTCTCCTTTATAATCAGTCACCTAACAGTTGTGACAGACATACCCCTCTTTAGAGATGACAAATTCTCTCTAAAGGCGAAACCTTTTAGCTTCACATCTTGGGCTTTGAACAAGATACAAACAAATAGACCCTTTAGCTTCATATCTTGGGCTTTGAACAAGATACAAATCACTTTTAGCTTCACGTCTTGGGCTTTGAACAAGACACCAAAACACCATTTCCTCCCATAGAATAGGAGGAACTACGATCGCTCTGATTTCCCTATTTCGGTAAACGGGAATACGTAGGCATAAGATTGGAAGAAAAATCTTAACGAGTACACTACTCAAAAACCAAAAATCGCATACCTTCATATATCAATCGAAATGCATCAGTCCTAACATGAACAGTCCTAGTGTTTTCACTCTAAACAAAGTAAGAAGAAAGAGGCCCCACTTCCATATAGCATCCATAACTTAACAGGCCGGTGTTTAAACTCAGTATGCAAGCAGGGTTAATTGGAGACATCTATTTCCCTTCCTTCATCAGCTTTAATAGGATAAAAAATGAATCGACCTGTAGTCCCCCCAAAGAGCGACAGTTCTTAAGAACCACGTCCAAAATCGCTCGCTACAGGGGAGCACTACTTCCATGCCATATACTAGAGAGAAAGGGGTTGCCCCTTTTAAAGTACGGACATATGTGCTATAACCGTGAAGAGAAAAGGGTAATATTTCATGCTAGTCTTTGTAGGTTACAACCATCTTTTGAACAATCTTCTTGATGTTCTTGTTAGCCGTTTCTACCGCTCAATTCATCTTAGGCTGGTAGGGAGACGAGTTATGGTGTTCGATCTTGAACTCAATACACAATTTTTTCATCGTCTTGTTGTTCAAGTTAGATCCATTATCAGTACTGATCTGGCTTGGAACACCATAACGGCAGATGAGATTGTTCTTGATAAATCGGACCATGACTTGTCGGGTTACATTGGTTTATGATACTGCCTCGACCCACTTGGTGAAGTAGTCAATGGCTACCAGGATGAACCGATGTCCGTTTGAAGCTTTGGGTTCGATCATGCCAATCATGTCAATTCCCCATATGGAAAAGGGCCATGGAGAAGAGAGAACTTTGAGATGCGTTGGCGGTATATGGATTTTGTCAGCGTATATTTGACACTTGTATCACTTCCTCATGTACTTGTAGCAATCGGATTCCATGGTAAACCAATAGTATCCTGCTCTCAGAATTTTTCTCGCCACTGTGTGTCCGTTGGCGTGAGTGCCAAAGGATCCTTCGTGAATTTCTTTCATTAACATGTTTGCCTCTGGTCTGTCTACGCATTGGAGCAAGACCATGTCAAAGTTTCTCTTATAGAGTGTATCACCGCTCAGGAAAAAGTTGTCTGCCAGCCTTCTGATGGTCTTCCTATCTTTTCTTGATGCCCTAGGCGGGTGATCCTATTTTTGCAGGAAGCATTCGATATGGTGATACCAAGGATTGTCGTCTATGATTGCTTCGATTACGAAAATGTAAGCTGGCTTTTCAAGGCGCATTATGTCAATCTTAGGTACGTCGTTCCATTGACCTACACTAATCATGGAAGAGAGAGTGGCTAGTGCATCTGCCATGTGATTCTCTTCATGAAGAATGTGATCAAACTCGATTCTGTTGAAGAATGGTAACAACCTTCTCGCGTAATCTTTGTAAGGAAATAATCCTGATTGGTATGTGTTCCAATCTCCTTTGACTTGATTGATAACCAGGGCTGAGTCTTCATACACATCCAAGTTCTTAATTCTTAAGTCAATTGCTTCTTCGAGACCCATGATACAAGCTTCGTATTCGGCCTCATTGTTTGTGCATTTGAATGTTAGTCTGGCAGTGAAAGGAATATGGGTACCCTGAGGTGTTACGATGATTGCCCCAATTCCGTTTCCATAATTGTTGACAATTCCCATTGGGAACCTGGTTCTGGCCCTTCACTAGGTAGCGGTTCATCGCAATCTTTCATTTTTAAGTACATGACATCTACGTATGGGAAGTCAAATCTGACTGATTCCTGATCGTCAATCGGTTGATGAGCTAAATGATCGGCTAAAATACTTCCTTTGACGACTTTTTTAGCATGGTACTCGATGTTGTATTCTGACAACAACATCTACTAACAGGCGATCCTTCTCGTGAGAGGAGGCTTTTCAAAGACATACTTGATCGGATCCATTTCGGAGATTAACCAAGTAGTGTGACAAATCATGTACTGGCGAAGACGTTTGGCTGCCTAAACCAAAGCACAGCAAGTTTTCTCGAGCATAGTGTACCGAGTCTCACAATCGGTGAATTTCTTGCTTAAGTAGTAGATGGAGACTCTTTTCTTTTTGTTTCATCTTTTTGGCCAAGTACACAACCCATAGAGTCTTCCAAGACAGTTAAGTATATGATCATTGGTCTTCCCTCTACTGGAGGTGACAGTATTGGTGGATTCAACAGATATTCCTTGATACTGTCGAAACCTTTTTGGTAAGCTTTCATCCATACACAACTTTGGTTCTTTCTTAGTAGTTTGAAGATTTGCGTGCATGTCGCGCTCATGAGGGATATGAACCTTGAGATGTAGTTCAGACGTCCCAAAAATCCTCTGACTTATTTTTCAGTCTTTGGTGAAGGTATTTCTTGAATGGCCTTGACCTTGTCAGGATCAGCCTCAATTCCTTTCTGGCTGACGATGAACCCTAAAAGTTTTCCCGAGCAGACACCAAACGTGCATTTATTGGGATTCAAGCGGAGTTTGTACTTTCTCAGACGCTCGAATAACATTGACAAGTGGGTCACATGTTCCTCCTCTGTATCATATCATCGACGTACACTTCGATTTCTTTGTGCATCATGTCATGAAATAGAGTAGTCATGGCCCTTTGATAGGTTGCCCCGGCGTTCTTCAAGCCGAACGAAATTACCTTGTAACAAAAGGTGCCCCATAGAGTGATGAATGAAGTTTTCTCCATGTTTTCCGATGCCATTTTGATTTGATTATAGCCCGAGAATCCATCCATGAAGGAGAAGACTTTGAACTTTGTTGTACTGTCTACCAGCATGTCTATGTGCTGCAAGGGAAAGTCATCCTTTGGACTTCCTTTGTTTAAATCAATGTAGTCTACACATATTCTGACTTTTCTGTCCTATTTTGGGACTGACACTATGTTGGCCAACCATTGAGGATATTCTAAGGTGGCGAGGAAACCCGCGAAACCCGCGCCGATCTGTTTCTGCACTTCCTCCTTGATTTTGATAGCCATATCCGGGTGAGTCCGTCTCAGTCTTTATTTTACTGGCGGACATTCTGATCTTAACGGTAAGTGATGTTCCACGATGTTGGCATCCAATCCTGGCTTGTTCTGATAGGACCAAGCAAACACATCAGGAAATTCTTTGAGAAGTTTTATCAAGTCTTCTCTGACAGTTGGACTGAGCAGTGCCCCAATCTTAACTTTTTTCTTTTCTTCCTCTGAACCTAAATTGACCGTTTCCAACTGCTCTTTGTGAGGTTCAATGGACCTTTCCTCTTGTCTGAGTAATTAGGAGATCTCCTCTGGAATTTCTGCGTCTTCTTCTTCTTCAGCTTCAAATACCAGGAATTCAAAGTTGGGAGAAGGCATTGAATTGTATGTTTCAATGGGGTTTAAAACAAGCAATCTGCATGACATGATGATTGTTTTTTAGAAGAGATAGATAGAAATGCAAGAGTGTGTGCAGTGTATTTTCTGAAAAATGCTTGTTTTTTTTGTTATTTATTTTGTTTTTAGGATTACCATTTTCTGAAAAGCAAAAAGTGGAAACAACAATAACTGTGGAAATTACAGAATGGCGTTATTTATTTATGATTTTGTCGATTCTTGAAACTACAGCCCTATAAAACAAAACTCTGTCACTTTGGGCAAAGCGAAGAGGGACATTTACAGAAAGTGAGCCTTATAAAAACATCTGTTTCACCTCGGCGGGGTGAAAGGTTAAAACAAAGACGACAATTACTTAGACTTATGGATGACTTTCAGGACATCGACAGTAACCCATTGGCGACGAACTCCTAGGTGAATCACAAAGTCTAGTACCTTCTTTCTTGGTTTGTCCTCGTAAATGACGTTGATTTCTGGCGGAGCAGGATCATTGGAGTCTTCCTCCCATGCAGAGTTGTCGTAAACGAACTCTTCTGTTGTATCTTCCTTAGTGTTTTCACTCTCAAGAGGATCTCCCCATCCAGTTGGCTGGATGTCTTCGAGCCTGATACGAGAGTTTTCAGGAGCAGTGTACTTGACCAAGAAGTCGTACTTGCCACTTGGTTGTCCTAAGGTGGCCCATACTTCTGTGGGACTGGAGGAGTCATCCTTCTGGATGACGTTGACCTTAGGAAAAGCATGGTTGATGAACTCTTGTCCTGTAATCTTTGTAGATTCATCGTTGTGCTTGATATTTTCTAGATGTCCTGAGTAATGATCCCATGACTCGGTGGGGACGCAGGTATTCTTTTCAATGATGCTCAGCTGATATGTATCGTTAGGCTGACTCTTTTGTCCCAAGTCTTCTGAGTACGGCTGCCAGATAGGCAAGTCATCCAGCGGGTCATAATAGTCATAGTCGAAGTTGTCTTTCATCGGAGTTTCCTCCTCTAATGAGTTGGGAGGAGCATGACATCCTTCCGGATCACAATCTTCGTACATCATCTTGATGTCTGATATGGGTATATATCTCGGACTCTGCGTGGGATAGCAAAATGGCGTATGCGCCTCTCCCTGAGACATATAACTGTCCTCATTGAGATAGGACTTTCACTCTTCATCTGTATCGGAGAAGTCACCCTCATTGATGGTGTGTACTTCTTGAGACACTGGTTGGAGGAAGCCTCCACTGTGGAAGAAGTCCTGAATGGCATGAAAACTTTCATCTTTAGTAGTCTGGGTACAGGCTGAAGAGAAACCACGACCTTTCTTTGTCTTGTTATCAGTAGGATTATCATTTCTAGAGCATCCTTGTATGAGGAAATCGACGTCCCTTTCTCTGATCGATTCTCATTGCTCACCGAGAGTGCTTGAAACTGGGTTCCAACGACTTCTTCAGGTTCTACACAGGAAAATGATGATAAGTTTCTCATTATTAAGGTCTGCTCTCCATAGAATATGGCTAGCTTGTCATTCTTGACGAACTTCAGCTTTTGGTGAAGTGTCAAAGTGTCTGCCCCAGCCTCGTGTATCCAAGGTCTTCCTAATAAACAGCTGTATGTTACCCGGATGTCCATGACCTGGAAAGTGACTTGGAAAGTGTGAGGACCGATAATTATGGGAAGGTCGACTTCGCCGATAATTGTTTTTCTAGATCCATCAAAGGCTTTGACAATGACCACACTGCCTCTCATCGGAGATCCTTGAAATGATAGTCGCATCAGAGTTAATTTTAGCATAACATTCAGAGCTAATCCCGTGTCTACCAGTACGATGGCTAGGGCATCGTCCTGGAAAACTATTTTATCGTCAAATCTTGTTCTACGAAAGCTTGTTCCAAGACTTTCTGTAGAGCTTCCCTGTGAGCTTCAGAACTAAGCAGGAGAGATAGCACAGAGATTCTAGATGGAGTTTGCAATAATTGGTCTACAATGTTGTACTCGCTTTTCTGGATGAGCTTTAGCATCTCATCATTGTTCTTTGAAAGATCAGGATTACTGGATTGCCTAACTGGTTGATTTGGAACTTCTGTTTGAGGTTCTTTTTCTTTGGTGGGTTCTCCAACTCCTCTGTTGAAGATCCGGCCGCTCCGTGTTACTCGAATAATGTCGGCAATGTTTACGACGGAGGGTAATGGAGTTTCCTTTCCATTTTTGATTATTGTTGCACCGTACTTGTAAGGGATAGCCTTATCAGATTTGTACGGTATTGGTCCCGGCAGATAGATAACCACAGGAGCCTTTTGATTTTTCTGACCATCGTAGGCAGCCTCAATTGGTTCGAGGTTGAGAATCTTTTTACTATCAAGAGAAACTCTTGATTCATGGAGTAGAGGGATTATAGCGCATACGTCTTTGGCCATTTCATGATTAGAGAGTAGGACAACGTCTTTGCTTTGATCAGGAATATAGTCTTGTATCACGTTGATTGAACCAGAACTTGAACATGGTTGAATCTCTTTCCCGTCCAACTGATCTTGAAGAGCTGACCACACAAGATAACATCCTTGGTTGTTCTCTGAGCAAACTCTACAGCGCTCATAATTATGGTGTGGCACCCTGCCACGTCCGCTTTGTATGCAGTGCAACTTTACTAGATATGTTTCCATTGAGCGGACATCCTGACTTTGATACCTATCAGGATTCTCATCAGTCATACAGATCTGTTGTGTAGCTTCATCCAAGTAGATTGGAAGCCACTAGTGGTCCAACAAGTGTTGAAGTTTTCTTTGGACAAGTGCACACCCTTGGTCGTCTTTATGGCTTTATTCACAATCTTGATAATCATGTGAAGCCAGAAAGCCGAGTCTAACTTGCTTAGCGTGTAATTCTACCAGACTGGTATTCATCAAGCGTATGTCAAAAATCTGAATCATATTGACTTGATGGTTATTTCTCTCACGGTAGTCTTGGATCCATTTGACGTTGGAGGGTGTTGTACCCCAAATTTTACCCTCAGATACCTTGATTTTTTGTCATATGATCTTAGGTCATCTCTTTTTAACATTCGCAGTCTTTTGGTCCATCAATCATAGTCGCACATTTTTATCTCATTTTTGTCACCTTTTCTCTTTTATTTTAATTCAATTAGTTCATAAGATTTAGAATTGTTCCTTTTTAATTTAGAACTTTTTCTTTTTCATTACTTTTAAATTACATATTTAATTTTAAAATTTATTTTCTCTTTTTCTTAATATATTTTATTTTTAGCTATTTATTTATCTTTTATCATTTATTTTACTATTATTTTCTATTTTGTTATTCCATCCTTTTATTATTATTATGTTTACCTTTCTTTTCATTATTATTATTATTATTATTATTATTGTTATCATTTTTTTAATATGTATTATTGTTTATTTCTTTTATGTTTATTGTTCTTTTATGTTAGGTCAGTGTTGTTCTGATTGTGTTGTTTAGCTAGAAATCAATTGCCTCCACAATCTCCCAAAACCGTACCAGCCAAAGCCAACATACCCTGCTACCTCTGCTCAACCAACAACAAAGCCTGCATATGAAAAGGATAGAACATGAACAACAAGACAAAAATTTGTACCATAAGACTTATTCAACAAGTTTGTATTTGATTTAAGAAAGGAGAAATCAGAAAAGGGAGGGGGGAAATGCACCACACTACTCATAAACCGAACGCCACACAACAACTCATGACTCATCTTTCTCCAATTCCTCACCCTCAACTTACAGCTATGAAACCTGCATCTTTTTCCATCTTCTTCCCTTAATCACCTACCACAAACTCCCATCTTACTATCTCATTCACGGAATACACACATTCTACTTGATTATTCATTAAACCTCACCTGCATAACAAGAAAACTTGCCTCCCTCCTTCTAATCGCAACCACACCTCACAAACCTCCCTATGTTTTCAAAGCTTCCAACAAACACCAAACAACAATACAACTTCCACACGGATCCATAAATCCCAACCGCCAATCCATATCATACGCATTTCTCCATTGTTTTCACGTCAACAACAACTCACCTTTCAACCACTGCACCTTACAAAACCACGACACCTAGCATTAAACGGCGATACAAACCTTCAACACAATCCAAACCCTTTATTGTTCTCAACCCCAAACCATTCTCTTCGCTAACCAAAACTCCATAACCACCACCTGTTCACAACCCACCATTAAATTTCCTCAACAATCTGAATCCAACTTCTTCAAATCTTCTGTTCCTTTCACAAATAAACCTACCCTTTCCATTCTTCAACGGAAACAACTCTCTTCCGCGTTCAATCTTCGCTTTCATAACCCACCCGCTTCAGAACTCAACAATACCATCCTTTTCTTTAAATCACTCACAATCATTAAACCTCAACTCATTCACAAATACTCCACAACCACAATCACAAATCCAAATCAGAACAGAGCTTAATAGAAGAAGGGGACGAGATGAGTTGAAAATCAAACAAAACTCAATAAACCTGAACCGAGAGGAAACCGCGTACAGATTCGAACAAGGTGTTTGAAAGCTGCATTTGAGACGAAATCACGCGAAGGAGGTTGGAAGTGTCGCCGTTTTTCTTCTTTCGTCGAGACTCTTCGCCTTTCTGGTTTCAAAATAAGGAGACGTATGGTTGTAGTTGTTGCTCAAGACGTTTTGATTTGCAAGGAGTCTTGGCTGAAACTCTTGGAGCTTAATTGGCTTTAATTTTTGGTTTTATCTGATTTTTTTTTATACACTGCACATTTTTTTGATGATTTAGGCCTTCCCTTTGCAGCCTGCGTCAGATTTTGATGTGCACCATCCTTTTTTGGCAGCCGTGTTTTTTTGTGTGTGGAGGATGGGCTTTAGCCCACATGATCCCACTCTATCATTCTTCTCCTATCATTCACCAATATCTAGCAGCACACCCCTCATTTTTTTTATTTTCTAAATTAATTTCACCTCTCTTTTTGTTTTATAATAAAAAAGGGTTTCTAATTATTAATTTGTTTAAGTTTCTTGGCTTGGAAAAATATATGCACTTGAGTTTTGGTTTTTGTTGCACCCCAAATTTTACCCTCATTTCTTTTGCTATTTATTGTTTGTTATTTATTATTTATTATTTTTTCTCTTTATTTTAATTTGATATTTATCTTAGTTTTTATTTGCTATGTGATTAGATTAATTTCAAATTGGCACCTTTTATTTTTATTTGAGATTGTTTTATTTTATTTAGTTTAAGTTAATCTTATTTAAGTCAATTCTAGTTAACTAAGTCAATTATCCATTTATTTCCTTTTGATTAGTCCTTTTAATTAGTAGCATTTCATGCTTACTAACTATATTATTAATCATGTTAAAACAAACAATCTCACGTGGCCTTTTTGCTCACCTTTGCTATTGTTTTGAACCAATGAAAATGGAGTGTTTGGGTTTGACTTTTCAACCATTCCTTCCAACCATTGAGAGCATGACATGTGGCGTCCAAAGTGCCAAAGGAAACCAATTCTTCCTCCTCCTTTCGTTCTTGCTGAAGGATTGTAAACAAGGGAGAAATCTCAAGTTGTATCGTGTATCAATCCATTCATCCAACGATTCAAATTGCGAGACCGTTGGCGCGGGCTCTTCAATTTTGAATCTCAAAAATCCATTCCTCTTCAAGCTCGTCTTTGCGTTGTGCAGAAAATGGCTCAGAAAAGGCATGCCATTTCCAGCATACGACTGCTCCGTCTGCGAACACGTCTACGCTACCTCCAATCTTTACTCCATTTGGTACCCCTCTCAACAGCCTCAATGGGAGAGCTCTGAATCCATTCACCAAGTAATGAGTTTAATTCTGCACGTCTGAAATGTCGCAGCGGATTCCTCTCCCAGAAGTGGACTAAATTTGAAATTCAAACGGAAACCTTAGGAGATTCAACTTATGCCCACCAGTTGCTTGAGGATTTGACCCGGCCCATATGCCTCTCATCAACCCAACAATCTGCCTATTTAAAGGAGCTCGTTTTAGTTTTGAAGAGACCAACAATTCTCAAAAAACATTCTAAAGTCTTTGAGTTTTTGAGTTCCACGAGCAAGAGAGGAAAAGAGCTGCTTTGGAGTTTGTTTTGCTAGAAGAGTTTTCAGCATATTTGAAGGTGCAGTGGACATTACTCCACTTGGTAACTATACTTTCCCCTTTTTAATATTCATGTCATCATAGCATATCTCAATCATAACTGTTATAATGTGCTTTATATTGTTTTTCACTCGTCTACAATGTGCTTTTGTGTATGTTCTGTCCATGGCTTGATATCTTGAAGTAGGATGATTCTGTTTGCGTTACTGAGATAGAGATGTATGCTGCTCTTATTTAAGTTTTTGTGCTCGAGATAACATCATGTTGATTGTGCATTTGGTTGTGTCCATTAGCTAGCTGCGAGCATATAAAGTTTCGTGTTGATGTTGTATTGTCAAGTTAGATGATTTGAATTGATTAAAGTACACATGTGTATCTTGATGTTTGATTGTCTTAGTCCACCCCTGTTTCTGGTACGCTACTAAGTTTTGTTTATGTTCATGAGCAAGATTTATGATCTGCTTAACATGATAAGATTTCAAAACTGAGTTATTGCATTTTGGTAGCTCATGATAGTTGATCACTTGTATGCTGGTTGGTTTATGTTTTAAACGAGCTTTGTACTGTAAGTCAGTTGGCACTATCATATCTTCATTTTTTGTTGTACTTGTTATGAATGGTGTGAGTCCTAATGTTGATTAAGACACAATGCTTGTTAATTTACTCCATGTCATTTTTCTGTTAACTTATTGAGGTTGATGGTTATGGTTGTTAAACTCATGATATTTGTTGCCATCAGTTATGCTTTTTACTTTGAAATAATGAATCTGCCTTGAGATGCCCTTTATTTATAGCTTGAATCATGTTCATCAATTCTGAAGCATTACAGCTACCATATCATGCTTGTTTTCTATGTGTCACTTTGACTGACATTTGGCGTGAGCTCGAACTTGTTATATGTGTGCTTGGCCATTAGCTTAATCTACCTATGTGCCTGCTAGGTTCTGGTTTCTAACATGTGAATTAGTTTCTTCAAAATGTGAACTTGACATGCCTCATTGTATACTAATGCTTTGTTTAAAACAACAGTCCATATTAATGCTCATGAGATGTCAATATGTTTGTATACCATATCATGGTTTGCATTTAGTTTAAGACTTTTTGAAACATCCATGCTATGTCTGATAAAGTCTATATGTGTATGACAGTTCTTAACATGTTTATTTGTCTTGTTTCCAACTTGTTCAAATCTTTGCCATCTCATGTCACTTGAACTTTGCCTAAACGCATATGTCTGATATAAACCTGATATACTACCTATTCATCTAAGTTTCTTTTTAAGCCACAAATATGAACATATGCTGTTTCACTATCCACACATCTCACTTGGTATACCTGCTGCCAGAATGTGGACTTTTTTTTAACTTGCATGTTTCGTTGAACTTTGATTGTTTAAGCCTCAAAAGACTTCTTGCGTATGCTATGTGCCATATGTGCAAATTTTGGTCCTTGGTAGTATTGCACAGAACTATGCCTTTTTTTCATATCGTGATGATGTATTCCAACCTGCTATGACCATGTTCATGTTGCTTCTTACTTTCTACACTCCGCTGCCTGTTTGTGTCATGTCCCTTTGCTCATGAACTTGCTAAATGATATGTTGTTTATCTCATTGCAAAATGATATGCTTCTCTAGATCCGAAATGTTGCATTTTTGCCCTGAAGCAATGGTATAATTTTCTGTCTTGAACTTTGACTTGATCCATGCTTGGTTTCAACTGTTGTAATCAGTAGACTTATTCTTGTTACATCAAATTGTATACCTTTCCACGTACTAGCTCCCTTTATAATGTTTGTTGATTCAAAAAAACATGTTTGATTCAATCTTGTTCAATGCAGTATGTTATGAATGTCTTCATGTTGTAACATTTCTCCATGACTTGTTTTCTTGAAATCCTTATTTGTCTCTACTTTGTGACCAAATGGTGCCTCATATATTAGGATTTAGGTCGATCCATTTACAATTTTGAAAAGTTGGTTCTTTGTTGATTGATTTGAGCCCTATACAACCCTACTACACTGATCTGCATCTATTTGTTATTTATTAATTGTATTGTAAGCTGTTTTCATTTCACTAGATCTCCTTTAAGCATGAGGCACGATTACTGCTATGGTTGTGTTTGATTTTGTTAACTCACTGCCTTGTAATGACTTGATGATTATCCACTGTTGCTTGTTTTATTGTTAGTTTTCTTAACCATTGGATACATGTATGCCACTTTACAACAATTCTATTAACTTTTCACTTAGCATTCTAGTCATGGAAATGATATGATATGTACGAACTAGAACTAATACCATACTGCTGCCATCATGTGTGTTATCTGCATTCAAGTCATATTCTTGTTTAGTTTTCTAATCTGAGCATTGTATGCATTGCTATTGTTGCTGCCATGACAGTATGTTGTTTGGTTTTTATTGTCAAATGTTCTTGCTATGTTAATTTATGAGATAAACCTTTGCTTGATATGTGGTATGCGTGAGACTTCATGATTTTTAGTCAGGATATTTGTTTCTGGTTTGACAATGGTCACTGATGTTTGGCATGACATGATAGTTTTCATGAGTTAGTTTGATGTTGGTTGGTTTGTGTTATTTTGAAAATACGCACAAGAATGGTTTATATATTTATTAGGTTGTATTATTAACGGATGAAACACGCCGTCCCAACGGTCACACACTTGCACTTAAACGCCTTGCCTACCCATAGGACTGGGGTTCGAATCCCCCTCGCCCCAGTCCTTTTATTTATTTTCCTGATTTTCGCTTGGTTTCAAATATATACGCATTCTGTCTTTCCTTTGGCAGCACGCGCATCTAGCTCAGTTGGTTATGACTTGCTTGTTTGGTTCAAAGGGGCGTGGGTTCAAATCCCCACGGCTGCACTTCTTCTTTTTTATCACTTAGCTTCATTATTTTCACTATTTTCTTCTAGATTGTTTTTATTTTATTTCTCTTTTTCTTTTTGCTTCATCTTTATATTTTAAGACTTTTTCTATATAAAGAGAATTGATAATTTTAATTTTTTTTTAGACTTTATTTTTTATTAAGCTTAAATTGCTCATTATTTGCTTTATTGCATTTTTCTTTTTTTCCATTATGCCATGATATATCTAATGTGTTCGACCATTGTGTGTTTAATCTTTACTTTGCTTTGACATCTTGATATCTTAGTCTCATATTTGTATTCATGTCATCTTTGAACATTTTTGATCTTGAAATATTATTAAATTGACTTGTTTAATTGTTAAGGTAATATATTCATGTTGATTGGCCATATGTTTGATTCTATATGAACATCATCATTGTTCTAAATATCATCTTTTATATCACTTCTCTATGTTTGTCTTCATAAAGATTGAAACATTTTGATTTGTTCTTGTATGTCATTCCTATATGTTTGTCTTCCTAAAGATTGAAGCATAATGATATACTCTTTTATCATGTTCATCTTATCCATATCTTTGTCATAAACATATTGCCATCCTCATGCTTATGTTTGTTTTATCTATTATATCAATGTCTTTTATATCATCTTATTGTTATCAACTAATTTTCCCCTTATTCCAAAGGAAGGTTAATAACATTGACTCTTAAAGTCATTGACCCCTCCATCTTAACCTAAATAACCTCTTAGGAAGAAACTTTGTTTCTTGGCCTCATCAAGGGCCATAGAACTCCCAAGTAGCTTTAGGAAAGAGTTCTTCAACTCTTAGTGGTATTCATCATAATGAATTTATCACTTTCCCCTCCTAACTAAACTTCAACATAGGTCCATTTCAACTAGATTTAGAGAGTTCCTAAACTCTACAATGAGCTTGTACTCATTTCCCCTCTGAATATTGGCCATAGTCAATAATTCAGTAGAAGTAGAACTACGCATACTCTGATTCTATTCCCGAGGATACGTAGGCGTAAAGTGCGATGCTTTATCGAGTATACTTAGATACTAACCCCTAGGGTTTTCAAACCTTTAGCATAAAACCTTTAGCAAACATAGATTAACATTTAACAAGAGGTTCCCGTAGAGTACTACGGACGTTTAGGGTGCTAATACCTTCCCTATGTGTAACCAACCCCCGAACCTTAGATCTCCCCCCTTTAGGTTTTTCTAACGATCTTGAACCTTTCCTTTGGATAAATCAAAGTCGGTTGTAAAAGAAATATGACGCAAGTTAATTAATATCTTGTTGTCCGATTTTCACCGCAACAGAAATGGCGACTTCACTGGGGACACCATCAGACCTATTGCTGGTCCTTTCCTAAGAGGGTTAAGCCAATCTTGTTTTATGTTATTCAATGTCTGCTTATTTGCTTGTATGATTGCTTGTATGCTTATCTGCTTGTATATCGGTGCTATGTTTTGATTATCCTGTTCGATTTGGGTTGTTACCTTTGAGTGAGATAAATCCTATACCCGGATTTCGAGTGCACTTATGATAGGACGATGGTATATTCAAGGGGGCTTTGAAGGAGTCGATTCCTGAAAAAGTTAACTTGAGACACCATCACTCAGCTTAGGCTTTCTTGAGAGTTTAGTCATGTTGAACGATCCTTTTCGTGAAAACGTGCTACTCTCAACGTATGTGCCATTGAGGCTGAGAACCGTAGTTACCAAACCCCACTTTGACCTTTTAGGATGTAGTGCGGTGACCATGATGGAGTCTATTTCTGAATTGGTTGTCACGCGATACTACACTCAGACGAGTTCCTCTTGAGAATTTTGTTGATTACCAAGTCATCTGGGAAGTCGACAAAATCTGAAAGATGGATCGTAGACTCTGGGAACCCATTAGAACCTTGTTCGGCAGGTAAAAAACCATAGTACATATCAATGGGAGGGCGAACCTTGGCTCCACGCTTCTTAACCCAAACCTTTGTGTGCTTGTTCTTGTTTGTGTTTGTTGCATCCATGTAGCATAAGCATTCATGTTGCATCTGTTTCATGGAACTCAGACTTCTTTTTAAATGTTACAGAAATATCATGGACGAATTAAGAAGGAAAACAGTGAAATACACTTTCAAGAACCCTAAGTTGGATGACCTAAGGAGATTGGGAGATCTGCTAACAGACCCTGAAGGATTCAAAGACAGATATGGGAATTTGTGGATATTATTAACAAAAAGGGTTGATGAAGGGCTCCTTTCAACTTTGCTTCAGTTCTATGACCCAAGGTATCATTGTTTCACTTTTCCCGACTATCAACTCCTGCCTACACTTGAAGAATATTCTCAGATAGTTGGTTTACCTGTCAAGGACGACTCTCCATTTCCCATCTTCAACAAAGACCCAAAAGAGGAAAAGATAGCTAAGGAAACTCACTTGGAATTAGTCGACATCAAAGGCAACTTAATCTCCAAAGGAGGAATTTTTGGATTGCCTACTAAGTTCCTGTTTGAGAAAGCCCGTTACTTCGCTAAACATTCCAACAAGGTCGCCTTTGAAGCTGTTTTTGCTCTACTCATCTATGGTCTCTTTTTGTTCCCAAGCTTTGACAATTTCGTGGATTTGAACGCAATCAAGATTTTCTTAAAGCAAAATCCAGTACCCACCTTACTTGCTGAAGCCTATCACTCAGTCCATACGAGAAATGCCCATGGTAATGGACAGATCACTTGCTGCATTACTGTGATATATAGATGGTTCATTTCACACTTACCGAAGAAAGGCGCATTTTGGGATCCTAAGAAGGGATGGTGGTCTAAGAAGATTATGGCCCTTTCTCATGTCGACATTGACTGGTACAATCGAGTGTACGACAAAATCACGATAACAGACAGTTGTGGCTCATATAACAATGTGCCCCTTCTTGGCATCAAAGGTGGAATCAGTTACAATCCTCTATTGGCACGTCGTCAATTAGGATACCCTATGAAGGATAAGCCCCTAAATATCCATGTAGAAGGAATTTATTTTGAGGAATATGATAAGAATGAAGAACAGAGGGATTTAATCCTAAAAGCCTGGGATAGCAAGTGCAAAAGAGAAAGGAGCTTCTTGGGGAAACCCAATTGTGTTTCTTTGGAACCATATCTTCAGTGGGTCCGCAAGCGAGCCATTGAATTGAAGATGCCATACAAAAGGGAGGAACCAATACCCATGAAGGAGGAACCTATTCTGTATTTCATGTCGAAGGAAGAGGAGTTAGAGATATCGTTAAGGCAGACCCAGCGGTCCGAGGAAGCATGGAAACTCAAATATCAGGTGGTCGTTGAGGAAAATTTTGAACTTCGAAAATAGCTACGCGCCAAGGAAGAAGAACTAACCTCTTACAAGAAAAGGAAGGTCCAAGAAGGCCCGAGTTCTCCTATTGTTCAACCTACAGCTTGGAAGACGATCGTCGATAATCTTGTCGCGGAAAGAGATCAGATGGAGAAAGAAATCGGAAGACTCAAGCTACGACTCTTGGGAGAATCTCCATAGGGCTTTCTAGCTTTCATTTAGCTTCATGTTTAGGGTTTTTCGAAGGTGTATCAACTTTTGTAACTTACCTTTATTTTAATGAAATGAGGTTCTTTGGTATTTCTCCAACATTTTGCGCAAGTGTCTGAATTCCATGAAACTTTGCATTCGCATTTTGCATTTTCGCTAAACTATCAAGTCACTAATATTGTTTTGCAGATTTTGTAGAGATGGATGCCACAGGAAAAAGAGTTTGGCCTTACTGCTTTGAGTTGCCAGAGGTAGATCGTCTGCTATGGTTGGGAGAAATGATTGAAGACCAGTCAACCTTTGCTGATAGATATGGGTGTGTCATACCCCTGATGAATACACCAGTAACTATGGGACCACTGGAAGTTCTAGTCCAACTGTATCACCCAGCATACCGTTGTTTCTTGTTCCCTGAATTTCAGTTAGTACCAACCTTGGAAGAATTTTCAGCCATGATAGGGATCCCAATCAGGGATGCTCCTGTCTTTTCCGGAATTGAAGAAACACCTTCTGCCAGAGACATAGCCAAACTGACCAGAATTAGGTTATCTGATGTCCAAGCCAATTTGACCAATAAGGGAGGAAAGCGTGGTTTGCCAGCACAGTTGTTGATGGAGAAAGCTCTGTACTTTAAGAACAGGGGAAATGAAGCTTTGTTTGAATCAACTTTAGCATTGATGATATACGGTTTGTTCCTGTTCCCAAACGCCAAGGATTTTGTAGACACCCAGGCCATTCAGCTGTTTGCAGTCAATAATCCAGTCCCGACATTGTTGGCTGATGTCTACCATTCCATGTAGACCAGATATATGAGAGGCAGTGGGCTGATTGTTTGTTGTGTGGCCCTCTTCTACAAGTGGTTTGTTTCTTATTTGCCGAAGACCCCAGCTTTCTGGGAGGTTGAAGACTGCAAGGTGTGGTCTAAAAAGTTGATGGAACTGAAGCATACCGACATTGAATGGTATGATTCAACGGACGAGGGAATCACCATAATCGTTAGCTGTGGGGACTGCCCCAATGTACCTCTCATGGGAAGGAATGTTTGTATCAATTACAACCCCGTCCTCGCTCGCCGTCAGCTGGGTCATTTGAAGGAAGGAATCCCAGATGATAAAGACATGCAGATGATGTTTTATGACGAGAAGGAAGGATTCGAGATGAAGATGTGCTTGAGACGCACTTGGCGCTATATCAACAGGGAGTTGTGGAGGTCCGAATGCCCGATCACAGAGTCTCATTTGCAATGGTCTCGTAGCATAGCCCAAGTAATGATGAAGCCACATCCCCGCCACGAGTCCCCTACTAAAACAAAGCAGAGGATGATGGAGGAATTGGGAGAGCTGGTTCTCGCCAAGAAAGAAACCAAGGAGCGCATCATCAAGATAATGAGGGTAATTAATGGAGAAGGATCGTCAACCGGCGGATTCAATTTCTAAGTATTGTCGTTGACCTTTGTGTTGTTATTGTATCTTTTCGTTTTGTTGTACCTCTACTTATGTACTTGGAGTATGAGAATACCCTGCTCCAAATGTAATGTTTTCCAAACTCTTAATGAAGAAGTTGTTTTATCAAGGATCTATTCTTTACATTATCCGCAATATGTCTTTGGTTTCTTGATAGTTTAGCTTGCATTTGCATTTGCATCTCATTTGCATCTTTGCATACGCACGCGCATTCTTCTGTGTCTCATCGCCGTTTTGTCTTCTTCAGAACCAGCACCCTGATCTCTACATTTGTTGCAATATTCGGACCTGGCTTAAGGAGGAAAGATGTCTGATAATTGTGAGAATCTGGATCAAGTCAACGAGGAGCTCAATGAGTTAAGAGTAGGCATGGGACAGATTATGGAAGTTCTGCATGTTATACGAGCAAAAATGGATACTCAAGCTACTGTAGTCTCGGAAATCGTCACCACAACTGTTGAGCCGCCAGTCATCCCTGTTGTGGACACTACTTTAGGGATACCATTTGAGTTTATACGAGCCACAACTCCTCAGTCCACTCAACAAGCTGCACCTTTGTTTGGTGAAAACCAACAAACTATCCCAACTTATACTCCACCAGTGATTCAGACCCAGTTCCAGCCCGTCTTCCAGAATCAGCATCATCTTATTAATGACAACGTATCCATGGAAGGAGACGACAGCAACGAGAAATTGAGGGCCAGTATGGAGATTATGCAGAGAAAATTGAAGGCCATAGAGGGAGATAATGTCTTCAGCTCTGACTTAAGGGATATGTGTTTGGTTACTGACCTAGTAATTCCACCAAAGTTTAAACTACCAAGCTTCGAATTGTACTCTGGCACTACGTGTCCAAAGGCACACTTGGTCATGTATCTCCAAAGAATGGCGGCATACATGGATAATGATAAGCTGATGATCCATTGTTTCCAGGATAGCCTGAAGGGCGCTGCTGCAAAGTGGTATTTAGGTCTGGTCAGTCTCAGATTAAGTGCTTTCAAGATGTTATGGATGTCTTTATAAAGCACTATAAGTATAACCTGGATCTGGCACCTGATCGTAGGCAACTCTTGACCATGACTCAGAAAAACACTGAGTCGTTCAAAGAATACACTCAGAGGTGGAGAGAGACTGCGTCACAGGTTGAACCGCCATTAACCGAGAAGGAGCTAGCCGATTGGTTTGTAGACACTGTGAAACCTGAATTCTATGAGAAGATGATTAGCAACATTGGCGCCAATTTCTCTGACATTATTGCAATCGGTATGAAGGTAGAGGCAGGTCTAAAAAGTGGAAAGGTGGCTAGTTCACCTAACAGTGCTACCAGTACCAGCGTCAAAAAGTCTCCAGGAAATTTTCATAAGAAGAAAGAAGGCGAGACTAACGCCATCATGACAGGGAAGAAGCAGAGTCCTCGTTGGAAGCGAGCTCTTTTCCAACCACAGCCAGGTCCCAGCTTTCCCCAATAGCCAGTTTATGCTATGCAATTCCCCCAACAACCATACGTGGCATCTGTTATGCCCACCTTTAATCATCCGGTAATGCAACAGGCTCCTGCTTCCTAACCACAAAATCAACAGCAGTGGCCAAGGAATCAGAACCAGAACTACCAACAGCAGCGGCGGCCAGCGCCACAAAAAAATACCCCGCCAAGAAAACAGGCAGTGACGCCGAACTTTCCTCCTATACCAATGACATACACAGCATTATATCCTTCGTTGGTGGAGCAAGGGTTAATTGTTACTAGGCCATTGGGGCCACCCTCTGAAAGGTCTATGCAGTTTTACAACCCCAATGCAACCTGCGCCTTCCATCAAGGAGGGGTAGGTCATGACTTAGAAGGATGTTTGGCATTGAAGAATCTAGTAAAAGGCCTGATAGAGAAGAATGTTCTGTCTTTCGTCAATAGCCAACCAAATGTGAAAAGCAATCCTTTGCCAAACCATGGGTCAACTAATGCTATTGAAAATGAGAATGACGAGGTAGTAATCTCCGATGCAGCACAGATTAAAACTCCCTTGAAATTGTTTCATGCCAAGCTATTCAGCGCCGGTTTGGTCGAAGCTTGCCATGATGTTTGTGAAGAGTGTGATGGTGTTAGTGAAGGATGTTCGTTAGTACAAGGTGATATTCAGCGCTTGATTAACGAAGGTTTCTTACAGGTTTTCAGGAAGGAAGACAGAATAGCGGTGATTGAGCCGGTATTCAACTTGCCAAAACAAGTACAGTTGTTTATTGAAGAAGAGTACCTCTCAGTAGTCCCTATGTTCAACAATCCAGGGGCAAATACTGTGAGTCCTATTTTCAAACAATCAGTTCCGAGATTTAACAGGCCTGAAGTTGCTGTTCCTGTTAATCGTGCTAGGCAAAATAACTTCCCAAAACCAGTTCCATTCAGGTTCAGAGGAACCAAAGCAGTGCCCTGGATTTATGAGGATATCACAGGTGAAAGAAAGAAAGAAGAAATGACCCCAAGGAAAGAGGTGGGGGTCGTGATAGAAGAATCGGTCCCAAGGAAAGAGGTGGGGGCCGATGAGAAGAACGTGTCCAATATAGCAGGGGCAGGGAAAATGATGAGAAGTGGAAGGATTTGTCCCCCTGTGAACATGGAAACATCCAGAAAAGAAGGTGTTAGTCATGTACCTACCAACGATAAAGGAAAAGAAGTAATCTCCAAAGAGGACGATGAAGAGTTCCTTAGAATAATAAAAAGAAGTGACTATAGGATTGTGGATCAGCTCCATCAAACCCCGTCAAAGATTTCTGTTTTGTCTTTATTGATTAATTCACCGGCTCACCGATCTGCGCTGCAGAAGGTTTTGGCTCAGGCTCACGTGGCTCAAGATATCACTACCGGACAGTTTGATCACATTGTTGCTAACATTACCGCCTGTAATACCCTCAGTTTCAGTGAGGAAGAGTTAACCCAAGCAGGCCGGAAGCATAATCTTGCTCTGCATATATCCATGACATGTCAAGAAGATACATTGGCTAGAGTCCTCGTGGATACAAGGTCCTCCCTGAATGTCTTACCAAAGAGAACTCTTGATAAATTGGCATACAAAGGAGGAGTCATGAGACCCACTTCGTTGATTGTCAAAGCTTTTGATGGTTCGCGAAGGTCTGTTATGGGGGAGATAGAGCTCCCAGTGTTGATTGGACCTCAGGAATTTAATATTCTGTTTCACATTCTGGACATCAATCCTGCTTATAGCTGTTTGCTCGGAAGACCTTGGATCCATGAAGCAGGTGCTGTGACCTCTACGTTGCATCAGAAGTTGAAGTTCGTAGCTGATGATAGGTTAGTTATCATACATGGTGAGGAGAATTTGATGGTCAGTAACCTGTCCTCATTTCGCTACATTGAGGCTGACGAAGATGCGTTAGAAACCTCTTTCCAAGCTTTGGAAATAGACAATGCAGTTATGATCGACAACGAGAAGCCGGTAGTTCCAGAGTATCCATCGTTTGCTTCGTATAAGAGCATACAGTCCGCCCTTCAGGAAGGCATGCCTGCAGGATGGGGCGAAGTCATCGAGATCGAGAAGAGGGACCGACATCAGGGGTTGGGTTACAAACCAACTCCAGAAGATGAAGCTGCTTCAAGAATGAGAAGAAAGACGAAGACTGTGCAAGAGATATTTGTCAAAGGTGGACATCAGGTCCACGCAATCATTGGAAGCGCTGAAGAGGAAGAAGACATTGATCATCTGGTTTTTCGCCAAGAGGGTGCTTTGAGCAATTGGGAGGCTATAGAGATCCCAACTGTGTACCCGGAACCAGAGTAACTTATTTTGATTTGTTGTTTTCATTTCCCTAGTCTTGCCCAAAGCTAGTGGATTATTTTGTATGGGCCTCCGTTTTCAATATTAATCAATGAAATGACTTTTTTGCAATTTTCGCCGTCTTCACTTTACTGCATTCTTTTCTAAAAATGGCAATCTTTTCAAACAAAACATCTTCATCTTGCATGATTGTGAATTGTCGTACACTTTAGTAATACAAATCATTCTATTATGCAGAATTAACCGTAAACCCATTGTAATCAATGACCCTGTTATTACCATTGACTTTGACTTCCCTGTCTATCAAACTGAAGAGGAGGAGAATTTTGAGTTACCCAAAGAGCTGGCAGATATGTGTGATTACCAGTATACAGACCTCCAGCCACATGAAGAGCAGGTGGACGTCATCAATCTTGGTTCTGAGGAAGAAAAGAAAGAAGTCAAAATTGGGGCATCTTTGAAACCAGAAATTAGACAGCAGTTGATTTCACTACTTAAAGAATATGTGGATGTGTTTGCTTGGTCCTACCAAGATATGCCCGGTTTAGATACAGATATTGTGGTTCATAAATTACCGCTCAAGCCCGAGTGCCCGCCGGTAAAACAAAAGCTTCGTAGAAGTCATCCTGATATGGCCCTCAAAATCCGAGATGAAGTCAAGAGGCAATTGGATGCCGGATTTTTAGCAGTCTCGAAGTACCCAGAATGGGTAGCTAATATTGTTCCTGTTATGAAGAAGAATGGAAAGGTGCGAATGTGTGTGGACTACAGGGATCTCAACAAAGCTAGTCCCAAGGATGATTTCCCTCTACCACATATTGATACGCAGGTGGACAACACTGCCCGTTTCGCCATGTTCTCATTTATGGATGGCTTCTCAGGCTATAATCAGATTAAAATGGATCCGGCTGATATGGATAAGACCACCTTCATTACCCCGTGGGGCACTTATTGCTATAAGGTTATGCCTTTTGGACTGAAGAACGCAGGGGCAACGTACCAAAGGGCCATGGTGACTTTGTTTCACGATATGATCCACAAAGAGATAGAGGTATATGTGGATGATATGATAGCCAAATCTCATAATGAGGAGGAACATGTAGATCACTTGCTGAAACTGTTCAAGAGGCTTCGGAAGTATCAGTTGAGGCTGAACCCTGCAAAGTGTACCTTTGGGGTCAGATCTGGGAAACTATTAGGTTTCATTGTCAGCCAGAAGGGTATTGAAGTAGATCCAGATAAAGTGCGAGCAATTCAAGAAATGCCAGCTCCGCAAACTGAGTCTCAAGTCAGGGGATTTTTGGGTCGTTTGAATTACATCTCTCGTTTCATCTCCAACATGACTCCAATTTGTTCACCAATCTTCAAATTGCTCCGTAAGAATCAGCCAGTAGAGTGGAATGCTGACTGTCAACAAGCTTTTGAGAAACTCAAAAGTTACCTCCAAGAACCTCCTGTTCTAATTCCTCCGGTATCCGGAAGACCTCTCATTATGTACTTAACAGTTTTGGAAGAGTCCATGGGCTGTGTCTTGGGACAGCATGACGAGACTGGCCGGAAAGAGCACACAATCTATTACTTGAGTAAGAAGTTTGCAGATAGTGAAAGTCGTTACTCATTACTGGAAAACACTTGTTGCGCTTTGGCTTGGGCCGCCAAACGCTTGAGGCAGTACCTGATCTGTCATACCACCCTTTTGATTTCCAAGATGGATCCGATAAAATACATCTTTGAGAAACCTGCTCAATCAGGTAGACTTGCCCGTTGGCATATGTTATTATCTGAATATGACATTCAATATGTCACTCAAAAGGCCATTAAGGGAAGTATCCTCTCAGAATATCTTGCTGATCGACCAGTTGAAGACTATGAACCACTCAAATTTGACTTCCCTGACGAGGACATTATGGCAGTAAAGGATGATGAAGAGCCAAGTTCTGAAGAAGATCCCAGGGCGGAATATAGATGGAAGATGATGTTCGACGGTTCATCCAATTGCAAGGGGCATGGAGTGGGTGTTGTCATAATTAATCCTGAAGGTGGCTACACCCCTTTTACAGCTAGGCTGGATTTTGGGTGTACAAATAATATTGCTGAGTACGAAGCATGCATTCTGGGTTTGGAAGCTGCAATTGATCTTGGAATCTGTTTTCTCGAAGTTATGGGTGACTCCGCTCTAGTTATTTATCATATTAGAGGCGAGTGGGAGACCAAGGATGAGAAGCTTATCCCTTATCAGGCATATGCTCTGGAGCTGATTAAGTGTTTTGACGAGATAACATTTTGTCATGTACCACGTACAGAGAATCACGTGGCTGATGCATTAGCGACACTGGCTTCAATGTGGCAAGTCAGATTTATCAATGAAGATCCAGTGATTAGTATCGGAAGAAGGACCGAACCGGCCTATTGCCAGGTCATCGAAGAAGAATCAGACAGCAAACCCTGGTTTCACGATATTTTGAACTTCCTGAAGAATCAAGAATATCCAGTCAATGCCTCCGCTCTCAATAAGAAGACTCTACGAAGGCTGTCAGCCAGGTTCTTCATCAGCAACGGTGTACTGTATAAGAGGAATCATGATATGGTTTTGTTAAGATGTGTCGATAAGAGAGAAGCTGACTTGTTGATCCACGATATTCATGAAGGAACTTTTGGCACCCATGCCAATGCGCATGCCATGGTTAAGAAGATCTTGAGGGCTGGATACTATTGGTTGACTATGGAGACCGATTGCATCCAGTATGCTAGGAAATGCCATAAATGTCAGATTTATGCAGACAAAATGCATGTTCCTCCTACTTTATTGAATGTACTGTCATCACCTTGGTCGTTCTCCATGTGGGGCATTGATATGATTGGGGCAATTGAGCCTAAAGCGTCTAATGGGCACCGCTTCATTCTGGTGGCTATAGATTACTTTACCAAATGGGTGGAAGCCGCCTCTTATACAAACGTGACTAAGCAAGTAGTTGCTCGTTTCATCAGGAACAATATCATTTGTCGCTATGGGATTCCAAGCAGAATCATAACTGACAATGGGACCAATTTGAATAACAGAACCATGAAGGAGTTGTGTGATAACTTCAAGATCGAGCACCATAATTCTTCACCGTATCGTCCGAAGATGAATGGAGCAGTCGAAGCTGCAAACAAGAATATCAAGAAAATCCTTCAGAAGATGGTCAAAACATACAAGGATTGGCATGAGATGTTGCCGTATGCACTACATGGATATAGGACGTCTGTCAGAACATCAACAGGGGCAACCCCTTTTTCGTTGGTATATGGAATGGATGATGTCCTCCCCATAGAGGTGGAAATACCTTCGTTGAGAATATTAATGGAAACAAAGCTTGATGAAGCTGAGTGGATTTAAGAGAGATATGACCAGTTGAATTTAATTGATGAGAAGCGCTTGATAGCTATGTGTCATGGTCAGTTGTATCAAAAAAAGATGAAGAGAGCATTTGACAAAAAGGTCCGCACTCGAGAATTCCGAGTAGGTGAGTTGGTACTTAAGAAGATCTTGCCGTCGCAAAGAGACGCCCGTGGAAATTGGGCGCCTAATTATGAAGGTCCATACATAGTTAAGACAGTATTTTCAGGAGGATCTCTTTTCCTCACAACTATGGACGGTGAACAACTTGCACATCCTGTGAATGCCGACTCGGTGCGAAAGTATTATGCTTGAGGCAATGACACCTATATGATATCCAGGAATCCCCAGAGAAGCTCAAGTTCTGCTACAACTGGAGTCTTTAGTCATTAGGGTTATCGGTCATTGAATACAATGTAACCTTTGATAATTGCCATTTTGTTGCATTTGTAATATTTCATGGGACTCTGCTATTTGGCAAGTCACCATTTTTCAATAAATATCAGCTATTGAATCATTTCCGTGTTTAACACGTTATCCTTCCTTTTTGCAAGTTTAGTCATTTTCACTTGATTTTTGAAAACGGAAATTTTGCAATCTTTTGAGAAAACACAAAGATAAGCTAAGTTTTACTCTGGAATTAAGACGTTTTGGAATCAAGTTCGTACAGAAAGAGTCAGCAGTACTTCTTTTCCTTTTGGCATGGAGCTGCCACCTCCAATGAAAGAAGACCACCCCGTTTGTCCTTGATGTTTAGGTTTCAGGGTGTTGACTTGTGTTATCCTTTATTCTTTCCTGTTTTTCGTCGTTCGCGTCGTTTCTAGCATATAGCTAAGCATATGCATCATACCCTAGCATCATTGCATCCTTTGTGCTCTGCTTTGCTTGTGGTCCTGTGTTGGTGTCTGTCTTTATTTCCCCAATGAAGTGAAGACGTTCCCAGTTTGCCTTATGTCGTGCTCATTCGGTCTTAACCTTTGCGCGCCAGATTTATATCTTTAAAATCTTTTTCTGTTCCCCAAGAAGTTTAACTTTAAAAGATTTTGGAAAGTTGTTCTTGTTTGAATCGTGTCAAACTTGAACTTAGACTTTGTTTGAATCGTGTCAAGCATTGTCTTTTCTGTTCTCGTTTGAATCGTGTCGAACTTGAACTTGGACTCTGTTTGAATCGTGTCAAACATTTTCATTTCTGTTCTTGTTTAAATCATGTCAAACTTGAACCGAGTCTTTGTTCGAATCGTGTCGGACATTGCCTCTTAACTGTTCTTGTTTGAATCATGTCAAACTTGAACTTAGACTTTGTTTGAATCGTGTCAAGCACTGTTTTTTGTGTTCTCGTTTGAATCGTGTCAAACTTGTACTTGGACTATGTTTGAATCGTGTCAAGCACTGTCTCTTCTGTTCTCGTTTGAATCGTGTTGAACCTGAACAGAGTCTTTGTTCGAATCGTGTCGGACACTGACCCCCTTTGTTTTAAAACCATTCCTGTTCGAATCGTGTCGAACTTGAATTGGGACTTTGCTTGAATCGTGTCAAGCACTGTCTTTTTGTTTTAAAACTGTTCTTGCCCGAATCGTGTCGGACATTGAACACCTCTTTATTTCGTTTCTTTCCTAAAAATACTTTAAGATAAAATTCTGGGAATATCTTTTTATTTAACCCTATAAGACTACTATCTGGTGCGCAGGGTTAGCCTCTGTCCTCTTGGCTTGCCTCGAAGATCCCACTTTGAACCCTTCAGTTTAGGTTCCCCAGGAAGTCCTTGCTTGTTTGTTTTTTTTTTAGATTGATCCCCAGTGACCAAGTTTCTTCCTTCTGGTTTCATGTTCAGGAAGAATGTAGGTCTGTTTTGCCCCCAGTAGTTTATCTCCCCGGATCTTTCCCAAGTGGAGATTGTCTGTGGTCTTTTCCCTAATGTTTCTTTGGAGTCTCCCCAGTGAGTCTCTTTTGTTGGTTGGTCAGTATCCCTAGTGAGCTTTTCTCATGGATACTGTACCTTTCGTCCTTCCCAGTGAAGCTCTAATTCTTTTTGCTTCCTGTTTGTCCCTTGGTGTCTCGTTGTGACTGCATTTTTCTTGCATCCTCTTGGTATCCTGTTTGCTGCATTGCATGTGTGTGCATCTGAGGGAAAAATTTTCGGTCATCTGTATTTAAATATCTTTCACATTTGATTACATGAGGATCTTCATCTCTCATGTCATCAGGTGAAGATATTTAAATAGGGGCAACTGTTGCACCCCAAATTTTACCCTCATTTCTTTTGCTATTTATTGTTTGTTATTTATTATTTATTATTTTTTCTCTTTATTTTAATTTGATATTTATCTTAGTTTTTATTTGCTATGTGATTAGATTAATTTCAAATTGGAACCTTTTATTTTTATTTGAGATTGTTTTATTTTATTTAGTTTAAGTTAATCTTATTTAAGTCAATTCTAGTTAACTAAGTCAATTATCCATTTATTTCCTTTTGATTAGTCCTTTTAATTAGTAGCATTTCATGCTTACTAACTATATTATTAATCATGTTAAAACAAACAATCTCACGTGGCCTTTTTGCTCACCTTTGCTATTGTTTTGAACCAATGAAAATGGAGTGTTTGGGTTTGACTTTTCAACCATTCCTTCCAACCATTGAGAGCATGACATGTGGCGTCCAAAGTGCCAAAGGAATCCAATTCTTCCTCCTCCTTTCGTTCTTGCTGAAGAATTGTAAACAAGGGAGAAATCTTAAGTTGTATCGTGTATCAATCCATTCATCCAATGATTCAAATTGCGAGACCGTTGGCGCGGGCTCTTCAATTTTGAATCTCAAAAATCCATTCCTCTTCAAGCTCGTCTTTGCGTTGTGCAGAAAATGGCTCAGAAAAGGCATGCCATTTCCAGCATACGACTGCTCCGTCTGCGAACACGTCTACGCTACCTCCAATCTTTACTCCATTTGGTACCCCTCTCAACAGCCTCAATGGGAGAGCTCTGAATCCATTCACCAAGTAATGAGTTTAATTCTGCACGTCTGAAATGTCGCAGCGGATTCCTCTCCCAGAAGTGGACTAAATTTGAAATTCAAACGGAAACCTTAGGAGATTCAACTTATGCCCACCAGTTGCTTGAGGATTTGACCCGACCCATATGCCTCTCATCAACCCAACACTCTGCCTATTTAAAGGAGCTCGTTTTAGTTTTGAAGAGACCAACAATTCTCAAAAAACATTCTAAAGTCTTTGAGTTTTTGAGTTCCACGAGCAAGAGAGGAAAAGAGCTGCTTTGGAGTTTGTTTTGCTAGAAGAGTTTTCAGCATATTTGAAGGTGCAGTGGACATTACTCCACTTGGTAACTATACTTTCCCCTTTTTAATATTCATGTCATCATAGCATATCTCAATCATAACTGTTATAATGTGCTTTATATTGTTTTTCACTCGTCTACAATGTGCTTTTGTGTATGTTCTGTCCATGGCTTGATATCTTGAAGTAGGATGATTCTGTTTGCGTTACTGAGATAGAGATGTATGCTGCTCTTATTTAAGTTTTTGTGCTCGAGATAACATCATGTTGATTGTGCATTTGGTTGTGTCCATTAGCTAGCTGCGAGCATATAAAGTTTCGTGTTGATGTTGTATTGTCAAGTTAGATGATTTGAATTGATTAAAGTACACATGTGTATCTTGATGTTTGATTGTCTTAGTCCACCCCTGTTTCTGGTACGCTACTAAGTTTTGTTTATGTTCATGAGCAAGATTTATGATCTGCTTAACATGATAAGATTTCAAAACTGAGTTATTGCATTTTGGTAGCTCATGATAGTTGATCACTTGTATGCTGGTTGGTTTATGTTTTAAACGAGCTTTGTACTGTAAGTCAGTTGGCACTATCATATCTTCATTTTTTGCTGTACTTGTTATGAATGGTGTGAGTCCTAATGTTGATTAAGACACAATGCTTGTTAATTTACTCCATGTCATTTTTCTGTTAACTTATTGAGGTTGATGGTTATGGTTGTTAAACTCATGATATTTGTTGCCATCAGTTATGCTTTTTACTTTGAAATAATGAATCTGCCTTGAGATGCCCTTTATTTATAGCTTGAATCATGTTCATCAATTCTGAAGCATTACAGCTACCATATCATGCTTGTTTTCTATGTGTCACTTTGACTGACATTTGGCGTGAGCTCGAACTTGTTATATGTGTGCTTGGCCATTAGCTTAATCTACCTATGTGCCTGCTAGGTTCTGGTTTCTAACATGTGAATTAGTTTCTTCAAAATGTGAACTTGACATGCCTCATTGTATACTAATGCTTTGTTTAAAACAACAGTCCATATTAATGCTCATGAGATGTCAATATGTTTGTATACCATATCATGGTTTGCATTTAGTTTAAGACTTTTTGAAACATCCATGCTATGTCTGATAAAGTCTATATGTGTATGACAGTTCTTAACATGTTTATTTGTCTTGTTTCCAACTTGTTCAAATCTTTGCCATCTCATGTCACTTGAACTTTGCCTAAACGCATATGTCTGATATAAACCTGATATACTACCTATTCATCTAAGTTTCTTTTTAAGCCACAAATATGAACATATGCTGTTTCACTATCCACACATCTCACTTGGTATACCTGCTGCCAGAATGTGGACTTTTTTTTAACTTGCATGTTTCGTTGAACTTTGATTGTTTAAGCCTCAAAAGACTTCTTGCGTATGCTATGTGCCATATGTGCAAATTTTGGTCCTTGGTAGTATTGCACAGAACTATGCCTTTTTTTCATATCGTGATGATGTATTCCAACCTGCTATGACCATGTTCATGTTGCTTCTTACTTTCTACACTCCGCTGCCTGTTTGTGTCATGTCCCTTTGCTCATGAACTTGCTAAATGATATGTTGTTTATCTCATTGCAAAATGATATGCTTCTCTAGATCCGAAATGTTGCATTTTTGCCCTGAAGCAATGGTATAATTTTCTGTCTTGAACTTTGACTTGATCCATGCTTGGTTTCAACTGTTGTAATCAGTAGACTTATTCTTGTTACATCAAATTGTATACCTTTCCACGTACTAGCTCCCTTTATAATGTTTGTTGATTCAAAAAAACATGTTTGATTCAATCTTGTTCAATGCAGTATGTTATGAATGTCTTCATGTTGTAACATTTCTCCATGACTTGTTTTCTTGAAATCCTTATTTGTCTCTATTTTGTGACCAAATGGTGCCTCATATATTAGGATTTAGGTCGATCCATTTACAATTTTGAAAAGTTGGTTCTTTGTTGATTGATTTGAGCCCTATACAACCCTACTACACTGATCTGCATCTATTTGTTATTTATTAATTGTATTGTAAGCTGTTTTCATTTCACTAGATCTCCTTTAAGCATGAGGCACGATTACTGCTATGGTTGTGTTTGATTTTGTTAACTCACTGCCTTGTAATGACTTGATGATTATCCACTGTTGCTTGTTTTATTGTTAGTTTTCTTAACCATTGGATACATGTATGCCACTTTACAACAATTCTATTAACTTTTCACTTAGCATTCTAGTCATGGAAATGATATGATATGTACGAACTAGAACTAATACCATACTGCTGCCATCATGTGTGTTATCTGCATTCAAGTCATATTCTTATTTGGTTTTCTAATCTGAGCATTGTATGCATTGCTATTGTTGCTGCCATGACAGTATGTTGTTTGGTTTTTATTGTCAAATGTTCTTGCTATGTTAATTTATGAGATAAACCTTTGCTTGATATGTGGTATGCGTGAGACTTCATGATTTTTAGTCAGGATATTTGTTTCTGGTTTGACAATGGTCACTGATGTTTGGCATGACATGATAGTTTTCATGAGTTAGTTTGATGTTGGTTGGTTTGTGTTATTTTGAAAATACGCACAAGAATGGTTTATATATTTATTAGGTTGTATTATTAACGGATGAAACACGCCGTCCCAACGGTCACACACTTGCACTTAAACGCCTTGCCTACCCATAGGACTGGGGTTCGAATCCCCCTCGCCCCAGTCCTTTTATTTATTTTCCTGATTTTCGCTTGGTTTCAAATATATACGCATTCTGTCTTTCCTTTGGCAGCACGCGCATCTAGCTCAGTTGGTTATGACTTGCTTGTTTGGTTCAAAGGGGCGTGGGTTCAAATCCCCACGGCTGCACTTCTTCTTTTTTATCACTTAGCTTCATTATTTTCACTATTTTCTTCTAGATTGTTTTTATTTTATTTCTCTTTTTCTTTTTGCTTCATCTTTATATTTTAAGACTTTTTCTATATAAAGAGAATTGATAATTTTAATTTTTTTTTAGACTTTATTTTTGATTAAGCTTAAATTGCTCATTATTTGCTTTATTGCATTTTTCTTTTTTTTCCATTATGCCATGATATATCTAATGTGTTCGACCATTGTGTGTTTAATCTTTACTTTGCTTTGACATCTTGATATCTTAGTCTCATATTTGTATTCATGTCATCTTTGAACATTTTTGATCTTGAAATATTATTAAATTGACTTGTTTAATTGTTAAGGTAATATATTCATGTTGATTGGCCATATGTTTGATTCTATATGAACATCATCATTGTTCTAAATATCATCTTTTATATCACTTCTCTATGTTTGTCTTCATAAAGATTGAAACATTTTGATTTGTTCTTGTATGTCATTCCTATATGTTTGTCTTCCTAAAGATTGAAGCATAATGATATACTCTTTTATCATGTTCATCTTATCCATATCTTTGTCATAAACATATTGCCATCCTCATGCTTATGTTTGTTTTATCTATTATATCAATGTCTTTTATATCATCTTATTGTTATCAACTGATTTTCCCCTTATTCCAAAGGAAGGTTAATAACATTGACTCTTAAAGTCATTGACCCCCCCATCTTAACCTAAATAACCTCTTAGGAAGAAACTTTGTTTCTTGGCCTCATCAAGGGCCATAGAACTCCCAAGTAGCTTTAGGAAAGAGTTCTTCAACTCTTAGTGGTATTCATCATAATGAATTTATCACTTTCCCCTCCTAACTAAACTTCAACATAGGTCCATTTCAACTAGATTTAGAGAGTTCCTAAACTCTACAATGAGCTTGTACTCATTTCCCCTCTGAATATTGGCCATAGTCAATAATTCAGTAGAAGTAGAACTACGCATACTCTGATTCTATTCCCGAGGATACGTAGGCGTAAAGTGCGATGCTTTATCGAGTATACTTAGATACTAACCCCTAGGGTTTTCAAACCTTTAGCATAAAACCTTTAGCAAACATAGATTAACATTTAACAAGAGGTTCCCGTAGAGTACTACGGACGTTTAGGGTGCTAATACCTTCCCTATGCGTAACCAACCCCCGAACCTTAGATCTCCCCCCTTTAGGTTTTTCTAACGATCTTGAACCTTTCCTTTGGATAAATCAAAGTCGGTTGTAAAAGAAATATGACGCAAGTTAATTAATATCTTGTTGTCCGATTTTCACCGCAACAGTTTTTCTTTTCATTTTGATTATGTTATTTTGGCCAAGGATATAAAAAACATCATAACTTTGTTGATTATTTCAAATCAATAAGTTTTGATTATATGAGGCCATATCTTTCTTTATTGGTTGGTCAATGAAAGGCTAATAAAAAGATTATCAATTTTATCGAGCCAAATCTTAGTTTAGATGAGACCACCTTTATTTTCACTTCAATTCCATTTTCTTTTATTTCGGCCAATGATATACAAAAAATCATGACTTGTCGATCTATTCAAAATGACTAAAAGTCTTGATGTGTATGAGGCTCATTTCTTTATTTTTGGTTGGTCAATGAGAGTTAAAAATCTAAGATTATCGATTTGTCGATTAAATCTTGATTTAGACGAGACCGACTTATATTTCTCATTTCGATTCCACTCTCGTTATTTTGGCCGATGATATCACAAAAATCATGACTTGGTTAATTTATTCAAAATCACTAAAGTCTTGATAAATATGAGGCCATTCTATTTTTTTTAGTTTGTTGGTCAATGAAAGTCAAACATCAAGGTTATCAATTTATCGATTCAAACCTCGATTAAGACGAGACCAACTTTATCTTCTTTTCGCATTTTTCTTTTATCTTCATTTTCATTTTCGATCGATGAAGTCTTTCTATTCACGAATGTTGTTTATCGAAGCAATCAACCTTCATTATTTCAAATTTGTAGTGAGTGATCATCGAGATCTCTTTCTATACTTTGGGATCGTGATAGGTTACCTTCGAATAATTAACGAAAGTTTGTGATTAAGACGAGATTTTCACCTTTTCTTTTCGTGCGATACGATTTCTTTGGAGAATGATCCTCAATATCATTTCTCCATCGTGTCTTAGCACAAAGATCGAATTGTGCATCCATCTATAGTATGGTCTTCCTCATAGACTGTGCTACGACGGTTTAGCACTACATTGGACCCGATTCATCGATCCAATAAATTAATCATTAACCACTGTCTTTACTTTCAGTCAGTATATCTTGATTTATTTTTGTTCATATTATCTTGATTATATTATTGTTCATATTGTTCATATGTATCATATTCATACTTGTCCATCTGACCCTCCCTTCCAAAGGAAAGTTCTTTTATTTTGACTCCTAAGTCAATAAACCACTCACATTTCATCTTTGGCCTCCTAAGAGCCATTTTCCTCATAGTTTAGTAATAGGATAGAGTTATCGTGAACTCTATGTGATTCTCTATCACGAGAACTCACTTTCCTTTACTTAGACTTATAGAGTTATCGAGAACTCTATGTGATTCTCACCATCATGAGAACTCACTTTCCCCCTTTAACTTAGACTTAGAGAGTTATCGTGAACTCTAAATGAGCTCGTACTCATTTCCCTTTGGAACTTTGACCATAGTCAATGGTTCCTCTTTCACCCTTAGTTAGGGGAACTACGGTTGCTCTAATTCTTTAGTCAGATACGTAGGCACAAGATGCGACGTCTTGGCGAGCAAACTTAGTGTACATACCTAGGTCTTTACCTTACCTTAGCATAGATATCTTAGTAAGCAAACATAACATAACACAAATTAAAACAAGAGGTTCCCGTAGAGTACTACGGACGTTTAGGATGCTAATACCTTCCCTAGGCGTAACCAACCCCCGAACCTTAGATCTCCCCCTTTTAGGTTTTCTTCGATCTTGAACCTTTCCTTTGGATAAATCAAAGTCGGTTGTAAAAGAAATATGATGCAAGTTAATTAATAGCTTGTTATCCGATTTTCACCGCAACAGAGGGCTTCTCGTACAACAGAGCATCCCTGATTGCTTGTTGAGCATATCGGACAAGCATTGTAGTCGTGCCATGGCAGATTATGGTATTGACTTTGTCTTGAGTGCATTGCCAGCAAGTTGACGTCCATCGCCAGAATGTTGTGGTTCTGAACAATGTTGGGATTTGCGCGAGCCATATTGACTTCACGGATTCGGTGATCTTGGATCCATCCGAGATCCATTTGTTCTTGTAGAGTTGATTGAACTATGGAACACCCCTGATTATTCTTTGAGCAGATATCACACTGGTGATAATTATGAGGCGGTACATGACCGTACCCACTCTGTCTACAATGCATCCTGACCAGATTGGTTCCTAATATGAGTACATCATGAATTTGATAACTGCAGCTAAATTCCTCCTCTATTAAATTTACGACAGTCTTCTCATGTTGAGGCAACGGGTTCGTCTAAACATTCGAGTTAGTATCTTTGAAAGATAGGACTCCATTCCTGACAAGCTTCTGCACATTAGATTTGAAGCTGAGACAATTTTCAATGTTGTGTCTCGGTCCTCCTTGATGATAAGGGCAAGTTTGATCTGCTTTGAGCCAAAAAGGCAGATTTTCTGGTACTGTAACAGGAGACCTGGTTTGGACATGCCCCTTGACCAGTAGTAGTGGAAATAGTTCTGCGTACAACATTGGTATAGGGTCGATCCCTGATGGTCGTGTCGTACGATTGTTATTGTTGTACTGAGGACGAGCCTGCTGAAAAGGCTGTTGTGTCCTTTACTGATATTGTTGTTGATTTGGTTGGCTCTGAGCAACCTGAGGTTGATACGTTGGAGCCGGCGCAGGGTTCATAGCGGGAGTTACCGTTGTTACTGGTTGATACCTTCGCCTTTGCTTTTTGAGAGAGATATTACCAATATCTTTCTCTTTTTTCTTTGGGAAAGCACTACCGTATCTTTTAGTACTGCTTGATGGCTCTGCATCTTTGATCAATCGTCCTTCTCGGACCGCCTCTTCAAAGCGTACCCCCATGTTCACCATTTCAGTGAAGTCATTGGGCGCACTGGCGACCATTCGGTCGTAATAGAATGAGCTCAAGGTTTTCAAAAAGATCTTTGTCATCTCTTTTTCCTCAAGAGGGGGGAAGATCTGGGCGGAAATTTCATGCCATCTCTGAGCATATTCCTTAAAAGTTTCCTTGACTTTTTGCGACATTGCTCTGAGTTGATCTCTGTCTGGTGCCATGTCCAGGTTATACTTATACTGCTGAATAAAGGCAGCGCCAAGATCTCTGAAAGTGTTAATCTTGGTGCGGTTTAAACCCATGTACCATTTGAGTGTGGCACCAGTTAAACTATCTTGGAAGTAATGGATCATTAGCTGTTTATTCTCTGTCTGAGTTGACATCTTTCGAGCGTACATCACCAAATGACTTTGAGGGCAAGAGTTTCCCTTGTATTTTTCAACGTCAGGCACCTTGAATTTGTGCGGTATTTTCATATTAGGGACCAGACAAAGGTCTGCGGCGTCCTTTCCGAATAAATCCTGACCGCGAATGGCATGCAGTTCCTTCTTTATTTCCAGGAACTGCTCCTGGAACTCATTCATTCTTTCGTACATGTCTTCGTTTCCACCAGAAATTACTTGTGGAATCTGTCCTTCCGGGACAGTGTGTACCACTAGTTATGGTATAGCCATTACGACGGTGACTCTTGGTGCTTCTATGCCCTGAAGTTTGTAACCTTCAGGAGTTGCCTTCATAACTCTTACGTCTTCGCTTTCCCAAAGTTTGTAACCTTCAGGTCCAGCGGTTCCTGCTGCAGTTTCTGGGTCTTAAGTGACCGGCGGGATGTATCCCTCAGGGACAAAGTTGATAGGCATGCCCCAAGGGCGATCTTTAGGCATGTTATACCGAGAATCATATGTCTCCACTACGGGTGTAGATGTGATCTCTGAGATCACAGTCCTTTGTTGTTGCCTCTGAGCTGCTGCCAGGGATTTCATGTCATTGTGAAGTTTTTGCAGATCTTCCTTCAGAGCGTCGATTTCTTCTCTTAGCTCTTTGTTCTCTTCCTCGAGATCATCCATTTTCTTTTGTCGATTGGCCTGAGTATTGTATGAGTGAGACAGTTTGACTCTAGAATTGTGATGTATATGTGAGATTCGAAGATAAGAAGAACACATTATGCGAGAATGATGGATGATATGCAAAGTTATGTATATATTTTTTTTAATCAAAAAAGAAACTTCAACAATTAGATTGCAAATATCATACAGTAAAGGTTGGAGACCCTGTTTTATTGAATTTGAAAGATTGCAGAAAGGGAAAATGCAGTATTTTACAAAGTGCTGTAAAGAAAATGTCTAAGTTTATGGATCCTGAGTCCTCTCTGAAGAGAACTCAGATGCTGGTTCTGGTATTTTCCTTTTCTTTGACCGGAGCTCTTTAGCCGTTGTCGGGTTGTTAGTCCTTTTCCAAGTGAAAGGAGCGAGCAAATTTCTTTGGTCTTCTTGATTCCCCACGACATGTTGTTCTAGTATCTTAATCAGAGAATCCTTTTCCTTTAACAGTTCCTGAATTTTGGTACACTCCACATTGAGGATACGGTACTTGTTTTTCCAAGAGCTTTTCTCCCGTTGAACTTTGTTGAGGGCGACCTGGAGTTTTTCCGTGTCAGACATGAAATAAAGGACAGATTCCTTTAATGGAAGAACTTCTTGGTGAGGGTAAGGCATCCTCAGCTTGAGGGCTCTAGTTTGTACCCAATGGAGATAAGGTTCCATGGAGGTACAGTCTGGTTTTCCTAGAGACTCTCTTCCTTTCCTGTGAATATGTTGCCAGGCATGCACTATTTCCTTCTTTAGTGCACTATCATTTTCTCTTTCCTTGAAGAAAAGACCTTCTAGATGAACATTATGCGGGATATTCTTCATCGGGTATCCGAGTTGACGGAGAACTAAAATTGGATGATTGTTGATTCCTCCTTTAGTTGCTATGAGGGGTACATTAGGGAAATTTCCACATCTGTCGATGATCTTTATCCCTTCGTAAATCCTATTATACCAGTCTATGTTAGAGTTGGTGAGAGACATGATTCTTTGTGACCAACGTAAAGTACTCTTGTGATCCCAAAATGCAGCAGACTTAAGTAAATGGGAAGTGAACCATTTGTAAAGTAAGGGTATACATCATGTGATCATTCCTCCGTTGTACAAATTCCTTAAGTGAACAGAATGATAAGCATCAGTGAGCAAGGTTTGTACGGGGTTTCCAATTAGAAATATCTTAATGGCATTGGTATCGACGAAGTTATCGATGTTGGGAAAGAGGAATAACCCATATGCGAGCAGAACAAAGATATCTTCGAAAGCAGTTATGCTTCCTACACTGGCAAAGTATAGGGCTTTCTCCGTCAGGAATTTAGCTGGTAAACCCTGGATTCCTTCCTTAGTGGTCATGTGAGTCCGGACTTCTGACTCGTCCAAATAGATTGCTCTTACAATGGTTTGTTTCTTTGGAATTTCTTCCAGTCCAGAAAATGGAGCTTGGTCAGTGATAGGTAAATCAGTCAGATGAAAGTACTCCTCCAGTGTTGGTGCTAGTTGATAATCCGGGAAGGTGAAACAGTGATAGGATTCCTTCAACTACATGGACCCTTAACAGAGACAACATCCCTCAGTGCTTAGCTCTGAACGCATCAGGGTTGGTAATCATCCTTGCCAACCTTCTTAAATCCTCTAGTCTCGGAGCCTTGAAGGTGTATTTGTGCGTCTTTATTCTACCGAAATCCATAATGCAATCTCCCTCTCTGATATTTAGAATTTATTGTTTTAGTTTATTTTGAAAAAGAAAGAGAGGAGAAAAGAGAAGATTTTTTTTGTTTAAGAGTTTTTTAAATGAATGCATGAATGCAGCACACAAAAACATTGAAAAAACATGGGTTCAAGGGTTCAACATCACGAACATGAAGTCATGGCTTTACCCATCCCCAAAGGTTGTCTTCTGGTCAATTTTTGTACCTGTAGAACGGGTTAAATGTTCCCAAAACCATTGACCCCCTAGGGATATCAACAGCAAGCTGGTTCACCCGAGCGAGCTGTAGCATCCTACGGTAATCTCATTTGAGTGTAGTATCGCGTATCAACTATTCTCGATAGTTACCGCACAACCAAATGGCCACATGGTTAATGTCTACTAAATCCTCAGGGTCACTGGTGCCGCACTGGGATAACGTCTATTTTCACGACGATTGGTCGTTCAACATAGTATACACATGGGCCCTCGGCTGATTTGATGGTCTACCAGGATCGCTTATTCGGGAATCACTCCCTGTAAGTCCACCCGTCTATGCCATCACTTATCTTAGGGTTCTCTCAAATTTTTCACATGCGTATCAATAACATTCCTATTGACAGAAAAATAAACACGGATATCAAATAGGAAAAGCAATATATCTATATAATATAGTATGTAGAAAATTTCTAACAACCTAGACCTCTTAGGAATTCTTATCCTAGTCCTAGAGAGATAAAACTTTCCCCAGCAGAGTCGCCATTTTCCTGTAGCGTGCGATTTTTGTCGGTAACGTAACCCCCTTATCGCCATGGGTTTCTCCTCACTGTAATGGTAGGAATGGGGTGCTAGTTTTTTATTTCTTATTTATCCTATGAAGCTGGAAAGGAAAGGGAAGCTATCTAAAACTAACTTTGCACGCAAATGTTTAACTGAACAAATGTTAAAAGAGATTGGGGAGTTCGGGATCAGGTTATACGATGGGGAGTTGTCAATTACCCCTCCTATATATGGTTATCCACAGGTTGTTAGCAATTTCTACTGCTTTCTACTTACTGGTGTTTGTCTGTCATGGGTTGGGAAAGTTTCTCCTTTGGGACTGTTTGAGAGAGAGATAGTTTTTGTTGATTTCGGTTTTTCCAATTTTTTTGGTGAGGTACTGGGCCTGAAGTTTTTTATTGGTGTGCTCGCTAAGATTTCGCAATCTTATGCCTACGTATTCCCGTTAAAGATAAACAGGGAAATCAGAGAAATCGTAGTTCCTCCTATTCTATGGGAGGAAAAGAGATGTTTTGGTGTCTTGTTCAAAGCCCAAGATTGAAGCTAAAGGTTATTTGTGTCTTGTTCAAAGCCCAAGATTAAAGCTAAAAGGTTTTTGACTGAGAGAGAATTTGTCATCTCTAAAGAGAGACATCTCGTCTATTTATCACAACTATTGGGTGACTGATTATAAAGGAGAATTACTTTAACTGGGATATGTGAATCCAACAGTGCCATAATTTCCTTTATAGGGGATTTGTCCTGAAGGAGAAAATTTTAACTCAGTGTTGAGCAATGCAATTTTTTCTTAGGAACCTTTCATGATAAGAGAGGGACAGTGGCGTGGATGTAAATAATCCATAGGCTTGTAACTTACAGCAATTAGATGAAAGAGGAAGTTTACCAGGATAAGAGATGGACTACAGCTTGGATACTTGAATCCCACTTACAACAGTTATCTGGATTTAAGGTTTTAATTTGAATGTGTGATATATAGAGAAATGTCTTCCTACAGAGAGGTTTTGATTTCCTCTGAGGGGATGTTGATTTTTGTGTGCCTTGATCAAAGCCCAGGGTTGAAACTAAGAGATTGATTGACTCCACTGGGGAGGTCTTTATGCAAAGCCTAAGAGGAGGCTAGAAAAGACTGACTCAACCAGAGAGTGTTTATCTGTCTTGTACAAAGCCCAAGATTGAGGCTAAAAAGAGACTTGACTCTTTGGGGGATATTTGTAGGTGTCTTATACAAAGCCCAAGATTGAGGTTAAAATGGGAAACTGACTCTACTGGTGAGAGGTTTTATTTGTCTTGTACAAAGCCCAATATTGAGGCTAGAAGAAGGTTGACTCTATTGGAGAGTGTGATTTTATATGTGTCTTGTACAAAGCCCAAGATTGTGGCTAGAAGAATATTGACTCTACTTAAGGAGATTTATATGGTGTCTTGTACAAAGCTCAAGATTGAGGCTGAAGGATATTGACTCAACAAGAGAGTGCTTTTGAGGTTAAGTCTACTGAGGGAAATCTTTATACAAAGCCTAAGAGGAGGCTGAAAAAGGTTGACTCAACAAAAGAGTGCTTTAAGAAAGAAGATTGACTCAACAAGAGAGTACTTTAAGGTGATTGACTCAACAAGAGAGTGTTTTTATCTGTCTTGTACAAAGCCCAAGATTTAGGCTGACTTTTGCTGAGGAAAAGAAGGATCATTATACAAAGCCTAAGAGGAGGCTGAAAATGATTGACTCAACAAGAGAGTGTTTTTTTTTCTGTCTTGTACAAAGCCCAAGATTGAGGCTAAAAAGATGATTGACTCAACAAGAGAGTTTTTTAAGATCCTTATACAAAGCCTAAGAGGAAGCTAAAAGTGATTGACTCAACAAGAGAGTGTGGAAAGATCCTTATACATAGCCTAAGAGGAGGCTAACTTCTGCCGAGGATTAATGAAATCCAGAGACAGGTTCAAAGTGGGGAATCAACTCTTGCTGAGGATTACAGAAGAGTTAAGGTATCAGATGCCTTGAGGTTCTGATTTGGGATAGTCTTATACTAATGATAGGCTGACCCTAGCTGGCGAAATTTAGGATGAAAGACTGAGTTTTAGAACCCATGAGGGTTTTAACTCTACTGAAGATTGATTAAATGATTAGGGTTTTTTTTATGTACTTTTAGGAAACTTAAGAATGTCTTTGAGATCCAAGAGGAGATGAGACTGTCCAAGTCTACTGGTATGAAAATGTTTATCTTTGTATGATGCCCAAGAGGAGGCTGGTGTTTTAAGGGATGAGAATCAACCCTAAAATTGGTCTGAGGTTTTGACTCTTTAGAAAGTCTGCTCTAACAAAGGATGACTAAGTTCTGACCTATACCTTTAAGAGGTCTTCAGGGTCCTTGTATTAAGCCCAAGAGAAGGCATGAGAACTTCTAAGAAGCCTGAGGGTCCTTGTACAAATCCCAAGAGGAGGCTGGGGATACTTTTAGGAAGCCTGTGGGTCCAAACTTAAGAAAAGTTAAAGAAAAGTTTCATCGGGAATAATCTTTTCTTTAGTGATCAGTTCTAGGGTTTGAAGAAATTCAATAAAGGTCTCACTGAGAATTAATCCTCTCTGGGGGAAATGAATTTCTTTGACAATTTTCTAATAGTGACCGTATGAGAAAATTTATGTAAAAGAAAGTTGATAAAAGTTACAGGTGAGCAAGCTTCCATTGTAACAGCTGTATGGTTAGTTGTTCAAGAAATTAAAGAAAGTTTTGATAACAACTAGGGATTTGTACCTAAATCAAAAGGGAAAGTTGTTTTGAAAAGAAGATTGGGGCTTATACTAAAAGAGAGGCCCAGATGAAAACAGTGCTCACACCGTTGATCTGAAAATTGTATCGGGACTTATACAATGACTGAGGCCCAAAAAGGATTTTTGTTCAAAGGGGTTGGGTCTTACACTCTATTAGAGGCCCAAAGTGTTAGAAAAAGAAAAGAAATGGGACTTACAACACAAGAGTAGGCCCAGATTAAAATGTTTGAAAACGACGATCGTGCCGAGATTTTTTAAAGTACTGGGGCTTATACAATGACTGAGGCCCAAAAAGGTTTTCTGTACAAAGGGATTGGGTCTTACACTCTATTAGAGGCCCAAAAGTTTATTTTTACAAGAGATGGGGCTTACAACTCAATGAGAGGCCCAGATGAAAACAACGATAGCACCGTTATTTTGAAAATTGTATCGGGACTTATACAATGATTGTGGCTCAAAATTATTTATATACAAAAGAGGGTTTGGTCTTACACTCTATTAGAGGCCCAAAGTGTTTTGAAAAAGATTTGTGAGGGTAAAAATAAGCAAAAACCCTAATTTGATTTTAAAATGTATTTTAATTGAATAAAAATTCAATTAAAATGATCAAAATTATCAAACATGTGTGAAAAACAAGTTGTGATCTTGGATTAATGTTTGAAAAATCATGTTTCATTCATAGAATGTCTTGAAAATCATTTGAATTTGCAAAATCAAGAGAAAGAAATATTTTTTAAATGCCTAAAAACAAATAAAAATATATTTCTTTACAAAAATACCAAATATATGAAATAAATAATATTTTTGTGAAATTTTTGTAGAATAAAATATTTTAATATTTTTGTGAATTTAAAAAAAAAAGAACCAATCAAATATAATTAAAATTGAAAGAGAAAATAATTTTGGAATTAATTAATAAAAACCATAAAAATGTAAAAAAATAGCCAAAAGAGAGAAAATGGCAAAATGGTCTGGGTGGGTGTTGAACCCACGGCCTGCCAAACAAACACACATGCGCGCTACCATTAGGGTGGTGATACATCCGTGTATCAAAACCACCCCCATCAACATATATGGGTGCCTTGGTTTTAGGCCTGGCCAAGGCACCATAGCCTGGCCCTTGCCTAAGGCAAGGCCTGATTCTAGGCCTCTTACATGAAGGCTCTAACTTCCTCATTTCTCCATGGATTTGGACAAAATTTAGGTACATCCTGTCTAGAATATCAGGAGGAATCCAATGGTGCCTTTGGAATTTTCAGAAAATGTTTCCATTTTAAAATCCGATAGTGATTTCAAAATAGGCCTAGATTTGCATGTTATATGCTATCTCATTGTATAGGCAATAATAGCATGACAAATTGGTTCAAACACAACATATATGACATGTATGAGATGCCCATGATCAATGGACATCAAAGCAATGCACGATTTAGAGAGTTCAAGTTGTGATGCACTTACCTCTTGAAGCTCCTTGTGCTAATTGTCAAGATCCTTGTGCCAGAAGTAATCCAATGCTTTAGACACTCTTGATTGATCCCTTAGAAGCTTTTAGGATGATAAAAACCAGCTGGAATCCTCAGGAACAAGAATTGGCTCTTTCTTGCAAAAGTGGCAAAGGTGACCAAGATAGTAACTCTCTCAAATGGTGTTCCTGATGAGGGAACCCAATTGGGACAATTTGAGGATGATATTTGGAGTGTGTTTGAGGCCTTGTTTGGTTTTGGAAGTGACTGAATCAAGATATGGCTTGAAAAATGCAGAAAAGTCAAAATTTATGGTTTTGGAGGTTAACTTTCTGATTTTGGTGTTTCAGATCAAGGGTGAGTGTTTGAACAGCTTATATATGATACATTGGATGTGTTTAGATCATGAGTTGTGGTGGAATAGCTCTCTAACTCAAAAACTCATAGATGACCTGCAAAAGAAGGCATTTTGACCTAATGAGAGAGATTTTGAGGAAAGCGTCAGTTGTAGTGATTTGGTGTACTCAAACTGGCCACAAATGAGCTCTATTTATAGTAGAGCAAGTTTGCATTGCAAGCAATAGTGAATGGCAACTTGGACAGTTCCTTGGCCAATTGTTGCATAAAGGCATCTTTAGTCTCCTATTGCCATTGACTTAAGGTTAGGGCACAGGCCTATGGTCCTTTGATTCAGAGTTGAATCTTGACTCATTCAGTTAGCAATGTCTCAGTCCATGCCACCTTGATGCATCCATTGAATGCTTGAAAACAAAATTGGAGTCTTTGAGCTTTTTAGCCTTTTTAGGGCACTTATGGCTACATGTAGTTCCTTGGACTTGGGAGGCTTGTGGATCAGATCATTCCTCTTTGATTTCATCCCTTGAGGTGTCCAAATGGATGACAAGGCTTGGAGTTATCTGATTTGGCCAAATCGAGCAAATGACCTATAATCTGCCTTGAACAAAATCAGTCCATGATGCCATGTTCCAAGGGTTGTATCTCCCTACTCAAATTGAATTTGGAGATGATCTGGTACTTGTTGGAAAGCCTTGATGGCATACTTTAACTTTGATGTTCACCAATGGACCTGGTTTAACTTTGATCAATGTGAAAAATGTCCATACATTTTGGAAAAAGTAAGGCACATTCTGACTTAATGAAAATTTCACTAAGTGTTGGAAAATGGTCATTTTCATGTTTTTGTGATTTTGATCAATCCATAACTCAAAATCCATGAGGATTTGGAATCTCTTGTTTTTGACATATTTGAAGTATGTCAGAGGGACTTTCATTTGAGCTTTGAATTGGAGAAAAAGGCCTTGTGGTTTAGGAGTTATGACCTTGCAAAGTAGGGTAAAAACCACTTTTGTTCCATAACTTAGAAAAATTTTGGTTTCTCAAGGTTGCCTCTTTTGAAAGAAACCTCACTTTTCTTGATTTTTCTTGATGGATGATGATCAATATCATACATTAACATTGTTTTTGACTTAGGGGAACCATTTTGTGAAAAAATTCCAAAAAGTCAAACTTGATTTTGGGCACAGTTTACTTTTTGTCATATGAAATCCAAACTGTGTGATTCTTTGTGCAATCAAGTCCTTGACCTAATTCAAACCTAATGGATGGATTCCATAGGTGTTTTAGGGTGTCTTGAATCATGTCCCAAGGTTTGGGAGCATGTCTTGGTCAAAAGTCAAAGATATAGTTGACTTTTTCTTCAAAACCCTAATTGTGGTCCAGGTGAAATTGAAACTTGTGGATCAAGCTTCTTGGATTAATCCATTGTTGTAAATAGATAAATGTGGTTTATTTGAGGCCCTCAAATCATGTCTTGAGGTCTTGGCTCATGTTTTGCTCCAAAAGTCAACTTAGGGGTGAATTAGGTCAAGAAACCCTAATTCCCCTGAGGCTAAATTGACTTGATGATTGGGTCCATGAGGTCCCTTGGAGTATCTTGGGTTATGCTTTGAAGCATTGGTTCATGCCCAGAAGAAAATTTTCATCTGGAGGCCTTGGTCGACCAAAACCCTAATTTGGTGACACTGGCAATCTTGAGGCTTGATCCACTTGGAATATATCAACTTCGTGCTTGATTCTTGATGTGGGAGTCCTCTTGATCCCTTATGGGTGTTTGAGAGGTTAGAAAAGTTGAAGATCATGTCATTTCTTGATTGATCCTTTGTCTAAGTGCTCTGAGAGGGCTCAAAACCCTAATTCTTGGTTATAGTGAATGCTCAACCATCCTTGAGGAGATTGATGAGGTCTGATGGCACATCCATATTGTGGTAATGATTCTCAAAATGATGAGAAATATTGGTGGTCAAAATTTGGGGTATGACACACACCACCTAATTCATTGTATCTAAGCTATTTACATTCATCATAGACCTTAGTCTTTTGAACACTTTAACATGCACTCCTTTCGTCATGATGTCTACAATCTGATTCTCAGTTATGCAGCGTTCCAAGTTTAACTTCCCTTTTGTAACTTTCTCTTGAAGATTACGGAACCTCATTTCGAAATTCTTGCTTCATTCATGCGCTATCGAATTCTTCGCCAAATTGATAGCAATCGCGATGTTGATATTCATAGTACTTGCTCCATGATTCCTCCCTATAATATCTTCGACCAAATTCACCATCCACGTTGGTTGACATGCACAAAAAGAAGTAACTATGTATTCTGTTTCACACGACGACAGTGCCATTACTAGTTCCTTTCTTAAACTCTAAGAAACTTGTGCACCTTCTATCATAAACACATAGCCAGTTGTGGATTTTCTATCCTCAACATCACTACACCAACTTAAGCCGCTGTATCCCACTAGCTTGCATTATTTTCCTGCATCAGTTGTAGAAAATAAAATACCATAGGCGAGAGTTCCTTTCAAAAACCTTAGCTTCCTCTTCGTCACTGCTAGGTGTGATACCTTTTCCTTCTGCATGAATTTACTCACCATACCTACACTGTATGCTAGGTTATGCCTTGTGTGACAAAGATATCAAAGTGATCCAATGAGTCTTCTATACTGCATTGGATCGACATCATCTTCATTTATGTCTTTCGATAGTTGCAGTCTTGGTTCAATAGGTGTCGAAGTTGGGTTGCAATCTTGCATCTCAACTCTCTTGAGTATTTTTCCTGCATATCTTCTTTGGTGCATCATCAAGCCTATGCTACTCTTGTAGAATTCGATGGCAAGGAAGTATGAGAGATTTCCCAAGTCTGAAATTTCAAACTCCTCACTTAAGTCATCTTTGAAGTCTTCGATCTCCTTCTTGCAACTTCCTGTTATTAACAGGTTATCGACATAGTGTCATAGTATAAGCAATTCACTCTTGGTTCTTCTTACATATACTTCATGCTCAGTTGTGCACTTCACAATTTCCTTCTCCTTTAGAGCTTTGTTAAGTCCATACAGGGCTTTATGCAGCCTGTATACCTTGCTTTCTTCACCTTGTCTCACTAACCCAACTGGTTGTGCAACATAAACATCTTCATCTAAGGGGAAATTCAAGAATGCACATTTCACATCGATCTGACACATATGCCAGTTGTTCATGTTTGTTAGACCAACAACCAACCTGATTGTTTCGATCCTAGCAACAGGTGAAAAAAATTCGTCAAAGTTGGTTCCTTCTTGTCTCTCCCGGGATTTTCATCCAGGTACAAATGCGAAAGTGGCGCGGAAACAGAGTCGCCAGCAATGTGTATTTATCCCAAGAGAGGGAAAGGAAATACTGCGTAAACCTGAGGGAAGGGAAAAGACATGGTCTCGCGACCAAGAGAAATGGGTAAGGGAGTCGGTTACGCGAGGGGAAGGTATTAGCACCCCCATGCGTCCATCGTACTCGATGGGATCCACGCTTGTTGTCTCGATCAAAGGGTGTCTTCGTCTAGAGCTCCACTGCTACTGGAAAGGAGAAGGAACGGGAACGGAGGAGAACGAAAAAACATAGGAGAAAAGAAAAAGAAGTGACTCGATAGGACATCGGCGTCCTACGCCTACGTATTCCCTCGTGCAATGGGAAAATCAGAGTCAACGTAGTTCGGACACGAACTGAATGGGGAGGTTGATCGCCAAGACATCGTCGTCTTATGCATACGTATCCTCAATCTAACCAGAGAGAGGAAATCAGAGAAGTCGTAGTTTGACCTAACAAGGTCTTAGTGTTTTTTATAAGCGACGTTAAGTTCGCGTTCGGCAGTTAGGGTCGATGCCTGTTTGCGAAAAAATGGAAAATAATGTGCTCTTTTATGAAAATGAGGTTGAAATTTAACGATCCCGAAGGATAAAAAGGTTTGAGTTTGTTTTGTGTTTTTTAGACAAGAAGTGGATTGAAGTTAGTTTGTAACTTGCATTGCACCCAAGTCTATAACATATGAATGAATACGTCGCGTATCGTCCCCAACAGGACGTACACAAAGTACCCTAGAAGAATGAAGGAAGACCCTCATTATTCACTTCCCACATATAAGGCTCATGCGCAATACATGTTTAACCTTTATTAAGTGTTTTAGAAAGGTTACGAGATGAGAAGATAAGACTCAAAGGAAAAGAAAACACTGAGGGGAATTCTATCCTAATGTTGTCATGCAAAGGATGGCCCTAAGGTCAAGTTTTAAGAACCTAAGTCTAAAGAGAAAAGAGGGATAGCACTACCTAATGCTTATCCTACCTCACCTTAATCAAAAATTAAGGATGCTCTAGGATCCCAAAGGGTGTGGGAAAGTTGTACACAAAGCATTATATCATGTTATTCACAAAAGTAAAAGACAAGCAAAATAGATAAGAGATGAAAGACGAGATGAACATGGATAACCATCAACATGTTAAATCACCTTACCTCTGCCCCTACATAAAAGGTTAGTACCAAATGATTACAAGTATTAAAAGTAAACCAAACAAGTGATAGTTGCTTAAAGAAGACAACTTAAGAGACAAACAAAGGCTAAACCAAAAGGGAAGAGTCCTATGATTTAAGGAACGTCTAAGGTCAGTAGGTACCTACCAAGGGATCCTACTAAGGTAAACATGCCAAAAGGAAGCAAACAAAACCAAACTATGCACTAAAAGTTCATTCAAATGCAAGTTAAGTAACAACTATGCAAGATAAATGCAAATGAATCATGAACATGAATAAATGCATATGCAAGCACCAAAGTCAGAAGTGAATGAAATTTACTAAAACATGGAGATGTCATTGAATGAACATACAAGTCATGGATGCAAGCATTTAAAGAAATGAAACAAGAAGAAGTGAACAAACACAATTGAAGTTCAACAATGACGCATACTTGTAATGCAAGTCAAAGATAAAGATGAAATGAGATCATACATGTCTAATGGACACAAGTCAGTAGCACATGACATTTGAAATGACATTTAGAAGTCAAGAATGTATGCACAAAGTTCACACAAGTATCATGTTGAAGCACATTGAAGATTAGAAGCAAACATGGTTCAAACAAGTTCAAATAAGCATGCAAAGGTTTATGAACTTAGAAACATGCAAGATGCAATTAGGGGTCATGTTATATGGTCAAGAATGATTACAAATAGAAGTGGAATCATTTCAAAGTGAATGTGCAAGATCGTTCAAGAGTTGATACAAACATGTGCACAAAGAAGGTCAAGTGAGAATGCACAATTACACAACACATTTCAAGTTAAAACATGTGCATACAAGTCATGTAAGGATGAACTTTGAGTGACCTATAACATGAGAAAAATGACCTATAATGTTCATGAAACATGGATTAAAAGGTCTCAACAATTTTCAAAGAGGGTTGAATATCATACACATCAAAACCCTAGCACATGATCTCTAACATTCACACAAACAAACATGCTCTAAGAATAAACCAAAAGTGGTATTAGAGGCTCAATAAAATTTTAAGATTCAATTCATTTGAAGTGCAACCATTGTTCTAACATGCCTCAAAATAATGACTCAAAAATCATTAAAGATCACCCCGAAACATGCTTCACAAGTTCACCTAAGTGACACAAACATTAGGCACAAATAGGACATTCAAACATTGGTCAAAAATGCCTTTAAAACTCCACAAGAATTTCACAAAGTGCCTAAAGATGTCCTACAAGCATGTATCAATTTGCATGTGAAAATTCAGATCATAGGCGTGTCAAACAATTCAAGAATGAAGCATGTGTCATGAATACATGTTCACACAAAAGAAATTAAATGGAAATTCATGGAAAAATGCCAAAGTGATCCAAAATCAAAAATAAAAATAATAAAAATTTATTTAAATGTGTCAGGATGCTCCATGAATTTATTTGGGGTTTTTAAGCATGCACAAATATTTTTAAAAATAGAAGTGCAAACAAGTATGAAAATGAAAATAAAAACACAATAGAATGGAACAATGGGGTGCCACGAAAGCAACTATCCAGTTCAAACCACGTTGGGCTCAAAATGAGAGGTGTGGTTATCAAAATTGCTAGGCCCACAGCGCTTGAGAACTGAAGATGTATGCCATGGGGATCAGTCAAATTAATTGACTTAATATGGACCTTATGATCAAGTCTAAGTCAAAGGCTGATCAATCACATAGGTGGGAGTAATTGATCATGATACTCCACACGTATGTCACACACATCAACACCTAATGATCAGAAATAGAACACGTGCAAGAATGGAAAAAATAATTCGGTGGCACATTCCTATTGGATAACACAAAAACTCATGAACGAATCAGAATACAACACTCATACATTGACCGTTAAGACTCAGACGCCGGAGCCCTAGCTCCGGTCGTCTTCTCCGACTAGCCTCGTCGGAGTTTACTGAAACCCTAACCAAAAATGTCACCTGACCACATCGTTTTGCACGGTTTTTCACATAGATTCTGAATATACCATTATCTTTCACGTATCATGCATATACAAATCAAATTGAAGCGAACAAAATTGAGATCTACAACTGGAAATCAAGCCATAGCTACGTCTTTCAACATATATCAGTGCCTGCACTCCATAAGACTTCAAATAACAACTCCTCCATCATTCTAACCACTTGCTACAACGTAAATAATAAGTTGAAATAAACTCACTAACCTTCAATGGAGAACGTTGCAGATTCTTCAAGAAACCTTGAGCAAGCTTCCAATGCTCTTTAAATTACTTCTGAACACGAAATAAACGTGTATAAACCACTGAACCTTGCGTAAAATTTGGAACTGATGAAAATGATGTTGAAACTCGGATTCAAAGGTAGAGCCACTACATATCCAATCTATTGCATACAGAAGCTTCAATCAAGCATGAAGATGAAGATTAGAGGGAGAGATTGCAGAGAGAAAGCTTGTAGAGAGAGATTCTATTGAAAATGGCAAGTGTAGTGGGAATAAGAGAATGAGCAAAAACGGTTGTAACTGAATCTGTTATGGAAGGTTAAAAACTTATATAGGCTGTTAGGAATGACTTAACCATGGTTAGAGTGTGGTTAGAGCTGGGTTAATTGAGATTGAAAAAAAAATGAGAATGAAACTTATGGTGTGTACTTGGCACGGGCTTGGTATTTATGTATGGAGGAGTATGAAACTTATAGTGTGATTAGGATCAATGGTGGTGATGTAATTGCTTGGTGGTGTTAGCAACATTACAGCTTTCTCTGCAAGTTTCTCATTTCTCTTTTGTTTGCACACTTATGGTAAAGAGTGTGTGAGGTGTATTGAGAGTGAAAGAGAGTGTTTGGACAATTGAGGCAATGTTGGTGTATGATGTGCGTGTAAAGCAACAACAACAATACAACATGTTTCCCAAGGTTTTACAAAGTAAGATAACATGTTCATGGTAGCTACTTTAAGGAAGAATATCTCAATGATCAATGGATGAAATGATAGGGTTTTTAGGTTTTTGGAAAAAGGAGATGAGGGACAATAAAGCTTGTGTTGAAAATAATTGAATTGGATGCTTGTAGCATACTTGAAAATTACTATGAACATGAAAGCATACAACTGCAATTTGCCCCACCATAGCCTGCGTGCCTTAGGCTTCATATGCGTGTGACATTCAAGTATGATGACCCTGACTTTGTCTCTCCATATCTCTTGATAGCTTGATCAAATGAAGAAACCTCCAACATTAATGTTGTAGAGGAGCTTGAGGGGAACACTATTCATGTTGAGAATATTTCCATTTGACACTTACATTATTGAGAAAATTGACCATGAACATGGGCACTGCATGCTTACAAGGTGTTTGATGAAAAGGCGTGCTGGCTCGCCCATAACTTGTCTCCCTTGCCCAAAATGCCTTGAAAACCTCCAACTTTGAACAATCACAACTCCTTCAATTTTGATCCAATGGAGGAGTTCTTGCTATGGTTTTGAAGCTTGGAATGTTAACTTTTGATAGGCCTCCATAACCTTTCAATTTGGAGCTTGGAACATGGAGAAATAATGCCCTAAAGATGGGTCTTCACCTTGCCAAAACTTGCCATAAATAGAAACCCTAATTTCTATTTTTGGCAACTTTGCACATTTCTTGATTTTTGATGAATCCCTTGATATTTCTTGATCAAATCTTCACCAATGGACATATTTGACATGAGGAATAAGATTTTGACCTCAAAAAGTCAGGAGTTGACTTTTTCCTCTGCACAGTTGACTTTTCCCCAATCTGATTTATTCTCACTCAATTGATCAATTGAAAATCTTCTGAAATGAACCAATGGGCAATACTTCATCCTTGGACAATTGAAATCATATGGGAAACTTTAAAATCAAGCCTTGGCTCAAAAACACACTTGCACTGACTTTTTCCCAAAACCCTAAACTTGCACCGGTTAGGAGAGTGTGATTCACTTGAAATTGCTCATGCACCTTGACCCCATGCCAAGAGCCAATGATATGCAATGATGATTATGCAAAGATGATTATGCAAAGATGAAATGGAACATAAGCCAGTTAGAGTTAAAAGTAAGAGGGAAAATTTTGGGGTGCTACAGCTGCCCCTATTCAATCAACTTAGATTTGAAGGGATGATGGCAACGACTTTCAGACATTCAAGGATACACGGAGATTGAATACCAAAAGAGCCCTGAAATTTGCAAACTGTGGGGATAATGAAATGGAGTATTTGCCAGCCAAAGGCGCTCTACTCAACAAAATAATACGAGGATGGCCGAAGACGAACTCGAAAAGGAATACCGACAGAAGGCGCTCTACCCAACAAAATAATACGAGGACGACCGAAGGCGAACTCGAAACAAAAGACCAAGCTGAATGTGGACTTCGCTGGGGAAAGAAGAGGTCTAAATAAAAGACTCTTCCGGGGAGCACAGGTAAGATGAACACATCCCTCGTCGATCTCACCGAGGATAAACCAAAATATCTGGAATTATGCCATCTCTACTGAGAAAGAGAACTGGTAAACAAAATATCCAGAATTATGCCATCTCTACTGAGAAAGAGAACTGGCAAACAAAATATCCGAAATTATGCCATCTCTGCTGAGAAAGAGAACTGGCAAACAAAATATCCAGAATTATGCCATCTATGCTGAGAAAGAGAACTGGCAAACAAAATATCCGGAATTATGCCATCTCTGCTGAGACAGAGAATTGGCAAACAAAATATCCGGAATTATGCCATCTCTGCTGAGAAAGAGAACTGGCAAATAAAATATCCGGAATTATGCCATCTTTGCTGAGAAAGAGAACTGGCAAAGAAAATATCCTGAGTTATGCCATCTCTGCTGAGAAAGAGAACTGGCAAAGAGAGTATCAAACCTGGCTTATGCTTCAAATGCACATGTTTGAATTTTTCTATGGCGTAATGCCCCATACGAAATGGAAATGTTACGCGTTTGGGAGGATGCCATGCAGACGATGCTTATGCAATGCAAAAAGAAGCGCTCCAGCAAAATAAATGCTGAAAATAAAGGCAGCTCCACCGGGGATGACAACATAAATTGTCGTCCGAATCCAAGAAATCTGCCGAGAAGAATCACACTCAGCAACCCCTTTGATCAACAACTTCTGCTGGAGATGAAATCCCAAAAGAACATCCACTCTACTGGGGATTATACATAACTCTTTGAAAAGGAAACCAAGACCTGAATCAGAAGAATTCCAAATATCACTTGGACTTAAAACCTGCTGGGGATGTCAACCATCGTTGAACAAACCTGCGAGGATTACTACCAAACTCTGCTTGGGGATACACGTCACAAGTACTAGACCTGCTGGGGACACCATTGAGCTGAACCCGCTGTTGGGGAAATGACTTCACCCTTATCCGGCTGTTGCTGGTGAAAACACGTTTCCTGACTGGCCGAGGGGAGTAGACACCAATACTCTGCGGGGACGACAACATCTTTGTCTCGGGAATATGTTCCACAACTCTCATGTGGTAACAAAACAACATCCATCCTAAAGAAATCCACTTTAGATGCTGGCTGGGGAACAATCTTTTGTACTCTGACTGGGGAGAGTGACAGTCTGATGAGGATGATAAAACTTCCATGCTGAGGAGAATAACTCTACTGGGGAGAAAATTTTTTACCCTGCTGGGGATTAGAGCATGTTGTTGCTGACGGAAATACACTTGCTGACCAGCTGAGGAAAGTGAGTACCAGGCTCTGTGGGGAAAATAAAGTCTTTTAAAAGACATCCAACACATCTACTGCTGGAGATACAGCAATATCCATCTTGGAGCAATCCACTTCTGACTGCTTACTGGGGAATAATAAACCAACCATGACCTCGGCTGGGGACACAATCCTCTATACTCTTGCTGGGGAGAATAAGTTTTGTTGAGGATGATGTACTTTCAGTGCTGGGGAGAGTAACGCTACTGGGGAAAAACAAACTTGTTACCCAGCCTGACCGGTCTCTATGGTCATAAGCGGCCCTTTGAACTCTCCACTTTCCCCAGACTGCCAGGTCTAAAGGAAGAAATCATCTCAAGAGGATTTTATAGAAGACCGGGCCTTCACACTGCCCCAGGGTCTTCAAACTCTTGGAGAGATTTATCAGATCTCGATGCAACTGCCCCAGACTTCATAATCCATGAAGTAAATTACCTCGAAAGGATTTGTAATGACTTGAAAATACTCTGCCCCAGTATTTTGAACCTTGAAGAGGTTGTTCTGATTGGATCATCTTTCTTTCCCAGAATTTTTTCTTTGGGATGTGTTAGTGTACTTCTGGATTGTCTTTTCTGGATGGGTTCTTCAGAAATTGTTGTGACATTTGAATTTCCTTCTTCTTTGTTTGACTGTTTTTCTGATGATCTGGTTTCAGTGCCTGTAATTTGAACTTCTATTTCTGCAAGAGATTCATCATGCTTTGGCTTTTGAAGGCCAAGCTTATCATCAAATCTGACACAAATGTATTCTACCACATTTCGTGTTTCTGTGTTGTATACTCTGTATCCTTTTGAACGTTCAGAGTATCCTAACATGAAACATTTTTATACCTTAGAATCAAACTTGTTCAGAGGATCATTAGTGTTTAAAATAAAGCACGTACATCCAAATGGATGAAAGTATGAAATGTTGGTCTTTCTGTTCTTCCATAATTCATATGGAGTCTTTTCCAGAATAGGTCTTATAGAGATTCTATTCTAAATATAGCACGTTGTATTAACTGCTTCTGCCCAAAAGTGTTTAGCCATGTTAGTCTCATTGATCATGGTTCTGGCCATTTCTTGTATAGTTCTATTCTTGCGTTCTACAACTCCATTTTGTTGTGGAGTTCTAGGACAAGAGAAATCATGAGAAATGCCATTTTCATTAAAAAATATTTCCATTTTCTTGTTTTCTAATTCCCCACCATGATCACTTCTAAATTTTACAATTCTAAACTCTTTTTCATTTTGAACTTGGTTACAGAAAGTAGAGAATACAGAGAGTGGCTCGTCCTTGTGTTTTAAGAACTTTACCCATGTCCATCTGCTATAGTCATCTACGATCACTAATCCATACTTCTTACCACTGATGGATACAGTTTTCACTAGTCCAAACAGATCTATATGTAGAAGTTCTAATGGTCTGGAGGTAGAGACAACATTTTTTTATTTAAAAGAGGGTTTAGAAAACTTGCCTTTTTGACATGCTTCACACAGAACATCTGAGCTGAACTTCAGGTTAGGAAGTCCTCTGACCAGATTGAGTTTGTTAATCTGAGATATTTTTCTCATACTACATGCCCCAATCTTCTGTGCCAGACCCATTGCTCGTCGTCAGCAGACAAAAGGCAGTTTACATTCTGACTTTTTAGTTTAGAAAGTTTTATTTTATAAATGTTGTTCTTTCTCTTTCCATTAAAGAGGATTGTTCCATCTTTCTGACTAACTGCCTTGCAGGACTTTTGATTGAAGATTATATCATAACCGTTATCACTTAATTGACTTATCGATAACAAGTTATGCATTAATCCATCTACTAATAAAACATTAGATATAGAAGGTAGAGTACAGTTACCTATGGTTCCAGAGCCAATGATCTTCCCTTTCTGATTGCCTCTGAAACCTACATAACCTCCAGCTTTAAGTTCCAGACTTTGGAACATATGCTTTCTTCTCGTCATGTGTCGAGAGCATCTAGAGTCCAAGTACCATGATTGGTGTTTCAATCTTGCTGTTAAAGACATCTGCAACGTATAGGATTTTATCCTTAGGTACCCATATCTTTTTGGGTCCTTGTTTGTTAGTGTTCACAGAATTCTGATTGAGTTTTGGTTTCTCAATAGAATTTGAAGAGTAAGATTCACTAGTATATTTTATATCATGTTTGTGTCCATATGTGAAGTGAGAGTTTAAAGGAGTGTATTTTATGATCATATCATCAACTTGTTTTGGTTTGTATGGTGCTTCTCCTCTAGGATTCACATATCCTATGCCTTTTCTCCCGTTTCTGCTAACTCCATAGATCATTGAAGCCATTTTGCTTCTGTCTATGTTTTTAGCTAGAAATTTTTAAAATCATAGTCATAATTTTTTAAAATGTTATTAGAACTAGTAGAAACTTCTGAGTCAGATTCTTTCTGAGATTTTTGAGATTCAAAAGAATTTTTGAGTTTTGAAATGGTTTCTTTTAACTCAAAATTTTCTGCTTTCAGTTTTCTGTTCTATTCAGACTCAGATATCAGACCATGTTTCAGGTTCTTGTATTTGAGTTGAAGTTGCTGATATCTTTCAAGAATTTCTGAAAGGCTATCTTCTAATTGAGATTTAGAAAGTTTAGAGAATACCTCTTTTGTTTCTGAGTCTGATCCTGATTCTGATGAGTTGGTGTTATCTGACATATTGGCCATTAAAGCAATGTTGGCATGTTCATTTTCTGAATCGGATTCTGCTTCAGAAGATTCTGAGTCATCCCAAGTAGCCATACGACTTTTCTTCTTGTCTTTGATAAATCTCTTCTTTGGCTTTTCTTTCTGCAGTTTAGGACATTCACTTTTGTAGTGTCCAGGTTCCTTGCATTCGTAACAGACCACCTCTTTGCTTCTTGGCTTTTTGTAGCCAGAGGGTGATTCAGAATAACTGCTTGATCTTCTAGAGTTTCTGAATTTCTTTTGTCTATTCTTCCATAGTTGTTGGACTCTTCTGGAGAGGAGTGATAGTTCATCTTCTTCTGAGGAGCCACCAGAGCTTTCTTCTTCTGCCTGAAAAGCTTTAGTTTCATATTTGTTATTAGATTTAAGAGCAATAGACTTACCTTTCTTCTGGGGTTCATCTTCTTCTAGTTCTATCTCGTGACTTCTTAGAGAGCTGATCACTTCTTCAAGAGATATTTCGTTGAGGTTCTTGGAAAGCTTTAATGTTGTGACCATGGGTCTCCACACCTTTGGTAAGCTTCTGATAATCTTCTTAACATGATCTGATGTTGAGTACCCTTTGTTCAGAACTTTTAATCCAACAACAAGAATTTGAAACCATGAGAACATTTTCTCCATTGTTTCATCTTCTACCATTTTGAAAGCTTCATACTTCTGGATGAGTTCCAGAGCTTTAGTCTCTTTGACTTGAGTGTTGCCTTCATGCGTCATTCTCAGAGAATCAAACATGTGTTTGGCTGATTCTCTGTTTGTGATCTTCTCATATTCTGTGTGCGAGATAGCGCTTAAGAGGATTGTTCTATCCTTGTGATAATTTCTGAAATCTTTCTTTTGTTGATCTGTCATATTTTTCCTTTCAATCTTATGACTGTCTTTTCCAACGGGATGAGTGTAACCATCAGTTACCATATCCCAGAGATCGCCGTCATGAGCCAGAAAGAAACTTTCGATTACGTCCTTCCAGTAATCAAAATTTTCACCGTCTAACACTGGTGGTTTGCCACTGATTTTGTTATTGTTGTTCTGAACCAGTTCCGCCATAGTGTTTTTCTTGAAGAATCTTTTTCTGATACGGTTAAGTGTTAACACCCAGAACCAGGCGCTCTGATGCCAATTGAAGAAACGAAAAACACAAGAAAAGGGGTTTGAATTGGGGTTTTAAAAAATTAAAGCAAAAAGACACGTTTGGTTATCCTGGTTCGTTTGAACTCAAACTACTCTATTCCACCCGTCAAGGTGATTTCACCTCTCTCTCTTGAGGACTTAATCCACTAAACAAAACGGATTACACAATCACAAAGACAACTGTCAATGTCTTCTTGAGTTTTAACCACAACTCAGTTATCTCAAGGAATTACAAAGGTATAGTAAAGGAACAAGTGTGTATACTAGTGCTTCTAATAAGCTATATCACAACTGTGATGTTTACACAATATTTAATCGAAGTGAAAACTTTTTGAACTTGATGAACAGTGAGATTTGTATGCGCGCAAGTGTTTTTATCATCTTTGAAAGGGCTCCTTTAAATAGATGAAGCTATTTAGATCCGTTGGAGACACAAGATATTTTTTTGGAGATTGATAAAACGCCGTTTAATGCTCTTTCCAAAAATACAGATTTTGTCTGGTACTAGCTGTTACTTTGTGATACTCATTAATTTGAAGGATAGCGTATCAGAAAGTATGTTGAATATCTGGATTATCAGAGTTTCTTGATCAAGGCATCTTTGGTGTTGAGAGCGTGATATTTGATAAGAGTTGATTCAGATCTTCTAACCAGATCTTCTTAACTTAATTTGTTCGCCTACTATTTTGCTTCCATATCAGAACTTCTTTAAATCTTCTTGGTCCAGATATTTTCCAATATATGTGCTTTGAGTCAGAACTTCTCTACAAATCAAAAGAGATAATTTAGGGAGCATATTTGTTCTATATAAAATAGTATGTTTGTTATCATCAAAACAATTAGATGATGTAGAATCAAATTCTTGTACTAACAATCTCCCCCTTTTTGATGATGACAAAAACTTATATATTTTGAAAAAATAGAGAGTATACGAAACTCCCCCTGAGTTGAAGACTTCCCTTATGATGTTTGGTTGGAGCTTTGAAAGGAAGTTCTGACGAACACTTTTCCTATTTGCTTAACAATATGGAAAATCAGGTTAAAATATAAAATGTTCGAGACTTAGTCCTGGTGTACTGTTATATTTCAAAATATTTTACGTTCTCCCCCTTTTTGTCAGTAATCAAAAAGCAAAAAAAAAAATCAAAATAGATTCATTGAATATTAGCAGATAACAGCAGAAAAACCAGAAGCAGAACTACGAAAAAAACTAAGGTTGAGGTGCAGGTGGAAGTCGTGTGAATAATGCTTCCAGAAGGATTTTGATCTAATTGGTTGATTCTTCTTGCTTGCCAAGCATCCCCTTAATTTATGCATTTGTTTCATCCTTTATATCCAAACGTTTCTTGACAGCCTCATTTTCTTTCTTCAACTCATCCAGAGTTTTCAGCAAAAGAGAGGATGGAGTTGAATCAGAAGATACCAAATCCTCAAAGCTTTTTGTAGAATATTTCTTGGGGGAAACTTCAGCTGACTTTCCTTTGACTTCAGTCATTACCAGAGTTTGATGTTCAGAGGTTTCTTCCTGAAGTTCTAAAATCATAGGAGTTGTCCAGCCTAGATGAAGAATGGGTTTCTTTTTCCAGAACTTTAGAACTTGTTCCTTGAAGATCTTCAGATGATCACAGAAGTTCTGTTGAGCTATTTCTTAGCTGAGTTCCTGCATCTTCTGGGATTTAGTATTAAACTATTTTCTGAACTTAGTCCAGAGATAGTCAGAAGCAGCTGGATTCAGATTCTCCACACAACTCTGCTTCAGAAAATTGACCCATTTCTGCATTTCTGCCTCGAATTCCAATAGAGAGTTACCAACATCTATTTTGGATGTTTTTGGTTTTGGTTTGGGGATGGCTATTTTGTGAGAAGCTCAGGCAAGTTTGTCTAGAGCTTCTAAGTCAATTATGGTTCTGAGGGGGTCTTCTGAGAGGTTTGTTGGAGGAGGAGAGTCAGAAATGAGAATGGGAGAGGTAGGTGATGTATTTTCTGGAGTGGTGACATCTTGTGTGGGACTGATGAGGATATGTGATGGTTGAAGAGTGTTGAGAGGACAGTTGATACCAGGGATAGAGGTGTTTGGGAAATTTTCAGGGTTTTGATTTGGATTTTCTGGTTGGGGAGCAGTGAAGAGAGGTTGAAAATGATCAATGTCAGACAGAACTTGTGCAAGTTCTGGTTGTGTGTCAATAAAATCGGTAGTAGTGGGGTCAATTTCGATGTCAAAATCGTCAAGAGTTTGTGGTGATGGTGGTGGATTTTCAGATGGTTTGGGAGAATAGGAGGTTTCAGATGTGGATACCAATATGGACTCGACAACAGAAATGAAAGAAGAGTTACCTTTCTTTTTAGCTGCTTTGGGAGTTTTCTGAGAAGTTCCTTCAGAAGCTTTCCTTTTTCTAGATATTCTGGTGGCAACTTCTAGAGGTGGTTGACTGAGATCTCGAAAGGAAACCTCTGGAATGGTTCCATCACTTTTATATGCATCCAGATATCTGAGAACAATTTCTGGATGAGTATCTGTTAAGAAGAGAGGAGAATCTTTCAGCGGTATTTTCCTGGTGGTGATGACTTCCTTTGTGTGGCGAGTTGGATCCTTTTTGATGGTCTCAAGAATCTTCATCTTCTTGAGGTTCTTGGCATTGAGAAGTTTTCCAGCACTAGTCTCCAGATCAGAAATTTTCCGAGCTTCAGTCAGATGTTCTATCAACTTATTCTCTGTTAGAATATCTGAGATTAGTCTACCCAGAGGGATCCAATCTCTCTTGGTTCTTTCGTCTTCTCTTGTTTCCTTGACGCTGTTCTTCAGATGATAGAATAGACTGTGAGGAAGATTTACTCTTTTATTGGTGGAGATGAAGTACAGCAGGTACTGTTGATCGTTGTTGATGTAGTCAGAAGAGCTTGTAGGTTTCCTATGATAGATGCAACCCAGAATGATTCTAGCCCAAATTCTGTGACGCTCCTTTAGATCTTTTATTTTGTTGGAGTGTTGTCCGGAGGTGAAGATTTCCTTTGATACAGTTTTTAGGCCAGACCTCTTTTCCATCTCACTACATCTAATTCCTGATCCATCATGATCAATTAGTTTACCGATGAGTTCTTCAGTGATATCAATCTTCTTTCCCATTACATAAGACGTCACTTGATGATTTGAGGCAGATGCAAAAATCCAGAATTCCTTAACAAGTTTAGGAAAAACTGGACCCATTAAGCAATCAAAGTACTTGGTCCATCCTTGAAACTCAACCTCAGGAGTAAGGTCATACCCATTTTCTTTCATGCTTTCAAAATCCACGATGAGTTCACAGAGAACTTCAAGAGAAGCAATGGGAGTGAGAAGAGTTCTTGTAGGCTCAACGTACCTTTCTTCATTGATTTGGTCAGCAGATTCTTGAGATAGCATTTGTTGAGAGCAGGAAACCATTGTTCACAGACTTAGGGTTTTGGAGAACACAAAGAAAAACAAGAATTACAAACAAGAAGGAGAAAGCGAGAGAGTAAAGTGAGTGAAAGTGAAGGTGTGAGTGTGTTAGAAGTGACATATATATAAGAGTGACCAACGGAAAAAAAAATAATGAGCAATTAAAATAATAAACATAATGATTAAGAGCTATAATGATTTCTGACAAGGGAGATAGCGTGAAAATTTTGGGAACAGTTACCGATGTGACTGGTGCCTCAAGTTATCAACTCAAACTTTTCAGTCTCTCAGAGTTTGAACACGTGTTCAGCTTCAGAGGATGACCTAGAGCTTAGGTTGACAGATGTTGATGTTATGACCTGCATGATCTATCCTTGAATTGAATTTTTAAGAAAACCTTCAGATCTTCTGGATAAATTCTAAGACAATTTTCCTTCTCACTTCTGAAGAACTATTGGTCAGATGTTAAAAAAATAAAGGCAAACGCTATAGAATATCTGATCTTGAAGCAGTTAAGTAGAGAAGAGAAGCGATCATACCTCTGTAGAGCTTCTGTTCTACTTTCTGACTTACCTCTTCCTTTTCCAGAATGCCTGAGGGGTGCATAGGAGTTTTAGATGACTTACTTTTTTACCTTTTGCTCTTTCGTTTAATGCTCTTTCCAAAAATACAGATTTTGTCTGGTACTAGCTGTTACTTTGTGATACTCATTAATTTGAAGGATAGCGTATCAGAAAGTATGTTGAATATCTGGATTATTAGAGTTTCTTGATCAAGGTAGCTTTGGTGCTGAGAGCGTGATATTTGATAAGAGTTGATTCAGCTCTTCTAACCAGATCTTCTTAACTTAATTTGTTTGCCTACTATTTTGCTTCCATATCAAAACTTCTTTAAATCTTCTTGGTGCAGATATTTTCCAATATATGTGCTTTGAGTCAGAACTTCTCTACAAATCAAAAGAGATAATTTAGGGAGCATATTTGTTCTATATAAAATAGTATGTTTGTTATCATCAAAACCATTAGATGATGTAGAATCAAATTCTTGTACTAACAGAGGTGTTTTTAATTAACCATCTTCAGGAATGGACAACTTTTTACGCTCTAGAGGTGGCCTGCCCCAAGTCTTGAAGAAACTTTGCCCCTGACTGATCTTACAGAGATTTGTTAAATCGACCTGATTGCCCCATATTAAGCGCTTGTGGAGAGATTTATTGAATCTCGACATAATTTCCCCAGTTTGGCTGCTTCTTATCACCATTTACTAGGAACCCACAGGCTGCGCACAGTCTCTCGGCCACATACCCCTTGACATGACCGTCCTTCAGAGTTTTCACCATCTCAACTTGGCGTGATCGAGCTTCTCGATTGACGTTCATTGTGTAAGATTCTTTGATGTCAAACACATGCAAGCAGAAAATGTTTACTGTGATAATGACAATTCTAATGCAACACCCGTGTTAATCTTGAAGTTTTATTGAAAATGCGTCGCCAAGCCTTGTGAACGAATCACTAGCTGGGATGCGACATTGATTTTTGAATGGAAAACAATACGCACTTGCAATACCAACAAAAATCTCATTAGCATAACTCATAGGAGTCAGGAACGCTATCTCGCTGAAGTACGCTTTCGGAATAAACCCTGCTTCAATTAGGACTTTTAAGGGTTGTAACGTGGCCTGGTTTAAGGTTTTGAGAAAAAAGGATTACAGGCTCAAAGTTTATTGGTGCCGACCCATTCTCCTTGATGTTCTCCAGTCCTATGTTCAGCTAATCGGACACAAGCCCTCATCTCTCAAAAGTTTCATGATCTTTAAGGAATCCATGCACTGATGGTTTATGACCTAATGAGGTTTGGAGCAACAGTCACCCCTTTTGTCTTTGGTGTTTTGTAGTCACACGACTTTGTTCTTTATCGAGGATTTTCTCTTGATCATTTCTTTTTGTTTTTCTCCTTTCTCATTCTTTTGCTTTTTGATCCCTAATTCTTGCCTGGACCGATTCTTTTGAATCTTTAGATTTTGAAAAGTCCAGTGCGATGCCCTAACTTTTCCCTAAGTCGCTTGTTTTCAAGTTTCGACTTAGCGGGCTTTCTTTCTTTCTTTCTTTTTTTTGAACAAATCGTGTGACACTGGATTGTCTGACTTGTTTGAAAGGGTTGTGACTGCTTCACTCCTTGATCATTGATGGATAACCATTGTGGTCTCACATCTCTTGACCTCTTGACGGTGGAATAGAAGGTAATGGATCCTCAGATGCACACTCCTTTCGAAATTTGAATGCTCGGTCAAACTACTTGACGCCTACCCTGCCCCTGGGTTAAGTGTGAGGGTTTTTTCCGTACCAAAGAAACTCCTACTTCAAGGCTCAAAAGGGTTAACGAGGGTCTATCTCCCTTATATCTCTGGTGTTTAGGGATTTGAAACAATGCTTGTACATCCTCAACAGAGTTCTATCCAAAAGCACACAACCAAAGATTTTTCATTTTCACTTCATCATCCTCCCTCAAGAGTTTAGGCAAGAAAAGTTGGTATTGCAGTGCATATAAACATGATATGAGTGCATAAAAGTAAATTACTTCAAGAACAACATATTCATTGCATTAAAATCAACATTTAAAGCACAAACAAGTTTTTTCATGCAAACACTGTTTAAACAAACAAATGAAAGCTACATATGAAAATGCAGTAAAGAATCCGAAGATCGCCATTGTTGAGGAGACTTGACTCCATCTGGACTTATTGCTTCTGATAACATCCCTGCAGTCCCAAGTGCCCACTTGGGAAGCTTCAGTTGAAATGCATACCATCTGCAGTGAAAGTAATGACCCCTGCATCAATCGGATCTTGCACTTTATGCGGGAATGCCTTACAATCCTCAGTTAAATGTCCCCATGCCCCAGCATGGTACCCACATCGAGCATTGGCATTAAACCCTGGTGGATATGGAGGAATGATTGGATCTGGTTTCCTTGGCACAACCAACCCTCTTTTAACCAACTCTGGAAATATCTGACCATACAGCTTTGGCAGTACAGCAAACTGTCTGTTTCTTGGCTTCCGTAGACCCGCTTGAGAACTATTCTGCTATTGATTATGATTTGCGTATTCATCTGGCTCAGGCGCTTTCCCCCTCAGACTTAATCGAGGAGTAGGCAGCAGTTGCGGACGTGGGGATTCTAAGACCAAGGACTGCAAGAAATGCCCCTGACTTGATGTAGCTTTGGGAGAAGCAACACGGATATCCACTTCTTTTTCTGAAGTAGGAATAAAACCACCATGAAAGCTTACGCCGCCCGACATGAATTCAATTTCCCTCAAATCGACCAGATCCTGTACGGCATGCTGAAAGGCCTTAAAATTTTCCACATTATGCCCCGGCGCACCAGAGTGGAAGTCACAATGGACTCTTGCGTCATAACCTGGTGGGGGAGTACCAGAGAGAGGAGCCAAAGTCCTTTTCTGTACCAGTTGCAACTGAAGGAGATGCTGGAATAGCTGGGAATATGGCACTGGTGGAGTCTCAAAATGTCTATACTACTTAGGCCTTGGCTGATATTGGCGAGGAGCCTGATTTTGCTGTTGAGATACAGCCGGGACGGTCATAGTGGCAATCTGCTCACTTTTTGGGAGAGATCCCTTAAACAATAGAGGAGAGACAATTCTAGTCGCAGCTTCAGGCATAAGAGTATTGTCTTTGCTTAGCACACCTCTCACGACCTCCATAACCAGACTCATCTGAGTCTTCAGTTGGTTGACCTCTTCCTTCAGCACTTTCTGGTCTTGAACCAAAGCTTGCATCTTCCCCATAAAATTCCCCATCTGAATCTTCATTTCGGTCATTTCTGCACGGAGCTGTTCCATGGCTATCCTCGGATTATCACAGGCCGAGTAGTGGTGGCAGGTCAAGCTGGCTGTCTTGAAGATAATACCAAGTCAGAATGAGAAATCCGCTCCGGAACACCTGTTATGCATATGAGTATGAGAATGCGATGCAAAATGCCATGTTCGAATATTTCCAAGGAATCATTCTGCTTTGATTCAAGTTTTCTTTCGTACAAACCACAAGAAAAATATGGAAATGCTCAACAGCGGGTCTCAAAGTTAATATCCCTTGTAAATACAAGAACATGTATGTCAGAAGGCAAAATAATGATGCAGATGCAACAGACATGGGATCAAGGCTTCCATAAAGCTCTGTACTGCTGTGTTAAACTGGCTGAATAATTCTAAGGCTCAAATTCCCCAGAATTCCAGAACCACAGAGTAACCACACAGATAAACCATACTGATAAGAGCTCCAAAGTACCGGGTATGCTGAAAGTCAAGGTTACCTGCAAACCTGTAAACAACCCGCCCCTCTCACATGTGGGTACTAGAAAACGAAAGATCCTCAGCTTCTGGCACTGAGGTCGAGAAGCAATAGTACATTCATCCCTCGGGGTACAGTACTATCGCCAATCGAGGAGTGCCTCCACTGATTCGCTTTCAAAAAGGATATCCTATAGCAAGTTCCCAGCATTGGGTCCTCGGATCAAGAATGCGTAATGGGTTTTCCATTTCTGGTCTGCCATTATCACATCTCGGGAGGAGTGCCGTTACTGATGTGAGAGCAAGAATTGTCTCTACAAGTCAATCTATGTTTTGATGATAACACGAAGTATTTGTGAAAGAACCATTTTATGATCTAACGTGTGTTGTGTGCAGATCATAAGAACTAAAGACATCATAACCAACATACACCTGCTAGATGTACTATGATTTAATATATGTATATACGAAGTTACTATGTGTGACTAAAGTCGCAAGAAGCAAGAACGCTTGTTTATCGTGTCATAATCAGCCAGATCCAAGGATGCAAAGATTGCTGTTGCAATGCTCTTGTGGATGCTCTCTAAGAGTGATCAAGATTCTGAAGATGGTGTAGCTTCTGAAGAAAGTACACTCAGAAAGAACCAAAGTTCTGAAGACTCCTATGACTTGAAGTTCTGATGGCTGAAGGCGCTGAAGACCAAGTGCAGAAAGATTCTGAAGACTGACGAGTTCTAAAGATCAAGGTTTCAAACAAGAAGTTTTGAAGATTCTGAAGATAAGTTCTGAAGATTCGGAAGACCTAAAGCAGAAAAGGATAACGCTCTTAAAGACCAAGTGCTAAAGTTCTGAAGACTGATTCCTAATGGACTTCTTCAATTAACGGAAGACTTGAAGCATAAAATATTCTGCTACAAAGACTCCACTCATGCTTCATCAAATTAACATCAGAAGCCACTGAAGTTTCGAAGTCTAAATATTACCGTTGTGAGTTAATTGTACACACTGCCCAAGAAAAGATCTCCTCTGCAAAAAAAAGATATGTCTGTACAACTTGTTATATCACAACGTCTCTTTTCCAAATAGCCAACAGTATTCTCTAATGGCTATATTTCTACTGGCTATTTAATGGAAAGAGTTTTCGCTTCTGATGTGTCGATCACTTGTAGAATCACGAACTGAATGTTCATCTATAAAATTGACCAAGTCATTGTGTGAAGATAGCAACAACGATGAGTTCTCGTTGTAACACTTAGAATATTCAAAGCTATCATTAATTCACTCATGGGAATTGTTGTTGAAACTCCAAAGAACAAATTAACACAACAACAACAATCAAACAGAAGTTGTTGATGAAGAAGACAACAATTGAAGATCAGTTAAGTCATCAACCTACCTTCTCCTCAAAGCTACATTGAAGATCTGAAGCAAGGAGTTGCTGCTCAAAGCTTGCTCAACCAGAAGATAAAGAAGAAGAAGATCTACAAGATGTCAACAATCATAATATCCAAATACATCTTTGTAGTTTCTTAGGAAAGTAAGGAGCTGATTGCTCAAAACTTGCTTGAACACATGTGTGTGTTCTTTGTACTTAAACCTAGGAGAAACTTGCTTATTAAGAAGCACAATTTGTAATCTCCAGTCTTCCAATTCAACTAGATGAATTGAGACTCCTTAAGTGAACGTTATATCCTGATGGGATCCCTGAACGGTTCAGCTGTGAGTTGAGGCCCTTGAGTAGATCACGTGGTGATTAGATACTTGAGATGACAATGGCTGAGGGTCATTGTGGAAAATCCTGAAATATGGTCAGTAGTGTTATATTCATTGTGATGAATCCCTGAACGGCTAGTTGTGAAATCCCAGCAATGGGTCTGCTCGGTCAATGAACGTTATATCCAGTTGGATCCCTGAACTGTTCATTGTGTTGTTAGTCACAGTGTGGCTGTGCAAGTGGTTAGTCACCGGCTATTGCCCGTGCAAGTGTAATCATGATTTTGTTATAGTGGATTAAGTCCTTGTGTTTAAGGCGAAATCACTTGAGGAGGGCGGACTGGATTAGCTCGCGTGGTGAACCAGGATATATCGTGTGTCCTTTACTCTCTTGCTTAGTATCTTTATTTATGTCTCTGCTTTGAATATCAGAACCTCATATTAAGCAAAGTCAGAATCTTGCAACCTATCACTGATAAGCTTCCGCACTGCAAGTTCTGAGTATTGTATCTTATGAACAAAACTTATATAGTTCTCATACTCTTTAGTTATTAGATCAGAGTCTCTCAACGAACACTGAAGGTTATTGGGCGTCAAATTAACAAGATGCGATAAGTTACAAAAAGAGTAAATACACAATTCAAACCCCCTTTTCTTGTGTATTTCTCGCACCTTCAATTGGTATCAGAGCTCCGGTTCTGTTATTGATTCACATCAAACACTTAACAGTGTCAGAAAAAGATCCAGACGTGGTGCGTAGAAGTACTCTTGGTGAGATAGAAATCCCCTTACAATTTCTGTAACAGTTCAGCAGTTAACTGTGTACAAAATTGTAATCAATCTGATTACTCCGTGAGCAAGTCACTGATTCTAGTTGAAGCCTCACTAAAGTTGAAGAATCGATTGATAAGATAAATTCGTCAGATAAATGGAAGTATCTGTTGAATGCTCATTCTGGAAAATACGTGTGGATAAAACCACGTATATGATGAAAAGATGAATCATCAGAAAGCAAGAAATCTTGTTTGCTGAAGATTAATTCATTATGAGTTTTTGAGATGTTTTCAAGAAACGGATTAGGTTCACCCTTGACTTTCTCGTTTAAAAAACTCATTCTGGATCTCTTCATGTAAAGAAGGAAGATTTCTGTTCTAAGACTTTGAATTTCAGAAAGAAAACTGTTAAATTCAGAATCTGAAAAATTCAAATTATTATAAATGATTCAATGTCAGAATCCAGAATGATCAATAGATTCAATGAAAAACTGAATCTCAATGACTCAGTTGATTCCGAATAAACTCTTAACTGGTTCGGTGATCAAGCTCCAACAACCTGAAATCATCATAGTAAAAATCAAATGTTGATAATCTGATTTTCTACAGATCAAGTGTTCTCAGAACCACTTGTGCTTGGATGCTATCCTTTCAGGCATCTAGGTTCTCCAACTGATGTCATAAAAGATGACGTTAACTCATAGATATGTGAACAACCCCAAGTAAGTTGATCATCATTGTGAGAACAAGAGGTTCATAAAAATAATGTCTAGTGATGTACACATGGTGTATGATGATGTTTTGATTGTGAACAAGTTCTGAAACAACCTTGAGGAACAAAGTCAGACGTTGATATGACAACTCCTTCCTGAATAACCTCTCAAAGGTTCTTATTGAACTAGTGAAATCAATCATCATTCAAAGAAAAGAAACTCTCACAAACACAAACTGAATTCTGGCTACGAAAGGAGAACTCAACCATTTCTCAAAGTTTGTTGTTTAAGATTCTGATTCATATCTTAAGAACTGTACCAGAACTAAACAGGTTCTATGGATCAAGGAAATAAGAAGTAAGAAACATTCAAAACAGATGTAATCTGTTGTTTATGAATGGGGTCATCAAATGATTTCACAGTTTACTCAGTATTGCTCCCACACATATGAGTATTGGCTTATCAAAAAGGATTACAAGGAATTGGATTAGTTCAACTAAAATAGTCACTCTAATCATGCTAAGTTCAAATCTCTGTTACTGTAACCCAGAGAGCTAAATGACAAGGTTGAACAGGAAAAGAGACAGAAAGCTACAATCCAACTAGGAACATGTTCCAAGAAAATATTCTCTTCAGAAGTCAGAAGATAAGCTTATCTTGAAGGACCCAAGAAACATCCGCAGCTAACTTGGAAATAGTCAGAATCAGAAAGATGCTCAGACCAAGCCAAGTCTGAAAGAAAGTTGACCAAAAGACTCAGAAGAATACACATGCGAAAAATTATGAAGGATTCAAAACTCATCAGAGTAAAGACCGAAGTCAAGACAAAAGGTACTCAGTCAAGTCTGAAAAATTTAAGGTACACTTTTAATCTGTTAAACTCGTGAGATGTTTCAATTAGATTTTTTTTCAGCATGTTTTACTAGATAATTATTTAGGTATCTTTACATGTTTCTTTAAGAAAGTATTCAACCAATAGAAAATCTGTTAAGCATAGATGAAAAGAAATTGCTAAATCCAAGAAAACCTTTTAACAAAAACTACACGCAAAAGATACAGTCATAATTACGAATCTATTGAAACCACAACATGTCTCTGACAACTTAATGAAATCTTACTAAAATCTTTTGAACTGACTAAACTAGGCATAAATCAACCTACACCCTTACTCTATAAAGTCACGTCTCCTCTTCATGCTCCTATACTCAAAACCCTAAAACTCCAAGCCTCTTTGTTCACCCGCTATCATGCCTCCACTAACCTTTCTTGGTAATCCAAACCTTCTTGAACTCATTCTTGAGAAACGATTCTCATCCAGTACTCCTTCACTCTCAAGAGACACTGCATGTAATATAGTGAGTATTTTGTATACTCAACAATGGACTAGGTACTCCATGATGCTAGAAAAACCCATCTATGTAAACATGGTCAAAGAATTTTGGAAACATGTCGATCTTGATGTTGAAAGAAATTGCATTACTTCCTATGTTCTTGAAATCCCTATTGACATCAACCCATTCTCAGTAATCCTTGCAACTGGATGTGAGGATGTTGGAATTCATGTTAAGTTTGATAAACACAATTTCTTTCCTGCAAGAAATTTTGCATCCCTTCACGACTTATCTTCCAGATACATTCCCTACAATCCTGAGAATCTCCTACCAACTCCCAAAGCCTGGTACAAACTCATGCTGTCAAATTTTCTTCCCATAATAGATAGCAATAATCTAATTCGATTTCATGATCACAACTTCATTTATTTACTAATGAATGACTTTCGGGTAAATTTACCATACTCAATCTTCAACTGTCTCTGGAAAACCATTCTTGAGTCTCAGAAACTCACAAAATCCTACATTCCTTATGGAAGAGTTTTGTCTGAGATTTCTTCAGAGATGGAATTGTGGACATGATCAAGGAAAGCATTGAAGAAAATGGTCCTGAAGAGTTTCCAGAAAACTGTCTGTTAAAGACGTATTGTGAAGTCTTTAGTGACTAGAGAAACTATGTTAATTGTACTTCAATTGCCTTGTTTGTACTCAATTGTCCTTAGACTATTTAAGAAAAACTTATTGTCAAATCTATGATCATTAATTAAAATCCCTCTTTAAACAATAAAATGTTCCATAGATAATGACTTTCATTAGGATTTTACAGTAAAACTTAAAAACATTAACCCATTAAAAATTACCTTCTGTAAACTCAAATTTATTACCATCATTAATGCACCCAACTCATTGACAACTCATCATCATTAACTCTAGTATCCTTCCCAATAAATAGATAACTCACTTGTCTTTTCAGCTACACTCGTTTACATCTCTCTATATACCCAAGATTTAATACAAAATAACCAATCAAATCCTATTCACAAAAGCAATCATCACACTTCATCCCAACTCAACCATAAAAGGTAGGATTCCTCTCTCCGACCTTCAACTCTAAACTACAAAATTCTAAACTTACTAAGAATAATGGCCTCTCAAAGGAATGAACCAACCTTCTGTGGAAATAGAGAAAATCTACACCGCATTCCTGAAAAGAAACTCAACCTTGCTCATCCCGGAGAACATGGCTTGGAGATACTTAGAAGCATGCAAGCCCAATCTTGGCAAGGCTATTATGCTCTCTTATATGGTCCCATTTATCCAAACCTAGTTAAAGAATACTGGAAATTTGCCAGAGTTAGCAACGATGGAAAAACCATCTGGTCGAAAGTTTACCTTCAACCGATTGCTGTCTCTGTCCCCTTGATAGAGAAAATCACCGGTTGCATCTCCTCCGGAGTCACGATTGATGACTATCAATCAAATCTAAGCCTGGTGGATCAGTGCAAAATCTTATTCGATGATTCAATACCTTTTGAACCAAACAATCCTGAGAGGCTTCTCCCCTTTCCAAAAGCTTGGTTCAAATTTTCTCTGACCAACCTTAGTCCTCGTATGACTCATAAGAATGTCCTAATGCACAACGACAGAATCCTTATCTTTCTTCTAACTCACCATGTTACAATAGATCTCCCAAAAACCATTTTTAATCATATGAAAAAATCTATCAAAATCTCCAGAGACAAAGTACAAGCTTTCACCCCATATGGAAGAATAATTTTGAAAATACTTCTACAAGAAAAGGCCTGGGATTTAATCATCAGATTTGAACCTCGTACTTCTCGTATCGAAATCAGTTGTGAAACCATGAACAGTGATGTGGATTCCGATGATTAAGGTGGTGATGTACATTTAGCAGTTGCTATGATTTGTCTTTAAATTACTATGTACAATCATCATTGAATTAATGAAAATGTTTTATCTGGTTCTTAGAGAAACCTGTATGGCTAAATTAAAAGAAACTCGTTAATTTATCTCATCTAGGAAATCGCGTACAAAAAGGCTACTTCTCTATTCCTTACTAGAAATTTCTCAGCTGTTCAACTCTCTTGAAATACGCATACGGTCGTTAGACTAATAAGGAACATCTCAATCCTTCATAACACAGAAATACGTAACTCTAAAAGCTTCTCTCTTATAAAAATCTAGTTTTGTCGAGTCCGAATCTGTATGATCGTATCCTTATCCAATCTATGTTTAAATACAATTAGTCTGCTTAATATTTGGCTTTGTCTAAATTATTCTTCTACTTACGCCATAATGAAAATTACTTGCTCTTACGGTACCTGAACAATGGTCCACTTCTCTCACAAGTGTGATTCCCTAAAATGAGTCTAAATACTTCTAAATGTTTAAATGACTCTGTGACTCTGTAACTGAATACAAATGACTACATGCTTAAATGCTTATATGCCCTAAACTCTTTTTGATGATGTCAAAAAGGGGGAGATAGTGATTTTGATTGAAAGAAGAAGGAAATCTGAAAGAATGTAGAACTCAAACAAGTACACACTTATAAAATGCGTTACTACTAACGTTTGTTGTTTGACGTTATCCGAGGAACTCTAAACAAGTTCACTAGGCATTCTAAAAACAGGTTAAGAAGAAGAATTACGATCATGGAATAATGAATCAGATTAAGTAAGAAAACTCTGAAAGCAATCAAGGCAAATTCTACATTTCAAGATGCTCTCTCAGAAGATCTGTGCAAATCAGAAGTCAATAACTGTCTGAAGATCTGGATTAAAGACCCAAGCAAGAAACCTTTCTGATAGTCATCAGGAACCATCTGAAGTAAAGATGATTTGGTATCAGACCAAATCAGCAACTGGATTGAGTACACAAAGATTAGTATCAGACTCTCAATCAAAGCTGTGGACTACTGTCAAATACCTTCATTGGTATCAATATCAGCACTCAAATGAATTATCTCTTAAGCATATGAGAAGAAATTCTTCACTTGGTATCAGATTCAAAAATACTCTGGTGTAAGAGTCAGCACATCAATTTTACATTCGACTAAAACAAGATGTACCAGATTCAGAATCAAGCGTTGATTGATCACAAGCTTTAACCTTTATTTGGTATCTGATCAAAAATCAAGCTTTGATAATTTAACTGAGTTGTGACAATAACAAGGTCTGAAATAAACCTGTGTTCAAAGTCAAACTCTGAAAAGTCATGATCAACATTGGTGATTAAATTTAGAAACTCTGAATTTTGATTCTGAAAGATCCCAATATCTGACTTATGGAAAGTAGGGGGAGATTACCTAGAAGACCAAAATGCAAAATTGTCATATAGCCTGAAACTCAGGGGGAGTATCTCAAAAGACAGTTTCTGATATACAGCGAAGCTATGTTTATCAGTCGAAAAACTACTCTAATTATGTGCTCAATTGAATCTACTGAAAAGTAGAAATGCTTCAGAAGACTCTGAAGATAACAAGCTCTGATATGATAACAAAGGAAACTGAGTTCTGAAGATCTGAAGATGGAAGTTCTGTTGAACTAGTCCAGATGCTAAAGACTCTTCATTTTCCTAAGAACTGGATAGAAGCGTAACTCTTTTCTATTTCTAATCTGACAACTCAAGTTGCTACTCTGTATATCTTTGGATTATATAAAATCCTAGATGATCTCAGATAGAGCTTTGAGGATAACTCATTCAGGGGGAGCTATTGTTCCACACTCTGAATTTGTTTGCTTTGGTGATTACCTTGTATAAAATGTTCATTCAAAATACTTGGTTTTGTCATCATAAAAAAGGGGGAGATTGTGAGAGCAAGAATTGTCTCTACAAGTCAATCTATGTTTTGATGATAACAAGAAGTATTTGTTAAAGAACCATTTTATGGTCTAACGTGTGTTGTGTGCAGATCATAAGAACTAAAGACATCAGAACCAACATACACCTGCTAGATGTACTATGATTTAATATATGTATATGTGAATTTACTATGTGTGACTAAAGTCACAAGAAGCAAGAATGCTTGTTTATCTTGTCATAATCAGCCAAATCCAAGGATGCCAAGATTGCTGTTGTAATGCTCTTGTGGATGCTCTCTGAGAGTGATCAAGATTCTGAAGATGGCGTAGCTTCTGAAGAAAGTACACTCAGAAAGAACCAAAGTTCTGAAGACTCCTATGACTTGAAGTTCTGATGGCTGAAGCCGCTGAAGACCAAGTGCAGAAAGATTCTGAAGACTGACGAGTTCTGAAGATCAAGGTTTCAAACAAGAAGTTCTGAAGATTCGGAAGACCTAAAGCAGAAAAGGATAACGCTCTTAAAGACCAAGTGCTGAAGTTCTGAAGACTGATACCTAATGGACTTCTTTAATTAACAGAAGACTTGAAGCATCAAATATTCTACTACAAAGACTCCACTCATGCTTGATCAAATTAACATCAGAAGCCACTGAAGTTTCGAAGTCTAAATATTACCGTTGTGAGTTAATTGTACACACTGCCCAAGAAAATATCTCCTCTGCAAAAAGAAGATATGTATGTACAACTTGTTATATCACAACTTCTCTTTTCCAAACAGCCAACAATATTCTGTAACGGCTATATTTCTACTGGCTATTTAATGGAAAGAGTTTTCGCTTCTGATGTGTCGATCACTTGTAGAATCACGAACTGAATGTTCATCTACAAAATTGACCAAGTCATTGTGTGAAGATAGCAACAACGATGAGTTCTCGTTGTAACACTTAGAATATTCAAAGCTGTCGTTAATTCACTCATGTCAATTATTGTTGAAACTCCAAAGAACAAATTAACACAACAACAACAATCAAACAGAAGCTGTTGATGAAGAAGACAACAATTGAAGATCAGTCAAGTCATCAACCTACCTTCTCGTCAAAGCTGCATTGAAGATCTGAAGTAAGGATTCGCTGCTCAAAGCTTGCTCAACCAGAAGACGAAGAAGAATAAGATCTACAAGATGTCAACAATCATAATATCCAAATACATCTTTGTAGTTTCTTAGGAAAGCAAGGAGCTGATTGCTCAAAACTTGCTTGAACACATATGTGTGTTCTTTGTACTTAAACCTAGGAGAAACTTGCTTATTAAGAAGCACAATTTGTAATCTCCAGTCTGCCAATTCAACTAGATGAATTGAGACTCCTCAAGTGAATGTTATATCCTGATGGGATCCCTGAACGGTTCAGCTGTGAGTTGAGGCCCTTGAGTAGATCACGTGGTGATTAGATACTTGAGATGACAATGGCTGAGGGTCATTGTGGAAAATCCTAAAATATGCTCAGTAGCGTTATATTCATTGTGATGAATCCCTGAACGGCTAGCTGTGAAATCCCAGCAGTGGGTCTGCTCGGTCAATGAACGTTATATCCAGTTGGATCCCTGAACGGTTCATTGTGTTGTTAGTCACAGTGTGGTTGTGCAAGTGGTTAGTCACCTGCTGTTGCCCGTGCAAGTGTAATCATGATTTGGTTATAGTGGATTAAGTCCTTGTGTTCAAGGCGAAATCACCTGAGGAGGGTGGACTGGATTAGCCCGCGTGGTGAACCATGATATATCGTGTGTCCTTTACTCTCTTGCTTAGTATCTCTATTTATGTCTCTGCTTTGAATATTAGAACCTCATATTAAGCAAAGTCAGAATCTTGCAACCTATCTCTGATAAGCTTCCGCACTGCAAGTTCTGAGTATTGTATCTTATGAACAGAACTTATATGGTTCTCATACTCTTTAGTTATTAGATCAGAGTCTCTCAACGAACACTGAAGGTTCTTGAGCGTCAAATTAACAAGATGTGATAAGTTACAAAAAGAGTAAATACACAATTTAAACCCCCCTTTTCTTGTGTCTTTCTCGCACCTTCAACTGAGTCCTCGGGAATGGTCACCAGAGTCGACAATTCCTCCAGAGAATATCTACTGGCCTGTATCAAACATACAGTAGCAGATAGCTCCGGATAGAACCTCGTCTGGCTGTAGGTCTCGTGAACACCCACACGTGGCCAAACACCACGGGAGTGACACGCCGGCCCACGCTAATACCTATGTGTATGCTCAAGCCTGGGTAGTGGGCTTATCTCTCAGAACATCCCAATCTGACAAACAGAAAACCAGTACAGCACAGTAAAATCCAGTATAATAATGAAATGCAATGTAATAAATGCGGTAAATACAGTAATACAGTAAAGCAATAATGAAGTAAAACAGTAAAACAACAAAATAAAGCACCACAGATAAACACCCAATGAAAAAAAACAACCAAGCGCTAGGATTGACTCGCTTAGGGAACCAGATTCCCCAGCAGAGTTGCCAGCTGTCGCTCCCGGGATTTTCATCCAGGTACAAATGCGAAAGTGGCGCGGAAATAGAGTCTCCAGCAATGTGTATTTATCCCAAGAGAGGGAAAGGAAATAATGCGTAAACCTGATGGAAGGGAAAAGGCATTGTCTTGCGACCAAGAGAAATGGGTAAGGGAGTCGGTTACGCGAGGGGAAGGTATTAACACCCCCATGCGTCCATCGTACTCGATGGGATCCACGCTTGTTGTCTCGATCAAAGGGTGTCGTCGTCTGGAGCTCCACTGCTACTGGAAAGGAGAAGGAACGAGAACGGAGGAGAACGGAAAAATGGGGGAGAAAAGAAAAATAAGTGACTCGATAGGACATCGGCGTCCTAGGCCTACATATTCCCTCGTGCAAAGGGAAAGTCAGAGTCAACGTAGTTCGGACACGAACTGAAGGGGGAGGTTGCTCGCCAAGACATTGTCGTCTTGTGCCTACGTATCCTTAATCTAACCAGAGAGAGGAAATCAAAGCAGTCGTAGTTCGACCTAACAAGGTCTTAGTGTTTTTTATGAGCGACGTTAAGTTCGCGTCCAGCAGTTAGGGTCGATGCCTGTTTGTGACAAAACGGAAAATAACGTGCTCTTTTCTGAAAATGAGGCTGAAACTTAACGATCCCGAAGGACAAAAAGGTTTGAGTTTGTTTTGTGTTTTTTAGACAAGAAGTGGATTGAAGTTAGTTTGTAACTTGCATTGCACCCAAGTCTATAACATAGGAACGAATACGTCGCGTATCGTCCCCAACAGGACGTACACTAAGTACCCTAGAAGAATGAAGGGAGACACCCCATTGTTCACTTCCCACATATAAGGCTCATGCGCAATACATGTTTAACCTTTATTAAGTGTTTTAGAAAGGTTACGAGATGAGAAGAGAAGACTCAAAGGAAAAGAAAACACTAAGGGGAATTCTATCCTAATGTTGTCATGCAAAGGATGGACCTAAGGTCAAGTTTTAAGAACCTAAGTCTAAAGAGAAAAGAGGGATAGCACTACCTAATGATTATCCTACCTCACCTTAATAAAAAATTAAGGATGAGCTAGGATCCCAAAGGGTGTGGGAAAGTTGTACACAAAGCATTATATCATGCTATTCACAAAAGTAAAAGACAAGCAAGATAGATAAGAGATGAAAGACGAGATGAACATGGATAACCATCAACATGTTCAATCACCTTACCTCTGCCCCTACATAAAAGGTTAATACCAAATGATTACAAGTAACGAATACAAGTATCAAAAGTAAACCAAACAAGTGATAGTTGCTTAAAAAAGACAACTTAAGAGACAAACAAAGGCTAAACCAAAAGGGAAGAGTCCTATGAGTTAAGGAACATCTAAGGTCAGTAGGTACCTACCAAGGGATCCTACTAAGGTAAACATGCCAAAAGGAAGCAAACAAAACCAAACTATGCACTAAAAGTTCATTCAAATGCAAGTTAAGCAACAACTATGCAAGATAAATGCAAATGAATCTGAACATGAATAAATGCATATGCAAGCACCAAAGTCAGAAGTGAATGACATTTACTAAAGCATGGAGATGTCATTGAATGAACATACAAGTCATGGATGCAATCATTTAAAGAAATGAAACAAGAAGAAGTGAACAAACACAATTGAAGTTCAACAATGACGCATACTTGTAATGCAAGTCAAAGATAAAGATGAAATGAGATCATACATGTCTAATGGACACAATTCAGTAGCACATGACATTTGAAATGACATTTAGAAGTCAATAAAGTATGCACAAAGTTCACACAAGTATCATGTTGAAGCACATTGAAGATTAGAAGCAAACACGGTTCAAACAAGTTCAAATAAGCATGCAAAGATTTATGAACTTAGAAACATGCAAGATGCAATTAGGGGTCATGTTATATGGTCAAGAATGATTAGAAACAGAAGTGGAATCATGTCAAAGTGAATGTGCAAGATCGTTCAAGAGTTGATACAAACATGTGCTCAAAGAAGGTCAAGTGAGAATGCACAATTACACAACACATTTCAAGTTAAAACATGTGCATACAAGTCATGTAAGGATGAACTTTTAGTGACCTATAACATGAGAAAAATGACCTATAATGTTCATGAAACATGGATTAAAAGGTCTCAACAATTGTCAAAGAGGGTTGCATATCATACACATCAAAACCCTAGCACATGATCTCTAACATTCACACAAACAAACATGCTCTAAGAATAAACCAAAAGTAGTATTATAGGCTCAATAAAATTGGAAGATTCAAGTCATTTGAAGTGCAACCAGTGTTCTAACATACCTAAAATGAATGACTCAAAAATCATTAAAGATCACCCCGAAACATGCTTCACAAGTTCATCTAAGTGACACAAACATTAGGCACAAATAGGACATTCAAACATTGGTCAAAAATGCCTTTAAAACTCCACAAAAATTTCAAAAAGTGTCTAAAGATGTCCTACAAGCATGTACCAATTTTCATGTGAAAATTCAGATCATAGGTGTGTCAAACAATTCAAGAATGAAGCATGTGTCATGAATAGATGTTCACACAAAAGAAATTAAATGGAAATTCATGGAAAAATGTCAAAATGATCCAAAATCAGAAAGAAAAATAATTAAAAATTATTTAAATGTGTCATGATACTCCATGAATTTATTTGGGGTTTTTAACTATGCACAAGTATTTTTAAAAATAGAAGTGCAAACAAGTATGAAAAAGAAAATAAAAACACAAAAGAAATGGAACAGGGGGGGTGCCACGAAAGCAACTATCCAGTTCAAACCACGTTGGGCTCAAAATGAGGGGTGTGGTTATCAAAATTACTAGGCCCACAGCTCTTGAGAACTGAAGACGTATTCCATGGGGATCAGTCAAATTAATTGACTCAATATGGACCTTATGATCAAGTCAGAGTCAAAGGCTGATCAATCACATGGCTGGGAGTAATTGATCATGATACTCCACACGTATGTCACGCACATCAACACCTAATGATCAGAAATAGAACACGTGCAAGAATGGAAACAAATAATTCGGTGACACATTCCTATTGGCTAACTCAAAAACTCATGAACGAATCAGAATACAACATTCATGCATTGACCGTTAAGACTCAGACGCCGGAGCCCTAGCTCCGGTCATCTTCTCCGGCTAGCCTCGCCGAAGTTGACTGAAACCCTAACCAAAAATGTCACCTGAGCACATCGTTTTGCACGGTTTTTCACATAGATTCTAAATATACCATTATCTTTCATGTATCATGCATATACAAATCAAATCAAAGTGAACAAAATTGAGATCTACAACTGGAAATCAAGCCATAGCTACATCTTTCAACAGATATCAGTGCCTATACTCCATAGGACTTCAAATAACCACTCCTCTATCATTCTAACCACTTCCTACAACGTAAATAATAACTTGAAAGAAACTCACTAACCTTCAATGGAGAACGTTGCAGATTCTTCAAGAAACCATGAGCAAGCTTCCAATGCTCTTCAAATTACTTCTGAACATGAAATAAACGTGTATAAACCACTGAACCTTGCGCAAAATTTGGAACTGATGAAAATGATGTTGAAACTCGGATTCAAAGGTAGAGCCACTACAGATCCAATCTATTCCATACAGAAGCTTCAATCAAGCATGAAGATGAAGATTTGAGGGAGAGATTGCAGAGAGAAAGCTTGTAGAGAGATATTCGATTGAAAATGGCAAGTGTAGTGGGAATGAGAGAATGAGCAAAAACGGTTGTAACTGAATCTGTTATGGAAGGTTAGAAACTTATATAGGCTGTTAGGAATGACTTAACCATGGTTAGAGTGTGGTTAGAGCTGGGTTAATTGAGATTGAAAAAACATGAAAATGAAACTTATGGTGTGTACTTGGCACGGGCTTGGTATTTATGTATGGAGGAGTATGAAACTTATGGTATGATTAGGATCAATGGTGGTGATGTAATGGCTTGGTGGTGTTAGCAACATTACAGCTGGCTCTGCAAGTTTCTCATTTCTCTTTTGTTTGTACACTTATGGTAAAGAGTGTGTGAGGTGTATTGAGAGTGAAAGAGAGTGTTTGGACAATTGAGGCAATGTTGGTGTATGATGTGCGTGTAAAGCAACAACAACAATACAACATGTTTCCCAAGGTTTTACAAAGTAAGATAACATGCTCATGGTAGCTACTTTAAGGAATAATATCTCAATGATCAATGGACGAAATGATAGGGTTTTTAGCTTTTTGGAAAAAGGAGATGAGGGACAACAATGCTTATGTTGAAAATAATTGAATTGGATGCTTGTAGCATACTTGAAAATTACTATGAACATGAAAGCATACAACTGCAATTTGCCCCACCATAGCCTGCGTGCCTTAGGCTTCATATGCGTGTGACATTCAAGTGTGATGACCCTGACTTTGTCTCTCCATATCTCTTGATAGCTTGATCAAATTAAGAAACCTCCAACATTAATGTTGTAGAGAAGCTTGAGGGGAACATTTTTCATGTTGAGAATTTTTCCATTTGACACTGTATCATTGAGAAAATCGACCATGAACATGGGAACTACATGCTTACAAGGTGTTTGATGAAATGCAGGCATGCTGGCTCGCCCATGACTTGTCTCCCTTGCCCAAAATGCCTTGAAAACCTCCAACTTTGAACAATCACAACTCCTTCAATTTTGATCCAATGGAGGAGTTCTTGCTATGGTTTTGAAGCTTGGAATGTGAACTTTTGATAGGCCTAGAAATAATGCCCTAAAGATGGGTGTTCACCTTGCCAAAACTTGCCATAAATAGAAACCCTAATTTATATTTTTGGCAACTTTGCACATTTCTTGATTTTTGATGAATCCCTTGATATTTCTTGATCAAATCTTCACCAATGGACATATTTGACATGAGGAATAATATTTTGACCTCAAAAAGTTAGGAGTTGACTTTTTCCTCTGCACAATTGACTTTTCCCCAATCTGATTAATTCTCACTCAATTGATCAATTGAAAATCTTTTGAAATGAACCAATGGGCAATACTTCATCCTTGGACAATTGAAATCATATGGGAAACTTTGAAATCAAGCCTTGGCTCAAAAACACACTTGCACTGACTTTTCCCCAAAACCCTAAACTTGCACCGGTTAGGAGAGTGTGGTTCACTTGAAATTGCTCATGCACCTTGATCCCATGCCAAGAGCCAATGATATGCAATGATGATTATGAAAAGATGATTATGCAAAGATGAAATGGAACATAAGCCAGTTAAAGTTAAAAGTAAGAGGGTAAATTTTGGGGTGCTACACTTCTTTCTGAAGAAATTATTTCTCCATAAGTATTGTCTTGTGTCGAGTTACTTCTCCTTTAAGATTCAGCTTCAGCTTGTATACTCACTTCACATTGATTTCCTTCTTGTCTTGAGGCAATTTGGTAAGTTACCAAGTGTTGTTAACTTCGATGGACTTCACTTCCTCATTCATTGCTTTCTTCCACTTTAAATCCTTCAATGCCTCAGCTACATTGACCGGTTCGACATCTACATAGAAAGCATAGTGTACCAGCTCACCTTCATCATCGACCACATCATTTGATGTAATCACACATTCTTGCATCCTTGCAGGCACGTGTCTTGTTCCTTGAGGTTTTCTTGTTCTTGCTTGACCTCTAACTTCTTGTCGAACATCTCTTTCGACTTTATTTTCTGGTTCTTTACATAAGATTCTCACTGAATCCTTCTTGACATTTTCAGTCCAATCCCATTCCATAAGCAAATCTATGATCATGTTCCTACTAATAAATACTTTCTTGTTCATTGGGTTGAACAACTTGTATCCTTCATTCGAATGATATCCTATTAGGATAGGGATGTCAACGGGACAGGGAATGCGCGGAGGATGCTTCTCCGCTCCCTACCCCGCTCCCCAATATTTTCCCCGATCCCCGCCACGGGGGAATATTTTTCCCCATCCCCATCCCCACAGATCCCCACACGAGATCCACGGAGACCGAATCAAAAAAATATATTTTTTTTATTAAAACTATGACACTAGTGTTTAGTTTTTTTCCTTTTTTTTAAACATATATTTTGCATTTTTTTAATAAATAAAAACACATCTTGAATCAATAATAAACAAATGAAAAAGCACTTGCAGTTACAAAAACATAACCACCCATTTATTAATTGAACTAAAATCAGCTTGATAATTAAAGTATATTGAAGTTGAAGAGTAATTACCATAAGCACAACGAATAAATGAGAGTGGTTGTTTTGATGATGATGATGATGAGAATAGAGGAGATGAGGAATGGAAGAGACAAAGAAAATCTATAATATAAGAAAAATAAGGGCTCTGGAAAACACATATTTTCCCCTTCCTCTTTTAATGCCACATCCTCTTTTTAAAGGCAAAAAGTGTCCAAATATTACTTTTTCCAACTATTGATGTCACATTATTGTAATCCAACTATATAGTTATTGTTATAAGTCTTTGTTGGTTACAATTGCTTCAAATGATGATGTCATTTACTTCTATTCCAATTATATCATTTCTAATAGTTAACTTTAATTAATAGTTTCTGACATTTAGGTTTCTTGTCTCCCTCTTCTTCCTTTCTCTTTCACGCTTTCTCTTTCACTCTTTCTCTTTCTCACTGTGACCGTGACATTCTCTTTCTTTGTCTCTCGTCTTCGACTTTGTCATTGATATGTGTCGGCACGATGGTGCTGTGTATGGAAATGGTCTCAAAAGCATAAGAAGATGAGAGGAAGGTTAGTTGTTTGGTCTTCTGGTAAGTCGGCATCTTCGTCAATCTTCATTATTTTGAAAAATCTGTTGATCCTTTTTTCTTAGATCTGCAAAATTGTGCTTCAGATTTTAGGGTTTGTTTTTCTTCTTTTTCTGATTTTAGGATTTGGTTGTGAGAAAAATGAAGTTAGATTTGATGAGTCGTTGTCTTTGTTTATGTTTTTGATATATTCGTTTTGTTTTGTGATTACAGAAAAGAAAGGATGAAAAAACAAGGTGATGTGGTTTAATTTGCTACAATGATCTACATGGAGAAAATTGTGCTACAGATCTACAAAACTGTGCTAAAGGTTTAAGGGTTTGTTTTTCTTCTTTTTTTCTGATTTTATGATTTCGTTGTGACAAAAATGAAGTTAGGTTTTATGAATATTTTTCTTTCTCGCAAGTCTGACATTTTTGTATTGTGTGTTGTCATTTTTCAGTAAAGCTTCATTATGGGTGTGAAAATAGGTAAGGAAAGTTTCTCTTGCCGGAAAGCATGTTATGGGTTTGAAAATATGTGGGAGATAATGTTAGTGTTTATGTGTTTAGATGACAGACTTATATGTATTTGTTATGTTTCTGTTATCAACCAACTTGGCAGTCTTCTTCCTGTTAACTAGATGTAATATGTTTTATTTGAATATGTTTGTTTTAAAAGGGTGAATATAGCCTACCAAGTATTTATTTTTTGTTGACAGTTGATTTTTAAATTTTTGTTAGTCATAAAGGTGCTCCTTTCACTTTTGGATATTAATGATTATGCGAATTTTGTTGCATCTATCATGAATGTTGTTGCAGTTTATCAATAATCACATATCCTGGACCTATTGATTTAGTTTTGGATATTAATGTTGGTGTGAATGTTGTTGCAGTTGTCATGGATGTTTGAGAGGGAGGAATGATGTTGAATTGGCGATGGAAATGCATGCAATCTCCTGATTCTAAAAAAAACTACTGCATAAACATTAGACTTTCTCATGGATGCAAACATCAAGCTTAGTGTATGATAAGTTAATATTATTCTACTTAACTTTTTTGTAGTTCATTTTTCATTTAACTATTTTCTCAATGGTATAATGTCTATTTTCGCAGCCAGAATATGAATCATACACTTAATTTAGTCACTAATAGCAATTTATGTTCTCTTTTTTCATTAAGGTTACTCAAATGTCGTAGCGTGCCGGTAATGTATTGCTAAGCAGAAGGTCATAGCCATTCAATAACTCTAACAAAAGGAGATTCTCACTGTATTGTTGAATGTTTAATATGGTTGAATGTTTTATTGTGTTGTTATTCAAGTGCCAAAAATATGGTTGAATGTTTAATATATCGTGAACTATTTTATAACATACAAAAGGAGATTTTCAGTTTCTATTTATAGATCAATGTCTTGTATCAAAAATGATTTCTTTTCCAATTGTATACACTGTGAACTGGCGTTGTGACGAACCGTATTTTGGTGGTAATATAAGGTTCAAAAGTGGAGGGATGAATGCAGAAATTCTGCTAAATAGTATTCAATCATTGTCTTGGTTGTGGCTAAAGAGTAAAATGACCGATTTTAATTATTATCATGATTTATTGATATTAAATCTTACTAATTATTTCCAATGATTGCGCTGTTTGGTTGCAGAATTTCCATGTAATCGGGAAGGCAGCAAATCAGTTAATATATTAAGTTACCACCACTCAAATAATCAACTTGCTTTCTACACCAGGTGATCAACTTGCAATATTTGTTTCGTTACCAGGGAATTGGTGGGGATACTAATGTGCAAAGAGATGACCTGTCAAGAACTCTTATGGTGTCTTCACCTTTTGTCCAGACTTTGTGGTGCTTACAGTCATTGTACTTATATTTAGTCATTCCATCATTAATGGCCTTAGCTGGTGTAGCACTGGTTCGTGTCTCTTACCATTCTGTTTCCTTAATATATTTCTGATGCTATAACTGCATAAATTTTTCCTGGCATTAGGATTTCTTTCTATATTCTTTTATTTAGAGGATCATTTTGTATTCTTAATGGTTTGGTATTTAATTTCCTTATACCAAATGATCTACATGGTGAACCAATCTTTAGTTTCCTGATGACTGGTGTATTTTTTTCTCAAATACTCTTTTCCGTATTTTCAGGTGAGCTTCTCTTCTTGGGCTTCATGATTGATTGGTTCTCAAGGGTGAGTTATGTCTAATTATAGTGACATTATTTAAATCTGGTCCTGATGAATTACTGCTACATAGATAAGGTACATCTACTTTCTGCAACATAACATTATATTGTTTTACATAGAACATCTAATATCCCATGGTTTAATATAAACTTTCGTTTCTTAATTTGTAATTATATAGATATGAAATACTCAAATTATATTTATGCCTTTGAAATCTATTTACCACTTCTGATGTAAATAGGTTTTGGGCCTATAATAACAATGTATTTTACCACTTCCCAATGGCCCATATTAAATAATAATGTATTTTAAAATAAATGATAAACTTGACCATTCATATTCAATTACCAGCACTGGTTATTGAACTTCTCAACCAATAATTACAGCCCAAAAAAAACGTTTAGAATCTCAACGTAAACCATTATATAAACGTTTTCCTCTTCATTTTATCACACAACCATCATCATTCAAGAAGGAAAACGAACATGAGTTCCAATGATGCTGTCCATACCCAACAAAGTTCAGATGTTCAACAACCAACTTCAAATGTTCAAAGACCTACTTCTGATGTTCAACAACCAGTTCACACCCAACAAGTCCAGCCCGAGGAAGCTGTGCAGAGGCTACAGTCGGTCTCAGTTGAAAGAAGACGGAGGAGGAAGAGAATTAACAGAGTAAGAAGGATACGTAAGAAACGTACGTTTGATTCAGATGATAAAGACTTAGCACCAATCGGTTGGAGTAATTTCATGTCGTTCAGGCCTTTTAGATTTGACTATTAGGAGTTTTATTTTTCTTAATGTTGTAACTTTCGTTTCTGAATAGACCACTTTGAATGATATAGATTTCAATTCATATGAATGAAATTGGTTTTGATTTTTTGATTTCCTTTTCTACGTTACATACAGTGATAGTTAAAATATTTTATAGTTATTAAAATACATGTTTACAAATACAGCTTTTTGTTGTTTGAATGTATGATTCTTGATAAGATTTAACATTTATGACTAACACATGTCTGTTTACAGAGGAACCTTTTGGCTTGGGTTAATGTTTCATATCATTTATACCTGTAAGGTGTATCAGTATCAAAACTATAAGATGATGATGACATAAATAAGATTTGACGGGTACCATAAGATATTGGTGTATTTTGTACTCTTTTTTGACCTACTTGTGTTGTGGCTTGTGATAGGTATATTTTAATTTTGTAACAATGTTGTCATCTATGCAGTCACCTCTCTCTGTTTCTCTCTGTTGCTGCTAATCCGTTTAATATTTAAGTTTAAAATTTTGATTTTTCATATCATTACTTGTGATTTTTATTTTCAGAACAAGACTAGAGATCCAAGCTTATTGTTCATGTGTGGATATAAGGTCCAGATCCAAGGTGATTCAAGCTGAAGTCTTAATTGCATTTTCAAATGTTTTATATGCCTTAGGTTTTATTACTTGTACTTTAGGGCATTTATTTGTATACAATGTGTTAACTAGGAGCTTATGTGTTTCAGTACCAAACAATTGGATCTATATATAATATTTATGCTTTGATGTATGAGTAAATTATATATGGGTGTTACATATAAACGAGCGCAACTTTAGTTTTGATTCAATTTTTTAATCTACGAAACATAAAATTATGTTAATCAACGGGCACAATTTTTTGTTTTATTCAAATTTTTTTATATACAACTAAAATACATATGATATAAACGAAAACAACTTTAATTGTGAATCAATTTGTTAATATATGAAACAAATACTACTGTAATTCACAGGCACAACATTTTGGTTGATTCAAATTTTGTTATACAAAAATTTAATACATTTGTTTTAAACGGACACAATTATAATTTTGATTCAAATTTTTTAATATACGAAATAAATACTATTGTTATAAACGAGCGCAACTTTAATTTTGAATCAATTTTTTAATCAACGAAATAAATACTATTGTAATCAACGGGCACAACTTTTTTTTATTCATATTTTATTATACAATTTAATTTAAACGAACGCAAGTATAATTTTGATTAAATTTTTTAATCTACGAAACATAAAATTATGTTAATCAACAGGCACAATTTTTTGTTTTATTCAAATTTTTTATATACAACTAAAATACATATGATATAAACGAAAACAACTTTAATTGTGAATCAATTTGTTAATATACGAAACAAATACTACTGTAATCCACGGGCACAACATTTTGGTTGATTCAATTTTGTTATACAAAAATTTAATACATTTGTTTTAAACGGACACAATTATAATTTTGATTCAAATTTTTTAATATACGAAACAAATACTATTGTTATAAATGAGCGCAACTTTACTTTTGAATCAATATTTTAATCTACGAAACAAATACTATTGTAATCAACTGGCACAACTTTTTTTTATTCATATTTTGTTATACAAGTTAATTTAAACGAGCGCAAGTATAATTTTGATTAATTTTTTTAATCTACGAAACATAAAATTATGTTAATCAACGGGCACAATTTTTTGTTTTATTCAAATTTTTTATATACAACTAAAATACATATGATATAAACGAAAACAACTTTAATTTTGAATCAATTTGTTAATATACGAAACAAATATTATTGTAATTCACGGGCACAACATTTTGGTTGATTCAAATTTTGTTATACAAAAATTTAATACATTTGTTTTAAACGGACACAATTATAATTTTGATTCAAATTTTTTAATATACAAAACAAATACTATTGTTATAAACGAGCGCAACTTTAATTTTGAATCAATATTTTAATCTACGAAACAAATACTATTGTAATCAACGGGCACAAATTTTTTTATTCATATTTTGTTATACAATTTAATTTAAACGAGCGCAAGTATAATTTTGATTAAATTTTTTAATCTACGAAACATAAAATTATGTTAATCAACGGGCACAATTTTTTGTTTTATTCAAATTTTTTATATACAACTAAAATACATGTTATAAACGAAAACAACTTTAATTTTGAATCAATTTTTTAATATACGAAACAAATACTACTGTAATCCACGGGCACAACATTTTGGTTGATTCTGATTTTCTTATACAAAAATTTAATACTATTGTTATAAACAAGCGCAACTTAAATTTTGAATAATACAAATTTCTCGACAATTTCTTATATTTACCAATACAACATTTTAATTTCATTTATATCTATTTTTATAATTTTACAATTTTTTTTTTCAATTTGATTAACAATTACGCGTCCATAACATAAAATCCCCGAACAGACATGTCCGTGCGAACGCATGGGTTAGTTACTAGTTGAGAAAAGAAGAGGAAATGGTGTATACATTGTATGTATTGGGTGCACTTTTATAGGTTGAAGTACTTCAATGGTGAACCAATACATTATACAATAAAACAAAAAAAACTGATCCACATATGACTCTTCATTTCCTTATATATTAATTAATTTTTTATAAAATAAACATGTCAAATTATATAATATAAAGTTAAATATTATGGCCGGGGTCGGGGAATCCGCGTGGCGGAGGGTACTTCTCCAATCCCCGCCCCAAAATGTCATCGGGGGAACTTTTCCCTCCATCCCCGTCCCCGTGGGGAATAAAATTCCCAACTTCAAAGCTCCAAATAGATAATCCCCACATGAATTCCCGTTAACGGATGCAAATTGACATCCCTATATTAGGATCATTTGACTCGATTTGTCATCAAGTTTTTTTTCTCAACTGATCAGGCACATGTATGTGTGATATAGATCCAAATACCTTCAGATGACTCAATATAGGCTTAACACCATACCAAAATTCTTCTGGCGTGATTCCTTCTAGTATTTTCGTCGGACATCTGTTCAGTATACATGTTGCAGTCGACAGAACTTCTCCCTATAAATATTTTGATAGATGCTTGTCTTTCAACATACTTCTCACCATATTCATGATGGTTCTGTTCTTCCTTTCTACAGTTTCATTCTGTTGTGGAGTGTAGGTTAACACCACCTCATGCACAATCCCTTATTTTTCACATAGTGTGTCGAAGTCTTTCGACACATATTCTCCACCACCATCAGTCCTCAGAATCTTGAGTTTTCGCCAACTTTGTCTTTCGATCATAGATTTAAGCTTGGTAAATACCTCAATTACTTAACTTTTCTTCTTGATAAGGTAAGTCCACAGTTTTCAACTAAAATCATCTATAAAAGTGACAAAGTATCTGTTACCTCCAATCGAATCCACCTGGATAGGACCACATACATAAAGTATATGATTTCAAGAATTGCCTTCGACATGCTTCATGTATCCTTGCTGAAGTTATTCTTATGTTGTTTTTCCTGCACACATTCCTCACATACTTCATTTGGAATATCGATTTCTAGGAACCTTGAAACCATATTTCTTCTTTTTAGATTTTTTATTTCTTTAAAGTTGAGATGGCCTAATAGATAATGTCATATCCATTCATCCCTGCTAGTTGCAGTTTCTAGGAACTTGTGCTCCATCACATTAAGCTAGATCTTGAAGGTTCTATTATGAGACATAGGAGCCTTCAATATTAACATTCCACTTGAGTCGAGAGCTCTCATAATCTTGTCTTCAATTGAAACTATATAGTTCTTTTCGACTACACAGCCATATACTTAACAAATTACTCTTCATGCTTGGTATATATAATACATTGGAAATTACTGATCTTTTTCTATATTTCCTCATAATCAGAACATCACCAACACCTTCAGTTGCTAGAGTATTGTCATTTGTAAATTTCACCGTAATCTTCATTGAGGGCTTTATGTTGATAAACTGTTCTTTCCTACCAATCATGTGTGATGAGCATCCTGAGTCCAAGTACCATTGGTCCTGGAATCTTTCTTCATCTCTTATTGTGACCATCAACAATATTTATTATTCTTCATAATTTGCAAACTTTGCATCATTGTCTTGATTCTTTTGTTTTTCAGAACAATCACTAGAGTAGTGACCATACTTCTTACAATTGAAACACTGAATGTGACTTTTGTCAAGTTTTCGGCCACCACCTCTTCCTCTACCTGTATCACCACCTCTTTGGTTGCTTTGGAATGAGGACTTTCTCTGATTCGATCATCATTCTTCTTGCTGATTTCGATCAGTTGGATTGTTGTAGTCTCTTCTACTTTTATTGTCGAACCACTTCCCCTTTTCTTTCTTTTCTCTTATTGATTGCGCATGCAAAGCCATATCACTTTTCTACTTGCTTGCAGATCTTTCATCCATTCTTTGTTCATAAGATTCAAGCGTCCCTTAATGCTCTTCCTTTGTTAATGTTGAAAAATCTTTCTACTCTTCTATGGCTACTACCACGCGGTTGAACTTTGGAGCCAATGACCTCAAGATCTTTGCAACAACTGATTTTGATGTCAACACTTTTTCACATTTCTTGATTTGATTCACTAGTTTTGTAACCCTAGTAAAAAAATCAATTATGCTTTCATTGTCTTCCATCTAAAGTAATTCATACGTTCTTTTGTGAGTTTGTAACCTCACCTCTTTAACCTTCTCTGCGCATCCAAACAATTTCTCCAAGATTTCCCATGCTTCTTTGACGATTCTACATCACCGACCTTTTCTAAATTATCTGGATCAATGCATTGATGAATTATAAAGAGAGCTTTATAATTTTTCTTCTTCAATTCTTTGTGTGCATCCTTTTCTTCATTCGTCGTGTTTTCTAGAAGCGTAGTCACTCCCACCTTCACAACTTCTCAAAGATCTTGACAACAAAAATAAACCTTCGTCTGTTTACACCAATTCTCATAATTCTGACCCATCAGAATTGGGAGACTCACTGGAAAATGTCCATTCGGATGATTCATCGCCGTTGCCACCGTGTTTTGCCTCCCACGAATCGCTCAGCCAGTGCTCTAGATACTAGATGTTGGAAATTCACCAAAACCTATGGAGAACTCCGCTGCAATCTTGATGAACAAGGTTCAATCACAACAATCGAATTTCCTCTTGTTCTTCACTCGAGTGAATCAACCAACATTGGTTGCAAGATGATTCCCGTTGCACAATTGTTAATAGAAGAAGAAAGAAAATTTGAAATTGGAGAAGAAAGATGATTCCCGTGTTTTGCCTCCCACGAATCGCTCAGCCAGTGCTCTAGATACTAGATGTTGGAAATTCACCAAAACCTATGGAGAACTCCGCTGCAATCTTGATGAACAAGGTTCAATCACAACAATCGAATTTCCTCTTGTTCTTCACTCGAGTGAATCAACCAACATTGGTTGCAAGATGATTCCCGTTGCACAATTGTTAATAGAAGAAGAAAGAAAATTTGAAATTGGAGAAGAAAGAAATTAGGGTTTATGTAAAATAAGAGAAGAAGAAAAGATTTTCTGCAGGGCTTCTCTCTGCTTCCAAACTCGAGTTTTATTCTTTGCAACTGTAAGTTATTCACTTTTCTCTCTTGTTACAACAATAGGGGTTACTCCCTGTTTATAGATTTGGATTTGCTTGCTCCTTAAGCAAAGCGTAAAATACTTAATTCTGCTAGAACTACAAAATTAGACTTAAGTTGAAATTCTTGTCGAGATACACTACTTCGATGTTTCAACACTAACGCAATTTCGACACTTCTTTAATTTTATCGAGCAATCTGCTACGACACATGGAATTACAATTTAACAACATAGAGTTGCTATTTTTTTTCAAGAGTGGTGATGTCTATTGCAAATTGAAAGAGACATGTAATCTGGAACACAACTTTCATTTATTCACTTACATTTTTCATAAAATGGTGATTATATTTGCTAAGATTTTTCTTTAACTTTCTTTCTCCCCTTTCTAAATTAAATAAAGAACCATAGTCTCATTTTTTTTTTCAATTTTTATACAACTGATGTTTGATTCATCCGTAATTTCTTTAATAGTTTCATTTTTGGAACTGACTCTTTTACATCTCCCATATTTATCTTTAATAACGTCTGCTGTTTTTTTTTTAATTCAAATGTTTATTTATTTATTATTTAAGAAAAACATTTATATAATTAAAAAAAAAGTGAATAATTGAAAACTAATTAAATGGTTTAACTCTTTCTTTAGAATATCTTTTATTCTTCTTATTCTCTCTATTTTCGTCACTCTATATATTCTTTATATATTTTTTCTATGTATTCTTATATCTGTTTCTCTTGTATTACTCTTGCATTTTAGTATTGTTTGTTTTGTTTCTCTTTTATCCGTTTTTCATTTTATTATTATTATTTTTCTTATTTTCAATAATGTATAATCATGAGGAATTAAAAAATATAAAAGTCAAAAACATTTCTATTAACTGTTAAACAAGAAAAAAACTGATTTCATTGTTAGTTTTATTTTCTATTTTTTATGAAAATCTCTCACCAAAATAAATGTTATTCTATTAATTGTGATTGTGAGTATCTTTTTAGGTTAAAAACCCAAAAACATTTACATAAAAAAATTATGCAGTATACTTATATTTTAAAATTAATAAGTCGATTTAATGTCCATCAATTTGGATATACCGAAGTAACATTTTATAGAATAAGTTAGACATAACATTTACTAAGAAGAAAAAAAAAAAACAATTGAGATTTTAGAAAAAAAAAACAAACTTGTATTTTTTTTGGCTTTTTTAGTCGGTAAAACACTCCATCCATCATAGTTCTTTAATTAATACTGTTTTTATCTTTCTCAATATTTTACCGGAGTATCTCAAAGTATTATTCTCTTTTTTATTTAGGATTTAATAGTAGTACATTTTTAGTGTAAGACAATTTTACACCTATAACCAATTAAAATGTTTATAATTGTCATGTAATATCAGTATTTTTAAAATAAAAATATATTTTATTCTGATAAATAATTGTGATTAGTTGACAGCATTTTCCTTTTTCTCTTTATTTATATATTTAAAAAATTTTAAAAATATTAATTGTACACATAATTTCTCAAGGATTCTCTCAAACCACAACCAAAGGTAATTATTTTTTATTTTTTTTTAGGGTTAATAGTCATTTTGCCCCCTGCCATATAGGCGATTTTCGAAAAAACCCTGTAAAAAAAACTTGCAAAAAAAAACCCTAACATTTGAAAATTCTTTTAATTTTGACCTTCATCACATCCAATCACCAAAAACCTGCCATTTTGACCCCTGCTATTTTGACATCGTTTTTATTTTGACCCCTGTCATTTTGACAGCGTTTTTATTTTGACACCTACTATTTTGGCAGTGTTTTTGTTTTGACTCCTACCACATCAGTTTTTTTGATGACTGGATGTGATGAAAATCAAAATTGAAAGAATCTTCAAATGTTAGGGTTTTTTTTACAAATTATTTTTACAGATGGATTTTTCGAAAATCGCCTATATGTCAAGGGCAAAATAACTATTCACCCTTTTTTTTATTATATTTTTTCTCCTAAGGCTAGAAACTTTCTCTCGAATAGCTTTCCATTGTGCTACATTCGGCAGAACCAAAAGATACGTAAGCGAGTAGAAAACTTTAAATTTGAATAATTGGAATCGGAGAAAACCAACAAAAGGTCATAAAGTTACAACTCACAACAAGAGACTGAAATTTTTGGTCAGCATGATATAATAATATATACTCCCACCGTCTCATCTTCTTGATATGTGCTCCAATTAATCACTCACCTTGTTCCAATTACTTTGATATGATGCATCAGTTTGTTGCAGTTTTATTGGTAGCACTATCACTATTCCTTGTAGCGGCTGATGCAGTGACCAAGAGTGATTTCCCTCCTCACTTCTTGTTTGGTGCTTCTACTTCAGCCTATCAGGTTAGCTGCTTCTCTTTCTATCTCTAACCGCATACACTCATGTTGTTTTAAGTTTTATTCAAATGGTTTTTGAATCTCATAAATGCAGAATCGTTTAAGTTTTTAGAGATATGTGTAAATTAGACAAGGTTCAATCATGAGAAACTAACCAGAGGCTCTATTTAAACGCACGTCTATCAAAAGCTAGGATTTCTAGCTTTGTATTTTCACGGTAGAAATGGCTTTGAAACGTACGTCCGCCATCCTGAACGTGAAACCAAACATGCTAGTCGTCTGACATGCATAGTCGTCTTTAAGGTTTTAGTGATATGTGTAGATTAGACACGGTTTAATCATGATAAAATAATTAGATCCGTTTAACTGTGACTAATTTTGAGCAGTATGCGGTAGTCTGACTTGCACTTCGTCAAAGACGATCCTGATGAAATGTTTCATAGAAACTTTTGATTTGATTATTGGATGTATAAAATTTAATATCTATGGTGCTGTGTAAAACACTTTTTTTTGGTATTAATTATTGTATTTTGGAATTGGGCTGATATGAAGGTGGAAGGTGCAGCAAATGAAGATGGCAGAAAGCCAAGCATTTGGGATACCTATGCACATGCTGGAAATGGTGTAAATTTTGCTTTCTAAAATTTACTCAACATTAATTAGCATAGAATCAGAGTTTTAAATAACGACCACAACCGTGTAAACGGTTCTGTGATTTTGGTCAATATAGGTGTTACGACACTGATTACAATATAAGTTGATGTAGTTATATAGTCATGGTTACAAACAATGACATTCTTTATTTTAAGAAAAATTATAGGAGGGGCATACGTTGGAAATGGTGACACTACTTGTGATCAATATCACAAATATAAGGTCAGTAGATATGGAATATGACCTATCTTTCATTTTTTACCTATCAAAAGAATGGTATGTTACTATTAGTACACATATGCTTTCATTTCTTGTAGGATGATGTTGAACTCATGGCTAAAATGGGCTTAGATGCCTATAGATTTTCCATATCATGGTCGAGACTTATTCCAGGTATGATAGATTGTTGCATCATATAATCAAGTCAAGACTAATAGCTGATTGTACTTTGTTTGAATCTATAATTTTGTATCTGATTCTGACCTTGGTCTCATTTTATACCAGATGGGAAAGGGCCTATAAATCCCAAGGGACTGCAGTATTACAACAACCTTATCAACGAATTAACAAGCCATGGTTCTTTTGCAAACTAGATTTACACTGCTAAAGCTACTAATCTAAAAAAATAGAGTATCGCGGAACTAAGAATTCGTTCAAATTCTGATACTCTAGCTGCTATAACAACTATTTGACAACACTCAACTCAATTAATTATGACCTTCATTTGTAGGAATCCAACCACATGTTACATTGCATCATTGGGATCTACCACAAGCACTTGAAGATGAATATGAAGGATGGGTTAGTCGAAGAATTTTGTATGGTTCCCAAACTATATTCGACACAAAATAAGAAAAACAATCCTTGTATATTTATTTTATGCTATCTTGCAGAGAAGACTTCACAGCATATGCAGATGTATGCTTCAGAGAGTTTGGAGATCGAGTTAAACATTGGACGACAATGAATGAGGGGAATATGTGTTCCATGATGGGTTATGATTATGGATTCGTACAACCTCAAAGGTGTTCTCCTTCTATATTTAACTGCTCTAAAGGAAATTCTTCAACGGAACCGTATTTGGTTACTCATCATATGTTGTTAGCACACGCATCAGCTGCAAATCTCTACAAGAATAAGTACAAGGTACACCAATCTATGGCACATGCGCCACTTTACTTTAGGCCTATTTTGATCGGTTTTCTTTTTGGAGCTTTTCTACTGATATAAATACTTGTAAGATTTTTTTGGAGAGCTTCCACAATCACAACATAATATATGGTATTTTCAGGTCAAGCAGCAGGGATTGATTGGGTATAATATCCTTGTTCAGGGATATCTTCCACTAACAAACACCAGCGAAGACGTCATCGCCACTAAAAGAGCCCAAGATTTCTTTATGGGGTGGTAAGTAACATTGTGATTGTGTTAGACTCATCATAGAGACTCTGCACATGACTCAAAATATCATGTAAGATACTGATATCCATGGATATTTCCACAAACATCCGACGCCCGAGATTTCTTTGATTTGTTGTGATAGGTATATGAATCCCTTTATTTTTGGAGATTATCCCACCATCATGAAAAAGAATGTTGGCTCAAGGCTTCCTTCCTTCACTAGTAGGGAATCAAACCTCGTCAAGGGATCAATTGACTTCCTTGGAATCAATTTTTACCATGCATTTCATGTTAAGAACAATCCTAGCAGCCTGCAGATAAAGAATAGAGACTACACAGCTGATAAGGCCGTGGAACTTATTAGTAATATTTTTTATTTCTATATTATTTCTAAAACCAAACTAACCTTTATATTGTCTATAATTTTGATGCAAACTAGAAACTTTTGTAGGCCAAATCAGTGTTTGGTAATCCAATTTTGTCCAATTTTGAAGAACTTTCGTATATTAACATATTTTTCCTGATGCAGACATCCCTAAAAATAGGACATTGCACGATAAGGTAAAAGAGGAGTATGAACATTGTGGTTCCATTTATTCTTTGAGGGTTGATGCTTCAATCTATTCCGCTTACTACCTTATTGGTTTATTTAGATTCCAATTATACCCTGGATTTTGGAACGAATGCTTCATTCATTGAAGAATGATTATGGAAATTTTCCAATTTACATTCACGAAAATGGTATGATGAATCTTTCAAAAACATCTCTAGCGAACCTAGTCTTTTTGTGCGAGTACTTTCATCAATAACATCAAAATGTTGACGAGCTATGATGAATCTTTGAACTTCTATTCAGGTCAAGTATTACCTAGGAAATCATTAGACGACCAACCAAGGGTGGAGTATATTCGTGAATACATAGGGAGCCTGCCTAATATGTTGAGGTATCTTTAGTTTTATTGTGTTTTATATCTTTTCGTTATCTTCATTTTCAATATTCCTTAAGGTCTTCTATTCTTCTATTCTACTCGATATTGTAGGAATGGACTCGATATAAGAGGCTATTTTGTATGGTCCTTCTTGGATGTGTTTGAGTTAGAAAGTGGATATGAAGTCAGTTATGGCTTATATTACGTAGATTTTAAAGATCCAACTTTGAGGAGACAACCTAAACTTTCAGCTTTGTGGTACTCAAATTTTCTCAACAACAAAACAATGGACATCGGCTCGGAGATCACCATGAAAATTGAGGAGAATTCATCTGTACTCTCCAACACTCCTTTAATGCATATTGCCACTTAGGTAATCAAGATAAGACTTTTTAAAATAAATGTTCTCTCTCTAGTCTCCACTTTTTTTTTTTTTAATTCTGCTTTTTTATGTGATCAAGTGAGAGAAAGTGACATAAGTTATGGTGTGTAAACTTATGAAATTAATTATCACTTTAATAAACATGAGACATTTTTTCTACTATATTATTATTATGAATGAAATTACTTGTATAAATTTCTAGACTATTCAATTCAATATTAATACTCATGAGATTAATTATTTTTTTAATAAGAAATGATTCATTCAAAAATCGAGTATAGGTATTCAAATCCACAAACAACCAAGGCAAAAGAACTCCATTATCTCCTAATACAATTTAAAGGAGATAAAATCTAGTCAAAAAAGCTACACATAAAAAGAATTTTGCAGTCTACAACAAACAATCGTCAAAGTTGAAAGAGCCATCTTGAAATACAAATGCATTCCTTGCTATTCAAATGTTCCAGATTGTTGACAACCTTATCACTCTAACAATGTCTCACCCTTCACCCTTCCTTTCTCTTCCACGGATGGCTATGAGAAATAAAATCAACCACATTCCAATCGTGACCTCCATCTTGCCTGCCAGCCCAACTTTGAACAGCAACCCACATTCTTCTAGAGACTTGATAGTTAAAAAACAAATGTTGCCTATTTTTATCAACCCTAAATATAAAACACAATCTGCAATTTAAACTATCCCTTCCAATGATTCCTTTTTTTACCAGTTGGCCTGTGTCGCGGTGCGAAAAATACCTGAGTGCATCGCACGCTCAAAAATACAACAGGGTCGCCACTGAATTTTATTTATTCTAAGAGAAAGGAAAAATATCAATAAAACTCATCAAGCCATTGAAGACTTTAGTTCTGAAGACTCTCATCAGGCCATTGACTCTTCTATGCATGCTTCAACAACATTATGTCAGAAGCCTCTGAAGATTAGAAGATTATAACATGTCGTTTACGTGAGATAAATAGTACATGGTACAAGATCAAAACATTCCTTCCACTACACCGATTTCGTAGAGTAAGGACATTTATGATGTACGATTTTGTCTCTCGTCATTGAAGACGGTTATTCTAAGCGCCAGCTCACACCTGAAGATTCTCATTCTACCCTCCAACGGATCTTTCTTTTGGCTATATAAGGAAAACTTGGAAGAATGGATCGAGAGACTTTTTGGTTGAGAATTCATATGTTATTCACACGCTGCTGCATTTTCTCTGATAATACTTTTCTTGTGAATATTGTATAAACACACTTAAAACTTTTGTTCATACTGTGTAAGTATATCATTGTACTTAAACGTTGTGTTAATCTACTTTATAGAAGCAATCTTTCTAAACACAGTCTGTAAAATCTCAAATTTATTTGAGTGATTACCTTGAGTGACTAGGGTTTAGTTTGTATACCCAAGAAGATAATGACGGTTGTCTTTGTGGTGTCTGTAATCAGTTTGATTATAGTGGGTTAAGTCCTTTTGAGAAGGAAAAATCACCTTGGCGGGTGGACTAGAGGTAGCTTCGTTAACAGTAAACCAGAATAAAAATAACTTGTTTTTTTTAATTATTCTTGTTCTTGTTTATGGGGTTGGTTTTGAAAAAGCATAGATTTTTAGAAACCCAATCCAAACCCCCCCCCCCCCCCCCCCCCCTTTATTGTGTTTCTCGTAACCTTCAATGCTTCCCTCTAGATGTGGTTGTAGATGTCCATCATCCAGACTCCGGAGCAAATGCTTCACCATTTGCCTTAGTTTCTAAATCATTTAAAAACTAAGATCAATAAGTCTTTAGGTTACCTTGTAACCTTCTGTCCTAAGAATCATAGTGTCTAAAAACTTCAGAAACTGCTGACTTTGAAGTTTAAATTTTAATATCAATCAAAACCTTTAACTTCTCTGTCATCGATTCTGGTGTATTCAGAATCTTGCTACACTCAACAACAAATGCACCAAGATCTTTAATCCTTTTATCAACAAAGCAAAAAAAAGAGGATTCATTTAGGTTTCTTTCATGTCAAGATTCTGGAATTAAAACATTTTTTGAAGACCCATACCTTCTCATTTGCTTACTCCATTGATCATGAAAGCAGACAAAGTTCTGTATGACTCATTGTTAAGAAATCTTGAAGCGCCATAACATACTCAACTAAAGGTTCGTTGGAAATACTTTTAGATTGAGCAATTAGATTTCTTTTCAATGTCTCAATAGTTTTTCTTATAAAAGATTTCAATTCTTCTTAAATAAAAATAGGCTATTTCTTATCATCCTCAATAGATTCTGAGTCAGAACCTGACAAGAATTTAGAATCAGGGAGTGTGCTAACCATAGATGCAAGGTTAACAACATCATCTTCTCTGTCTGAATATGTCCTTTTGTAGTTTAGGACAAATGATTATGGAACTAGAACCTTTGAAGTTAGAACTTCTACCAAAGATTATTTTGATTATTCTTGTTCAGGTGTTGAAACCTCTTTATGATAAAATTCATTTCCTCATCATCAGAGTCCCCATTAGAATCTTCTCCATCAGAAGCTTCTTCTGGTTTTTCTGACATATGAGGATTAGGAAAATTTTATCACCATATTTTTAGCATTAAACCTTAAGTCAAAAGATCTGGATTTCAACACATGTTCATCAACATCAGTTCCATATCAAGGCTTTGAAGGTTATAGATCAACCTTTCAAGGTCTAGAGTATTGAAGTTTTTAGCATCCTGAATAGTTGTAGCCTTGAAGTTGTATCTTGTAGGAAAATTCCTCAAGATTTGTTACCAAGCCAACACCATTGATCTTCTAGTCAATTTTGTTTACAAGATTTCCCCATAGCTTATCACAACCAATGATGAGAGTGGACATCTTGCTTTAATTAGATTAAGATTAAACAAAGATTCCTGCAGCAAGCACATTTTCCCCACGAGTCAGTCTTAAAGATTAGATAATCATTTCATACTCACAAAGCGAATGACTCACAACAGAAACGGTTTCTTGATTTCTTCAACAAGTGCACTTGTCCTACGAGTCAGTCTTAAAGATTAAAAACCCTTTCATACTCAAAAAACAAGTGACTTAAAGTATAAACAAGTATCTTAATCCACAGAAATTTGAAAGAACTCATTCTATGGTGGTTCCAAAGTTCCCTCAAGATCATGTGTTTAAGTTTAAGCATTCAACATTGCCTTCTTCAGCTTATCTCTACTTCATCCAACCTAGAGCTCTTGATTGAGTAGTTATTCCTTGGATAACTTCTGACTTGAGACTTCTTATAGACGTTTGTTGAAGCTTGCTCGGAGTCGATGTTATCCTTATACTTTACTTTCAAATTTAGAGGCTTTTTATATAATTAGTTAAATCATGATCATAATCTAAAGTATGTCTTCAGAACCTAGTTGGAATGAGACTTCAAAGTCTTGAGTTCACGGGTTCTGAGTCATGTCTTCATTAGAGTCTTGATCAGAACTAGCCTGGATAAGCACTTGCAAAGTTGTAGACTTGATGTAGACAAATTTCTTTGAAGTAGTGTCTTCAGAATTATTGATGCAGCTTGCTCAGAAGATGCAGAGACGTTCCTTGTAACAGAGTCTGCTTGCTTCAAATGAATCTAGTCTTCAGAGCTGAAAGACTTGAGTTAGACTCTTCAGAGTCTGAAAGTCTGATTCTGATCCTTTAGATTTAGAACAACTTTGTTCTCTTAAATGGTTCTTCTGAATGATTAAATTGATTCATATTAAGGTTAATGTCTTTTGATCCTGCACACTCGAATAACAATTAGTAAACCCTATTGTTCTTTCAATACTTTGTTATCATCAAAACATTTTAAGGGAATGACCAAATATCTTTCTAATAGACTTATGCTATGTCATGTTGGAAATTCGCCATTTCCTGCTCAAGAATTTCACCAAAACTTGATGAATTTCGAACCCAATCTTGATGAATAAGAATTAATCTTTCTGATTGATTATCTCTTTTATTCTTCCCTCTTCACTCTAGTGAATCAACCAACCTTAGTTGCAAGCCTGTAGCGCAACACAATTATAATGAAAGAAGAAAATGAAATTGGGGAAAGAAAGGTTTAGGGTTTGACGAGATAAGGAAGAAGAAGAATTGTGAAATCTGCATAGTTTCTCTCTGATCTCAAAGATATCAAAGTGATCCAATATGTCTTCTATATTGCGTTGGATCGACATCATCTTCATTTGTGTCTTTCGACAGTTGCAGTCTTGGTTCAATAGGTGTCGGGTTGCAATCTTGCATCTCAACTCTCTTGAGTATTTTTCATGCATATCTTCTTTGGTGCATTATCAAGCCTCTGTTACTCTTGTAGAATTCGATGGCAAGGAAGTACAAGAGATTTCCCAAGTCTGACATTTCAAACTCCTCACTTAAGTCATGTTTGAAGTCTTCGATCTCCTTTTTGCAACTTCCTGCTATTAACATAGTGTCATAGTATAAGCAATTCAATCTTGGTTCTTCTTACATATACTTCATGCTCAGTTGTGCACTTCATAATTTCATTCTCCCTTAGAGCTTTATTAAGTCCATACAGGGCTTTATGCATCCTATATACCTTGCTTTCTTCACCTTGTCTCACTAACCCAACTGGTTGTGCAACATAAATGTCTTCATCTAAGTGGAAATTCAAGAATACACATTTCACATCGATCTGACACATATGCGAGTTGTTCATGTTTGTTAGACCAACAACCAAACTGATTGTTTCGATCCTAGCAACAGGTGCAAAAACTTCGTCGAAGTCAATTCCTTCTTTCTGAAGAAATTCTTTCTCCATAAGTATTGTCTTGTGTCGAGTTACTTCTCCTTTGGGATTCAACTTCAGCTTGTATACTCACTTCACATTGATTTCCTTCTTGTCTTGAGGCAATTTGGCAAGTTACCAAGCATTGTTAACTTCGATGGACTTTAGCTCCTCATTCATTGCTTTCTTTCACTTCGAATCCTTCAATGCCTCAGTTGCATTGATTGGTTCGACATCTGCATAGAAAACATACCAGCTCACCTTCATCATCAACCACATCATCTGATGTAATCACACATTCTTGCAACCTTGCAAGCATATGTCTTGTTCCTTGAGGTCGGCTTGTGCTTGCTTTACCTCTGACTTCTTCTTGTCGAACTTCTCTTTCGACTTCACTTTCAAGTTCTTCACATAGGATTCTCACTGAATCTTTCTTGACATTTTCAATCCAATCCCATTCCGTAAGCAAATCTATGATCATGTCCCTACTAATCACTACTTTCTTGTTCCCTGGGTTGAACAACTTGAATCCTTCAGTCGAATGATATACTCTTAGGATCATTTGACCCCGATTTGTCATCAAGTTTTCTTTTCAACTGATAAGGCGCATGACTATGTGATATAGATTCAAATACCTTCAAATGACTCAATCTAGGCTTGACATCAGACCAAAATTCTTCTAGTGTGATTCCTTATAGTATTTTCGTCGGACATCTGTTCAGTATACATGTTACAGTCGACACAACTTCTCCCCATAACTCTTGGGATAGATGCTTGCCTTTCAACATACTTCTCACCATATTTATGATGGTTTTGTTCTTCCTTTCTACAGTTTCATTCAGCTGTGGAGTGTAGGGTAACACCACCTCATGCACAATCCCTTCTTTCTCACATAGTGTGTCGAAGTCTTTCGACACATATTCTTCACCACCATCAGTCCTCAGAATCTTGAGCTTTCGTCCACTTTGTCTTTCGACCATAGATTTAAGCTTGACAAATACCTCAATCACTTCACTTTTCTTCTTGATTAGGTAAGTCCACAGTTTTCAACTAAAATCATCTATGAAAGTGACAAAGTATTTGTTACCTCGAATCGAATCCACCTGGATAGGACCACATACATCAAATTATATGATTTCAAGAATTTCCTTCGACATTCTTCCTGTATCCTTGCTGAAGTCATTCTTATGTTGTTTTTCCTGCACACATTTCTCACATACTTCATTTGGAATATTGATTTCTAGTAACCCTGAAAACATATTTCTTCTTCTTTTTAGATATTTGATTTCTTTAAAGTTGAGATGGCCTAATAGATAATGTCATATCCATTCATCCCTGCTAGCTGCAGTTTCCAGGCACTTGTGCTCCATCACATTAAGTTCGATCTTGAAGGTTCTATTATGAGACATAGGAGCCTTCAATATTAACATTCCACTTAAATCGAGAGCTCTCATAATCTTGTCTTCAATTGAAACTATATAGTTCTTTTCGACCACGCTGCCATATACTTAGCAAATTACTCTTCATGCTTGGTATCTATAATACATTGGAAATTACTGATCTTTTGCCATCTTTCCTCATAATCAGAACATCACCAACACCTTCAGCTGCTAGAGTATTGTCATTTGTAAATTTCACCATAATCTTCATTGAGGGCTTTCTGTTGATAAACCGATCTTTCCTACCAGTCATGTGTGATAAGCATCCTGAGTCCAAGTACCATTGGTCATGGAATCTTTCTTCATCTCTTATTGTGACCATCGGCAAAATCTCTTCTTCATGCTTTGCAAACTTTGCATCATTGTCTTGATTCTTTTGTTTTTCAGGACAATCACTAGAGCAGTGACCATACTTCTGACAATTGAAACACTGAATTTGACTTTTGTCAAGTTTTTTGCCACCACCTCTTCCTCTACCTGTAGCACCACCTCTTTAGTTGCTTTGGAATGAGGACTTTCTCTGATTCGACCATCATTCTTCTTGTTGATTTCGATCAGTCGAATTGTTGTAGCCTCTTCTACCTTTGTTGTCGAACCACTTCCCTTTTTCTTTTCTCTTGCTGATTTCGCATGCAAAGCCATCTCACTTTTCTACCTGCTTACAGCTCTTTCATCTATTCTTTGTTCATAAGAATCAAGCATCCCTTGAAGTTTTTCATTTGTTAATGTTGAAAAATATTTCGACTCTTCTATGGCTACTACCACGCGGTCGAACTTTGGAGCCAATGACCTCAAAATATTTGCAACAACTGATCTTGATGTCAACACTTTTTCACATTTCTTGATTTGATTCACTAGTTTTGTAACCCTAGTGAAAAAATCAATTATGCTTTCATTGTCTTCCATCTGAAACAATCCACACGTTATTAACCTCGCCTCTTTAACCTTCTCTGCGCATCCAAGCAATTTCTCCAAGATTTCCCATGCTTCTTTTGACGAATCTACATCACCGACCTTTTCAAAATTATTTGGATCAATGCATTGATGAATTATAAAGAGAGCTTTATAATCTTTTTTCTTCAATTCTTTGTGTGCAACCTTTTCTTCATCTCGTGTTTTCCGGAAGCGTAGTCACTCCCTCCTTCATAAACTCTCAAAGATCTTGACAACAAAAAAACAACCTTCATTTGTTTACACCAATTCTCATAATTCTGACCCATCAGAATTGGGAGATTCGCTGGAAAATGTCCACTCGAATGATTCATCGCCATTGTCATCGTGTTTTTCCTCCCACGAATTGCTCAGCCAGTGCTCTAGATACTAGATCTTGGAAATTCACCAAAACCTCGGAGAACTCCGCTGCAATCTTGATAAACAAGATTCAATTACAACAATCGAATTCGTTCTTGTTCTTCACTCTTCACTCGAGTAAATCAACCAACATTAGTTGCAAGATGATTCTCGTTGCACAATTGTTAATAGAAGAAGAAAGAAAATGAGAAATTGGAGAAGAAAGAAATTAGGGTTTATGTAAAATAAGAGAAAAAGAAAAGATTTTTTGCAGAGTTTCTCTCTGCTTCCAAACTGGAGTTTTATTCTTTGCAACTGTAAGTTATTCACTTTTCTCTCTTGTTACAACAATAGGGGTTACTACCTATTTATAAATTTGGATTTGCTTTCTCCTTAAGCAAAGCGAAAAATACCTAATTCTGCTATAACTACAAAATTAGACCTAAGTTGAAATTCTTGTCGAGATACACTACTTTGACGTTTCAACACTAACACAATTTCGACACTTCTTTACTTCTGTCGAGCAACCTGCTACGACACAAGGAATTATAATTTAACAACGTAGAGTTGTTTTTTTTTTCAACAGTGGTGATGTCTATTGCAAATTGAAAGAGACATGTAATCTGGAACAGAGCTTTCATTTATTCACTTACATTTTTTCATAAAATGGTGATTATATTTGCTAAGGTTTTTCTTTAACTTTCTTTCTCCCCTTTCTAAATTAAATAAAGAACCATAGTCTCATTTTTTTTTTCAATTTTTATACAAATGCTGTTTAATTCATTCGTAATTTCTTGGAACTGACTCTTTTACATCTCTCATATTTATCTTTAATAACGTCTGTTGTTTTTTTTTTTTTAATTCAAATGTTTATTTATTTATTATTTAAGAAAAACTACTCCTTAAGTTTAAAAAAATGAATGATTGAGAGAAAAGTTACACACATTACTAATTAAATGGTTTAACTCTCTCTTTAGAATATTTTTTATTCTTCTTATTCTCTCTATTTTCTTCACTCTATATATTCTTTATATATTTTTTCTATGTATTCTTATATCTTTATATATTTTTTTCTATGTATTCTTATATCTGTTTCTCTTGTATTACTCATGCATTTTATTATTGTTTGTTTTGTTTCTCTTATCGGTTTTTCATTTCTTTATTATTATTTTTCTTATTTTTAATAATGTATAATCATGAAGAATGGAAGAATATAAAAGTCAAGAAGTGGTAAGATTTCCTGCTAGACAAGGAAAAAACTGATTCCATTGTTAGTTTTACTTTCTATTTCTTATGAAAATCTCTCACCAAAATAAATGCTATTCTATTAATTGTGATTGTGAGTATCTTTTTAGGTTAAAAACCCAAAAACATTTACATAAAAAAATTATGCACTATAATTATATTTTAAAATTAATAAGTCGATTTAATGTCCATCAATTTGGATATACGGAAGTAACATTTTATAGAATAAGTTAGACATAACATTTATTAAGAAAAAAAAAATCAATTGAGATTTTTCAAACAAACATTGCTTATGCTTTAAATGTTTTTGATCGTGAAGGCTGATCAGATTATGTGATGGGCCACCAAGAACGTATGTGATGCTGGGTGTGAGAAGAGGAGGGGAGTGTACCTGCAAGACACTCCGACGCTCAAGTAAGAAAGGGTCAGAAAAAGAAGGGGCAAGTACAAAATGTGAGTTCTTAGGGTGATTATTGGATATCTGACCCCTCAAATGAGAGGGTTTATATAATGCCCTCAGCGTGTGGCCAACGGTCCCTATTTTCGCGGCGAAATAACCGATTCTCGAAGAATAGGTAACTGTCAAAAACTAGCCGTTATGTCGGGCAGGGTGCCAAAACTAGCCGTTATGTTGGGCGAAGGCGTAGTTCCGGGCACATGCCCATGACTGTTTCTGGATAATGAAGTCGTGCGTGACGGGCAAAAATACCGGGGAGGAGCAAATGACCCCTGGGAGCCATCCGTCCATTAGTGTCCGGTTGGAGGGCAGAAAGGTAAATTCTGCCCCTTATTGACTGGACCTAGGCAATTAGGCCGTTCTGGGAGCAGAAATGGATTGGGTCATGTCTAGTCATTAGTTAAGTTCGGAACAGTTTTCAATTGAGATTTTTGACACAGTCAATTGAGATTTTCAAAAGTAGGTGTAGAAAAAAAAACTTGTATTTTTTTTTTTCCAGTTTTTAGTCAGTAAAATACTTCATCCATCATAGTTTTTTAATTAATATTATTTTATCTTTCTCAATATTTTATTAGAGTATCTCAAAGTATCATTCTCTCTTTTATTTATATATTTTTAAAAAAAATTAAAATTATTAATTGTACACGTAATTTCTCAAGGATTCTCTCAAACAACAATGAAAGGTAATTTTCTTTTATTTTTTTATTATATTTTTTGAGCATTTCTTAATACACCGCCCAAGTTTCCTAGGCACCACGTGAAATTATTTTTTTGCCCCCTGATTCCGGATGTGCACATCCGGACGCACCAAATTTTTAAAAAACGCTGAAGTGTTCCAGATATGCATATCCGGAAACAATTCTGATGTGCTCTTCCGAAAGGATTTCTTATTAATTCGCACCAGACCTTCTTCCTCCCCCTCATTCTTCACTTTTTCATTTTCAAACTCCCTCAAACTCTCTCAAACTCTCAAATTTTCAATCACCTCAAATCTCAATTTTTTCCTCTCGAGTTCGGCACAAAGCAACATCTACAACGATCAAGAGACTCCAAATCCTCTGTATCTCATTTTAATCGGTAAGTTTTCAAATTTTAGAGTTTCGGAGTAAGTTTCTAGTAATCGATTTAGAGTAGATATTTAGGTGTAGAAATTGTTAGGTTGTATGAATAACATAGGTTTGAGACAATGTAAGTCTTTTTTACTGCTTCAAACGGACGATCAGGGCATTAAAATGCCCTTTTGCATGTTACAGTGGCCATGGCTGCCATTTTTAAACTTCAAAAAGCGTACCGGATGTGCAGATCCGGAAAGATTTTAACGTTTAGTATTCTGTGTTTCCGGATGTGCACATCCGGAAATACCCAACGTTAAAAATTCTTTGTCCTTCCGGATTTGCACATCCGGAATACTATTTTTTTTATTTTGTTTGTTTATTTGTTTTTGTTTAATTATTTTTAAAAAAAATCCAATTTATTTATTATGCTTTGCAGATTAGATGACTGGAAGAGACGATCGTATCATACATGGAAGGACAGCTCAGCACGCATTTGTCCGACGTGAGCGGATGCAGTCTACAGCCGAGGCTTCCGGCGCAGAGGGAGTTGGGGTAGACCCTATAGCTGAGGGACATCCTACACCACAGCCATCCACATCACAGGTTCAGGCCACTTCCACATCTTAGGTACAGGCTACTCCCCCTTTAGCGCTGATTCTACATCTCGTAGGCGTCGCGTTTCTACTGGTAGTTCATCAGGGTCCCAGCCCGTACGCAGACGTCGTCGGGAGACTCCAGCTCCATCAGGTGCTCCTCCTCGTTCCCCTGTTCCTGTTCCTGTTTCAGAGGGTGATCACCCAGCACATGATGGTGTTGACGCCGATGACGATTTTGATGAGCTGGGCGGTTACCCCGGGGGACCGTCTGATATGTCCCAACTCGTGGGGTACTCTGAGCATACTGCCAGATATGTCTGGCTAGGACAAGTAACCTTTTTTGGTTTATTTATAGAATTGTTTACGTTGAAAATATGTTCATTTGTAACATTGTTTTATTTGGAAATTTTCAGGCGAAGGATCCCCAGAAGTTCTATAACCATGGGGCAAGGTTATAGACATGCTTGAGATGCTGCCAGAGGCTGAGTGGTTCACGTCTGCACTTGCTGCCTCTGGTCTTGGAGGCCTGTCTAGGATTGGGTATTCCCAAATCCAATACGGTATGCTGATGGCCTTTGTTGAGAGATGGCACCCTGAGACATCCTCATTCCATCTACCGTATGGCAAGATCACGATCACACTCGACGATATCTCGTGCCTTTTACGTCTACCGATCACGGGTACCCTTCTCCGTCACGGTAGGATGTCGAAGGCGGACGACATGGAGTTGCTGATTATAGAGCTTAGGGCTAGCGCAGAGGAGGCACTTGCGGAGGTGACCCAGTTGAGGGGCGCACACGTCCGGTTCTCCTTTTTGATACACAGATTTGGTGAGGAGCTTGACGAGGCACGACAGACAGAAGGGGATGCAACTGAGGTGGAGCTCCACAGGCAGCGTGCCCTGAGATGCTACTACTTATTTTTGCTCGGCACGCAGGTGTTTGTGGACACCAGCGCTTATTATGTTGATATCGTCTACCTCATGGACCTTTTGGATCAGACAGAGATCCACGGGTACAACTGGGGGGCGACTGCGCTGGCATACACCTATTCCAGGCTCTCTGATGGTTGTTGCTGGGCAGCCAAGACTGTGGCAGGAAGCTGTACGCTATACGTGGTAACAATCTAATATTCTAAGTGATTTTTTCATTTCTTTTCTTTCTATATTCATTATAATTTTTGACACCCATGTTATGTTTTCCATTTCAGGCGTGGATTTTACAGCACTTTCCCAACATTACTGGTTGGGGGAGTGTCGCCGAGTACACTGAGGATATGTCACGTGCTGCTGCATTTGTCCTACTCAGAGGGAACCAGGTGCCGGACCCCTTCAGAGTGTATCTTGATCGGATGGCTGCTGAGGACGTTTTGTATAGCCCTTATGCCGATCACTGTGTGACGCGCCCGTTCGATGAGGTTTGTTTGTTCTCAGGATGGTTGGCATGCAGTTCGATTGTTACTGCCCGATACCTGCCGGAGCGCGTCTTGCGTCAGTTCGGTTACACGCAAACGATCCCCAGGATGCCTCATGAGTCTGCTGCTCTAGGCTTGACCCGCAGGCAGATAGATGAGCTATATGCTGACTACCAGTCCCACTTGGTACCGGAAGAGGCTCTGGCGACCAGAGCGGAGAGAGACTGGAGCGTTGCTACCGGGTACATCGTGTGGTTCTACACCGTCTCACACCCATGCATAGGGATGGCAAAAAAAACCCGTACTCGCGGGTACCCGCGGATAAAATCTGTCACGGGTACGGGTAAGATGGCTTAACGGATATCCACGGGTAATATATACGGATATTTAATTACCCGTTTCATTACAGGCACAGATACGGATTTAATGGTACCCGTACCCACGGGTATCTGTATCTGTTTATAATTAATAAAATTAATTAAATATCTTTTAAAATTAATATATACTAATTACTTATCCTTTGAAAAATTAATCACATATTATAGAATAGATTCTACTAAATCACATGTGTAATTTATGTGCAATTTATGGTATTTGTACTAAATCACATGTGTAATATATTGTTATATGTTTGATGTTTCTATAAATTAATATGCATTATGTGATCATTTTTCTCACATTCTCAAAGCATAGTTTCAATATATATTTGTTTCAAGTTTGTTGAATCATGACTTTCATGAAAAATTATAGATAGATTTTCTATTTACACATAATCTTCTAATTACAAAAAAGCTAAAATTTATATTTAACAAAAGAAAAATTAGTAAATTACAATTAAAAAAAAATATCCATGGATATCCGTTAATACCCGCGGGTATCTCAAAATCCACGGGTACCCGTCTGCCAGATACCCGCACGGATATGGAGCGGATACGGGTATCATACTTACTAAACGGGGCGGGTAGCGGGGGACTAGTACCCGTCCCCACGGGTACCCATTTCCATCCCTACCCATGCATGGTGCCCACTACTGAGGGATCGCCACCCAGACCTGCTCATCAGGAGATATTAGAGGAGCAGAAGTCTCAGTTGGACCATACTCAGGATGTCCTACCACGCTCTCGTCAGATAGCGCAGCAGGCCATTGAGGTCGGTCACCTCCCTGAGGGCTCTGGTGCCAGACTTGTCGTGGACAGGATTATTGTGATTGCTCAGGGGGCACTTCAGTACCGCAGACATCGATCCAGGATGGCGGGTAAGGGCAGAGGAGCAGGGGAGCCAGGAGAGATCCTTCGCCATACGCAGTAGTTTTTGTTTGATGTATTCTATTTATATTAGATGTATGCACTGTATTTTGACAGAGGTTTATTTTATATATATATATATATATATATATATATATATATATATATCATTTTATTTTATATATTGATGTTGTCAAATGTATATTAAGTTGCGACAATATATTAACATATGCGACCAAGCAACAAAACCGATTTTTTTAAAAAAAATTAAGTTCTGTTGTTTTCCGGATCTGCAGAACAGGAAAGTTTCTGGATGTGCACTTCCGAAATGCATCAGGGTTTTTTAAAAAATTGGTGCGTCCGGATGTGCACATCTGGAATCAGGGGACAAAACCGAAAATTCAAATAGTGCCTAAGAAACTTGAGTGATGTGATAAGAAATGCTCTATTTTTTCTCCTAAGGCTAGAAACTTTCCCTTGTATAGCTTTCCATTGTGCTACATTTGGCAGAAACAAAATATACGTAAGCGAGTAGAAAACTTTAAATTTGAATAATTGGAATCGGAGAAAAGCAACAAAAGGTCATAAAGTTACAACTCACACAACTATTATAGAATTTAATTCACCAGGGACCACAAATCTGAACAAGAGACTGAAATTTTTGGTCACGTGATATAATAATATATACTCCCACCGTCTCATCTTCTTGATATGTGCTCCAATTAATCACTCAGCTTCTTGATGTGTTCCAATTACTTTGTTATGATGCATCAGTTTGTTGCAGTTTTATTGGTAGCACTATCGCTATTCCTTGTAGCTGCTGATGCAGTTTTGTGCAAGCCTTATAATAGGAATGATATGTTGTGAATGGAACTCTGATGATTGGAAGTATGGCTGTTATTTTTCTGAAATTTTCGCGTGTTCGCTGTTCTGTTCGCCTTGCGAACCTGGGCGAACATTCGCCAGACCTTCGCTTTGCGAATCTGGGGCGAATGTTCGCCAGCCTTTGCTTTGCGAACGTATCAGAATTTTGAATTTTTTTTATGTTGTTTTAGTTGTGATTTTGTTTGGCTCTCAATTCTAATGAACTGTCTTGCTACTTGTTGTTGTTTTGTTTATTGCAGCAGATGGGTCCAAAGACTAATCCCGCTAAGAAGCGAAAATCCACCACATCGCGACAAGTTCCAATACAGTTTGACGACACTCGCTTTAGGGGTGCCAAACAAGCAGCAAGGTATCTTACCTTATAAAAAAGAACAATTTTAGCAGAAAAGAGATTTAACTTAAGTGACCGAGGGTGTTATCGGTCTGTGGCTGCACTGCTGGAAGAAAAAAAATGGGAACGACTGATAACTCCAGTCGACAGCTACAACGTAGAGATTATCCGAGAGTTCAATGCTAACGCACTCCCTGATGATGGGGAGCAATTTAGTTGGACAACCTTCGTTGGGGGGAAAGTTGTGAGATTTGACCATAGAACGATTAGTATTGTTCTTGGGAGTCCTCTACCATTAAGAGCTAGTGAAATTGATGACTACCACCGAGACCTGCACCTTCACCGTGACATACCTGCCATGACCAGAGATCTTCTACGCCCGGGAAAAACGGTAGAACCCAACCCGTCTGGGGTTGCAATTAGGTACCGGCGTGAGGACATGCAACCTTTGGCTCAGCTTATTTTACTTTTGGTGATAACCAACATCAAGCCAAAGTCGCATTCGTCTACCATCCCTATGCCACTAGCTCACCTTGTCCATAGTATCTTGACTAACGTGCAGATTGATGTGGCCCGTATCATCGCCGATGAGATTAGGGTAATTGTGGAGAGTGGCTTTGGAGGTACTGATTCTCGGGCGAATGCCCCTCTTGCATTCCCTTGTCTCATCATGACGTTGTGTTCACATGCTGGGGTTAATATACCCGCACGTCGTCAGGTCACTATTTCGTCGGCTATTGATGATCGTTATGTCAACAAATTTTGCAAACCTAAGGGGGCAAGGGGAGAGACATTGAGTACTGGTGCTGAGGCCGGCACAAGGGGTGGTGATGGTTCTGGGTCACAGAATTTTTACCCTTATCATCAGGAGATCTACCAATATAACTGGGACTGGATGGCGGCTTCTCAGCGCGCCATGTTAGATTTACATGACTCTATGTAGGTGCTCCAGTTGCAGATTCGCGATCCCGCCGCTGATCATACTCTGATGACGAGGGAGCAGTTCCTTGCACATGCTGGTTGCCCTGAGGCGAGGCCAGTATTCGGAGGGGGAGAGGATGCGGCTGTTGATGATGATGCTGATGAGGAGGGTGATGGTGATGAGGTTGAGGTAGCTGGCTCAGAGGAAGGAGAGGAGGTCGAGGTTTATGGTACAGAGTCCGAGGAGAACTGATTTTTGTTGTGATGATTGTGTATTTCCTTTGAGCATCAAAGTGAAGTTTTCTTGTATTTTGTTTTTTTTATTATTTCAGTTTTTATTGATGTACTCTATCCACTTTGTTGGATTATTTTGGATATTGATGTACTTGTACCACTGTGGTACTTTTGACTTTGTAGGTGTTCTCACACCAGTACATTATTATGAGTATTATGTCATTTTTCAGTTAAATATGTTTAGTTTCATTTTTATTTTAGTTTTTATTAGTATTGTTGTTAAGAGTTGAATTCTTCAGTCTACGAATGTTCAACTCTTAAGTTGTTGATATGTTTTTTTTATCGCTTTATGTTGGTATGCTTGTGGAAGTTTCATATTTCCAACTTTTGGATGTTTTGTGGAAGAAACTTAGGTTGGTGTTTATTTGATCATCAAAGAAGATTCCTCCAAGATTGGATGGCTATGATAGTAATTTAAGCATGATGTTGTTGGCAAGGTACATAGTTACCTAGTTCTAGAATTTAGAATGTATTAGAACTTTTTTGTCTTTGTACAAATGAAAATGTTGTTTCTTGTTACAACTCTATTTGATTGCTTGTGTCATTTAGGTCCAAAAATCGCAAAAGTGAGAAACCTCCATGTTATACTAAATGATTAGGATTGATGATGAATGTTGTTTTATACTTATAATTCATGATTTATCTTGCTTGTTGTTTTAAAATTGTGGAAGCATAGAAATGATCAAGGCAATGTTTGTGCACTTTGAGTATAACCACCATTCCAAAAACACTTCAAGTCACCTTGTGAGTGTGCGGGTATTTGAAACCTCTTTTGAGCCGAAATGAAATTTTTGTTTGAATCATGAACCCGATTTTAACCCATTTTGAAGAGCATTTAAGTTAAGCTTATGGCAATGTTGAAGTTGGGGAGAATGGTTTATTTTGAAAAGAGAAAAAGGATTTGGCGATACAATGCATTCTAAAACAAACAAAAAAAGAGAAAAAAAAAAAGAAAAAGAACAAAAAGAAAAGAAAATCAAAAGAATAGAATGCATTGTGAAAGAAAGAAATAAGGATTGAACAAGATTGAAAATTTTGAAAAAGAAATGCTCTTCATAGTCTTTACCCTTTCTTGTTTCAATGGCCATGTACATATGTCCCTTGTTTTTAACCCCGGCCAAGTTACAACCGATAAAAGCCCTTAGTGATCTTTTGCTTCCATGATTTCTCTTATGATTGGTTAAGATATTATATGAATTGCTTAGTATTTGCATCATTTGTCATTCGAGTGAAATTGCCCCGCGGTTGCAAACGCGTTAATTTCCTTCAATCTTTTTCGAAGAGGAGTGTTAAAGTGACATGAGCATGATGGTTTAGTTGTTTCTGGAAACATTGTCTGAGATCTGTGTTAAGAATCAAGTTCTTTTCCATTGTCAATTCTAGGATTGTGTAATTGTGCTTTGTTACAATTGTTGTTTATTTAAGCCGTTTATCCTTTCTTGGATTGAATCAAATACTCGAGCAAATCCTCTTGTTTTCAATAAGAGGCATACTTTGCTTGAGGACAAACAAAGACTTAGTTGGGGAGAGTTGTTAGATGTCAAACATGTTATATATTTGTATTTGATACTTGGCATTTTTCATTACTTTCATGTCTTAATTGTGGATTTTTGTAGTGAATTGTTGTTGTTCTTCATGCATTATATTTATACCTTTGGTGCTTGTAATTTGTGTGCTATTATGCAGGAAAGTGCACTAATTGATCAAAGAAAGAAGACACAAAGAATTGATGCAAGCTGCCAAAGAAAGAGGAAAACAACAGCTGGTTCGCTTTACGAACCCTAGTGAAGTCCCCAGAGAACGTTCGCTTTGCGAACTCTGGCGAAGCTCTCAGCGAGTAAGGCAGGGGCAAAAGGACCCAAAATTCGCTTTGCGAATGTTTTGGCGAGTGGTTCGCTTTGCGAATGAATTGTTCGCTTTGCGAATGAATTGTTCGCTTTGCGAACTCACGAAGACAGCCAAGGGCGGTTTAGCATTTAGAAGGCACTTAAAGTGCCATTTTCTTCATTCGCTAGGCGAATGGATCATTCGCAGTGCGAATGCATCAGATCTTAAGTGTACTATAAAGTGTTTTTTTACATTTTCTTGGGATCATAACTTGATATTTTCACACCAAAACATACTTTTCTGAGTTTTGATCATCCAAGAGTGATTTTTCACATAGAGAAGCTGAAGTCACATCCGATCTCGATTATTCGACGCGAATGTTCTTTCATCTCCTCTTGAAACTTGTTATCCAAGCTACCATGAAAATGTGTAGCTAATCACCTCTTATGTTAAGGTTAGAGGTAGTTAATCTTACTTATATGTATTTATTTTGATATTTTGTATATGAACAAGGTTGATGATCAATATATGATGAAGTTGTTTGTTCTTAATGATGTATTTGTGGTTTGAATCACTCTAGACATAGATTTTCCAAATCTTGACCTAATATCTTCATCTCTTAAAAACCAAACTCTAGACATAGATTTGGGGTTTATTATTGGCTTTGTATTGATTTTAACGGTTGTTGTTTCGATTGTTAACGTGAGACATCATCTAACGATTTAAACAACGATACTCACGAATTTACTTTAGACATAAACTTATTCGCGAGGATACGCGATTGTATTGATCGAAACTAAGTTCATACACTTGATTAATCGGATATGTATGAAAAGGATTAGTGAAATCTAATCTTGACATGCTTTTACCAAAACCCTAAAACCAATCTTTTTACCGTTAAATTTTAAATTTCATGCAAACGTTACGAAACGAAAAGCCAAACATTTGTTACTATAAAGTTTGAAATGCTTTTGACTATCGAACGGCGGCAATATACACAATCTATGTGGATACGATAAAACACCCCCGAATATACTCATTCAACACGATGGTACTTTTTCAGAGGCCTAACAAACGACAGAGTAAGATAACGGTAGAAACAAGTGTAAAACAACGTCGAAACACGTTATACCTGTGTGTTGTACCCTAAATTTTTACCCTTAGATGTCATCTTCATTTGTGCGTCTTAGGTCCAACATTTTGAACCAGCTAACCCTTTTTATCAAGTTTTTGTTTGCTTTATCTGTGAATTAAGTTTTGTTCTCAGGAGGTACAAGAAGTGATTAACTAGGGTTGTGGGCGGAGCGGGGGGATCGAGCGATTCTCTCAGATATTTTCCTTCACCCTCTCTTTGGCTTTTATCTTTCATCCTCAATTATCATTATCTTTTTTTCAACCAATATCATAGCTATTCACTAATATTTATATTTAAATCTAATCTTTTTCTAAAATCATCAATCTCTTTTTTAAATTCTATTCCCATTTAATTATGACAATTTTCCTAAAAAACTAATTCACTTATTTTGTTTTAAATTATTTCTTTCTAAATAGATACTAAATTTGGTCACCTATCATTAGTTGTTTCTAACCTAGTCTTTTATAATGCAAAGAGAGGAATTAATACAAGTTGCTTGCCTTTGGACCCACGTTACCATAAAGAAAGAAAGAGCATGTTGCTAGAACCATTGGACCAATGTTGGTCATACCATAACGTGACTTGTTTTTTTCTTTTCTAAACCTTGCTTTCACCAAGTACACCAACGGCTCCATTTTTTCCATCAGTTCCAACGTGCCACTTCCCACCAAACCTGCGTATGGAAGTTTTCGAGGTACACTCCTTTTTGTACCTTCAAATTGACATTTGCAAGAAAACAAAACCTTCCTTCGTACACATCTTTGGTCCACTAGATACAAACCAAAACAATGTTATTCTTCTGACCTAGCTGCAAAAGGAGAGGGCTTCACTTGGCTCCATATTATTGTGTTCAGAACAGCTCCATTCCAGATCTCCATGCGTGATATTTTTCTCTCGTGTAAAGCTATTACACTGTGGCCATGGACCAACTAAACTCCCTATAAAAAGCACCCTTCTCCTCTTCATTTCTCACCAAGAACCAACACACAAAAAATACTCTAAAAGCAAACACTCGAGTGCTCGAGCCAGCTGCAAGGGAGGAGGCTGTTGTTGTTTGGGAACCAGGTAAGTTCCCCGACCTTCCATTTATTATGTTAGAAATCATATGCTTTGTTGAATATATTTTAGTTTAACCATATGCTGTTTTGATGTTTATATATTTGTATGCATGGTGTGTGAGCTATTGTTGAGTTTATTTTAGAATTTTTGTACGCCTTCTTGATTGCCATAACGTATGAACAAGGTTGCCATGATAGAACACCTATTAACCCATGTTAAGATGAATGCCACTCGAGTATGTTTTACTTTGATCATATTATCAATGCTGCCATTATGAACCTACTTCTATTTGTGTAATTAATCTTCATTCGTGATCATGTGAATGAGAGATTTAGTTTACTCATTTATCTTTGGAATTTAAGTATGATACCCTTGTCTTTAAAATCAAGTTTGTTGTGTAATATTTGGTTTGAGATTTTGCTGACGTGATAGCAGTAACTTTGTTTTCACCCTATGTTGTCCTTGACAAGTTTCACTGTCCGCCCGTATGTTTGCAATGCCTTGCCCATGTTGATTTGTTTTTCTTGCAATTAACCATGTGAACAAGTGAACCACTAGCAGCATATGCATGATATGTGGACGATATGTAAATGTGGCTCTACTTTGTTTTTGCATGAATGATCCTGTTTAACATGACACAACCTATTTGGAGCTCTATGATCATTTATGGTTTTTACTCTGTCATGGGTGGTTGAATAGACGAGTAGCTTATAGGTTTATCTTTGCATATAGGCCACCGGTTTGATGTTGTGTTTCAACTTGATAGCTCTGTGTGCATGATTTTGTTTAGAAGATTAAGTTTCTGTAGGTACTCTGTTAACTCTTCACCATGGGCTGATAATCATTTGGTTTAGTTTTAGTTCATTCTTGGGTTTAGATGAATGCATCAGTTATTCTATCCATAGCAGTTTTGGAATTTTGATTTGCCTTTATTGTTACTCATGATCAAGCCTTTGTCTTGAGAGGTTCATGATCTATTTGTATTCTATGATTGGAGTGCTCCAGATCCATGTTTTGTTTTGTGCCATTTGATGAAATATTGAATGCATGAGGTAAGATCAAAAGAGTTTGGTTTCGTTGTTTGGAAACTAAAATACGATAGCAGCTTTGTTTCTGCATTATTCATCTCCCATGCTTGCGTGTGATTGGTTGTTTGATGGGTTTTGTCCCGTAGTTCACTTAAAATAACACTATGACCAATTGACATTAATAACGTTACTGCACTTACTCATGTAGCGCGCTTTGTTTTCCTTTTCATTTATTTTTCATTGCTTTTGTTGGTTTATATATTTATGGTTGCGTGTTTATGAACGGATGTATCTGCCGTCCCAACGGTTCACCGTTGCCTTGCCATTTCGCCTTTCACCACAATGTCCTAGGTTCGATCCAGCGGATCAACCTTTTGGCCATTTTATTTCTTTTTCACCTTGCACTTTCTTTTTTCCAACCTGGGCCTTGCGCCCAATGCTGCTTTCCACACCCCTACCTGTCTGGCCCATTATTTTCCTTTGTTTTTAACTGGTCTAATTTACTTTCACCCCCCCTGCGTTTTTTTAAATTCTTTTTCTATTTTATCATGTTTGTTTGATGTTTAATTTTAGTCTCATTTTAATTTCATGTGATTAATTAATATATTTCATAATTGTTAATTAATTGTTAATTGTTAATTATATTTAATTATAGTTAATTGTTGATTGTTTCATGTTGTTAATTTTTGAAAATTATCAATTGTATCTTGAATTACTTTGCTAATTCTAATGGTGTTATTTATTATTTTTAATCATGTCATTAACTCTTAAATTATCCATTTGTGTCTTGATTATGAGTTTTGGTTAATAGTTAATTTCTAAATGATTAATTATCCATGTATGGTTAATTTTTAATTACCTTGTGTGTTGTAATTGTTAATTTTAATTGCCTTGTCAATTAATTATCAATTGTTGGTTTAATTATTAATATCATCTATGAGCATTTTTGTTGGCCATATGCTTGACTTTTATATGAATATTATCCTTCTTTAAATGCCATCCTTAAACATTCTCTATGTTTGTCTTTCTAAAGATTGAAGCATATTGATGTGTTCTTGTATATCATTCCTATATGTTTGTCTTCCTAAAGATTGAAGCATATGGATGTATTCTTTTAATCATGTTCATCCTATACATATCTTTGTCATAAACATATTGCCATCCTCATGCTTATGTTGTTTTATCTATTATATCAATGTCCTATCTTTTATCATGTCTTATTTATTGTTATTATCAACTGTTTATCTTTCCCCTATTCCAAAGGAAGGTGACTAGTATTGACTCTTAAAGTCATAGCCCCCATCTTAACCTAAGTAACCTCTTAGGAAGAAACTTTGTTTCTTGCCCTCATCAGAGCCATAGAAATCATAACTAGCCTTAGGGAGAGTTCCTCAACTCTTAGTGATATTCATCATAATGAATTTATCACTTTCCCTTACTAACTAAACTTCAACATAGGTCCATTTCAACTAGATCTAGAGAGTTCCTAAACTCTACAATGAGTTTGCGCTCATTTCCCCTCTGAATATTGACCATAGTCAATCATTCAGTAGAAGTAGAACTACGCATGCTCTGATTCTATTCCCGAGGATACGTAAGCGTAAAGTGCGATGCTTTATCGAGTATACTTAGATACTAACCCCTAGGGTTTCAACCTTTAGCATAGAACCTTTAGCAAACATAAGATAACATTTAACAAGAGGTTCCCGTAGAGTACTACGGGCGTTTAGGGTGCTAATACCTTCCCTAGGCGTAACCAACCCCCGAACCTTAGATCTTCCCCTTTAGGTTTTTCTAACGATCTTGAACCTTTCCCTTGGATAAATCAAAGTCGGTTGTAAAAGAAATATGATGCAAATTAATTAATAATTTGTTATCCGATTTTCACCGCAACAGAAATGGAGACTTCACTGGGGAAAGTAAGACCTACAGCTGGTCCTTTCCTAACAAGCTTGTTGGGTGGACTGAGGAGTTGTGGCCCGACAGCTTGTTGTACGTCATATCTGCTTGCATGCTTGTATATTTGTTTTATGTTTTAATTATCCTGTTTGATTTGGGTTGATATCTATGAGTGAGAAAGATCCTATACCCGGATTTGAGCGTACACTTATTATAGGACGATGGTATATTCACGGAGGCTTTAAGGGAGTCGATTCCTAAAAAAGTTGAATTGAGAACACCATCACTCAGTTGAGGCCCTCTCGAGAGTCTAGTTATGTTGAACGATCCTATTCGTGAAAGCGTGCTACTCTCGACCTAGGAGCCCATGATATTGAGAACCGTAGTTACCAAACCCCCACTTGGCCTTTTAGGATGTAGTGCGGAGACCATGATAGAGTCTATTTCTGAATTGGTTGTCACGCGATACTACACTCAGACGAGAACCTCTTGAGAATTTTATCGATTACCAAGTCATCTGGGAAATCCTTAAAATCTGAAAGATGGATTGTAGACTCTGGGAACTCTTTAGAACCTTGTTCGGCAGGTGAAAACCAGTAGTGCATACCTATTGGGATGGGTAGACCATGGCTCCATTCATGAGACCCTAAACCTAGGATTTGTATGTTTTGTTGTGTGTACATGTGTGTTTGCCATATGTTTGTGCTTGTGTGTTTTGTGCATCTCTACATTCAAGCATTCCTAGCCCTTTGGTTTCGAGGAACTCAAATGTTTGTTTCCTTTTCAAAAAGACCAACAGAGCTTGGATTTTAAAAACAAAAACTTTTCAATTTTCCAAAAATTCGCAACTTTCCTTTGAGTTCCTTGAAACCATTTGGCTTGCATTAGCATCTCATTTGCATCATGTCATAGCATGTGCATTTCCTCTCGGTCTTCGTCTCATGTCGCCGTTTTCCCTTCAGAATCGTCTTTGAATCGTCACCCGAGCCAAACTCAACAAAGATGTCTGAACAGTACTGTGAAATAGACAGAGTCAACAATGAATTGAGTGAGCTCCGAGGAGGAATGGGGCAGATTATGGAGGTTTTGCATGTTATACGAGCAAAAATGGATACACAGGCTACTGTAGTCTCAGAAGTCATTGCTACAACTATTGAGCCACCAGTCATACCTATTGTGGACTCTACTTTAGGAATGTCAATTTAGTTTATACGGGCCACAACTCCTCAGTCCACCCAACAAGCTGCACCTTTGTTTGGTGAGAATCAACAAGCTATCCCAACTTGCACTTCACCTGTGGTTCAAACCCAGTTTCAACCCGTTTTTCAAAATCAGCATCATTTTATTAATGATAACGTATCCATGGAAGGGGATGACAGTAATGAGAAATTAAGAGCCAATATGGAGATTATGCAGAGAAAGCTGAAAGCCATGGAGGGAGACAATGTCTTCAGTTCTGACCTTAAGGATATGTGTCTGGTCACTAACCTAGTAATTCCACCAAAATTCAAATTGCCAAGCTTCGAATTGTACTCTGGTGCTACGTGTCCTAAGGTACACTTGGTCATGTATCTCCGAAGAATGGCGGCGTATATGGATGACGATAAGTTAATGATCCATTATTTCCAAGACAGCCTGAAGGGCGCTACCACAAAGTGGTATTTAAGCTTAGACCAGTCTCAGATTAAATGTTTTCAAGATGTTATAGACGTCTTCATAAAGCACTATAAGTATAACTTGGATTTAGCTCCTGATCGTAGACAGCTGTTGACCATGACTCAGAAGAACACTGAGTCATTCAAAGAGTATGCACAGAGATGGAGAGAGCTGGCTTCATAGGTAGAGCCACCCCTATATGAAAAGAGTTAACTGATTGGTTCGTCGACACAGTTAGACCGGAATTCTATGAAAGGATGATCAGTAGCGTGTCTGCTAGTTTTTCCGATATTGTAGCTGTGGGGATTAAAGTAGAGCTTGGTCTGAAGAGTGGGAAAATGACCAAGAGAGCTAGTAATCCAAGCGACGATGCCAGGATATCCTTCAAAAGGGAATGAGATACCAATGTGGTGATGACGAACAAAAGGAAGAAAAGTCAGTTCAGGAAACAACAACAGTGTTATTCTATTCAGCAACCTTATATGGCCGCCATCGCGCCAACATTCAACAGCCAAGCCTCTGTTTATCAACCGTTCCTCAACCACCAGTATATCAACGAGCGCCCAACACTCTTGCTTATCTACAAAGGACTCAAGTTTCTCGTCAGAATATTCCAGGTAAAGGAAAGGGTGAAGGCCTCGGATTCCTCCCATTCCTATGACGTATACAGCATTGTATCCTGTTTTGGTACAACAAGGATTAATAACTACAAGGTCATCAGGCCCACCTCCTGATCCGCTTCCACCTTCTTACAATCTCAATGCTCATTGTGCATTCCATGAAGGTGCACCAGGCCACAATTTAGAAGGTTGTTTTGCTCTGAAGCATATTGTGAAGGACTTAGTAGAGAGAAACATTTTGTCTTTCGACGGCTCCCAGCCTATCATCAGGAACAATCCTTACGCGCTCATGAGATAAGTAATGCTGTGAAGGATGTATCAAGACAAATATGGATTAGGGGCCTGTGTTTGAGCTCCTCTTTGATTTTCTGTATTTGATTCCCTAAAAGCTGGCAATCTTTTGGTTATTTCAGCAAATTTATCGTATTTCCTTTGCACTTTGAATTTGTATTTGCTTATAAGCTTTGTTGTACTTTCAAATTGGCAAGGTTAATGAAATGTTTGTGCATCTTTTAGATTAAATCCATTTGTTTCACTCATTTGCTGTTATTTTCAAAGATATTTACCTTGTTTCACTCCCATTTTTCAAACTTTTGTAAAAGCAAAGATTAGGGAGGATGATGAAAACCTCATGTTCATAATTGTTGTGGTATACTTTCAAATTAACCTCGCCGAGGATGTAAGGCATTGTTTCAATACATCCCTTGTTAACCCTTCGAGCCTAGAAGTAGGAGTTTCTTCTTCACAAAAAACCCTTAAATCTCAACCTTGGGGCAGGGTAGTTCTCAATTTAACTCGGTTATACATTCAAACGCGAGCGCTTCATATAAGGCGCCAGTCAGCTTTCAAATCAAGTGACTTCATATTTTTGGAGATTTGAACGTATATCTTGGGTTAACTGAGCATAGGATTTGAACCTTTATCTTTTGTTTCATAAACCATGAACCATACCACATTACAACCCCTAAAAGACCTAATTGAGGTAAGGTTGTTTTGAAAAACATACTACAGCAAGGCTGAGTAACCTGACTCCTAATAATCTTTGTTATTTTGCGTGTGTTGATCACTTCTTCTGTCATTTCATAAATAATCTGATCCACCCTTGTTCTTGATTTAATCAATCAGCGTGCGCTTCCATCAAAGGTTTTGTTTTCAAAAGTTTGAATTAAGCTTTGCCTTAAATTTTTCCAATTCTAAGGAACAACACTTGTTTGCAATACCATTCGATGCCAAGGAATCCCAACAAATGCGGTCAGTCAAGGAATTGAACTTGATAAAGGAAATTTGACTCAGTCAGGGGCAACCAAGTGAGAGTCGACAAATCAGAGGCAGAACGCTGCAGTTCAGAATATTGGGGCAAATATTCTTGAGATCATCTTATGACTAGTTTTGTCTCCAACGACCTATTAGCAGGGGCAAGTTTTGTTCCCCAGTCGTTTCTATTACAGCTTGACTGTTACAAATACAGTTGGACAGGGGCCGTTATACCATTTCCCCATCAAAAGTTTGAAGACATTGAAGCATCTGGTATATCAATTCTTCTGTAAAATCCTTTTGATGACTTACCCTCACCTATCAGTTAATCAGAGGCAGTCAAGTCGAGATTCGGTAAATCTCTAAAAGGTCAATCAGTATGGGGCATATCTTCCCAAATCATCAAACAACCAGTCTGAAGCAAGATCAAGGACCTTGAATACAGTTAATCTGGGGCAATTACGCCGAGATCTCTCCAAGAGTTTGAAGATATTGAAACACTTTGTATGCCAATCCTCTTGTTATCGTCTTCTGGCAGACCATGTAAACTGGGGCAGATAAGATTTGAAGATGATCGTCATACAAGTCAGAATGCAGGGTTACTTTGTTCTTATGATATCCTTTGTTAGTTCCCCAATAAGTTGTCTCTTCAACTAATATTGATAAATTCTCCATGGATCCTCTACCACCAAAGAAATTAAGCTCATGATGGCAATCCTCGTGATGTTGTACCTCAGGTGGAATACTATTTTCACCAATGAAGTTGTTGATTCTTCTTCATCACCAATATTGGTCCAGCCCTTTGAGTTTGGTTGGGTATCCTTGTCGAGACGTTTTCTTCGCCTCCAATTTCGCTTTCTGTCTGTTTTGTCAGCATAAGCATAAGCATGGCATAAGCACTCATATGCATACCATTTTATCATTTCCTGCTTCCTTTTTTGGTGTTTGCCTGTCTTTGTTCACTTTGGCAGTTATCTCCCCAAGTGACTGGGTTTGTCTATTCTCTCCAATAGAAAGTCAGCCTTAGGCATAAAGTGCCCATCATTTCTTAATTCCCCACAGAGTTTGATTCTCGTGGATGGTGGTTGTTTCAGTTATCTTTTCCACATGTGGATAAGATAAACCCCATTTGAGTTTATTCCTCAATGGGAGTCTTGTTTGACCGTTTCTTTCTAGTTTGTTCCTAGATTGAACTTTGGTCCCTGGCAGGCGTGTTTTTTTTCAAACCTATCTTTGAACGTGCATTTATTTTGCACCGTTTCTCGCAAGAAGAATCTTTTACAAGATCCTCATTGAAGACATAATTATTTCTCCAACATTATTATGATATCATCATATCTTTGAAGCAGCAATCTTTTGAAGAAGCTTGGCAGTCTCTATAAGCAGCTTATCTATCTCTGGTACTATTCAACCTCTTTGCAACCGTAATTGGGTATTCCCCAGGAAGCTTTATCTTCAGTTATGCAACCCCGGTACTAACCTATCAGATTCTATACCTTTATTGGGGCCCATTTCTTGGTTCAATCTCCAATAAGGTTCTTCTTTTTCCAAAGTGCCAACTAGTCATGCATGAACCTGTTGTTCCATCAATTTGGATGTCTTTTCCCAGTGAAGACCATTTTTCGGTTCAACCTTCATTGCGGATTCTTTCTAGAATGTCATCTAGTCGCGTTTAGCCTTGATGATCAATCATTCTAGATACTTTATTGGAGCCCATTTTTTGGTTCTACCTCCAATAAGGTTACTTCTAAAGAGCCAATCGGTCATACTTGAACCTGTTGTTCCATCACTTTAGAGGTGTTTCTAGGATGTCATTTAGTCACGTTAGACTGGATGATCAACCATCCTAGATACTTTATTGGGGCCCATTTCTTGGTTCAACCTCTAATAAGGTTCTTCTTTTTCCAAAGCACCAACCGGTCATACTTGAACTTGTTGTTCCATCACTTTGGACGTCTTTTCCCAGTGAAGACCGTTTTTCGGTTCAACCTTCATTGCGGATCCTTCTAGAATGTCATCTAGTCGCGTTTAGCCTTGATGATCAATCATTCTAGATACTTTGTTGGAGTCTATTTTTTTTTTGTTCTATCTCCAACAAGGTTACTTCTAAAGCGCCAACCGGTCATACTTGAACCAGTTGTTCCATCACTTTAGAGGTTACTTCTAAAGAGCCAACCGGTCATACTTGAACCTGTTGTTCCATCACTTTAGAGGTGTTTCTAGGATGTCATTTAGTCACGTTAGACTGGATGATCAACCATTCTAGATACTTTATTGGGGCCCATTTCTTGGTTCAACCTCCAATAAGGTTCTTCTTTTTCCAAAGCACCAACCGATCATACTTGAACCTGTTGTTCCATCACTTTAGATATCTTTTCCCAGTGAAGACCGTTTTCCGGTTCAACCTTTATTGCGGATCCTTTATAGAATGTCATCTAGTTGCGTTTAGCCTCGATGATCAATCATTCTATATACCTTTATTGGAGCCCATTTCTTGGTTCTTTCTCCAATGAGGTCACCTTTCTGGTTCCTACTGGTTTTCCTTCATGAAGCAGATTATGTGTTATCTCAACCAACTCTTATTTGAGTACCAGAGTCTATTCTTGACTCATTAACCATGTTCTCATTCAGACCCCAGCTCTTTATGCAGGAATCCCCAGAGAAGCTCAAGTTTTGCTACAACTGGAGTTTTTAGTCACTAGAGTTGTTATTGGCCTTTGAATACAATGACTTCGTCATTTTCACCTGATTCTTGGAAGCGGAATTTCTAAGAAAACCCAAAGATAAACTAAGTCTTGCTCTGGAGTTAAGACGTTTTGGAATCAAGTTGGTACAAGAAGAATTAGCAGTATTGTATTTCTGGCATGGATCCGCCATCTCCAGTGGAAAGAAGATTGTCCTGGTTATCCTTGATGTTTGGATTTCACGGTGTTGGCTTGTCTTATCCGTTCTTCTTTCCTGTTTTGCGTCGTTCGCGTCGTTTCTAGCATATAGCTAAGCATATGCATCATCCTCTTGCATTCTTTGCTTTCTTTGTGCTCTATTTTGCTTATGGTCTTTCGTTGTGCCTGTCTTTATTTCCCCAGTGAAGTAAAGACGTTCCCGGTTTGCTTTGTGTCGTGCTTGTTCGGTCTTAACCTTTGCGCGCCAGATTTGAATCTTTAAAATCTTTTCTGTTCCCCAAGAAGTTTAACATTAAAGATTTCGTAAAACTGTTCTCGTTTGAATCGTGTCAAACTTGAACTCGGACGTTGCTTGAATCGTGTCAAGCACTGTCTTTTGTTTTAAAACTGTTCTTGTTCGAATCGTGTCGAAAATTGAACCCTTATCTTGTTTCTTTTCTGAAATTGCTTTAAGCTAAGTTTCTTGGAACAAATTTTATTCAACTTTAAGACTCCTATCTGGTGCAGGGTTAGTCTCTGTTTTCCTGGCTTTTTCTGAAGATCCCATTTTGAACTCTTCAGCTTGAGATCCCCAGGAAGTCTTTGCCTGGTTGTTTGTCTCCTTTAGGCTGATCCCTAGTGATCAGGTTTTTCTTTCTGGTTTCGTGCCCAGGAAGAGTGTGGTTTTGTTTTATCCCCAGCAGTCTATCTCCCTGGATCTTTCCCCAGTGGAGATTGTCTTTTGGTTTTCCCCAGTGTTTCTTTGGAGTCTCCCCGGTGAGTCTCTTCTGTTGGTTATCCTGTATCCCCAGTGAGTCTTTGCTTGTGGATACTAGCTTTCGTCTTTCCCCGGTGAAGCTTTTCTTGTGTGTTTGCTTCCTGTTGTCCTTGGTGTCTGGTCTGTCTGCCCCTTTTGCATTCCTGGCATCATATCATCATTTTAGAAGTTCATGGCATGTCAGCATTTGCATGTCTGTCGCTTGTCCTTAGCATTTGCATTCCATCTAAGGGCAAAATTTTTGGTTTGCTGTATTTAAATACCTTTCACCTTGATGCCTCTGGAATCTCCATTCCTCGTGCCCTCTGGTGAAGCTATTCAAATAGGGGCAACTGTTGTACCCTAAATTTTTACCCTTAGATGTCATCTTTATTTGTGCATCTTAGGTCCAACATTTTGAACCAGCTAACCCTTTTTATCGAGTTTTTGTTTGCTTTATCTGTGAATTAAGTTTTGTTCTCAGGAGGTACAAGAAGTGATTAACTAGGGTTGTGGGCGAAGCGGGGGGATCGAGCGATTCTCTCAGATATTTTCCTTCACCCTCTCTTTGGCTTTTATCTTTTATCCACAATTATCATTATCTTTTTTTCAACCAATATCATAGCTATTCACTAATATTTATATTTAAATCTAATCTTTTTCTAAAATCATCAATCTCTTTTTTAAATTCTATTCCCATTTAATTATGACAATTTTCCTAAAAAACTAATTCACTTATTTTGTTTTAAATTATTTCTTTCTAAATAGATACTAAATGTGGTCACCTATCATTAGTTGTTTCTAACCTAGTCTTTTATAATGCAAAGAGAGGAATTAATACAAGTTGCTTGCCTTTGGACCCACGTTACCATAAAGAAAGAAAGAGCATGTTGCTAGAACCATTGGACCAATGTTGGTCATACCATAACGTGACTTGTATTTTTCTTTTATAAACCTTGCTTTCACCAAGTACACCAACGGCTCCATTTTTACCATCAGTTCCAACGTGCCACTTCCCACCAAACCTGCGTATGGAATTTTCGAGGTACACTCCTTTTTGTACCTTCAAATTGACATTTGCAAGAAAATAAAACCTTCCTTCGTACACATCTTTGGTCCACTAGATACAAACCAAAACAATGATATTCTTCTGACCTAGCTGTAAAAGGAGAGGGCTTCACTTGGCTCCATATTATTGTGTTCAGAACAGCTCCATTCTAGATCTCCATGCGTGATATTTTTCTCTCGTGTAAAGCTATTACATTGTGGCCATGGACCAACTAAACTCCCTATAAAAAGCACCCTTCTCCTCTTCATTTCTCGCCAAGAACCAACACAAAAAAAAAATACTCTAAAAGCAAACACTCGAGTGCTCGAGCCAGCTGCAAGGGAGGAGGTTGTTGTTGTTTGGGAACCAGGTATGTTCCCCGACCTTCCACTTATTATGTTAGAAATCATATGCTTTGTTGAATATATTTCAGTTTAACCATATGTTGTTTTGATGTTTATATATTTGTATGCATGGTGTGTGAGCTTTTGTTGAGTTTATTTTAGAATTTTTGTACGCCTTCTTGATTGCCATAACGTATGAACAAGGTTGCCATGATAGAACACCTATTAATCCATGTTAAGATGAATGCCACTCGAGTATGTTTTACTTTGATCATATTATCAATGCTGTCATTATGAACCTACTTCTGTTTGTGTATTTAATCTTCATTCGTGATCATGTGAAGGAGAGATTTAGTTTACTCATTTATCTTTGGAATTTAAGTATGATACCCTTGTCTTTAAAATCAAGTTTGTTGTGTAATATTTGGTTTGAGATTTTGCTGACGTGATAGCAGTAACTTTGTTTTCACCCTATGTTGTCCTTGACAAGTTTCACTGTCCGCTCGTATGTTTGCAATGCCTTGATTTGTTTTTCTTGCAATTAACCATGTGAACAAGTGAACCACTAGCAGCATATGCATGATATGTGGACGATATGTAAATGTGGCTCTACTTTGTTTTTGCATGAATGATCCTGTTTAACATGACACAACCTATTTGGAGCTCTATGATCATTTATGGTTTTTACTCTGTCATGGGTGGTTGAATAGACGAGTAGCTTATAGGTTTATCTTTGCATATAGGCCACCGGTTTGATGTTGTGTTTCAACTTGATAGCTCTGTGTGCATGATTTTGTTTAGAAGATTAAGTTTCTGTAGGTACTCTGTTAACTCTTCACCATGGGCTGATAATCATTTGGTTTAGTTTTAGTTCGTTCTTGGGTTTAGATGAATGCATCAGTTATTCTATCCATAGCAGTTTTGGAATTTTGATTTGCCTTTATTGTTACTCATGATCAAGCCTTTGTCTTGAGAGGTTCATGATCTATTTGTATTCTATGATTGGAGTGCTCCAGATCCATGTTTTGTTTTGTGCCATTTGATGAAATATTGAATGCATGAGGTAAGATCAAAAGAGTTTGGTTTCGTTGTTTGGAAACTAAAATACGATAGCAGCTTTGTTTCTGCATTATTCATCTCCCATGCTTGCGTGTGATTGGTTGTTTGATGGGTTTTGTCCCGTAGTGCACTTAAAAAAACACTATGACCAATTGACATTAATAACGTTACTGCACTTACTCATGTAGCGCGCTTTGTTTTCCTTTTCATTTATTTTTCATTGCTTTTGTTGGTTTATATATTTATGGTTGCGTGTTTATGAACGGATGTATCTGCTGTCCCAACGGTTCACCGTTGCCTTGCCATTTCGCCTTTCACCACAATGTCCTAGGTTCGATCCCGCGGATCAACCTTTTGGCCATTTTATTTCTTTTTCGCCTTGCCCTTTCTTTTTTCCAACATGGGCCTTGCGTCCAATGCTGCTTTCCACACCCCTACCTGTCTGGCCCATTATTTTCCTTTGTTTTTAACTGGTCCAATTTACTCTCACCCCCCCCCCCCCCCCCTGCGTTTTTTTTAATTATTTTTCTATTTTATCATGTTTGTTTGATGTTTAATTTTAGTATCATTTTAATTTCATGTGATTAATTAATATATTTCATGATTGTTAATTAATTGTTAATTGTTAATTATATTTAATTATAGTTAATTGTTAATTGTTTCATGTTGTTAATTTTTGAAAATTATCAATTGTATCTTGAATTACTTTGCTAATTCTAATGGTGTTATTTATTATTTTTAATCATGTCATTAACTCTTAAATTATCCATTTGTGTCTTGATTATGAGTTTTGGTTAATAGTTAATTTCTAAATGATTAATTATCCATGTATGGTTAATTTTTAATTGCCTTGTGTGTTGTAATTGTTAATTTTAATTGCCTTGTCAATTAATTATCAATTGTTGGTTTAATTATTAATATCATCTATGAGCATTTTTGTTGGTCTTGAAATGTTATTAAATTGACTTGTTTAATTCTTAAGATAATATATCCATGTTGATTGGCCATATGCTTGACTTTTATATGAATATTATCCTTCTTTAAATGTCATCCTTAAACATTCTCTATGTTTGTCTTTCTAAAGATTGAAGCATATTGATGTGTTCTTGTATATCATTCCTATATGTTTGTCTTCCTAAAGATTGAAGCATATGGATGTATTCTTTTAATCATGTTCATCCTATACATATCTTTGTCATAAACATATTGCCATCCTCATGCTTATGTTGTTTTATCTATTATATCAATGTCCTATCTTTTATCATGTCTTATTTATTGTTATTATCAACTGTTTATCTTTCCCCTATTCCAAAGGAAGGTGACTAGTATTGACTCTTAAAGTCATAGCCCCCATCTTAACCTAAGTAACCTCTTAGGAAGAAACTTTGTTTCTTGCCCTCATCAGAGCCATAGAAATCATAACTAGCCTTAGGGAGAGGTCCTCAACTCTTAGTGATATTCATCATAATGAATTTATCACTTTCCCTTACTAACTAAACTTCAACATAGGTACATTTCAACTAGATCTAGAGAGTTCCTAAACTCTACAATGAGTTTGCGCTCATTTCCCCTCTGAATATTGACCATAGTCAATCATTCAGTAGAAGTAGAACTACGCATACTCTGATTCTATTCCCGAGGATACGTAAGCGTAAAGTGTGATGCTTTATCGAGTATACTTAGATACTAACCCCTAGGGTTTCAACCTTTAGCATAGAACCTTTAGCAAACATAAGATAACATTTAACAAGAGGTTCCCGTAGAGTACTACGGGCGTTTAGGGTGCTAATACCTTCCCTAGGCGTAACCAACCCCCGAACCTTAGATCTCCCCTTTTAGGTTTTTCTAACGAGCTTGAACCTTTCCCTTGGATAAATCAAAGTCGGTTGTAAAAGAAATATGATGCAAATTAATTAATAATTTGTTATCCGATTTTCACCGCAACACTGTGGTTTCAGGACCTTCAGCTTCTTTGCAATCTTGGTTAAGGCCGATGCAGCTGATAGGTCCTGTTTTCGACTCTGGGAAACAAGCACAAACGATTAGCTAATGACAATTAATGAAATAAAAGTAAAGAGTTTAGGAGTTACCCTCTTTGGTGGGTCTCCTTTGGCGTCAGCCCCCTGGTTGTTCTCGACAGGCGCAACAATTATCGAAGTAGGTGCTTCGTCGGCAAGGCCAGCAAAGGCATCAACCATGTTTTCCAAAAAGAGGTCACGATGAAAACATTGATTTTGATATTCGGACCACCAGACAACAAAGTCTTCCGTAGTGAAGAAAGATGGTTGGAACGTAAAAGCAGGCAACTCAAGGCGTTGAGTCGACTTAGAAAATTTAAGGCAATTTTTGTGACCTGTCAGGTTCAGCTGTTGACCAGCCCAAACAATATCAGAAGAATGCCGCACTAAGGACTTAGGCAGCATCTGGCTCAGGGCAAATTTACGGACCACCAAGTTGGGTTGGTAGTTCATAAACCCGTAACCTGTACTCCCCGTCTCAATTCGGAAGGATAACATGGTGGGAGTTAGAAACGCCCTCCATACAGCGCTGCTGTTTTGGGAGAAGCACCAGGAAATGGATTTCTGAACCACGTCAGACCAAACTTTCAATCCACGAAGGGTGTCATACCTTGAACGAACGTCGTGGCTTCCACGAACATGTTGAGGTACTTCATGAAGAGAGTCTTGTTGGGAGTTTCCTGAGTAGTCATCAGGGCAAGTCGAACACCTTCTATGGGATGTTCTTTATTTAAGCGCTGTATTTTTGCAGATACAAGATAACCCAGCTGGTATTTGAATGTGGCATTAAGCCAATGTTGCAACAACCACAGAGGCCCTGAAATATTCAAGGCCTTGGGAGTGTCATGGAGGAGTTTCAATTTCAGGGCTGACAGCCCAAGAGAATCATAGACGGAGGCTAACAAGAGCTTACCCAAAGATACCTGTCGACCCTCATGAATTTGGATCGCCAGGTTGATGTAGCTTTTAGCTATTTGCAGAGAGCCAGGACAGAAGAGATAGTACGACAGCCAAAGAGTCAGAAAAGCAATATGTTCTTCGTCCAACACTTCGGAGGAGTCCTGATCATGATGGTCTTCGATATAGTTTTGAAAGCCGACACGGTCAAAGTCGAAGGAGTTGGTCATGTCAAGAGTTGGGTCGAAAGTTTCACCCAAAGGTGAGAGGCTAGTAATGGCCGCCACGTCAAAGAGTGTCGGTGTCAACAAACCATAGGGGAGGTAAAATGTGTTGGTCGACCCTTCCCAAAAATACATCAACGCTAGCAACATACAGGGGTTAACCCTGTGAGCATTCCTAGAGAGCTAGATGGCGTCGAAGATGCCAGCTGTTTTCCATTGCTCCTGACGTTTACCTTAGACTTTGTTAAGCCAAGCGGTGTAGTCTTTGTTGCCAGGTGTGGGCAACAACCGAAAGACCCTGGCCTTAGGCCCCATGAACTTAAGATCGAAGGTGCCGCCTTTCTCAAAAGCATGTGGTATGGTATGAGCGTAGCAAGGAAAGAACAACTGGAGTTCTTGGTGATTTGGCTTAGTATCAGGATATGGCCCATGGAAAGCATGAAGTTTGTCATCCAACACGAAGGGAACGATCATCTGGCATTGCCAGGTTGCTATCACTGTGTCATCAGCAGATGTCGAGGAAGGGGTTTGAGAGACTCACTTTCAGAAAGGATGTAGGCGATGGGGTTGTTTCCAGTTTTGTGAGTAGCAGAATCGGTGAGTGTTGTAGAAGAATACATTGTAATGGAAGCAAAGGCCAAAGGGAACTTTGGGAGCAAGAAAGTTTGTGAAGAAGATGAAAGTATGAGAGAATGAGGAAAAGAAAATCAATCGCTTATGGAAGGTATTTATGGGCAAATGCATGCAACCCAAAGGTCAAGGAAGCAACTGTTCCGATTCTGCAGAAGGAGGTTAGTGGGAGTTGTTTAAAACCCATAACTTAGGGTGAGACTAGCCATGATGACATTTCTTGGAAATCGTGGCGCAGAAAAGGGCCATCATTATTGTCTTGTGTCGAATTACTTCTCCTTTGGGATTCAACTTCGGCTTGTATACTCACTTCACATTTATTTCCTTCTTGTCTTGAGGCAATTCGACAAGTTACCAAGTGTTGGTAACTTCGATGGACTTTAGTTCCTCATTCATTGCTTTCTTCCACTTCGAATCCTTCAATGCCTCAGTTGCATTGACTAGTTCGACATCTGCATAGAAAACATAGTGTACCAGCTCACCTTCATCATCGACCACATCATCTGATGTAATCACACATTCTTGCAACCTTGCAGACACGTGTCTTGTTCTTTGAGGTCTGTTTGTGCTTACTTGACCTCTGACTTCTTCTTGTCGAACTTCTCTTTCGACTTCACTTTCTGGTTCTTCATATAGGATTCTCACTGAACCCTTCTTGACATTTTCAATCCAATCTCATTCCGTAAGAAAATCTATGATCATGTCCCTACTAATCACTACTTTCTTGTTCACTGGGTTGAACAACTTGTATCCTCCAGTCGAATGATATACTATTAGGATCATTTGACTCGATTTGTCATCAAGTTTTCTTCTTAACTGATCAGACACATGTCTATGTGATATAGATCCAAATACCTTCAGATGACTCAATCTAGGCTTGACATCAGACCAAAATTATTCTAGTGTGTTTCCTTCTAGTATTTTCGTCGGACATCTGTTCAGTATACATGTTGCAATCAACACAACTTCTCCCCATAACTCGTTGGATAGATGCTTGCCTTTCAACATACTTCTCACCATATTCATAATGGTTATGTTATTTCTTTCTACAGTTTCATTCTGCTGTGGAGTGTAGGGTAACAACACCTCATGCACAATCCCTTTTTTCTCACACAGTGTGTCGAAGTCTTTCGACACATATTCTCAACCACCACCAGTCCTCAGAATCTTGAGCTTTCGTCCATTTTGTCTTTCGACCATAGATTTAAGCTTGGCAAATACCTTAAATATTTCACTTTTCTTCTTGATCAGGTAAGTCCACAGTTTTCAACTAAAATCATCTATGAAAGTGACAAAGTATTTGTTACCTCCAATTGAATGCACCTGGATAGGACCACATACATCAAAGTATATGATTTCAAAAATTTCCTTCGACATGCTTCCTGTATCCTTGCTAAAGTTATTCTTATGTTGTTTTTCCTGCACACATTCCTCACATACTTCATTTGGAATATTGATTTCTAGTAACCCTGAAAACATATTTCTTCTTTTTAGATCTTTGATTTCTTTAAAGTTGAGATGGCCTAATAGATAATGTCATATACATTCATCCCTGCTAGTTGCAGTTGCCAGGCACTTGTGCTCCATCATATTAAGTTCGATATTGAAGGTTCTATTATAAGACATAGGAGCCTTCAATATTAACATTCCACTTGACTCGAGAGCGCCCATAATCTTGTCTTCAATTGAAACTATATAGTTCTTTTCGACCACGCTGCCATATACTTAGCAAATTACTCTTCATGCTTGGTATATATAATACATTGGAAATTACTGATCTTTTGCCATATTTCCTCATAATCAGAACATCACCAACACCTTCAGCTGCTAGAGTATTGTCATTTGTAAATTTCACCATAATCTTCATTGAGGGCTTTATGTTGATAAACTGATCTTTTCTACCAGTTATGTGTGATGAGCATCCTGAGTCCAAGTACCATTGGTCCTGGAATCTTTCTTCATCTCTTATTATGATCATCAACAATATCTCTTCTTCTTCATGCTTTGTAAACTTTGCATCATTGTCTTGATTCTTTTGTTTTTCAGGACAATCACTAGAGTAGTGATCATGCTTCTGACAATTGAAACACTGAATGTGGCTTTTGTCAAGTTTTCGGCCACCACCTTTTCCTCTACCTGTAGCACTAACTCTTTGGTTGCTTTGGAATAAGGAATTTCTCTTATTCGACCCTCATTCTTCTTGCTGATTTCGATCAGTCGAATTGTTGTAGCCTCTTATACCTTTGTTGTCGAACCACTTCCCTTTTTCTTTCTTTTCTCTTGCTGATTTCGCATGCAATACCATATCACTTTTCTACTTGCTTGTAGCTCTTTCATCCATTCTTTGTTCATAAGATTCACGCGTCCCTTAAAGCTCTTCCTTTGTTAATGTTGAAAAATCTTTCGACTCTTCTATGGCTACTACCACGCGGTCGAACTTTGGAGCCAATGACCTCAAAATCTTTGCAACAACAGATCTTGATGTCAACACTTTTTCACATTTCTTGATTTGATTCACTAGTTTTGTAACCCTAGTGAAAAAAATCAGTTATGCTTTCATTGTCTCCCATCTGAAATAATTCATACGTTCTTTTGTGAGTTTGTAACCTCACATCTTTAACCTTCTTTGCGTATCCAAACAATTTCTCCAAGATTTCCCATGCTTCTTTTGACGAATCTACATCACCGACCTTTTCAAAATTCTCTGGATCAATGCATTGATGAATTATAAAGAGAGCTTTATAATCTTTTTTCTTCAATTCTTTGTGTGCAGCCTTTTCTTCATCTGTCGTGTTTTCCGGAATCGTAGTCACTCCCTTAATGTAACACCCCTTCTATACCCCGTACAAAAACCGAAATAAACTAATCTTATAAATAAAACATCAGAGCAAAGAATAATTTATCATGATATAGCCAGAGATGCCACACCAACGTGAACTAAAACAACCTGCTCATATAGATATATAACAACCTGATAGTCATATAAACATAGGAACTCAGTTCCAAAATATCATCGTTCAGTTACAGAATTAAAGCGGAACATCCATAACTGGTGTCATCACAAAAGATAAGTATGTCATATACATGTTCATACAAAGCCACTATATACAAGCCAAAAGAAACATCTACACTCGAACCCCGACTACCCGTGTTACATATCAGAGCCGACGGAACGACAAAAAGACGAAGACACTAATCTTCGCAAAAGATCTCCAGCGTCTAATCTGCAATGCCATTACAGCATTAAACCACAGCAAAAGGGTGAGAAACAGGATTATAATATAATTGCATATCATTATAAAACACTTAGCAAAATATGCACAATTATTCTCACCACACAAATACGATACTTGTAAACAACACAGGACATATTAAACCCATTTCACACATCAATCACATAAGCATATACATTAACACAATGCATAACAAATCCTTCTCAAAATTTAACACATAAACATTCATGTAATGAATTATGCAAATGCACAGAGACCGACACAACGACTCTATGCATGCGGTACCATTAGTCCCCTAGGAACTCTTGGAATCATCGCTCGTTACTTAGGGTAACTCCCCGTCGGGCATACGATGTTCCCCGTCGCTACCACTTATCAACAAGCATACGACGTTATGGATCGTTTTTAGTCCTTTATAATAGGCACACGATCAATACAACAATTGCTTACACCCATAAGGGATCTACAATTCAACATGCATTGTTTACACCCACGAAGGGATCTACAATGTCTACATGCATTGTTTACACCCACAAAGGGATCTACAATGCCTACATGCATTGTTTACACCCACGAAGGGATCTACAATGTCTACAACCTGATGCATGTCATATAATGACCCATGGCAATCAAGGCTCATACATTAAATCATGCATTTCAAGTACATATAATACAATGCACATAATTGCCAAACGGCCACAAACCTTAACCACAACATCATATACCCATCAAACATCCCTTACACAAGTCATACGTTACATATCATATCCTATCGCACAATATAGAAAATAACTCAAAAATTCCATTTTACGGTTTCTCGGAAAAGTCGGCTAAAAATAATATTTTTCTTCACCAAATCATAGAACATATTTTTAGCTTCAGATCGATATAAAGAACAGCTAAAACGGATAAACGACGAAAAAGTTATGCAACTTTTAAAAAAACAAATTTTTGAAAAAGAACAGCAGAGTGCAATCGATTTACACCTGTGTGCAATCGATTGCACGGCCCCAGAAATCACATTTTTTGCCCTTTTTTTCATGTGCAATCGATTTGCATCCTGCTGCAATCGATTGCACCTGTTAAAAACCAGAAAAATCAGCTGCTGCCTCTACACAAAACCCTCCGGAAACCCGACCGATTCAATTCCTTTCTCCCGAATAAATACATGGTAATATCACATAAATACATACCAACATATTAGGATCAAGAAAAACCCGATTCCACGACTTTTATTTTTCACCAAAATCTCACATTTTCAAAACCCAAAAATGTCAAAACTCACAATATCAACCGATTTCAACGAAACGAGTCTCTATAATCTCGGCCTAACCTCACACGACTAAACTACATAATTTGTTTCGAATTTCATCCGTGAAAACTCTCGATTCTACCGATTATGTCAAAAATAGCAACCTAACCACATAATTCTCTACACATTCAAACAATTCAAAAACAAACATATATAATCATACACAATCAATATAATAACCGAGTTTCACACCCTTACCCAATAACAATCCGATTCCTAAAGCTTGCTTGGTGATTTTTCCCCTTTCTCTTCACTTTCTCTTCACTTCTCTATTTCTCTCTTTTTCTTCTCTTTTGGGAAACTCTTACTAACTTTTCTTTTTCTTCTTTTCTAAACTTATACTAACTATTTTCTTTTATATTTTCTTAAGTTAAAAATTCTAAACATTTCTAATAAATATCTAAACTAACTATTATTAACTAATACTATTAATTATGAAATATGTCAAATACCCTTTATTCCAATTTTCCCCGCAAACTCTCAAAAACGGTAAAAATACACAATGTGCAAAAATAACATATAATCACACCAATTAGCAATTAACATAAATATTGCTCAATTAAAAATAAAGACTAGACCAATTAACACCAAAAGCACGGAAAAAGGAAATAATAAAAACAGACTGTTACAACTCTCCCTCACTTGAGAAATTTTCGTCCTCGAAAATATTACCTGATCCAAACAACTCCGGATACGACTCCCGCATCCGACTTTCCAATTCCCAAGTCAAATTTCCCTCAGCAGCGCCTCCCCACGCCACTTTCACAAGTGCAATCTCCTTGCCTCTTAACCTTTTCAACTCGCGATCTAAAATCCTCACCGGTAAAACCTCAACCGTAAGATTATCTCTTACCTCAACCTCATCCATCGGAATCACATGAGACGGATCTGAAACATACTTCCGTAGCTGTGAAACATGGAAAACATCATGTAGATTCGAAAGATTCGGTGGCAATGCTATCCTGTAAGCCACTGCACCAACTCTTTCGGATATCTGATATGGACCAATAAAACGTGAAGTAAGCTTCCTCGACTTCAAAGCACGTCCAACACCAGTCACCGGCGAAACCCTCAAAAACACATGGTTACCCGCTTGAAACTCAAGATCTCTTTTCCTTTTATCATGATAACTCTTTTGCCTACTCTGAGAAGCTTTCATCTTCTCCCGAATAAGTTTCACCTTTTCCGTCGTTTGTTGAACTAACTCAGGTCCAACTACTGCACTTTCACCAGATTCATGCCAACACAAAGGTGTTCGACATCTTCTTCCATAAAGTGCCTCAAAAGGTGCCATTCCGATACTAGAATGGAAACTGTTATTATACGTAAACTCGATCAATGAAAGAAAACTGTCCCAAACTCTACCTTGCTCAAGAACACAAGATCTCAGTAAATCTTCCAATGACTGAATTGTTCTCTCCGTCTGACCATCAGTCTGCGGATGATAAGCAGAACTCAATCTCAGCTTAGAACCTAACGCCTTTTGCAAACTTTCCCAAAATCTGGAAGTAAACCTCGGATCACGATCAGAAACAATACTCAACGGGACGCCATGCAGCTTCACAATCCCACGGATATAAAGCTCAGCCAAACGCTCCATAGAATAACTGATATCAATCGGAATGAAATGCGCCGATTTAGTCAGCCTATCAACGATCACCCAAATAGAATTATGCCCACTCGGAGAATTAGGCAAACCCATCACAAAATCCATCGATATACTATCCCATTTCCACTCCGGAATATCCAACGGTTGCATTAATCCTGCAGGCCTCTGATGTTCCACTTTCGACTTCTGACAAGTCAAACACGCATAAACAAACTGAGCCACATCTCGTTTCAAACCAGACCACCAAAATATTTTCTTCAAATCTTGGTACATCCTATTAGCACCAGGATGTATACTCATACTACTCCGGTGTCCTTCCTCAAGAATCATCTTTTTCAACTCTGCATCATCCGGTATACAAATTCTACCACGGAATCTCAAAATACCCTGATCATCCACTTTAAAGTCACCGTTCACTTCTTGATTTCCAACAAGCAACAAATCAACAAGTTTCAAGTCCAACTTCTGTTTCTCTATAACAGACAACAGAAAATCATTAGTGATCTTTAACATACCAAGCTTCACACTCTCATGTGAAAGCTCACAAACCAAACTCAAGTCTCGAAATTGTTCCAGAAGTTCCCACTCTTTCACCATCAAAGCAGATATACGCAAAGATTTCCGACTCAAAGCATTAGCTACCACATTAGCCTTACCAGGATGGTAATTCAAGCTAAAGTCATAGTCCTTCAGAAGTTCCAACCATCTCCGTTGCCTCATATTCAACTCTTTCTGATCAAACAAGTATTTTAAACTTTTATGATCACTAAAGACTTCGAATCTAGCACCGTAGAGATAATGCCTCCAAATCTTTAATACAAAAACCATCGCAGCTAATTCCAAATCGTGAGTAGGGTAATTCTTCTCATGAACTCGTAACTGCCTCGAAGCATAAGCAACCACCTTACCATCTTGCATCAAAACACCACCTAAACCAATTAGAGATGCATCACAATACACAACGAACGATTCATTAGGATTCGGTAAGATCAAAATCGGAGCTGTAGTCAATCTCTTCTTCAGCTCGTTGAAACTTTCTTCACATTGAAAATCCCAAATAAATGCCTTACCCTTACAAGTCAGTTGAGTCAACGGAAGTGCCAACTTGGAAAAACCTTCGATAAACCTCCGGTAATATCCAGCTAAACCCAGAAAACTTCGAATTTCAGTAACAGATCTAGGAGCCTCCCATTGTAGAACTGCCTCTACTTTGGATGGATCCACAGCAATACCATTACCTAAAATCACACGCCCAAGAAAACTCACTTCTGACAACCAGAACTCACACTTGGACAGTTTGGCATAAAGTTTCTTCTCCTTCAGAATCTGCAACACAATACGCAAATGTTCCGCATGTTCCTCCTGTGACTTAGAATAAACGAAAATGTCATCAATAAAAACAACAACAAAATGATCTAAATGCTCATGGAATATACGATTCATATACTCCATAAACACACCCGGCGCATTAGAAACCCCGAACGGCATCACAGAAAACTCGTAATGTCCGTATCGTGTCCTAAAGGCCGTCTTCTGAATATCCTCCTCTTTAACCCGAATCTGATGGTATCCTGACCTCAAATCAATCTTACTAAACACACTTGCACCCACTAGTTGATCCATCAAGTCATCAATCCTTGGAAGTGGATACTTGTTCTTAATCGTCACTTTATTCAACTGCCGATAATCGATACACAAACGCATACTTCCATCTTTCTTTTTGACCAACAAAACAGGAGCACCCCAAGGTGATACACTAGGCCTTACAAACCTCTTTTCCAACAACTCATTCAATTTTCTTTTCAACTCCACCAACTCAGATGCTGACATCCGATATGGTGCCATAGATACAGGTCTAGTACCAGGAACTAGGTCTATAGAAAACTCCACCTCTCTTTCTGGCGGCACATCTGAAAAATCATCCGGAAACACCTCCTGAAAATCACACACAATAGGAAAACTTCCAATTGCAACTTGACTCTCCACAGACAACGATGCAAACAATCCAAACAATTGAGCTTCCTCCGCCAAAATTTTCTTCAACTCTTTGGTAGATAAGAAACCAGATTCCCTTTCTTCTTCAAGAGAAGGAAATCTCACCCGCTTAAGATAACAATCAAGATGAACACGATTGAACTCTAACCAGTTCATTCCCAGAATCACATCCAAACCCTTCAATGGCAAACATACCAAGTCCATCACAAAATCTCTACAAAAAATTGTCAAAGGACAACTTAAACAAACGAAAGAAGTAGTTACCGACCCCGAAGCTGGAGTATCGATAACCATCTCTCCACCCATCTTAGACAACACCAAATTCAAACGTTTCGCACAATCAATCGAAATAAACGAATGAGTCGCTCCAGTATCAATAATAGCAATTAAAAGATTACTATTAATAAAACAAGTACCTCTGATCAAACGATCTGCATTAGTAGGTTGAGCTCCCGCCAATGCAAATACTTTCCCTCCAGGTTGAGCTTGCTTCGGTTTCGTGCACTTTGTACTATAGTGACCATTCTCCCCACAATTATAACACTTGATCGCATTCCTCCTACAATCAGCAGCCACATGACCCGTCAAACCACAATTAGAACACTTGTTCATATTCCTCCTACACTCTGACACACGATGACCCATACCACCACAATTATAACATTTCACAGAAGAATTCATTCCTCCTCCACTCGGCTTCCTATCAAAAGTAGCCTTCTGTTTCCCCTTATCAGCAGGAGTCACATAAGGCCTACCTCTGAACTGCCCTTTTCCTTTCTTATCACCCAGATTCTTGTAATGCGTAGCACGTGCCTTATTATCTTCATCAAAAATCCTACTTTTGTTCACCAACACTGGAAACTGCCTGATCTCCTGATAACCGATACCCTGCTTGATTTCTGGCCTCAAGTCATTCACAAAATTCAAACACTTTGACCTCTCAGAACCAGCCGTATTATAATTAGGACAGAACTTCACAAGTTTCTCAAACTTAGCAGCATAATCCGCAACAGAGGAATTATCCTGCTTCAGTTCAAGAAATTCAATTTCCTTCTTACCTCTCTCATCTTCCGGAAAATACTTTTCAAGAAAAGCATCTTTGAACACAGCCCATGTAACCACTATCTCATCCTCCTCAAACCTCTGAGAAGCATTCGCCCACCAGTCTTCAGCTTCCTTTTCCAACACATGAGTACCAAACTGCACCTTCTGATCCTCGGAACACCTAATGAAGCGGAAGATCTTATCAATCTTCTTCAGCCAAATCTGTGCTCCCTCAGGATCATGAGTACCTTCGAAGCTCGGTGGATTATTCTTCTGAAACTTATCCATACTACGCGATTCCTCGTCCGCCGCAGCATTGGGTAAATTCTGCATCGCTTGCGCCATAGCTTGCATGGCCACAGTCATAGCAGCAGCACCTCTTCCAGCCATAATCTGAACGTTCCCAATGATAGCAAATTATGGTTAAACAACCACTCCACATAGTGCAACAGACCAACAAGACACAACAGACACGACAACATGGTCGGACAAACCAAACATTGGCTCTGATACCACTTAATGTAACACCCCTTCTATACCCCGTACAAAAACCAGAATAAACTAATCTTATAAATAAAACATCAGAGCAAAGAATAATTTATCATGATATAGCCAGAGATGCCACACCAACGTGAACTAAAACAACCTGCTCATATAGATATATAACAACCTGATAGTCATATAAACATAGGAACTCAGTTCCAAAATATCATCGTTCAGTTACAGAATTAAAGCGGAACATCCATAACTGGTGTCATCACAAAAGATAAGTATGTCATATACATGTTCATACAAAGCCACTATATACAAGCCAAAAGAAACATCTACACTCGAACCCCGACTACCCGTGTTACATATCAGAGCCGACGGAACGACAAAAAGACGAAGACACTAATCTTCGCAAAAGACCTCCAGCGTCTAATCTGCAATGCCATTACAGCATTAAACCACAGCAGAAGGGTGAGAAACAGGATTATAATATAATTGCATATCATTATAAAACACTTAGCAAAATATGCACAATTATTCTCACCACACAAATACGATACTTGTAAACAACACAAGACATATTAAACCCATTTCACACATCAATCACATAAGCATATACATTAACACAATGCATAACAAATCCTTCTCAAAATTTAACACATAAACATTCATGTAATGAATTATGCAAATGCACAGAGACCGACACAACGACTCTATGCATGCGGTACCATTAGTCCCCTAGGAACTCTTGGAATCATCGCTCGTTACTTAGGGTAACTCCCCGTCGGGCATACGATGTTCCCCGTCGCTACCACTTATCAACAAGCATACGACGTTATGGATCGTTTTTAGTCCTTTATAATAAGCACACGATCAATACAACAATTGCTTACACCTATAAGGGATCTACAATTCAACATGCATTATTTACACCCACGAAGGGATCTACAATGTCTACATGCATTGTTTACACCCACAAAGGGATCTACAATGTCTACATGCATTGTTTACACCCACGAAGGGATCTACAATGTCTACAACCTGATGCATGTCATATAATGACCCATGGCAATCAAGGCTCATACATTAAATCATGCATTTCAAGTACATATAATACAATGCACATAATTGCCAAACGGCCACAAACCTTCACCACAACATCATATACCCATCAAACATCCCTCACACAAGTCATACGTTACATATCATATCCTATCGCACAATATAGAAAATAACTCAAAAATTCCATTTTACGGTTTCTCGGAAAAGTCGGCTAAAAGTTGGCTAAAAATAATATTTTTCTTCACCAAATCATAGAACATATTTTTAGCTTCAGATCGATATAAAGAACAGCTAAAACGGATAAACGACGAAAAAGTTATGCAACTTTTAAAAAAACAAATTTTTGAAAAAGAACAGCAAAGTGCAATCGATTTACACCTGTGTGCAATCGATTGCACGGCCCCAGAAATCACATTTTTCGCCCTTTTTTTCATGTGCAATCGATTTGCATCCTGCTGCAATCGATTGCACCTGTTAAAAACCAGAAAAATCAGTTGCTGCCTCTACACAAAACCCTCCGGAAACCCGACCGATTCAATTCCTTTCTCCCGAATAAATACATGGTAATATCACATAAATACATACCAACATATTAGGATCAAGAAAAACCCGATTCCACGACTTTTATTTTTCACCAAAATCTCACATTTTCAAAACCCAAAAATGTCAAAACTCACAATATCAACCGATTTCAACGAAACGAGTCTCTATAATCTCGGCCTAACCTCACACGACTAAACTACACAATTTGTTTCGAATTTCATCCGTGAAAACTCTTGATTCTACCGATTATGTCAAAAATAGCAACCTAACCACATAATTCTCTACACATTCAAACAATTCAAAAACAAACATATATAATCATACACAATCAATATAATAACCGAGTTTCACACCCTTACCCGATAACAATCGGATTCCTAAAGCTTGCTTGGTGATTTTTCCCCTTTGTCTTCACTTTCTCTTCACTTCTCTATTTCTCTCTTTTTCTTCTCTTTTGGGAAACTCTTACTAACTTTTCTTTTTCTTCTTTTCTAAACTTATACTAACTATTTTCTTTTATATTTTCTTAAGTTAAAAATTCTAAACATTTCTAATAAATATCTAAACTAACTATTATTAACTAATACTATTAATTATGAAATATGTCAAATACCCTCTATTCCAATTTTCCCCACAAACTCTCAAAAACGGTAAAAATACACAATGTGCAAAAATAACATATAATCACACCAATTAGCAATTAACATAAATATTGCTCAATTAAAAATAAAGACTCGACCAATTAACACCAAAAGCACGGAAAAAGGAAATATTAAAAACGGACTGTTACAACTCCCTCCTTCACAAGTTTTCAAAGATCTTAACAACAAAAAAAACAACCTTCATCTATTTACACCAATTCTCATAACTTTGACCCATCAAAATTGGGAGACTCACTGGAAAATGTTCATTCGGATGATTCATCGCCATTGCCATCGTGTTTTGCCTCCCACGAATCACTCAGCAGTGCTCTAGATACTAGATGTTGGAAATTCACCAAAACATATGGAGAACTCCGCTGCAATCTTGATGAACAAGATTCAATCACAAAAATCGAATTCCCTCTTGTTCTTCACTCTTCACTCGAGTGAATCAACCAACATTAGTTGCAAGATGATTATCGTTGCACAATTGTTGATAGAAGAAGAAAGAAAATGTGAAATTGGAGAAGAAAGAAATTAAGGTTTATGTAAAATAAGAGAAGAAGAAAAGATTTTCTGCAAAGCTTCTTTCTGCTTCCAAACTGGAGTTTTATTCTTTACAATTGTAAGTTATTCACTTTTCTCTCTTGTTACAACAATAGGGGTTACTCTCTATTTATAGATTTGGATTTGTTTTCTCCTTAAGCAAAGCGTAAAATACCTAATTCTGCTAGAACTACAAAATTAGACCTAAGTTGAAATTCTTGTCGAGATACACTACTTCGACGTTTCAACACTAACACAATTTCGACACTCATTTACTTCTATCGAACAATCTACTACGACACAAGAAATTACAATTTAACAGAGTTGTTATTTTTTCAAGAGTAGTGATGTCTATTTCAAATTGAAAGAGACAGGTAATTTGGAACAGAGCTTTCATTTATTCACTTACATTTTTTTCATAAAATGATGATTATATTTGCTAAGGTTTTTCTTTAACTTTCTTTCTCCCCTTTCTAAATTAAATAAAGAACCATAGTCTCATTTTTTTTCAATTTTTATACATCTGCTGTTTGATTCATTCGTAATTTCTTTAATAGTTTCATTCTTGGAATAGACTCTTTTACATCTCCCATATTTATATTTAATAACGTCGGCTGTTTTTTTTTTAATTCAAATGTTTATTTATTTATTATTTAAGAAAAACTACTCCTTAAGTTTAAAAAAATGAATGATTGAGAGAAAAGTTACACACATTACTAATTAAATGGTTTAACTCTCTTTAGAATATCTTATATTTTTCGTATTCTCTCTATTTTCTTCACTCTAATTAAAGTAGGTGTAGAAAAAACAAACAAACTTGTGTTACATTCGGCAGAACCAAAAGATACGTAAGCGAGTAGAAAACTTGAAATTTTAATAATTGGAATCGGAGAAAACCAACAAAAGGTCATAAAGTTACAACTCACAAATCTGAACAAGAGGCTGAAAAAGAAGTACAATCTTTAGATTTGATATTAAAATGCAACGGAATCAGTATTATATTTGTAGTTAAGGTAAAATTTATAGATTTGGGTTTTGTACATTCACGAAATTATGCAGTTACCGATATGAACCAACGGGTCAAGAATAGACAGTTCACGTCCTTATTTTGTGTTTTGGACCAAATTTACTAAAGTTGAACATGGACTGTCTAATATCGATTTGGCGTTCCAAATCACGTGACTACATCAAATGTGTGATTCTTGATTGCAGAGATTTCGGATCCGAAATTCAATGATATCAATAGTAGTGGCTATGGAGGGAAAAGATCGATAACAAACCTTCCAAAAAGCTTCAAAAATTCGAGGAGGGTTATAAAGAAACGCTATTCCAAGCCTCTCAGGATAGTGATTCTGCAGAATACTGATAGTCTCTCTCGCTGATTTAAGAGGCACATTGTTGGTTATTGACCACCCAGTGAAGTTTATCAACCAAGCCATTTGTTCTTGACCTGGTGGAAGACTAAGCATAGCATTTTCCAAAAGATACACAAGATGCTTAATCTGATTGTCCATCGAAGAAGTGTTCTGCAACCACATCAAACATTCAGTGCTTATTGAAATAAGTGCTTATTGTATAAGTGAAACCAAATATCTCAAATTTATCATCATACCTGCATTCCAGGTCTCAAAATAAGAACAGTCCTTCCATGTCTGTCATGAAAACCCGCTCGATAAACTTTCCCCGTCTCCCCTTCCTCTGCAACCTCATCCTAAATCATCATTTGCAAATTTTACATCATCTTGAATTATCTCAGACAATACTCAATGCACGAAAACCATAAAAAAATGAGACCAAGTGTTTCTTCCAACATCTTTTTGGACTTGTCGACATTCCAGTTGCGAGCTTCTAGATATCGCTTCAAACAAACATCAGTACAGTACTTCAAGCTGTTTCCTGATAAGGGTCCAATTGCAACCTTAAGCTCTTTTATCTGGTTGTAAAAATTTCAATATTCCGCAATCAGAACCATGATGAAACCTAACAAAGCTAATACCTTTTGCAGGATTCAAAATTGATTTCATGCATGTAAAACCGATTTTGACGACATGTTTCAATATTCTCGAGAAAATTAACTTTCTCTTCAGAATTGATTCTAACTTATGTTCAACTCAATTTTAACCAGAATCGCTTTTATACGAACATATCCAAATCGAAATCACTTTATATTCAACTCAATTTTCATCAGAATCTCGAAAACCTGAGACTCATCATGAAGCTTGGTTCCAAGAAGAAGTAAAGACCCATCAAAATCATCTATTGTGTCCTTCAAGACTCCTCCATCATCTTCTTCAGCTCTCGGGGATGTACGGCGGCCGTTTGATAGTATTGTTGCATTTTGGCTTCTTACCAGAGGAAGTCTTCAATTTTCGTACAAGAAGTTACACCACATTTATCTCTATTATCATCTTCAGATGTTCCAATGCCAGGTCTTGAAAAGCAAAGAACCTTTCTACCATTGCTAAATCCCTGCCATCACAATAACAATTCCAACAACACGGTTAAATAGAAAATCATAACTTCATTTTTCTTTCCAAAACAGCATCTAACGTTTCCCAAACACAATCATCAAAAATAGAAACATGAAATGATAGCAAGGAATCAAATTCATTCAACGCACGAAATCAAACACACCTTATAACTAACTAACATCAAAACAACAAGTTAAATAATTCACTTTACAGTCTACACACGTTAGAGCATGCATCTAACCCTATACACCACAGTTGCAGAAAGTGTCATTCTCATATTTTGATTCTTTTTCACATGTCCTTGGGAGTGAGGTATCTCTTGCAATCTAATCTCTCTGCCTGCTCAAGAACCATATTTGCTCTTTCTGTAGGATCAGTCATGGTCAAGGCACCTAGGCCTGCAACTTCCGGAGCAAGAGCACTTAGCAAGTAAGCATAAGCCTCTCCATCCTGCAAAAAAGAAAGCATTAAAGATAAAATAGAATTGTGGCAGCTTAGAACCATGTTGTATCTGTTTACATCAATCAAACATCTGCTATGTGAGAAAATGTGCCACACAATGATTCAGTAATCAGCTATGGTATATGACAATACAGTAAATTTATTCCTAGAAAACTACTAAACGCTGTAAAGGACAACAGAACAAAAGGAGGTTCAAAGTTTCTTCACTGATCAAGTAGATCAGAACACGTATACATACCTCTTTAATTTCTTTCAACAGTTTACGCTGCCCTATATTATTATATATTTGCATGATACCTTAACTACTTAATTTTATCATTTCTTACAATTTATATTAGAGTAAGTAAACATACAATAAGAATTAACATTTCCCTCACGTTTACATCAGAAGAGAAATTTGTAACTTGTTTCTCATATCCAGCTTTATTCAAGTGGAAATTCATCCATTTCAATAAAACTTTGTCAGGTGGTAAGCTGATAAGCTCCTCCACATCCTGTCATTTTGTCATAACGTAATGAAGAGGTTTAATTTAATTGTAGTTCTGACAAATATAAAAGAAAGAATATTATGGGACTTCCTAATTACAAATAGCAGGAATGATATTAGCTAATATCACCTTATCATCTTCCACTAATTCCAATAATTGAGAAGCTTTCTTCAGATTCAGATCAGCTAACAATTGAATTTAATGTTGCCACATAATGGAAAAACCGAAAAACACAATACACCGTAAGTTTAAAAGTCTTCACAATGAATAATCAAAATCGGAAAGGTGTTAATCCCTCATCTTAGCTCCATACTATGCAAGTAAAAGGGGAGTAGATTTCAGTAGCATACCTTGATTATTTGTGAAATCAGACCAAGTATCAAATAAGGCTACAAATAAACAAACAAGAAAATGTTCATAATTGAAGTGTTATAGTTTTTCAAAATTCAGACAATTAAAATCGCAAAAAAGGGGGATAGGGACAAAAAGAAGATTGAACCTACTCTTCCTTCAACCATATCCTGAGTACCAATATTAACCACTGTGCACCCAATAGCCTTTGCAGAATTGAGGCCAAGGGTGTGATTTTCATTTCTCTCCCATGGATTAAGATCCCGGTTTGTATTAATAGCTCGCTCATCTATGGTCCCAAGAACAGCGATATTAATAAGCTTGCTGCAGAATTAAAATAACCTTAAAATTGGAGAGAAAAAATGTTATAGTCTTTTAAAAAAGATTGATCTCGTGTTGTGTGCCAATCATTTACCAGAGCAGAACTCCATCTTTAGCAAGATCTATTTTTTTCTTAAATGCAAAGTGAACCTCAACATTTTCAGCAAAATTGCTCAGCCTGTTATCCTTGTCATCTGATGAAAGAGGTTGTCCACGATTAATGAAAGGAATGATGACATATTTGATCATTAAATCAGCAACTTTAGCAAGCCCATACTCTAGAATACCAACCACCTAAAAAGTCACTTATTAGAGAAAGTCAAAATAGAAACATCTGAAATCCCGATTATCTATATTTACAACATCACAGTTGTAAAATTGAGATGAATTAACTTACCTCCATTGCTTCCAAAAGACCAAATTCTCCGTAATCAAAACAGAAGTATAACAGTTTCCAGCAATGTAGGGGATGTAAATCATATACAAAAGACCAAATTGTAACAACTTACTATAAAGCATTCCTAACAGCTACATGACTTATGAACCAAAACTAAAACATTGTAACAACAACACTACATATATGCTTAAAAGAAGCTCGAACTCGTTACCGAAATTGTGTAATTGGACCACATTTCAATACAAACAGGTTCTTGCTTTCAGCTCCATGACAGCGGCAGCATCTGGAACAGCTTTGTTCGAACCTAATCGTCAACCAGTGATTGAACAGCAGTGAGTTGAATAGCTGACACAAATCAATCAGCAGTGGCATATCTATACATCGAACAGACCCATTATCTACGGTATTCGAATTGCGCACACAACCTGCAGCTAGCTGAAACAACTCGCAAATGCGGCATCGACACTGTTAACTTTCCTGTCAAAATTCAGCTGCAGTATGAGAACCAATCCACAAAAAGCAATCAAAATCCACAAGCAATTCCATCATAGAAGGGGTTAGCGGTTGTCAACAGTTATCACAAAAACTCGACATTAACCATACAAAAAACAATATGATTCGGTTCCACACGAAACCACACAACAGACTAATAAGCAGAATCGTTCCAACGCCAAATTAAAGCGGCGAATCACCACAATTATCATAGCAGCATATACAAGAAGCGAAAATAAAACGAAGTTACAATGTTACCGACTAAACCAAAATGATGGTGTCATCCCTTATTAACATTGATGATAATTGGAAAAAACTGCAGAAACACAACATTCGTGACATGTGAACCGGCAGATCAGAATTGAATTACTGCAACAAACCGACAACGAACAACAACAATATCAGCGAAACCAAATCGAAAACAAATACGAATAGATCAAAATTGAATTGAAACCGACAGCGAACCAGAACAATATCAGCAGCGACAGATACCAATAACAAAAAAGATATAAGCAGAAAATGAGAAAACAGACCTGTGATTTCCTTATCTATTTAAAAAAAATAGATATAAGTAGAAAATTACAATGGTAAAAAGCATCATTGGAATGAACCTGAAACATACATGAAAAATGCAAGAGTAAAAAACAGCATTCAAAACAACATCTTAATGAACCTGAAACATACATAAAAAAATGTAGCAGGTTATGAAACTCAATCAATCTAAACAACAAAAGGAAAAAAACAGCATTGGAATGATCCAAAGGCTAGTTTGCAAGGAAATAAAAACATGAAAAACCAAAAGAACATGGAAACCAAAATGAATAGAAAATCACGCAGAAACATACCTTGAGTTAGATTCATCCATGTTGAAGTAAAATCCCTGAAAAATGAAAGAACAAAATAGAAACTACATTAAATATGCAGTCAACAGATACACATGATTCAACTAAAACAAAAATAAAAAACGAAAATGGATTACCCGTAATGCAGAAACTTAAAACAATTGATACCGGTACTTTTTCGAAACCCTAATTTTGTGCATCTTCTTCATATTCATAGGATTTCAGAAACTCTACTTTCGGAAATTACAGATATTTTAGTTAAACAAAAACATTACACATATTAAACCATTACCGAAGTCGAAAGACGACGATGAAGGCATTAAACCAACACTTGATATTTCCGGATCTGCTTCGCTCTAAATCATCTCTTAGCAGTGTTATTATTTTGAGAGTTCCTGCAAAAAGAAGAAACAATAAATTGCAAATCAGATGCTTGTGAGAGTGAGAAGACATTGAAACCCTAATATAATGAAGAGAGGGAATAGAAAGAAAGAGAAAGAGAATGAAGAGAAACAGATGAAATGCATTCAGAGAGAGATGTTAGAAGAGAAAAAGTTGGAAAATGAAAAAACCAGACACGTGGAGGATGTTAAAAACCACAACGTGGAAGGCTTATGAGCAAAGGGCATTATAGTATTTTTCCTAGACATCAATCTTCTTATATGTAAGATGGTTTAACACTCTCTTTAGAATATCTTATATTTTTCGTATTCTCTCTATTTTCTTCACTCTAATTAAAGTAGGTGTAGAAAAAACAAACAAACTTGTGTTACATTCGGCAGAACCAAAAGATACGTAAGCGCGTAGAAAATTTGAAATTTGAATAATTGGAATCGGAGAAAACCAACAAAAGGTCATAAAGTTACAACTCACACAAATCTGAACAAGAGGCTGAAAATTTTGGTCCACGTGATATAATAATATATACTCCCACCGTCTCATCTTCTTGATATGTGCTCCAATTACTTTGCTATGATGCATCAGTTTGTTGCAGTTTTATTGGTAGCACTATCACTATTCCTTGTAGCTGCTGATGCAGTGACCAAGAGTGATTTCCCTCCTCACTTCTTGTTTGGTGCTTCTACTTCAGCTTATCAGGTTAGCTGCTTCTCTTTCTCTCTCTAACCACATACCCTCTTGTTGCTTTAAGTTTTATTCAAATGGTTTTTGAATCTCATAAATGCAGAGTCGTCTTAATCGCAATTTAATAGAGTGACAAATATTTTATTAGATCCATTTAACTGTCACTAATTTTGAACAGTATGCGGTAGTTTGACTTACACTTCTTTTATAGAAACTTTTGATTTGATTACTGGATTTATAAAATTTAATATTTATCGTGCTGTGTAAAACACTTTGTTTTTTTTGTATTAATTATTGTATTTTGGAATTGGGCTGATATGAAGGTGGAAGGTGCAGCAGATGAAGATGGCAGGAAGCCAAGCATTTGGGATACCTTTGCACATGCTGGCAATGGTGTAAATTTTGTTTTCTAAAATTTACTCGACATTAATTAGCATAGAATGTAGTCCTAGTTACAAACAACAAACAATGACATTCTTTATTTTAAGAAAATTTATAGGAGGGGCATACGTTGGAAATGGTGACACTACTAGTGATCAATATCACAAATATAAGGTCAGTAAATATGAAATATGACCTATCTTTCATATTTTACCTATCAAAAGAATGGTATGTTACTATTAGTACACAGATGCTTTCATTTCTTGTAGGATGATGTTGAATTCATGGCTAAAATGGGCTTAGATGCCTATAGATTTTCCATATCATGGTCAAGACTTATTCCAGGTACAATATAGGTTAATGAAGCACAAACACAACATTGAGATGTTGACACTAAAATTTCTGAATACATTTATCTGACACATCTTTTGAACAATTGGTACTACATACTTACAAATGATAGTTTCTAGTATGAGATATCAATAGATTTATAGGCTCTTACATCAAAGTGCAACATTGTTTTGTTATTCTGACATTGATCTCAATTGATTTAATACCAGACGGGAGAGGGCCGATAAATCCTAAGGGATTGGAGTATTACAACAACCTCATCAATGAACTAATAAGCCGAGGTTCTTTTGCAAACTAGCATTATAACCATTATTTGAAAATCTGAATTCCTTCGTAATTATATAGTTATTTGTCTTTTCCCCCTTCATTTGTAGGTATCCAGCCACATGTGACATTGAATCATTGGGATTTACCACAAACACTTGAAGATGAATATGAAGGATGGATTAGTCGAAAAGTCATGTATGGTTCCCAAACTACAAATGCCTAGTAACATGACCGTCTCGTGTTAGATAAGAGTTCAAAGATAAAAATACTACATTTAATTAAATTTGCATGTTTATGTTTCTTGTAGAAAAGACTTCACAGCATATGCAGATGTATGCTTCAGAGAGTTTGGAGATCGAGTTAAACATTGGACCACAGTGAATGAGGCGAATATGTGTTCCATGATGGGTTATGATTATGGAGTCGTACAACCTCAAAGGTGTTCTCCTTCTATATTTAACTGCTCCAAAGGAAATTCTTCAACGGAACCGTATTTGGTTACTCATCATATGTTGTTAGCACACGCATCAGCTGCAAATCTCTACAGGAATAAGTACAAGGTACACCAATCTATGGCACATGCACCACTTTACTTTAGGCCTATTTTGATCGGTTTTCTTTTTGGAGCTTTTCTACTGATATAAATACTTGTAAGACTTTTTTGGAGAGCTTACACAATCACATTATAATATATGGTATTTTCAGGTCAAGCAGCAGGGATTTATTGGGTTTAATATCCTAGTTCAGGGATATGTTCCACTAACAAACACCAGCGAAGACGTAATCGCCACTAAAAGAGCCCAAGATTTCTTTATGGGGTGGTAAGTAACATTGTGATTATGTTAGACTCATCATAGATACTCTGCGTAGGACTCTAAATATCATGTAAGATACTGATATCCATGGATATTTCCACAAACATCCGACGCCCGAGATTTCTTTGATTTGTTGTGATAGGTATATGAATCCCTTTATTTTTGGAGATTATCCCGCCATCATGAAAAAGAATGTTGGCTCAAGGCTTCCTTCCTTCACTAGTAGGGAATCAAACCTCGTCAAGGGATCAATTGACTTCCTTGGAATCAATTTTTACCATGCATTTCATGTTAAGAACAATCCTAGCAGCCTGCAGATAAAGAATAGAGACTACACAGCTGATAAGGCCGTGGAACTTATTAGTAATATTTTTTATTTCTATATTATTTCTAAAACCAAACTAACCTTTATATTGTCTATAATTTTGATGCAAACTAGAAACTTTTGTAGGCCAAATCAGTGTTTGGTAATCCAATTTTGTCCAATTTTGAAGAACTTTCGTATATTAACATATTTTTCCTGATGCAGACATCCCTAAAAATAGGACATTGCACGATAAGGTAAAAGAGGAGTATGAACATTGTGGTTCCATTTATTCTTTGAGGGTTGATGCTTCAATCTGTTCCGCTTACTACCTTATTGGTTTATTTAGATTCCAATTATACCCTGATTTTGGAACGAATGCTTCATTCATTGAAGAATGATTATGGAAATTTTCCAATTTACATTCACGAAAATGGTATGATGAGTCTTTCAAATACATCGGTCGAACGAACCTAGTCTTTTTGTGCTAGTACTTTCATCAATAACATCAAAATGTTGACGAGCTATGATGAATCTTTGAACTTCTATTCAGGTCAAGTATTACCTAGGAAATCATTAGACGACCAACCAAGGGTGGAGTATATTCGTGAATACATAGGGAGCCTGCCTGATATGTTGAGGTATCTCTAGTTTTATTGTGTTTTATATCTTATCGTTATCCTGATATGTTGAGGTATCTCTAGTTTTATTGTGTTTTATATCTTAACGTGATCTTCATTTTCAATATTCCTTTAGTTCTTCTATTCTACTCGATATTGTAGGAATGGACTCGATATAAGAGGCTATTTTGTATGGTCCTTCTTGGATGTGTTTGAGTTAGAAAGTGGATATGAAGTCAGTTATGGCTTATACTACGTAGATTTTAAAGATCCAATTTTGAGGAGACAGCCTAAACTTTCAGCTTTGTGGTACTCAAATTTTCTCAACAACAAAACAATGGACATCGGCTCGGAGATCACCATGAAAATTGAGGAGAATTCATTTGTACTCTGCAACACTCCTTTAATGCATATTGCCACTTAGGTAATCAAGATAAGACTAGTTAAAATAAATGTTCTCTCTCTAGTCTCCACTTTTTTTTATGTGATCGAGAGAAAGTGACATAAGTTATGGTGTGTAAACTTATGAAAATAATTATAACTTTAATAAACATGAGAGACATATTTTTCTACTATATTATTATTAAGAATGAATTTACTTGTATAAATTTCTACACTATTCAATTCAATATTAATACTCATGAGACTAATGATTTTTTTTAATAAGCAATAATTCATTCAAAAATTAAGTATAAGGGGTATTCAAATCCACAAACAACTAAGGCAAAAGAACTCCATTATCTTCTAATACAATTTAAAGGAGATAAAATCTGGTAAAAAAAAGCTACACATAAAAATAATTTTGCAGTCTACATCAAACAATTTCTACATGTAGCCGTCGGTTTTTTTGGTGACGCGACCACCTTATCGCATGATTTGGTGCTACTTTCTGATTTCTGTATTTATCTTATGAAGCTAGAAAGGAAGGGGAAGATATCTTAAACTAACCCTGCACGCAAGTGTTTTCTTTAACAAATGCTAAGAGATCGGGGACCGGGGTCTGGTTATACAAAGGGAAGCTATTAACACCCAGGATAACTATAGTAATCTATAGGAACCTTCTTTTGCATGTATTTCTGCTATTTTGAAATGCTTTCTTGTGTTTATCTGTTGTAGATTGGAAAAGTTTCACCTTTGGGAGAATTGAGAGACTGATTTTGTTATTTTCGGGTTTTCTGTTGTTTTTGGGAAGGTACTGGACCTAATATTTTGATTTCTGTGCTCGCTAAGATTTCACAATCTTATGCCTACGTATTCCTGTAAAGAGATTTGGGAAATCAGAGCAATCGTAGTTCCTCCTATTCTATGGGAGGAAATTTGGTGTCTTGTTCAAAGCTCAAGATTGAAGTTATCTGAGTATTTGTGTCTTGTTTAAAGTCTAAGATTGAAGCTAGAAGTTGACTGAGAGAGAGAATTTGTCATCTCTAAAGGGAGATATCTCATATATTCATCACAAGTGTCAGGTGATTGGTTATAAGGGAAATTATTTTAACTGGGATGTGTGGAATCCAGCAATGCCATAATTTCCTTTATAAGAGAAATGTCATGAAGGAAGAAGCTTTAACTCCGTGTAGAGCAATGCCACTTTTTTCTCTATGAATTTTTCATGCTAAGAGAAGGACATTGGCTTGGATGTGTAGAATCCAGAGGCTTGCCACTTATAGCTATTAGATGAAAGATAAATTTTTACTAGGATAAAGGAGGAACTCCAGCTTGGATTTTGAATCAACAAGTGTGCCACTTACAGCAGTTTATCTGGGAAAAAGGTTTTGATTGTTTGTTTTGATATGTGATGTATAGAGGAAATTTCCTCCTACAGAGAGGACTCATGGTCTCATCTGAGGGGATGATGGATTTTTGTGTGCCTTATTCAAAGCCCAAGGTTGAAGCTAATGGAAACTGACTCCTCTGGGGAGGGGTTTTATCTGTCTTGTACAAAGCTCAAGATTGAGGCTGACTGAGGAAATTCTTATATGAAGCCTAAGAGGAGGCTGTCTCTTGCTGAGAATTTATTGAAATCCAGGAGTAGGTCTAAATTGTATTGGGGAATCCAAAAGGAATCTACTCTTGCTGGAAATCAGGGAAGAGTTGAAATACCAGATGCTATGAGGCTCTGATTTTATTAGGGTTTTGTTGAGGTCAATCTGACCTTGGCTTGGATTTTCAAGGTGAAAATTAAGCCTTATTGGAGGTTAGAGAAGTTTAAAGGTGAGTTTGAAAACCTTAGAGGTTTTTAACTCTGCTTGAGACTGGTGTATTGATAAAATGATCAGGGTTTTCCCTATGCCTTTAGGAAACCTGAGGGTCTCTGTGTGAAGTCCAAAAGGAGACTATGATAATGAGACTTTCCAAGTCTATTTGTATGAAGCCCAAGTGGAGGCTGAGACTATCCAAGTCTCATTAAGAAGAGTTAGACTCTGGTTGGAAAGAGATCTTTGTATGATGCTCAAGAGGAGGTTGTTGGTTGATGATCAACTCTTGGATGGTAGCATATTCTGGACTTTTGACTCTCCTGGGGCTTACACTTTATTAGATGACTTATTAGAGGCCCAGATTCTGGACTTATGTACAAAAGGGTTTGTGTCTTACACTCTATTAGACGCCCAAAAGTGTTTGTAAAAAAAAAAATGGAGCTTACAACTCAGAGAGAGACCCAAGATTTTTATTTGAAATGCGATGATCGCGCCGTGGTTTTGAAAACCATAGTGAAACTTATAAAATGACTGAGGCCCAAATTATTTATGTACAAAAGGAAGTGGGTCTTACACTCTATTAGAGGCCTAAAAGTGTTTCAAATGAGGTTTGAAAATTTAAAATCAAGGGAAAACTCTAATTTTAATTAAAAATACAATTTTTCAACGAAAACTAAATAAAAAATGATATAAAATATCAAATATGTTTAAAAAATATGTTTTGAACTTTGAAAAATGTTTGAAAATAGATGTTTTAATCCATAAAATGATTTGAATTCAATTGGTTTTGAAAAAACCAAGAAAAAGAATTTATTTCAAATGTTTAAAACAATAAAAAAAGAAATTCTTTGAAAAATTTAAAAATATATCAAATATAAATTTTTTTTTTGATTTTTTTATGGAATTAAATATTAAAATATGTAAGTGATTTATGTTTAAAAATCATTTGAAAAAGATTAAAAATGAGAGAGATATGAATTTTTGAAATTAATTGAAAAAAAAACAAAATATTTAAAAATTCAAACATTTGAATTATGGCGCGAAGAACTTCATCTTCTTCCACGCGCGTGCCATAATTCTCAGATTTTCAAAACCTCTCATATCTCAGTGAATACTTAATGAAATTGACTTTTGTAAACATGAAAGTTGCTCGTTTTTTTAACAAGGATTCCAATGGTACCAATTAATTGCATTTATTTTAAGTGTGGAGTGAGAAATCAAGTGAAGAACAGATGAACCCTAATTTTTGCAAGAACATCATGAAACTTCATACACGATATATACAAAGCAATTAATTGAGGGGAAACACTCTATACAAGTATAGAAACATGTTTGTAACTTGAAAACACATTTATGATGCATGGATCATAGAGTTTGAGAGTGGCAGACTTACTTGTGCTAGAGGAATTCGAATTCTGATGTAGAGGTGTTACAGATGTTGTGTGATGATCTGGACAACTTCAATGGACCTTATGTAAGGTGTTTAGAAGCTTGGAATTGATTGAAAACACCTGGATCTTGTTGTGGCACCTCAACTGCAATTAGGCCTAAGTTGGATTATGAGTTTTGTGATTCTGATGTTACAGATGATGGAGAAGTGTTTGGACAACTTTTATATGATGTATGTGTGGTGTTAGGATAATTGGTTGTAATGGAATCCTTCTATATTTGAAAATTTGCATGCTACTTGCCAAAGAAGGAAATTCTAGTTTTGAAGAGTGATTTGGAGGAAAACATGAGTTATGATGTTTTGGGGTGTTCAAATCAGTCACAAATGACCTCTATTTATAGTAGAGGAAGTTTTTTTTGAAGGAATAGTGAAAGGAGGCTGAATCACCCTATTATCCATTGAACTTTGTCATGTGGCCAAAGTCTCCTCTAGACATTAACTTGAGATTAATTGCAGGTTTAGGTCTTCTGAACTTTGGATATGTCTTGACTCATTTAAATAACAATGCCTCAGTTCATGCCACCTCTATGCACCCATTGAATGCCTTATGACAAAATTGAAAGTTTTAGAAATGAATCTTGAATGCCACATACCTAAGGGATAGGATTTTTGACTTGGTGGTCTTATGCTCAGATTCCTCATCATTCATGTTGATATTGGACTGAAATACAATGACGCAAGTGTCCAAAATTGGCTCAAGAAATCGTGGGATACAAGTCATGTACCAATGCTGTCAAAAAAGCAGTTTGTGTCAAGGCATATTGGTCACTCCATATCTCTTTGCTCAAATGGAGTTTGATGATGTTCTTGTACTCTTTGGAAAGCTTGCATATCGTACTTCAACTTTGATGTTTAACTTTGGTCTTGATTCATCTTGGATCATAATGAAAAATAGCCTCAAAGTTGGTAAAAATACAAGACAGATTATGTCCAAAAATTTCACTAAGTGTCTAAGTTCAAAAGTTTTGAAACCCTAACTTCATGGCTTTATAACTCAAAATCCAAGTTTTTTTGGCTCATGGAGCACTGTGACACTTTTATAGTATGTAATGAGAGCTTTCATTTGAGCTTTGGATGAAAGAAAATGGTTGTGTGGTTTGGGAGTTATGACCTTGCAAAGTTGGGAAAAATCATCATTTTTTCATAACTTAGTGAAATTTCAAGTTTTCTTAAGATTACCCCTTTTGCATGTAACCTCGCTTTTCTTGATTTTTCTTGATGGATGATGATCCAAACCATGAATTAACATTGTTTTTTACTTAAAGAAGTTATGTTTGTCAAGAAATCTCAAAAGTCAAACTTGGTTTTTTGGCACAGTTTACTTTTTATCAAATGAATTTCAAATTTTGTGACCCTCTATGAAATCAAGTCATTGGGCTAAATCAAACCTAATGGATGGATTCCATATGTGTTTTAGAGTGTCTTGAATCATGTCCCAAGGTTTGAGATCATGCCTTGGTCAAAAGTCAAAGGTGGGGTTGACTTTTTCTCAAAAACCCTAATTTGTGATTCAGATGAATTTGAATCCTTGGATTGCTTATGGATCAAGTTCTTTGTATCAATTTGAACTTGTAAGAGGATCAATATAAGATATTTGAAGTCTTCAAAACATTCCTTGAGGTTTTGGCTCATGCCTTGCTCCAAAAGTCAACTTAGGGGTGAATTTGGTCAAGAAACACTAATTCATGAGGTCCCTTTGAGCTTCTTGGATCATGTTTTGAAGTATTGGCTCATGCCCAGATGAAAATTTCTCTCTAGAGGCCTTGGTCGACCAAAACCCTAATTTGGTGACACTGATGATCTTAAGGCTTGATCCACTTGAAATGTTGCACTCTTGTGCTTGATTCTTGATGTGGGAGACCTATTGACCCTTTATGGATGTTTGAGAAACTTGACAAGTTGAAGATCATGACAATTCTTGATTGATCATTTGTCTGAGTGCTCTGAGAGGGTCCAAAGCCCTAATTCTTGATTGAGGTGAGTGCTCAACAATCTTTGAGAGGATTGATGAGGTATGAAGGTACATCCATATTGTGGTGATGATTTGCACAATTATGGAAAATCTTGTGGTCAAAATTTAGGGTATGACACAACGATAAACATTTAATCGACAAGAAATAATCGTCAAAGTTGAAAGAGCTATCTTGAAACATAAATGAATTCCTTGTTATTCAAATGTTCTATATTGTTGACAACCATATCACTCTAACAATGTCTCTCCCTTTCTTTCTCTTCCACTGATGGCTATAAGAAATAAAATCAACCATATTTCAATTGTGACCTCCATCTTGTCTGCCAACCCAACTTTGAACAGCAACCATCATTCTTATAGAGACTTGACACTTAAAAAACAAATGTTGTCTATCTCCATCAACCCAAAAATATAAAACACAATCTGCAATTTAAACTATCTCTTCCAATGATTCCTTTTTTTACCAGCTTGCCTGTGTCGCGGTGCAAAAGATACCTGTAATACCCTGTAAATTATTTCATTCTAGAGAATATTATTATGATCAACTGGGTTCTGGTTTACTTTGAGAATTTATTGGGATAAAATAATTAGAGTAAACTGATGAGCTCAGAGCAGATCAAATTAATATTATCTGACTCTGAGGTTTTACCTTTCGGCGTTATAAAGACGTTTTGGACATTTAGTAGTGTTACTAATTAATGACATTTCTCTATATCATTTCATTTTTTTCCTTTTCCTCTTCATTTGGAACAAAAGATAGAAATAGAAAGAAAGAGAAAATAAAGAGAAGGAAGAGGAAAGGAAAGAAAAAGAAGAAAAGTTCAAGAGAGAAAGATCAAGATCATCATCCATTCTTCATCAAATCATCTAATCTTCTTCATCATCATCTTCTAATCAAGGTGGGTTCTAGATAGATACTTTAGTTGTAGAATTTCATGAGTTTAGAGTTAGGTTTGATATTGTGAGAAAACGATTAATCTTGCTAAAATCTTGAATCTAACTGTTGGAATTCGATATAATTTGTGTAGTATGATCATAGTATGCATATGAATATTTATGATGCTTGTTGGTGTTGTTTGGGGATGATTTGAGTTGATAAAGATGGATTTTTACCCATTGGAACAAGGGAAAACGCAGCTGAGCATGGCTGTTCTGGTGTAGAGCGTCGGGCGATTCGAGGCAAGCGCCCCTGTTTCGCCGGGCGATGCCCAAGAGGCGCAACATGTAACGCCCCTGTAACTTTCAAGTTTTTGAAGAAGTGGTTACGCCCCTGCTTCGCCGGGCAAAGCAGAGGCGAAGGGGACGCCGTCGAGCGATGGTGGGAGCGCCGGGCGCTCCTGGGACTTTTCCAAATGTCCCATTTTCTTTTAAAATCCATAAGTTTTGATCCGTTTATCCGATTTGAATATTCTTGATATTAATAGAAAGCCGTGGAAATAATCTTTATGATGACGGTAAAAGATGTCGGTTTTATTTCCCGATTAAATAATCAGAGGGAATCGGAATTGGTATAACTTTGTGATATGTTGAATTATGTGGTTCCATTATATAATTGACTTATTTTTTTACCTATTTTCTTGTGTTGAGCATCTTTGGGAGTAATTGCATGTTAAAAATATGAAATAGGTAGAGTGAGGAATATTACCCGGAACTTTGTTAGAACCTAGAAATGATTAGGAAAGTGTGGAATAACATAACGACGACGCTCGTGCAAGAGAGGCCGAGGCGTGCGTCTGTTACCGAATGGTATGGAAATAGTTACACTAGTATGGATCATGTTTTATTGTGCTTATGATTTGAGTAAGACCAAAGGGGTCTTAAGGAGAATGTGGCCTTGTGATTGTCGAATATAATTATTTTTGTGTGTGTGTGATCACGTAATCGTAACCGGTTATCTTGAGTTGCAGTTTCATGAGTCTCGAGCTCCTCTGAAACATATGCATGACTACTTGACAGGTTTGATTCCCGCGTGCAGTACGAATGGCGCTCTGGGAGCGTATGCTTGTGACACTTAATGGTCCGTGTGAAGTGACGATTCATAACGGTTAATGGCCCGTAAAACCCGAATCCATTCGTATGTCAAGTAGGTTACAAGGATCCATGACTCGGGTCGACTTCTAGACGTAGAAGCGGACAGGAAAAGGGGATTCCTTGGTGAGGTTATCGATTAGTGATATTGTGAGTTAAAGCGATTCATGAACATGGATCCATATAGTGTGTGTGAGTACTCAAAGTCACTTCCCTTCCCCTTTTGACTTGAGTTAGATGTGATAGAACCTTGTAAAGCCGAGAGCACCTATAAGATAGAGAGCTCACTGAGATTTGATGTATCTCACCCCACGTTGTTATTTACATCACAGGTACTGCAAGTTCGGCAAAGGGTAAGGACAAAGTTGTTTGACTTTTCCTTACGGATCATAGCTTTTGTGAGGCAAGGCTTCCGTTGTGGAGTTTATTTTGAGATCATTGTGGATCTAGTTCTTAGTTTTTATCATTTTGAACATCTTGTATATATATATCATGCCATAGTTTTTTTTTGTATTAGGATTTTTGGGCATGTATATGTATAATGTGTTAACTAGGAACTTATTGTATTTCAGTACCAAAGCGTGAACTCATGTATAATATGAATGCTTTGATGTGTTATATTATATATGGGTGTTACAATACCCGAGTAGATCGCACGCTCAAAAATACAACAGAGTTACCACTGAATTTTATTTATTCTAAGATAAAGGGAAAATATCAATAAAATATCAACAAAACTCATCAGGCCATTGAAGACTTTAGTTCTGAAGACTCTCATCAGGCCATTGACTCTTCTATGCATGCTTCAACAACATTATGTCAGAAGCCTCTGAAGATTAGAAGATCAGAACACGCCGTTTACGTGAGATAAATAGTACATGGTACAAGATCAAAACATTCCTTCCACTACACCGATTTCGTGGAGTAAGGACATTTATATTGTACGATTTTGTCTCCCATCATTGAAGACAGTTATTCAAAGTGCCAGCTCACACCTGAAGATTCTCATTCTACCCTCCAACGAATCTTTCTTTTGGCTATATAAGGAAGACTCGGAAGAATGGATCAAGAGACTTTTTAGCAGAGAATTCATGCATTATTCACACGCTGCTGCATTTTCTCTGATAATACTTTTCTTATGAATATTTTATAAACACACTTAGAAATTTTTTTCATATTGTGTGAGTATATCATTGTACTTAAATTTTGTGTTAATCTACTTTATAGAAGCAATCTTTGTAAACACACTCTGTAAAATCTCAAATCTATTTGAGTGATTACCTTGAGTGAATAGGGTTTAGTCTGTATACTCAAGAAGATAATGACGGTTGTCTTTGTGGTGTTTGTAATCAATTTGATTATAGTGGATTAAGTTCTTTTGAGAAGAAAAAATCACCTTGGGGGGTGGACTGGAGGTAGCTTCGTTAACAACAAACCAGGGTAGAAATAACTTGTTATTTTTATTATTCTTGTTCTTATTTGTGGGGTTGGTTTTGAAAAAACATAGATTTTTAGAAATCCAATCCAAACCTCCTTTCTTATGTTTCTCGTAACCTTCAATGCTTCCCTCTAGATGTGGTTGTAGATGTCCATCATCCAGACTCTGGAGCAAATGCTTCACCATTTGCCTTAATTTCTGAATAATTTAGAAACTAAGATCCACAAGTCTTTAGGTTATCTTGCAACCTTCTTTCGTAAGAATCATAGTGTCTAAAAACTTCAGAAGCTACTGACATTGTAGTTTCAAGTTTAATATCAATCAAAACCTTTGACTTCTCTATCATCGATTTTGGTGTATTCAGAATCTTGCTACACTCAACAACAAATGTGTCGTACCATAATTTTTTACTCTAAGATCCCACAACTTTTTGCATCGTCTGCATAGCATATCACCTCTTACATCTTGCATAATACCCAATTTATCAGCTGAAATAAACTTGTTGGATTTACAGTTGAATCGGTCAAATCAAAAGTCAACTGTGCGTAAAATCAATAGACGATAAATTTTAAAATCGAGCCTGCAAATGTCAGTCATATTAATCTACTTTTCGTGTAGTTTAACCTGGCGTGTTCGTTTTAATTTTTCGATCGCTTTTCGGTCGCATTTTCAGACAACTTAAGTCATTTTAGCGGGTAAAATTTATTTCAAAATTTGACAAAATGCTGTATTTTTCCGAAAAGTATAATTTTTGCTGATCATTTTGGTGTATTCATTTTATTTTTTCGAGCACTTCGCTACCGGACCAATTACTTGTTTTTACAGTTTTATTTCTATATTTAATTAGTAATTTTTTAAGTTAATCAGTTTTTTTATCTAGTTTATTTTAATATTTTATTTTTTCTTTTTGTATATTTATTATTTTTGTTTTTTAATTATTTTGAGTAATACTCAGTAATTAAGTTTAGAATTTTTTTTTTTTTTGTGTTTTGGTGACGGAGAACGAATATCATATTTCTTTCCAAACAAAGCTCGACACGGTTCCAACATGTCTCAAACATAAATACAATGAAAAAGAAATTTTTTTTTAAATTCTTGCAAACATGTCTGTCTAAAATGGAAAAACATTCAAAATTAACATTCAATTCAAAGATTTCAGAAACACATATACAAAAGGGAGCAACATCGGATAAGAAACATACATACCACACATTTATCTCCATTGCATGACTCCTACCACAACTATTGAGATATTGTATACTATCTAGTGGCTCACATTGCTTCTTATCTAATGGATGAGATTTTCTGTTTTATCCATTGGTCATTAGTTCACGATAGCACAATATATATAGCCATGTACCATCTCTTTGTAAATAGTTTTAACAGATTCAATATAATTTTCCATTGAGTTGGTTTCTTCTCCAACTGTTTTCTGTTATTCTCCAACCATTTTCTGTTATGGAAATTCTCTCAATATGGTATCATTGAGCCTGTAAATCCATGGCTCCACCACCACGCAACACCGTCAACTCCGGTGGCTTTCTCGACCCTATTTCAGATCCAACAAGCCCATATTATGTTCATCCCAGCGACGGCCCTTCCTCAATATCCATTACTCCAGTTCTCAACGGTTCAAACTATCACAGTTGGGCACGATCCATGCGCAGAGCTCTCGGAGGGAAGATGGAATTCGACTTCGTCGATGGAACGATCCCTGTTCCCACTGATACATTTGATCTGAGTTTTCGTGCTTGGACACGTTGCAACATGCTCGTTCACTCATGGATCATGCGCTCAGTATCAGAATCCATTGGGAAATCCATCGTTTTCATGGAAAAAGCCATTGATGTTTGGAACGATCTCAAAGAAAGATTCGCACAAGGAGATCTTGTCCGCATCTCAGAGCTACAACAAGAAATATACAATCTGAAGCAAGAAAATCGCACGGTAACTGAATTTTTTTCGCATCTTAAGATTCTTTGGGAGGAATTAGAAGTATATATGCCAATTCCCAACTGTAGTTGCCGTATTAGATGTTCTTGCGATGCTATGAGATTGGCTAGATTTAATCATGATCTTCTATATGTTATCCGTTTTCTAACTGGATTGAATGAAGAATTCAATGTAGTTAAGTCTCAAATTTTGCTTCTTGATCCTTTACCGTCCTTAAACAAGATCTTCTCTATGGTTATTCAACATGAGCACCAGCTTAATCCTATCCAAAGTTCATCTGATGACTCCAAGATCTCTGTCAATGTTGCTGACAGTAGGAAGCACAATCCACGAAATTCAAGATATGGACAAAAAGTGTGCACCTTTTGTGACAAAAATGGTCACACAATTGACACTTGCTATCGAAAGCATGGAGTTCCTCCTCATCTGCAACGAAACTCGAATTCCACAGCCCATAATATCAACACAGATAGTTCAGATACTATCCAATCAGCAGATGAATCTCAGTCTACACCTCAACCTTCTCCTCAACTCACTACTGAGCAATATAACACTCTGGTATCTCTTCTTCAGGCTTCAAATGTGAACACACCTACCTCTAATCAGGTTAGCTCCGTCCATTCAGCTGGTCACTCATCTGTTGTTAACACAGGTAACATTTCTATCCCCTCACCATCTGTCAATAATATTACTCTTGATACTTGGCTTGTTGATTTTGGGGCTAGTGATCACATTTGTGGATCTCTTCATTGGTTTCACTCTATTCATGACATAAACCCTGTACATATAAAACTACCTAATGGAGATCATGCTCTTGCTAAGCAGATTGGTACCATTAGATTCACTCCTCTATTTTGCATCAAGAATGTTCTTTTTGTCCCACAATTTTCCTTGAATCTCATTTCAGTTTCAAAATTGTGTCATGATATGCCTTGTATTGTAAATTTTACAAACTCCACTTGTCTTATACAGAATCCTCATTCATTGAAGACAATTGGTTCAGCTAATTTCATTGAAGGACTTTACCACCTCAATTTGCAAGATAAGAGTTCACAGGCTACAACACAAATTTCTGTACACAATAGTATCACTATACCAGACAATGCCATATGGCATTTTAGATTAGGACACATTTCCAATTCTAGATTAGCTTTGTTACATTCTGAATTTCCTTTCATTGTTGTAGACCACAAAGGTGTATGTGATGTTTGTCACATGGCCAAACATAGAAACTTACCTTACCATACAAGTCTTAATAAAGCTGCTAAACTTTTTGATCTCATTCATTTTGACATTTGGGGTCCTATTGCCTCAAAATCTGTCCATGGTTTTTCTTATTTTCTCACTGTTGTAGATGATTTCAGTAGATACACATGGTTAACCCTCATGAAATCTAAATCTGAAGCTCGACAAAATGTCATGAACTTTGTCCATTTAATTCACACACAACACAACACATCCATCAAAACTATTCGAACAGACAATGGACAGGAATTTTTGATGCCTCAATTCTATGAATCCAAAGGCATAATTCACCAAAGAAGTTGTGTTGAATCCCCCCAACAAAATGGTAGGGTGGAGAGAAAACATCAACAAATCTTAAACATAGGTAGAGCTTTGCTTTTCCACTCTAATCTCCCTAAACAATTTTGGTGCTATGCAGTTTCACATGCTGTCTTCATTATGAACAGAGTGTCAAGCCCTCTCCTTAACAACCAATCCCCATACTTCCTAATGCATCAAAAACTACCTGATCTCTATGAACTAAAAGTCTTTGGTTCCTTAGTATATGCCTCTACTTTACATGCTAACAGAACCAAATTAGAACCTAGAGGCAGAAAATGCATATTTCTAGGATATAAAATGGGCATGAAAGGTTCCATTTTATTTGATATAAACACCAAAGAATTTTTTGTATCTAGAAACACCAAACATCATGACAACATCTTCCCATACAACCCCACTTCTAAGCCACCAACTTGGCTTTACCATTCTCCTTCTAAGACTTCCCCCACTAACATTCCTGACACATTAATTCCCACACCTCTGCCTCTAGTACCTACAGAACCAGTTTCAATATCTCACTCAAACCCTTCCCCAACTTGCCCTGATGCCACAGACCTCATAACACCCATCCAAAGTAAACCATCTACTAGACAGAGACAACCACCCTCTTATCTAGCAGATTATGTGTGTAATGTCTCAAATAATTCACATGAACCAAAGTCTTCAGGTACTTTCTATCCTATCTCTGATTTTCATTCATTCTCTCATTTGTCTCCTGCACATCATGCATTTTCCACATCTATTACTCAGCATACTGAACCTAAAAATTACAAAGAAGCCAGTATGTCTGAATGTTGGTTAATGGCCATGAAATCTGAATTAGAGGCCCTCGAGAAGAATGGTACTTGGAAAATTGTTGATTTGCCACCTCATGTGAAACCTATAGGCAGCAAGTGGGTTTTTAAAGTCAAACATAGGGCTGATGGAACCGTTGAGAGGTATAAGGCACGATTGGTAGCTAAGGGCTACAACCAAATTGAAGGACTTGATTTTTTTGACACTTTCAGTCCTGTCGCGAAGCTCACAACAGTTAGAATGTTACTAGCTCTTGCTTCCATTCATAACTGGAACCTCCATCAATTGGATGTCAATAACGCATTTCTCCATGGAGATTTGCAAGAAGATGTCTATATGGCAATTCCTGATGGTGTGCAGTGTGATAAACCAAACAAGGCTTGCAAGTTACTCAAGAGTTTTTACGGCCTTAAATAGTCCAGCAGAAAGTGGTACGAGAAATTAACCTCCCTTCTAATCAAGGAAGGCTATAGACAATCCACTGCTAACTATTCCTTGTTTACACTACAATCTGCAACTGATTTTACTGCACTCTTGGTATACGTAGACGATATAATCATGGCAGGTACCTCTCTTGCTGAATTCCAAAGAATCAAAGACATCCTTGACCATCAATTCAAAATCAAGGATTTAGGAATTCTCAAGTATTTTTTGGGTTTGGAGGTTGCTCATTCAAAATGTGGCATCACAATTTCCCAAAGGAAGTATTGCCTCGATCTACTCAAAGACTCGGGTCTCTTGGGATCTAAGCCTGCTAACAGTCCACTTGATTCATCTGTGAAGTTGCACCATGACAATGGCAAGCCCTTTGAAGACACAGCAACTTACAGAAGACTTATTGGACGCTTGTTATATCTCAATACCACACGCCCTGACATCACGTTTGCAACTCAGCAATTAGGCCAATTCTTACACGCTCCCACTATGACTCATTTCAATGCTGCGTGCAGGGTTGTTCGATATTTAAAACATAATCCTGGCTGAGGCCTTCTATTCCCAAGGAATTCTGAAGTTCAATTACTTGGATACTCAGACTCTGACTGGGCCGGTTGCCTTGATTCCAGGAAATCCATATCCGGTTATTGCTTCTTCATTGGGTCATCTCTAATATCTTGGCGTGCCAAGAAGCAACAAACCATATCTAGATCCTCGTCTGAGGCTGAGTATAGAGCGCTTTCCACTGCCACTTGTGAGTTGATATGGCTATTACACTTACTTCAGGATCTGCATATCATGACCACGAGGCAACCTGTTCTCTATTGCGACAGCCAAAGTGCCCTCCACATTGCTTCCAACCCTGTATTCCACGAGAGAACCAAACACCTCGACATTGACTGTCACCTAGTCAGAGAGAAGGTACAAGATGGAACCCTTCGATTGCTTCCAATTACTACACAAGAACAGCTTGCCGACTTTCTCACTAAGGCTTTGGCAGCTCCTAAGTTCAACATGTTCATCTCCAAGCTTGGCATGATAGACATCTATAATGCTCAGCTTGAGGGAGGCTATTGAGATATTGTATACTATCTAGTGGCTCACATTGCTTCTTATCTAATGGATGAGATTTTCTGTTTTATCCATTGGTCATTAGTTCACAATAGCACAATATATATAGCCATGTACCATCTCTTTGTAAATAGTTTTAACAGATTCAATATAATTTTCCATTGAGTTGGTTTCTTCTCCAACTGTTTTCTGTTATTCTCCAACCATTTTCTGTTATGGAAATTCTCTCAATAACAACTTCATCATCCCTCATACACTTTCTCCCACGGCCTGCTTTTCATTTGAAAGAGAAAAAAAAACCACAATTCATTTTGATCCTATTTATATTCCTCCTGCTGCTCCATGTGAGAAAAAGAACTACACACTGTATCACTTTTATCTCATGAAACAGACCTCATAGTATGAGGCTCATACACCTTCCGACTCAACCCTCAACAACACTCCCTCCGTCCTTGCTTTCCGGTCACTATCTTCATCAGATTCTACATTCAATCTCACCATACACCACCGCCGTTAGCCACCGTGTTTCTTCATTTTTGCAACTGTATTTCTACTTGCAGGTTCGAGTCATTTCTCTTTCTCTACATATTTTCATAAGCTTTGTTTTTTTTCTTTTCTCTTTTTACCAAAATTAGAAGTTAATATTTGTTCTGCTGCAAATACACACTTTCACTCAATTGTTTTTTAATTTTGACCATATTATTTCAATGCTGACTTCTTTTTTGTTTCATTTGTATTAATATATGTCTTTAGGGAATATCACGTGGCATGTATGTATATTAAGTTGGTTTTGATCCTTTTGGATTTAAGTGAGCCAAATAATTTCATGTTTAGTTTCTAACACTAATAATCTTCCCATATAGTATAATATAGTGTAATAAAAAGAGAGATTAAATTGTTATATAAAAAAAACGACAAAAATATTTAATTTATTTTTATTTTTATTATTTTGCCAAAATACATAGAAATATTTATTTAAATGTGTGTTTACGTTTTTTCTTTTAAAAAAATGATTCAAAAATACTTTCTTATATATTTTAAATTAAAAAATAATAATAAGTTTGTATACAATAGCATCCATAAGAGAGAGAGAGAGAGAGAGAGAGAGAGAGAATTCATACATTTTGGACATAGACATGCTAGAGAGAGAGATAGAGAGTATTCATACGTTTTGTTCCTACAATTTAAGCATCTTGCAGCATTTTTTTTTCTTGTTTCTATTAACTACTTTTTTGTTAACTATTATTATTTATTCTTAATTATTATTTTATTTACTATTATTATTTTATGATATAGGTTATTAGGTTTGATTTGTCCTTTCATTTATTTATCTACCTTATTTTCATATGTTTATTTAGTTATTTTATTTATATTATTTTGAATGTTTATCTTATTAGTTAGTTAGAAATTTATTAATTAATTATTTTTCTATTATTAATTAAATTGATAGACATTTTTTTCCTAGTCATATGATAGATAATCCATATCCATTCTCATATCCTCATATGTAAATAATAACATTTGATGTTTTCCACAAATTCAATTTCACTAACATTTCATCGCGATGCTTTGTCACGTACTTTTAATTTGTTTCACGATGATTTACCGTGTATTCTCTCTGTTTTATTTCGCGATGCTTTGTTGCGAATGTCTGTTATTTTACCACGATGTTTTGTCGTGATTGTTTGTTACTTTACATGATGCTTTGCCATGTCTGTTATTGATTTTACTTGCTGTTGATTACCATGATGTTTTTCTATGCGTATTCTGTGCTATTTTGTCTGTCTGACCATGCATGATGCTTTTCTGTGTATTGTGTCTGTATATTCTTGCTTGCTGATTACATAATGTTTTTTCATGTTTCTGCTGCTTTCTATTTCTTGTTGATCTAATCCAAGGGAAGGGATTGTATGTTGACTTATTGTCGTTGTGCATATCCGTCGTTTATTCCTTACTTGTCTTTTTTGTTCTTGGTTCTTAGAACCTGGCAACCCGTAGCCACGAACTACAGACGCTCTGATTTCTCAAAATTCCTTTTGAGAATATGTAGGCACAAGGTCAATCCTTGGCGAGCAACCTTTTCTTTTTTCAATCTCTTCTTTTTTTAACCTTTTCTTTTGACTTTGTTTACCCTTATTGAGGGAAACTACGAACGCTCTTATTCCATTCCCGTCGGGATACGTAGGCACGAGATGCGATGTCTTGGCGAGCATACTTAGAAATAACACCTTAAGTCTCGCTTTACCCTTTTCACCCTTTAGCAGACAAAATAATAAATAATATATTAAAACAAGAGGTTCCTGTAGAGTACTACAGATACTTAGGATGCTAGCATCTTCCCTAGGTATAACCAACCCCCGAACCTTAGATTCTCCTTTGATTTGCATTGCATTGCATACTCATGGTTTATTCGTTCTTTTTCCATTCCCTTGGATAAATTAAAGATCGGTGGGAATTAAGATTTGTGAACCTAGTTAACTTAATAGATTGATATCCGATTCTCACCGCAACAAAATGCACTAAGGTCTTTAATCCTTTTATCAACAAAGCTAAAAAGAGGATTCTTTTGGTTTTCTTTCATGTCAAGATTCTGGAATTAAACATTTTTTGAAGACCCATACCTTCTCCTTTGCTTACTCCATAGATCATGAAAGCAGACAAAGTTCTGTTATGACTAATTGTTAACAAATCTTGAAGCGCCATAACATACCCAACTAAAGGTTCCTTGGAAATACTTTTAGATTGAGCAATCAGATTTCTTTTCAATGTCTTAATAATTTTTCTTATAGAAGATTTCAATTCTCATTAAAGAAAAACAAGCTATTTCTTAACATCCTCAATAGATTCTGAGTCAGAACCTGACAAGAATTCAGAATCAGGGAGTGTGCTAACCATAGATGCAAGGTTAACAACATCATCTTCTCTGTCTGAATTTGTCCTTTTCTAGTTTAGGATAGATGATTATGGAACTAGAAATTTTGAAGTTATAACTTCTACCAAAGAATATTTTGATTATTCTTGGTCAGATGTTGAAATCTCTTGATGATAAAATTCATTTCCTCATCATCAAAGTCCCCATTCGAATCTTCTTCATCAGAAGCTTCTTCTGGTTTTTTCTGACATATGAGGATTAGGAAAATTTTATCACCAGATCTTTTAGAATTATACCTTAAGTCGAAAGATCTGGAGTTCAACACAGGTTCATCAACATCAGTTCCATATCAAGGCTTTGAAGGTTACAGATCAACCTTTCAGGGTCTAGAGTATTCAGGTTTTCAGCATTTTGAATAGTTGTAGCCTTGAAATTATTTCTTGTAGGAAAATTCCTCAAGATTTGTTACCAAGCCAACACCATTTATCTTCTAGTCAATGATGTTTACAAGATTTCCCCATAGCTTATCACAACCATTGATGTGAGTGGACATCTTGCTTTAATTAGATTAATGTTAAACAAAGATTCCTACAACAAGCACATTTTCCCCACGAGTCAGTCTTAAGGATTAGATAATCCTTTCAAACTCACAAAGCAAATGACTCACAACAGAAACGATTTCTTGATTTCTTCAACAAGTGTACTTCCCCAACGAGTCAGTCTTAAAGATTAAAAATCCTTTCATACTCACAAAATAAGTGACTTAAAGTAGAAACATGTATCTTAATCCATAGAAATTTGAAAGCACTCCTTATATGGTTGTTCCAGAGTTCCTTCAAGATCATGTGCTTAAGTTCAAGCATTCAGCATGACCTTCTTCAGCTTATCTCTACTTCATCCAACCTAGAGCTCTTGATTGAGTAGTTCTTCCTTGGATAACTTATGACTTGATCCTTCTTGTAGACGTTTGTTAAAGCTTGTTCGGAGTCGATGTTATCCTTATACTTTACTTTCTGATTTAGAGGCTTTTTATATAATTAGTTAAAGCATGATCATAATATAAAGTATGTCTTCAAAACCTGGTTGGAATGAGACTTCAAAGTTTTGAGTTCACAGGTTCTGAGTCATGTCTTCATCAGAGTCTTGATCAGAACTAGCCTGGATAAGCATTTACAGAGTTGTAGACTTGATGTAGACAAATTCCTTTGAAGCAGTGTCCTCAAAATTGTTGATGCAGCTTGCTCAGAAGATGCAGAGACATTCCTTGTAACAGAGTCTGCTTGCTTCAAATGGTTCTAGTCTTCAGAGCTGAAAGACTTGAGTCAGACTCTTCAGAGTCTGAAAGCCCGATTTTGATCCTTTAGATTTAGAACAACTTTGTTCTCTTAAATGGTTCTTCTAAATGATTAAATTAATTCATATCAAGGTTAATGTCTTTTGATCCTGCACACTCGAATAACCATTAGTAAACTCTATTTTTCTTTCAATACTTTGTTATCATCAAAACATTTTAAGGGAATGAACAAATCTCTTTCTAACATACTTATGCTACATCATGTTGGAAATTCTCCATTTCCTGCTCAAGAATTTCACCAAAACTTGGTGAATTTCGAACCAAATCTTGATGAATAAGAATCAATCTTTCTGATTGATTATCTCTTTTTTTCTTCCCTCTTCACTCGAGTGGATCAACCAACCTTAGTTGCAAGCCTGTAGCGTAACACAATTATAATGAAAGAAGAAAATGAAATTGGGGAAGAAAGGTTTAGGGTTTTACGAGATAAGGAAGAAGAAGAATTGTGAAATCTGTAGAGTTTCTCTCTGATCTCAAACTTTGCAATTTGCAATTATTCACTTCAAAAGTTTTCAAGAATAAGGGTTACTCCATATTTATAGTTTGAGGTTGCTTGTACACTAAGAAACCCTAACTAGCCTAACTAACTCAGCTAAATAAAACAAATAAATCTAAGCCAACATTTCGACAACTAATCTAATTTGACACACATAAGCATTTCTACATTTCATTGTCTTTGTCGAGTAATCCGCTTCAACACAAGGAATTACAATTCATCACACTGTAGCGTGCAATTTTTGTCGGAGACGCGACCACCTTATCGCAATGGCTTTCTCCTCACCGCAATGGTAGGAATGGGGTGCTACTTTCTGATTTCTTATTTATCCTATGAAGCTGGAAAGGAAAGGGAAGCTATCTAAAACTAACCTTGCACGCAAATGTTTAACTGAACAAATGCTAAAAGAGATTGGGGAGTTCCGGGTCAGGTTATACGATGGGTGTAACACCCCAAAAATCTAAATTAATCATTTATTTATTTATTTAATTAATTTAGAAGGAATTAAGAGGTTTTTGGTAATTTGGAGAATTATGGATTAAAAGAGTATTTTTAAATAATTTTAATAGAGTGAATAATCATGTATTATTTAGATTATTATTTATTATTTAAAAATATTAAGAAAAGGACAAGATGGTCATAAAGGAAAAGGAGTAAGGGTAGAGTTGGAAGGTCATAAACTGGGATAATGTAACTAAAGAAGAAAGATCGATCAATTTTCTAACTGATCGTATTTTTGTGAAGAACGCTGAAGAAGAGAAGAGGAGGAGAAAACCTAGGGTTTTGAAGGATTGCTAGGAGAATCTTGGAGAAAGAAGGAAAAAGCTTCGGATAACTCTAAGGTATGGGGAGTTTTCACAGTTTATTATAATTTTATAAGAATTGGTTTATGAATAGATTAGGTTTTGTAGATTCTTGAATAATGGTGGTGTTTGATGATATAGATTGTGTTAGGAGTGAGACTTGTGATGAGAATAAGTGAAACAAATTGGTGTATTTGATGTATGTGCATTGTGTGAGTCTTTTGATCAAATTTCGTATTGGACAAAACTGAATTTTGGGGTATTCTGAGTCGAAAACGCAGCAGAAAATCAGTTTTTAGAAAATGGGGTTTTGTCGCACCCTGACACGGGTCGTGTCACACAACACGGGCACCCGTGTCAGCTTACTGGTTGGAGGAAAAAGAAAACTTTTATTACAGAGCTTCTGACACGGGCGGCCGTGTCAGGCCTTTGCTTCTGCTATAATTTTTTGGTTTGGATTGTTCGTGCAGGCCTTCTGACACGGGCCGTGTCAGATAACTATTTTAGCCGTTTTGTTGTTTTAATGTTTTCTCTTGCTGATTGTTGTTGTCTTGTTGTTTTGCTGCTGTATGGATGATAAAACACGATGGATGATGATTAACTGTTGAATGTGAAATGAATGATGCACACGTTGATATTTGATGAATTGAGGAGAATTAGCATCATTGCATTTCATAGCATTTTATGTTGGGGCTTCGGTCCATTGGTAGCTTCAATCCCATTGTACGGATTGGAGTGATACGTTGATTATGTTGTGCTCCCTTGTGGAGGGTTGATGGCCCAGTGTCCATCACACGTTGAATTGGTAGCTTCAATCCTATTGTGCGTATTGAAGTGATACGTTGATTATGTTGTGCTCCTTTTGGAGGGTTGATGGCCCAGTGTCCATCACACGTTGAATTGGTACCACATGCATGTTTCCGATGAAGCTGCATTTCATTCTAAGTGGCATTGCATGTGTACGAGTTGATTTTTGAATAATATGTATGTTTTATTGTGGATATCATAATGTTGATGTTGATTATATCATGATGTTGTTGTTGATTATACTATGATGTTGATGTTGATTGTATCATGATGTTGTTGTTGATTATACTATGATGTTGATGTTGATTGTATCATGATGTTGTTGTTGATTATACTATGATGTTGATGTTGATTGTACCATGATGTTGATGTGGATTGTATCATGATGTTGTTGTTGATTATATCATGATGTTGTTGTTGATTATACTATGATGTTGTTGTCGACTATGCTATGAGGTTGATGTTGATTATGCTATGATGTTGTGGTTGATTATGCTATGATGTTGTTGATTGATTATGCTATGATGCTGTTGTTGGCTATGCTATGATGTTGTTGTTGCCTTCCTGTTCATTTTCCATGTACTTATATTACTATAATGAATTGTGATTTCTCACCCTGCCTGCTTGGAAATGTTGCCTCTTATGTGGGTAACTTGCAGATAACCAAGAGTAGATTCGCGATGATGGAGGATGTAGCCTTGAAGTGTGTCGTTATCGTCGTTTAGTTTAGAGGTGTCCTGCTCTGTGTCATGCAACATCGGGTTGGGATTTGTTGTGAACCTCGCGTTCTTTTGTTTTATGTTGAATTTTTACATTGTTGGTGATGATCTGATTTGGATATATTTAATATGAAGTGTTTTATTGAATTGACATAAAAAGTCGATTTCCGCTGCGTAATTGTTGATTTTATTATTAAGAATATGTAACCCGTGTTACGGGACAGGATAATGATTACTAAATGATGTTTTTGAATATATGTGGCACCTTTCTCATTGATGTTACTCTGATAATATGAATTATCTTTTCTAAAAAAAATCTTGTGGGGTAGAAGGGTGTTACATTAGTGGATCAAAGCAGGTCGGTCTGTCCGGCCAAGTTGTCTAATGTCGTTTACCCCTTGGTACGTGACAAGTGTGTGGAACACTGTAGGTACTTATTTGTTTTCTAACCGTTGGCTCCCAGTGTTGGTTTGAAACAAGTGGGGGAGAAGTTTGCTTCCCGGAGATATTTTTGGTGTGAGGAGTTAACTCAAGGTGATATTAAGGGTAAGAGTACAAGTGTTGTTGGAGTTGATTTGATTTTGTGCAAGTGTTGTCAGAACTGTGTTGTTGCGAATCGACGAGAGTATGGACTCATGAATTTTATCTGTCGGTCCAGTTGAGACAATTGAAGGAGGACGAGTCAGTATGATTGATGTTTGCTTCTCGGAGAAGATAGGGCAATGTGACGAATAGTGATATGCAAGTGGAGTATATCTGGAGTGAAGTCGGATGATTTTTAGAGTTGGGTGAAGAGCAAAGATAGTTGGAAGAGTTTGGAAGCAAGAGAAAGAGGTAGAACTCATGTTCACCAATTTCGGTTTTTATTTTCACATTTATGGAACAACCTTCAGTAAAAGAGGCATAACTTTCTACTCGTAACTCCGATGAAAACGATTCTGGACTTTTCAGAAAGTTACGAAATTCCCTATAGTTTGCATATAAATTTTGTCTTCGGCATGTTTTTGAGGAGAGAGAAAGACGTGTTTGAATAGTTGGGTTTGATGCTGATTTTGTTTGGTGGAAGTTTGTATACGAGATTTCTTGACCAGTCCCATTGCAAGGACGATAACTTTTCACTCGTAATTCAGATTTGAGCGATTCTTGAGGTTCTGGAATCTACATGAAATTCCCTTCATTTTGGAATATAATTTTGTGTCTGGGAGGTCTGTATTGAAGAAGATAATCATGTGTGAAGTTGGACAATTCTTGCTGGAAATAGTAAGATGAAGTCAAGTATAAAATGTTTAGTAATAAGAAGAAGAGTATAGGAGAAGCACATGGAAGTGCAACGCATGATAGTTGAGAATGATTAAAGTATAGAAATCTTTGAGGAATGTTAAATAGTAAAGTGGATTGTGTGTTGTTGGCGAGATGTGTCGGCATGACTCGGAAATTTTTGGAAGTTATATCACCAACCAGATGATGAGATGGTATGGTTAAGATTGTGAGTGGAATGATGATCAAGTGTGAAATTATACGGATCATCGAACTTGTGAGATTAAAAAGGAAGATGAAGGATTGGTTAGGGTCGTCAAAAGTTTGAACTTAGATAAATGTTTCGACTGAAGTGGGTCGATTTGGATTGTACGTGATGTGGTAACGTTTCCGGTATTAGAAGGATATTAAATGATTGTGTTGTGCAACTAACTTGTATAGGAGAATATGTACTGAATTTTGGACTTTTAGTATCATTGACGAGATGGAAAATAAGAAAATTAAGAAAACGTTTGTAAGCCTTAGAGAGACGGTGGAGCAGTATGCTTAGATAACTTTAAGAAAAAGGTAAAGGACGTTATTGTAGTTGGGTAATGATGATTTATGCCACCATTATGGTTGTCGGCTGTCTATTGACAAATTGAGGAACTGATCACCCTTAATCTCTTGTTGATAGTCGACGGAATCATGTTGGATGGGGTAGACGTGTCTTGCCAACTAGAATAGTATGTGCAGTGAATTGTTTGGGGTTGAGCCAAGTGCTTATGAATTGTTTGAGTTGTCGATGCGGATTCTTATATAGGGGAAATGAGGCGGACTTGAGGATATTAGTATGAGTTTGCGAGTTGATCAGTGAGTAGTTTGGGAACTCACAGTTGTGTTCTGGATAACTTGGGTTTTGGTTTGTGGTGGATCGAGAATTCGACTGACATGAGACTTGAAGAACTGTAGAGATAAACCAAGTAGGAAGTAAATGGTAATGTAAGACTATGATTTGACCAAGGATGTCGGATCGAGAAGGGTAGTGGCTGGTATGCCTTAAAGTGTATATATGGTAATATGAATGGTATTTTCCGTACTTGTTTGGATAAGTTATAACTGGTGTTCGTTGTGAATATTTTGATGTTTTATAAAATCAGAAGAAGAGTGCGTAGAGTATTTGAGAGTTGAGTTGCAAGTATTGAAAGAAGTGAAGCTATATTCTGAGTTAGCAAGGTGTGAATTATGATTTGTAAAGGTGAAGTTGAATGGTTGTGTTAATTCGGATGAGGGATTTTGGAGAATTGTGCTAGTATGAGTAGGACTTGAGGAATTAGTTTGTTTGATTGGTTTGGTTAATATGCCATGTTAAGTGTAGGTTATTGAGGCTAAGTCTATGGCTATTGGGTGTTAAGCTCTGTTTGGAAGATGATTTTTTTCTTGTTGAGATTAATTGGACACATGTATCCTTATGCTGTGGTGAGGTTGTTATGCGTTGAGATGAATTTTGATGATGTGTTAATACAAGGTGGTGAAGTTGTAGCTTATGTTGACGATAATTAGGAATTCTTGAAAGTATCTATCCTATTCAAGATTTGGAATTGGCTGCAGTTGTAGTTGTGTTGGATATTCGGAGGTATTGTTTACGGATCTAAGTTCGAAGTATTCAGTAATCACAAGAGTATTGAATGCCTGTTTGGATGGAATTTCCGATGAGTTAAGTTGAAAGGTCTTTTCTTATGTTTGCTTTGATGGTCGGAAGTTGATGTAAACTTGGTAGATTAGATAGTTGCGAGTACTCAGAGTGCGCAGCGAAAGCGTGGGTAGCGCAATTGGTTCTTAGGTGGGTAACAACAATGTCGGCAGTTGGTTACGTTGAAATTATGCTTTGGGCCTTTGTGTTCTTACCTTGTTGTTGCCTCGTTACCTATGGTGATGGTTCGGGTGCGAGTAGCTAATTCCTATGATGGGGAGTTAGGGGAGGGTTTCCTACGGTGATGGTAACGATCGTGTTGTATTCTGGTTCATAGTGAACCTGTATGTTCCTAACCTATTTATCCTCGGTGTTTTGAAATGGTCGTCGAGTACATCGCGTGAGCATTTCGTCTTGTTGTCGTTGGCATTGATAAGGTGTATTGTTGTATTGCGTTATTTGTGGTATTGCCACATGCGGCATGAGAGTTGATTAGTCGGAGGTGATAACGTATCTGGAGTGACCTGCATCGAGTAAATTTTCGAGGACGAAAATTCTTAAAGTAGGGGAGAGTTGTAACACCCCAAAAATCTAAATTAATCATTTATTTATTTATTTATTTAATTTAGAAGGAATTAAGAGGTTTTTGGTAATTTGGAGAATTATGGATTAAAAGAGTATTTTTAAATAATTTTAATAGAGTGAATAATCATGTATTATTTAGATTATTATTTATTATTTAAAAATATTAAGAAAAGGGCAAGATGGTCATAAAGGAAAAGGAGTAAGGGTAGAGTTGGAAGTTCATAAACTGGGATAATGTAACTAAAGAAGAAAGATCGATCAATTTTCTAACTGCTCGTATTTTTGTGAAGAACCCTGAAGAAGAGAAGAAGAGGAGAAAACCTAGGGTTTTGAAGGATTGCTAGGAGAATCTTGGAGAAAGAAGGAAAAAGCTTCGGATTACTCTAAGGTATGGGGAGTTTTCACGGTCTATTATAATTTTATAAGAATTGGTTTATGAATAGATTAGGTTTTGTAGATTCTTGAATAATGGTAGCTAGGAGTGAGTGTTGTGATGAGAATGAGTGAAACAAATTGGTGTATTTGATGTATGTGCATTGTGTGAGTCTTTTGATCAAATTTCGTATTGGACAAAACTGAATTTTGGGGTATTCTGAGTCGAAAACGTAGCAGAAAATCACTTTTTGGAAAATGGGGTTTTGTCGCACCCTGACACGGGCCGTGTCACACAACACGGGCACCCGTGTCAGCTTACTGGTTGGAGGAAAATGAAAACTTTTGTTACAGAGCTTCTGACACGGGCCGTGTTACAGGACACGGGCGGCCGTGTTAGGCCTCTACTTCTGCTATAATTTTTTGGTTTGGATTGTCCGTGCAGGCCTTCTGACACGGGCCGTGTCACAGGACACGGGCGGCCGTGTCAGACAACTATTTTAGCCGTTTTGCTATTTTAATGTTTTCCCTTGCTGATTGTTGTTGTCTTGTTGTTTTGCTGCTGTATGGATGATAAAACACGATGGATGATGATTAACTGTTGAATGTGAAATGAATGATGAACACGTTGATATTTGATAAATTGAGGAGAATTAGCATCATTGCATTTCATAGCATTTTATGTTGGGGCTTCGGTCCATTGGTAGCTTCAATCTCATTGTGCGGATTGGAGTGATACGTTGATTATGTTGTGCTCCCTTGTGGAGGGTTGATGGCCCAGTGTCCATCACACGTTGAATTGGTAGCTTCAATCCCATTGTGCGTATTGAAGTGATACGTTGATTATGTCGTGCTCCTTTTGGAGGGTTGATGGCCCAGTGTCCATCACACGTTGAATTGGTACCACATGCATGTTTCCGATGAAGTTGCATTTCATTCTAAGTGGCATTGCATGTGTTTGAGTTGATTTTCGAATAATATGTATGTTTTATTGTGGATATCATAATGTTGATGTTGATGTTGATTATATCATGATGTTGTTGTTGATTATACTATGATGTTGATGTTGATTGTATCATGATGTCGTTGTTGATTATACTATGATGTTGATGTTGATTGTATCATGATGTTTTTTTTTATTATACTATGGTGTTGATGTTGATTGTACCATGATGTTGATGTGGATTGTATCATGATGTTGTTGTTGATTATATCATGATGTTGTTGTTGATTATACTATGATGTTGTTGTCGACTATGCTATGAGGTTGATGTTGATTATGCTATGATGTTGTGGTTGATTATGCTATGATGTTGTTGATTGATTATGCTATGATGCTGTTGTTGGCTATGCTATGATGTTGTTGTTGCCTTCCTGTTCATTTTCCATGTACTTATATTACTATAATGAATTGTGATTTCTCAGCCTGCCTGCTTGGAAATGTTGCCTCTTATGTGGGTAACTTGCAGATAACCAAGAGTAGATTCGCGATAATGGAGGATGTAGCCTTGAAGTGTGTCGTTATCGTCGTTTAGTTTAGAGGTGTCCTGCTCTGTGTCATGTAACATCGGGTTGGGATTTGTTGTGAATCTCGCGTTCTTTTGTTTTATGTTGAATTTTTACATTGTTGGTGATGATCTAATTTGGATATATTTAATATGAAGTGTTTTATTGAATTGACATAAAAAGTCGATTTCCGCTGCATAGTTGTTGATTTTATTATTAAGAATGTGTAACCCGTGTTACGGGACAGGATAATGATTACTAAATGATGTTTTTGAATATATGTGGCACCATTCTCATTGATGTTACTCTGATAATATGAATTATCTTTTCTAAAAAAATTCTTATGGGGTAGAAGGGTGTTACAATGGGGAGTTGTCAATTACCCATCCTATATGTGGTTATCCACAGGTTGTTAGCAATTTCTACTGGTTTCTACTTACTGGTGTTTGTCTATCGTAGGATGGGAAAGTTTCTCCTTTGGGAGTGTTTGAGAGAGAGAGTTTTTGTTGATTTCGGTTTTTCTGATGTTTTTGGTGAGGTACTGGACCTAAAGTTTTTTATTGGTGTGCTCGCTAAGATTTCGCAAACTTATGCCTACGTATTCCCGTTAAAGATAAACAGGGAAATCAGAGCAATCGTAGTTCCTCCTATTCTATGGGAGGAAAAGAGATGTTTTGGTGTCTTGTTCAAAGCCCAAGATTGAAGCTAAAGGTTATTTATGTCTTGTTCAAAGCCCAAATTGAAGCTAAAAGGTTTTTGACTGAGAGAGAATTTGTCATCTCTAAAGAGAGACATCTCGTCTATTTATCACAACTGTTGGGTGACTGATTATAAAGGAGAATTACTTTAACTGGGATATGTGAATCCGGCAATGTCATAATTTCCTTTATAGGGGATTTGTCCTGAAGGAGAAAACTTTAACTCAGTGTTGAGCAATGCCAATTTTCCTTAGGAATCTTTCAAGCTAAGAGTGGGACAGTGGCGTGGATGTAAATAATCCAAGGGCTTGCCACTTACAACAATTAGATGAAAGAGGAAGTTTACCAGGATAAGAGATGGACTATAGCTTGGATATTTAAATCAACAAGTGTGCCACTTACAGCAGTTATCTGGATTTAAGGTTTTGATTTGAATGTGTGATATATAGAGAAATGTCTTCCTATAGAGAGGTTTTAATTTCCTCTGAGGGGATGTTGATTTTTGTGTGCCTTGATCAAAGCCCAAGGTTGAAGCTAAGAGATTGATTGACTCCACTGGGGAGGTCTTATACAAAGCCTAAGAGGAGGCTGGAAAAGACTGACTCTACCAGAGAGTGTTTATTTGTGTTGTACAAAGCCCAAGATTGAGGCTAAAAAGAGACTTGACTCTTTGGGTGATATTTGTAGGTGTCTTGTAAAAAGCCTAAGATTGAGGCTAAAAGGGGAAACTAACTCTACTGGTGAGAGGTTTTATCTGTCTTGTACAAAGCCCAAGATTGAGGCTAGAAGAAGGCTGACTCTACTGGAGAGTATGATTTTATATGTGTCTTGTACAAAGCCCAAGATTGTGGCTAGAAGAAGATTGACTCTGCTTAAGGAGATTTATGTGGTGTCTTGTACAAAGCCCAAGATTGAGGCTGAAGGATATTGACTCAACAAGAGAGTGCTTTTGAGGTTAACTCTACTGAGGGAAATCATTATACAAAGCCAAAGAGGAGGCTGAAAAAGGTTGACTCAACAAGAGAGTACTTTAAGAAAGAAGATTGACTCAACAAGAGAGTGCTTTAAGGTGATTGACTCAACAAGAGAGTGTTTTTATCTATCTTGTACAAAACCCAAGATTTAGGCTGACTTTTGCTGAGGAAAAGAAGGATCATTATACAAAGCCTAAGAGGAGGCTGAAAATGATTGACTCAACAAGAGAGTGTTTTTTTTCTGTCTTGTACAAAGCCCAAGATTGAGGCTGAAAAGATGATTGACTCAACAAGAGAGTTTTTTAAGATCCTTATACAAAGCCTAAGAGGAAGCTAAAAGTGATTGACTCAACAAGAGAGTGTGGAAAGATCCTTATATAAAGCCTAAGAGGAGGCTAACTTCTGCTGAGGATTAATGAAATCCAGAGACAGATCCAAAGTGGGGAATCAACTCTTGTTGAGGATTACAGAAGAGTTGAGGTATCATATGCCTTGAGGTTCTGATTTGGGATAGTATTATACTGATGATAGGATGACCCTAACTGGAGAAATTTAGGATGAAAGACTGAGTTTTAGAACCCATGAGGGTTTTAACTCTACTGGAGATTGATTAAATGATTAGAGTTTTTTTTCCTGTACTTTTAGGAAACTTAAGAATGTCTTTGAGATTCAAGAGGAGATGAGACTGTCCAAGTCTACTGGTATGAAAATGTTTATCTTTGTATGATGCCCAAGAGGAGGCTGGTGTTTTAAGGGATGAGAATCAACCCTAAAATTGGTCTGAGTTTTTGACTCTTTAGAAGGTCTGCTCTAACAAAGGATGACTAAGTTCTGACCTATACCTTTAAGAGGTCTTCAGGGTCCTTGTATTAAGCCCAAGAGAAGGCATGAGAACTTCTAAGAAGCCTGAAGGTCCTTGTACAAAGCCCAAAAGGAGGCTGGGGATGCTTTTAGGAAGCCTGTAGGTCCAAACTTTAGAAAAGTTCAAGAAAAGTTTCACCGGGAATAATCTTTTCTTTAGTGATCAGTTCCAGGGTTTGAAGAAATTTAAGAAAGGTTTCACCGGGAATTAATCCTCTCTGGGGGAAATGAATTTCTTTGACAATTTTCTAATAGTGACAGTCTGAGGAAAGTTTTACCGGGAATAATGCCTTTCTTTTTGTTCCATATTGTATAAGCCCAAGAGGAGGCAAGAATGTATCTAGAATTCCTATGGGGAATTAGTTTTGACTGTGTTGAAAGAGTGACCACTGACTTTATCTAATCCTAGACCTAATTGCCGGAGAAAACTCTAAGCAAATATATATATATATATATATATATATATATATATATACAGATGAAATATATATTGTATGTAAAAGAGGGTAGGAGGACTTACAGGTGAGCAAGCTTCCAGGTGATAAAACTTACAGGTGAGCAAGCTTCCATTGTAACAGTTGTATGGTTAGTTGTTCAAGAAATTAAAGAAAGTTTTGATAACAACTAGGGATTTGAACCTAAATCAAAAGGGAAAGTTGTTTTGAAAAGAAGATTGGGGCTTATACTCAAAGAGAGGCCCAGATGAAAACAATGATCACACCGTTGATCTGAAAATTATATCAGGACTTATACAATGGCTGAGGCCCAAAAAGGTTTTCTGTACAAAAGGATTGGGTCTTACACTCTATTAGAGGCCCAAAGTGTTTGAAAAAGAAAAGAAATGAGACTTACAACACAAGGGTAGGCCCAGATTAAAATGTTTGAAAACGACGATTGCGCCGAGATTTTTTAAAGTACTGGGGCTTATACAATGACTGAGGCCCAAAAAGGTTTTCTGCACAAAGGGATTGGGTCTTACACTCTATTAGAGACTCAAAAGTTTATTTTTACAAGAGATGGGGATTACAACTCAAGGAGAGGTCCAGATGAAAACAATGATCGCACCGTTATTTTGAAAATTGTATCGGGTCTTATACAATGACTGAGGCTCAAAATTATTTAGGTACAAAGAGGGTTGGGTCTTACACTCTATTAGAGGCCCAAAGTGTTTTGAAAAAAAATTGTGAGGGTAAAAATAAGCAAAAACCCTAATTTGATTTTAAAATGTATTTTAATTGAATAAAAATTCAATTAAAATGATCAAAATTATCAAACATGTGTGAAAAACAAGTTGTGATCTTGGATTAATGTTTGAAAAATCATGTTTCATTCATAGAATGTCTTGACAATCATTTGAATTTGCAAAATCAAGAGAAAGAAATATTTTTTAAATGCCTAAAAACAAATAAAAGTATAATTCTTTACAAAAATACCAAATATATGAAATAAATAATATTTTTGTGAAATTTTTGTAGAATAAAATATTTTAATATTTTTGTAAATTTTCAAAACAAAAAAAGAACCAATCAAATATAATTAAAATTGAAAGAGAAAATAATTTGGAATTAATTAATAAAAACCATAAAAATGTAAAAAATAGCCAAAAGAGAGAAAATGGCAAAATGGTCTGGGTGGGTGTTGAACCCACGACCTGCCAAACAAACACACATGCGCGCTACCACTAGGGTGGTGATACATCCGTGTATCAAAACCACCCCATCAACATATATGGGTGCCTTGGTTTTAGGCCTGGCCAAGGCACCATAGCCTGGCCCTTGCCCAAGGAAAGACCTGATTTTAGGCCTCTTGCGTAAAGGCTCTAACTTCCTCATTTCTCCATGGATTTGGACAAAATTTAGGTGTATCATGTCTAAAATTTCATGAGGAATCCAATGGTGCCTTTGGAATTTTCAGAAAATGTTTCCATTTTAAAATCCGATAGTGATTTCAAAATAGGCCTAGATTTGCATGTTCTATGCTATCTCATTGTACAGGCAATAATAGCATGACAAATTGGTTCAAACACAACATATATGACATGTATGAGATGTCCATGATCAATGGACATCAAAGCAATGCATGATTTAGAGAGTTCAAGTTATGATGTACTTACCTCTTGAAGCTCCTTGTGCTAACTGTCAAGATCCTTGTGCCAGAAGTAATCCAATGCTTTAGACACTCTTGATTGATCCCTTAGAAGCTTTTAGGATGATTAAAACCAGCTGGAATCCTTAGGAACAAGAATTGGCTCTTTCTTGTAAAAGGGGCAAAAGTGACCAAGACAGTAACTCTCTCAAATGGTGTTCCAGATGAGGGAAATCAATTGGGATAGTTTGGGGATGATATTTGGAGTGTGTTTGAGGCCTTGTTTGGTTTTGGAAGTGACTGAATCAAGATATGGTTTGAAAAATGCAAAAAAGTCAAAATTTGAGGTTTTAGAGGTTGACTTTCTGATTTTGTTATTTCAGATCAAGGGTGAGTGTTTGAACAACTTATATATGATACATTGGATGTGTTTGGATCATGAGTTGTGGTGGAATTGCTCTCTAACTCAAAAACTCAGAGATGACTTGCAAAAGAAGGCATTTTGGTCTAATGGGAGAGATTTTGAGGAAAGCATCAGTTGTAGTGCTTTGGTGTACTCAAATTGGCCATAAATGAGCTCTATTTATAGTAGAGCAAGTTTGCATTACAAGCAATAGTGAATGGAAACTTGGACAGTCCCTTGGCCAATTGTAGCATAAAGGCATCTTTAGTCTCCTATAGCCATTGACTTAAGGTTAGGGCACAGGCCTACGGTCCTTTGATTCAGAGCTGAATCTTGACTCATTCAGTTAGCAATGTCTCAGTCCATGCCACCTTGATGCATCCATTGAATGCTTGGAAACAAAATTAGAGTTTTTGAGCTTTTTAGCCTTTTTAGGGCACTTATGGCTACATGTAGTTCCTTGGACTTGGGAGGCTTATGGATCAGATCATTCCTCTTTGATTTCATCCCTTGAGGTGTCCAAATAGATGAAAAGGCTTGGAGTTATCTGATTTGGCCAAATCGAGTAAATGACCTATAATCTGCCTTGAATAAAATCAGTCCATGATGCCATGTTCCAGGGGTTGTATCTCCCTACTCAAATTGAATCTGGAGATGATCTGGTACTTGTTGGAAAGCCCTCATGGCATACTTTAACTTTGATGTTCACCAATGGACCTGGTTTAACTTGGATCAAGGTGAAAATGTCTATACATTTTGGAAAAAGTAAGGCAGATTCTGACTTATTGAAAATTTCACTAAGTGTTGGAAAAGTGGTCATTTTCATGTTTTTGTGATTTTGATCAATCCATAACTCAAAATCCATGAGGATTTGTGTAACACCCCAAAATTTGCTCTCCTTACTTTAGTATTAACTGTCTTGTGTTTCATTTCATTTTTGCATTATCATGTGTGCATATCATTGGTTCTAAGCATGGGGTCAAGGTGCTTAAGGCAGTTCAAGAGGAGAAGGTGTTCTTCAAGGGTCAAGTTTCATAACATTTATCAAGAATCAAGGGTTGGTACAAAAGTTACTAAATATGGAAATGACCTATAACTTGAAAGTTTCCATTTTGGGCAAGTTTTTACACTGCATTCAACTTGACTTTTCATCATCAAGGAAGCTTCAAATGAATTTTTTTCAAACATGAAAGTTGAATATCTTTTTCTCCCCTTTCCAACAAGTATTAGATAGTCTCCATATCATTTGTGAATCTCAAGTTATGATCAAAAGAAGGCAAGGTGGTTTTTAGGGTTTTCTCATGGTTCCATTCTTACACCTTTTACATTTTGGGACATATGGACCTATAATTGATTCTATTGCTTCAAGTCATATTCTAACATCCAAGTACACCTCATGAGGATCATCTTTGGCCTTGGAATCAAGTGGATTCATGACTTATTCATCACTTATTTCACATTATGCAAAATGGCAAGATGCATCAAAGCTCACAAATCAAGATATTTCAAGGCCCAAATCCAATTCAGGTGTGATTAGCAATTAATAAATGAATGATTCATCATACAATGCTTGGGTGTACACGCATGGAGGGGGGTGTATAACCCATTATGCAAATTTCCAAAATCACCCAAAACTCATTAATCAAGGAATTAATAAGACCTAAATGATATTCAGTGGAATAACCTAGAGTATATAAGCTTACTAATGCACTCATTGGAGGGGAGGCACGTTGATTTGGATCAGATTTCAAGTTTTAACCCTAATCCTTCTCTCCTTCGAATCTCCTCACTCACAAGAGTTTTTCACAAACTTCTTTCACATTCTGAGTCCTGGGGATCCATAGAACACAAAGCTCCCATCATTTGAAGCTAACAACAAGTGTACGAATTGCGTGATCTCAGGTTAGTGACAATATCATGATCTTAAAACTCAATTTTTTGATGTGAAAAATAATCAATGATACTCACTGATGATTCTAATGTATTTTATGTTGAGTTTGGACGTGTAATATGGTTGTATCGTGAGCTTTAAGGTTTTGAATCTAAGCTTGTTTCATTTGATTCTCCTTATGTGTTGGTTGTTTGTGATATTTAATGGCATATTATTGATCCTTGTTGAAATCTAGTCAGAATAGTGTATTCTTTTGACTTTTTTGGAAAATTTAGGGTTGCAGGTGGCCGGAGGGGACGACCGGAGCTAGGGCTCTGGCGTCTGGTTATTTTTTCCGGCGAAGCTAGGGTTTGTGTGAGGAAGACACAATCTCACCGTCCATTGCCTTGATCTAACGGTCCACAGCATGCCACGCTTTTAAAATTTTGTTTTTATTTTGTGGTTTACATGCGTGCCATTCCATGCTTGTTATTGTGTACCTTAATTTGAGCCATTCATTTCATTTAATTTTTGGTTTGATGATGTGATCTTGGACGTTGATTGAATCTGATGGCTATTACAATGCCAACGCATTAATGATATGGTGTGCTCATCACGTGTGTTTTTTAATTGCTGAGTAATTTGGTGTGTGTGTGTGTGCATCATTGTTAGTGTGGGTGTGAGGATCTATGCCTCTCATCATGATTGCCTGTTGACTTTAGAGACTGATTGTAAGCGTTGGATTGATCTGAGGGTTGCTGTGGAGTCAATCCATTGACTGGGTTCCACATGTTCTTTTTTTATTTTCGCTGATGGATTTTAGGTTTTGGGCTTGCTTTTTGCACCCCTCCTCTGGGCCCATGTTTCATTCTCAACGTGAATTGTTTACTATTTGCACCTCCCATTTTATTTTCCTTTTTATTTTCATTTAATTGTTTTGTTTCTCATTTTTAATTTTTAAAAATAGACAAATGCATCCAAAAATACCAAAAAAAAATCATGAATCATGTTTAGAGTTTTATAAAATTTTCTCAAATTTTATTTTTTTATTTTATTTTATTTTTAGCATCTGAATTAATTATTTGATTAATTTCTTTTTGAATTTTTCTTATTGTGCACACTTTGCATTGTGGAATTTATTTCTCATAGCATGCAAAACATTTTGAGTCCATTCTTTTTGCATTGTTTCACCAACACATTGAATTACATAAAAACATTTTTATATTATTTTTAAAATCATTTCATGTTGCATTTTGGTCCTTCTCTTTTGCATATTGAACCATGTTTCTTACTTGATCTTTGCATGATTGTTTGAGTGACTTATCTTGTGAATTTTTGCATGAGTTTTTAACATGATGTTTACCCCTGGTTGAGGTGTGTTGAGAATTAATTTGGTATTTGTTAAAGGTGTTTTGCTAATTGTTTGATTACTCTTTGTTTGAGGTCTTCTTTTATGCACATCTTTGATCATGTCTGATTACTTGTTTGAGAAGGCACTTGTGCCATTGTGTGGGGTTGATTATTTGACTTCATAAACCATGTTTTAATTGTTATAGGTCACTTAACTACCATTATAGGTCATTGGTGTGAGGTTGTTGCATACTTTGTGCATATGTTCAATGCTTGGTTTACATGCCTCTTTTTGACTTATCTTCTCACCTCTTCTCATCTATGCTTATTCATGACTTATGTTTCGTTTGTGTATGCCATGCCATATCATTCCTTTACACTTCATTTGATATAGGTTGAGACCTTGGACCTTTGCATTCAAGTCATATGTTATTCATGTTTCATCTTGCATACTTGAACATGTTTCACTTACATGCTTCCTTCTCCTTCTTCTAATGATTCTTAATGCTTGGATACTTGTTTGTGTGCCTCATGTGACACTTGTATAGCATGTTTAGGCACATGTTTAGGTCATTCATATTCTGACTTGGATATTATTTGAAGCATTCTTGCATGATCACCTTGCATATCCACTCATTTTTCTTCTACTCCTTCTTTGATGACTTTCTTGTATGTTTTGCCACTTGTTTGCATTCTCTTTGCTTGATCTTGTTTGGTAAACATTGTGGGTCACCTCTAAGGTGTATATTCTGACTTGTATGAGTTTCATTTGGTTTGTAACCTTTTCTCTTTGGTTTGTGACTTGCTTGGGCTTCATTTGTCTTATTGTCACTTATGTCTGTTTTGTACTAACATTTTATGCAGAGGCTGAGGTAAGTTATTTGAGGGTGTGGATAGTTATCCATGTTCACTCTCACTCTCTTTTTCTCATTTTCATCTCATTTCTTTTCCTTTAAGTGTTGGATTTCAATTTTCTGTGATTGAACTGGTTAATGTTTACTTATGTTTGCTCACGTGATCCCCTTAGGATTCCTAGCTCCGCTTAATTTCTGATTAAGTTGGAGGTAGGAGAGACATTAGGCTTTCAATTCTTTGCATGATAACATTAGGTAGTCTTCCCTCCTAAACTTCCCCTTAGGGCCATCTTTGCATGATAACATTAGGATAGATTTCCCCCTTAGTGTTTTTTTCTTTTCTTTTGAGTCCCTCTTTTCATCTCATAACCTTCCTAAGATACTTAATAAGGTCAACTTGCCTTGCACACAAGCCTTAAACATAGGAAGTGAAGATTGAGGGGTCCCCCTTCTCTCTTCTAGAGTGTTGAGCATACGTCCCATTGGGGACGACCATGCGACGCATTCGTTCCCGTGTCATAGACTTTGGTTCAAGTTGTTATGAACTAACTCAAGTCACTTCTGTCGTAAAAAATACAAACAAATCTCAAACCTTTTCGTCCTTCGGGATTGTCAAACTTAAGGCTATTTTCAAAAAGGGCACGTTACTTTCCGTTTTGTCGCAAACAGGCATCGACCCTAACTGCTGGACGCGAACTTAACGTCGCTCATAAAAAACACAAAAAGAACTTGGTCCGAACTACGTTGACTCTGAATTTCCCATTGCACAAAGGGAGTACGTAGGCCTAGGACGACGACGTCCTACCGAGTCTGTCTTTGTTTTCCCCTTCCCCGTTTTAGTACAGCCATAGATTTTAGGATAACTCACCCTTAGAGTAGACAACAAGCGTGGATCCCATCGAGTACGATGGACGCGTGGGGTGCTAACACCTTCCCCACGCGTAACCGACTCCCTAACCCAGGCTATGGTTGCGATGACCATTCCTTTCCCTCTTCCTCAGGTTTATACGGTGTTCCCTTTCCCTCTCTTGGGATAAATTTACATTTGCTGGCAACTCTGTTTTCCGCGCCACTTTCGCGTTTGTACTTGGATGAAAATCCTGGGAGCGACAGCTGGCGACTCTGCTGGGGACTCCAGTTCCCTAAGCGGGTCTGTCCTAGCGCTTGTTTGTTTTTGTTCTCTTTGGGTGTTTTTGTTTTTTGTTTTGCTTTATTTGTTGTATTTTATTTTTACCGCATTTACTGCATGGCATATTATTATTATCTGTTGCACTGTTTTTCTGTTTGGCGGGTTGGGAGTTCTGAGAGATAAGCCCAATACCCAGGCTTGAGCATACACGTAGGATTAGTGTGGAAAGTAGTGTGACTTGTGTGGCATTTGGCCAGACGTAGTATACATGAAAACTCCACATCCAGACGAGGTTTTCTTTGGTAATGTTCTATCCTGCGCATTGGTGCAGATGATTGAATGTAACTTGGAGAACTGTCGACTCTGGCGGCCATTCCCGAGGACTCAGTAACGGCACTCCTCCCGAGATATGATAATGACATACCAGAAATGGCAAACCCATTACACATGTCGATCCGAGGACCCAATGCTGGGAACTTGCTATAGGGTTTCCTTTTGGGAAAGAATCAGTGGAAGCACTCCTCGATTAGAGATAGTACTGTACCCCGAGGGATAAATGTATTATTGCTTCCGACCTCAGTGCCGAAACTGAGGACTTGCCATAGGATGTTTTCTTTTGAGGGGAATCAGTTGAGGCCTCCTCGATTGGTGATGATGCCAAACCAGAAATGGTGAACGTATCATTATTTCTCGACCTAAGAGCCCGTGATATTGAGGATCCTCGGCTTTCTAGTACCCACATGTGAGAGGGCAGGGTGTTTGCAGGTTTGCAGGTAACCTTGACCTTCAACATACCCGGTTTTCTAATCAGCAGATTTATCAGTGTGGTACTATGGTTATTCTGGTATTCTAGGTATTTGGGCAGATCCTTGAGATTATACAGTTGTTCAGTGCAGCAGTTGTCCAGTCTGTGTGGTATCCTTGATCCCATGTGTGCATTTGCATCATCATTTTGCATCCTAACATGTTTATTCATTTGCAGGGTTGCATCCTAACTTTGATTCTGGTTTTTGAAGACTATTAAGGATGAGTACTGCGAAGAGAAACAACATCATAGTGTACAAGTTCCCATCACTTATTCTGGATCCTGTTCACAAGATTGTGTCTATGGCAGAACCTGGGGTATTGGCAGACTTTAGAGGAGAGTATGGAAGAATTCTGAATTTTGCTCGCAACATCACTGAATACGAGTATAGGGCTTTGCACACTCTGGTACAATTCTATGACCCTCACCTGCGTTGTTTTCTATTCACTGATTATCTTTTGGCTCCGACATTGGAGGAATTTGCTCTCATGCTGGATGTTTCTATTAAAGAAGAGGCTCCTTTCTATCCTTCCAAAGAACTTCCTGATTTGGGAAAGGTCTCCGAGGCTTTGCATTTGGATCCATCTTTGTTGAAAAACAACGTTGCCAGTAAGGGAGGGTGTAAAGGCTTTCACGTGAAATTTTTGGTAGAACAGGATGCTGTACATGCTAAGGCTAGATGTTGGTCAGTTTTCAACGCCATCTTGGCTATGTGTGTCTATGGAACGGTGTTGTTCCCAAATGTGAAGGATTTTGTGGACATGCACGCTGTTCGGATATTTACCATGAAGAATCCGGTACCTACTTTGCTTGGAGATCTGTACCACTCAGTGCATTATAAGAACGAGAAGAGGAAGGGAGGATCCCTTAATTATTGTGCGCCAGTCTTCTACAAATGGTTTGCTGATCGTCTTCCTAAATCTGGGGCATTTGTAGATACTCAAGGAACATTGGATTGGTCCAAAAGATTGATGGGCTTGAGGGTAGATAATCTAATTTGGGTTAACCGTGACTTGTTGGGCCAAGATATCATGATTAGTTGTGGAGGTCTCCCAAATGTGCCTCTAATAGGAAGGAAAAGGGGAATTAACTACAACCCTATTCTTGCTATTAGGCAATTCGGTATGCCTTGAAAGAGCCACCAAAAGACAAGAAGGTCCAAGAATCTCTATATCTGAGTGGGGAAATCAATCCAGAACTGTTAAAAGAAGCTGCAAATACTTGGGAAGATCGTCATAAGAAGGGGAAGACTTCTTTTGGGAAGAGCAACAACAGACCATTTCCTGCGTATGAAGATTGGATTCAGAAAAAGGTAGAGAATAAGCTTTTGCCATTCTCCAAAGAACCACCATCTTACCCCTTGCTGATTGAGCCTCCTACCACGGTTGAGATAGAGAAGTTTAACAAGTTGTGGGCTGAAAAGGAAAAGCTGCGAGAAGAAAACAGTGAGCTACAAAGAGAGATTTACCAGTTGAAACATGAGCGGGGCGAAGCTGTTCATATCGCCAAGTTGAAGACAAAGCTTCTCGCTAAGGCAGAAAAGGAGCTAACTGACAAGGTCACAGCCAGACAAAGGATGCAGCAAGCTCTAGAGGGTATTAGTAAGGTTCTCAAGTCTAAGAAGGAGGAATTGGCCGAGGCTTTGTTGAAAATTCACAAGTTCAATGCTCAACGAGACACTGCAATGGCTGATAATAAGCGAAAGAAAGACGATTATCTAGGTCAGATTGATCAATTGAAGTTGAAGCTCAAGAAAAAAGATGCTGAGATCCTATCAGAGGTATTCCAGAGACAAGCAGTCGAGGGTCGACTCAATGATGCCATAGCCTCCATAGAGGAACTAAAGATCTAAGCTGAAGTGAAGAGACCTAGAAATGAGGATCCTAGCATGGATGGTGTTTTTGAAGAAGACGCTTGGGAGTTACATTGCCGATACTTGAAAGGGATCATGCATAGGAGAGATGTTCTCATTCAAGAGCTAATTCAGAGACGGAAGCATCCCGACACCAAAAAGTTGTTCAAGGAAATTCAAGACTAGAGCAAAGAGCATAATGGATGGGGGGATTGGCACTTGTGGACTTCGATGACATGCCGTAGTTTTCTATTTTCTTTTATTGTATTTGGATCACCACCAGGCTTGTTGGTTGGGATCTATGATTATTGTGTTCAGACTTATTATTTTGGGTTGTGATTGTTGACAATTGGTTATCCTCTGGTTTTTCTTAATACATGAGCAGAAGTTCCGCTCTATCTTGTTGTTAAACTGGAATCAAGGGGTGGATCGCCCTGCGAATATTCAAACATGTTCATTTGCATTTGCATATTCATGATCATTTTGCATAACAGGTGTTTATCTTTGTTGTTCTTATCTTGTTCTCATCCTCAGCGCAGGATTGCAGATCAACACATTCATCGGTATTCTACCAGACAAAATCAGAAGAAAGTCATGGATCAACTACAAGCTGAGATGACTGAGATGCGGACCCGCATGAATCAATTCATGGATTTAATGCAAGGTGTTGCTCAAGGCCAAGAGCAGTTAAGGACTCTCGTTCAGCCACTGATTGCGAGAATTGATGAAGAGGGTGTCCTTCATGGAGGAGTTCATACTGGTGTTACTGGTAATAATGTTCAGAATGGCCCTCCAGGCGGAGGTATTCCTGTTACTGGTGTTGTGATCCCTCCGGGCGGAGCAGAAAATGTTGTGGTTCCCACTTTAGTGGGGGGAGGTAATAGTGTCTGCGCAATTCATGGCCGTCAGTATGATGATCTTCAGGAAGATGCATTCTCTGTGCCAGGTGGGGATGCTGGTCCCCAGATTGACAATGATCAGAGATTCAGGTTGATTGAGGAACAACTAAGGGGTGTTGTGAATCAAGATTCTGTGGGTATGGATCTGGAGGATTTGGGGCTGGTTCCAGGCGTCATTATCCCACACAAGTTTTAGACTCATACTTTTGAAAAGTACAATAGTATGACTTGCCCAAGGACTCACGTGAGGGCATACGCAAGTAAAATGGCTGCTCATGCAAAGAATGAAAAGCTGATGATGCATTGCTTTCAGGATAGCCTATTTGGGGCATCCCTGGAATGGTATATGCAACTAGAGAGGAAAGATGTTCGTAGTTGGAGAGAGCTGGCAGGGGCATTTATCAAACACTATCAATATAACACTGACATGGCTCCGAACAGAACACAGCTGTAGAATTTGTCACAGAAGAACAATGAGAGTTTCAAGGAATACGCTCAGAGGTGGCGAGAACCGGCAGCGAGGGTTCAGCCTCCCATGTTGGAGCATGAAATGATAGGTATGTTTATGGCCACCTTACAGGGTCATTACTATGAAAAGCTGGTACCGTGTATGACTGGAAAGTTTGCTGATCTCATCTTAGTAGGAGAAATGGTGGAAAGCGGAATTAAGGCGGGAAAAATATCAAGCGGTGATGGGTCCTCATCTGGAGGAGGTAAGAAGCCTTATGCCAGTGGTTACAAGAAGAAGGAGGGAGATACAAACTCTGTGTTATCATATCGTGGTAGAGAAGGACCTCGTCAGAACTTCAATCAGCAGGTGGCTTCTATAACCATCCCAGCAGCACCTCAGTAGCCAGCGGTGTCTCAACAACAAAATCAGGTTCCTCGCAGACCACAGCCTGTGTCTAGGAGGGATAGGCAACTTGACACTCCGCATATTCCCTACTCTCAATTATTTCAACACTTGTTACAGCTACAGTTAATTCAGAAGAGAACATTGGCTCCACCTACTGGTAATCCACCTCCCGGCTATGACGCCAACACCCACTGTGAATTCCATTCTGGAGCACCCAAACATCATACTGAGAACTGTAGAGCTTTTAAGCATCTGGTTCAAGATTTAGTGGATTCCAAAGCCATCAGTTTCTCCAATGATGCTCTAAATGTGAATCAGAACCCGATGCCGAATCACGATGGGCCGAGGGTCAATGCTATTATTAAAGACTGTGAAGACTTGAGTTTGATTTCAGATGTGAACGAAGTCCAAACTCCCTTGGGTGTGGTGAAGGAAAGACTGTTGAAGGGAGGGGTATTTCCCAGCTGTGATGAAGGTTGTGTAGGATATGTTTCGCAGCCAGGCGGTTGTGATTTATTAAAAGCAGGTATTCAGAGAATGATCAGTGAAGGGATATTACAGTTTGACAGGGGTTGTAGGCAGAGTAAAGTTACTGACAGAGAGATTGATGTTGCCACAATAACAATTCCATTCAAGACAATAACTATATCAGCGCTGACGAGACCAGCGCCGGTCATTATCAATGTTCCTGGACCAGTCCCGCATGAGAGTACCAAGGCCATCCCATGGAACTATGGGGCCGAGGTATTTATTAATGGTAAGAAGCAGGAATTGGTAAAGGCATCAGCTGTGAATACAGGGGTTGAAAATCTTGTTGAAGCAGGGGCTATCACTAGGAGTGGTAAAGTTTTTATTTCGTCTGAGGATCAAGGTGGCAGTTCGAAGCAAGACAAAGGTAAACAGGTGATGGATGAGTCTGTACAGAGGCAGGAAGTGAATAATCCTGTGACAAAGCCAGTTGGGGATACTTTCTCAGAGGATGTAGAAGAGTTTATGAGATTGATTAGGAAAAGTGATTACAAAATTGTTGAACAACTTCACCAAACTCCATCGAAGATTTCTATTTTATCCTTACTGATGTGCTCTGAGGCACACTGAAATGCATTGCTGAAGGTTTTGAACATGGCTTATGTACCGCAGGAAATATTTGTCAACCAGTTAGAAGGGGTTGTGGCTCATGTGAATGCTGGTAATGGTTTGGGTTTCACCGATTTAGATCTGACTCCGGCTGGGAGGAATCACAACAACGCTCTGCATATTTCAGTGGAATGTCGTGGTTCCTTAATGTCGCATGTGTTAGTTGACACTGGGTTGTCTTTGAATGTGTTACCGAAGAAGGCTTTGATGAAATTGGATACTCGTAGGTTGATTTGTACACCAAGTGACTTGGTGGTACGTGCTTTTGATGGCTCCAAGAGGTCAGTTTTTGGAGAGTTAGTTATGCCGATCAAGGTGGGTCCTGAGATTTTCAACACCACCTTTTACATAATGGATATTCAGCCTGCCTATAGTTGTTTGTTGGGTCGCCCTTGGATCCATGGTGCTAGAGCAGTAACATCTACGCTGCACCAGAAGTTGAAGTATATGGTGGATGGCCACGTTGTGACTGTTTGTGGTGAGGAAGAGATCATGGTGAGTCACCTATCGACCTTCAAGTATGTAGAGGTAGATGGTGAAGTACAGGAAACTTTGTGCCAAGCCTTTGAAGTTGTGAAAATTCCCGAGGAACCCCTAAAGGTAGCCAGTCAGCCTGAGGTGGTTGCCCAACCTGAAGTTGTCAGACAACCAAAGGTTTCGATGTCCTCTTTCAAAGAGGCGCGCGCTGTAGTTGAAGCTGGTGGTTCTCAGAAGTGGGGTCGTGTCATTGATGTTCAAAGAAAGCAGGATACCCATGGACTAGGGTACAAGCCACCCCGACAAGCTCAAGAGCCTCCCAAGTATGCTGGCCCGATTCGGTTCACAAGTGCTGGGGTTTTCTATAATCAGGTTAACGCTATTGAGGATGAAGGAGATAGTGACTGTGACATGGATGAATGGATCCGTCCCTGCACCCCTGGTCAGAGTTTAGGCAACTGGTCTTCCGAGAAAGTCATCCAAGTGACTCGCCCGGAGTAATTTGCTTTTGTTTTCTGTTATGTTAAATCTTACGTTCTGCCCAAGACGTAGTGATATTTATTTGTAGGGCTTGGATGTTTTATTTTCTACTTTTATCATCAATAAAGGACGTTTTTTCATTCAAATATTTCGATCACTGTTCTTCTATTTTTTTACTTTTTGGCAATGTGTTTTCTTGTTTGTTGCACTCATATTAAACATAAAACATCCATCATGCAGGTTTCTTTGTTCAGATTCCACCCATCATGACTTAGCTATGGCTCGATATGACTTCGACAATCCTATCTATCAAGCCGAAGAAGAGATTGATGAAGACTGTGCCCTGCCAGAAGAATTAGCCAGGCTGCTGAAACAAGAGGAAAGGGTTATTCTACCTTATCAGGAGGAAGTTGAGACTGTTAATCTGGGAACCGAGGATGTTAAACGAGAAGTAAGGGTTGAGACTGCTTTGGAAGACACTGTTAAAGAAAGATTGGTTGAGTTGCTTCGAGAGTATGTGGATATCTTCGCCTGGTCTTACCAAGACATGCCTGGGCTTGACACTGACATTGTTGCACACTGGTTGCTGCTTAAAGAGGGTTGTACTCCAGTCAAGCAGAAACTGAGAAGGACGAAACCAGATATGGCTATCAAGATCAAGGAAGAGGTTCAGAAATAGTTGGACGCCGGATTTCTTGCTGTGACAAATTATTCTCCGTGGGTTGCTGATATCGTACCTGTACCTAAGAAGGATGGGAAGGTCAGGATGTGTGTTGATTACCGAGATTTGAATAGGGCGAGCCCGAAGGATGATTTCCCGCTCCCCCACATTGACGTGTTAGTAGACAATACTGCTTAATATTCTGTGTTTTCCTTCATGGATGGCTTCTCTGGGTATAACCAAATCAAAATGGCCCTAGAGGACATGGAGAAAACAACGTTCATAACACCGTGGGGAACATTTTGCTACAAGGTAATGCCCTTTGGATTGAAGAATGCTGGGGCAACCTATCAGCGGGCAATGGTGACTCTCTTTCATGATATGATCCACAAGGAGATTGAAGTCTATGTTGATGACATGATTGCGAAGTCACAAACAAAGGAAGAACACCTGGTGAACCTCCAGAAGCTGTTTGAAAGGTTGAGGAAGTTCAGACTGAGATTGAATCTGAACAAGTGCACCTTCGGCGTGAGGTCTGGTAAATTGCTGGGATTCATTGTTAGTGAAAGAGGTATCGAGGTTGATCCTTCAAAAATAAGAGCCATACAAGAGATGCCTGAGCCAAGAACAGAGAAAGAGGTTCGTGGTTTCTTGGGAAGGTTGAATTACATTGCTAGGTTCATCTCTCATCTGACAGCCACGTGTGAACCAATTTTCAAGTTGTTAAGAAAGGATCAAGAGGTCAGGTGGAATGAAAATTGTCGAGAAGCGTTTGAAAGGATAAAGAAGTATTTGCAGGAACCTCCAGTCCTTATGCCACCGGTGTCCGGGAGACCATTAATTATGTACCTTATGGTTCTTGAGAACTCAATGGGTTGTGTGCTCGGTCAACACGACGAGACAGGTAGGAAAGAGCACGCCATTTACTACCTGAGTAAGAAGTTCACTAATTGTGAATCAAGATACTCTATGTTGGAAAAGACATGTTGTGCACTCGCTTGGGCAGCCAAGCGCCTGAGGCAGTATATGTTAAACCACACAACCTTGTTGATTTCGAAGATGGATCCGATTAAGTACGTGTTTGAGAAGCAAGCACTTTCTGGAAGGATAGCCCGTTGGCAGATGGTTTTGACAGAATACGATATTCAGTATGTTTCCCAGAAGGCCATTAAGGGAAGTGTTCTGTCAGAATATCTTACTGAACAGCCGGTCGAGGATTATCAGCCAATGAAGTTTAAGTTTCCGGACGAGCATGTTATGTTTCTGAAAATGAAAGATTGTGAAGAGCCTCTGCCTGACGAAGGACCTGAGATTGGGTCTCAGTGGAAGCTGATTTTTGATGGGGCTGTCAACTCATATGCTAATGTAATTGGGGCAATCATTACGACCCCAAAGGGTTCTCATATACCTTTCACTGCCCGGTTAGCATTCGTGTGTACCAACAACGAGGCGGAGTATGAAGCATGCATCATGGGGTTAGAAGAAGCAATTGATTTGAGAATTAAGAACCTCGATGTCTATGGTGATTTCGCGTTGGTAGTTAATCAGATTATAGGAGAATGGGAGACTCGTCAGGTAAATTTGGTGCCTTATAACAACTATGCCAGAAGGTTGTTACCTTTCTTTGACAGGGTGGATTTTCATCACGTGCCCCGAGCTAAGAATCAGATGGCTGATGCGTTAGCGACATTGGCATCCATGTATAAGGTGAACTGTTGGAATGAAACGGCTTCGATTAGAATCATGAGTCTGGACATACCAGCTTTTGTGTTTGCGATTGAAGAAGTGCCAGATGGCAAACCGTGGTATCATGATATTAAGATTTTTCTGAAGAGACAGGAGTATCCAGAGGGTGCCTCCACCAAGGATAAGAAGACTCTGAGAAGGTTGGTAGGAAACTTCTTTCTGAACAAGGATGATGTGTTATATAAGAGGAACTTCGATATGGTCTTGCTACGTTGTGTTGATGAACACGAGGCAGGCTTATTGATGGAGGAAGTTCACGAGGGTTCTTTCGGTACTCATTCCAGTGGACACACCATGGCTAGAAAGTTGTTGAGGGCAGGATATTACTGGATGACTATGGAGTCTGATTATTTCAAGTACGCCCGAAAGTGCCATAAATTCCAGATTTATGCAGATAAGATGCATGTACCGCCTATGCCTCTAAACGTGTTATCATCTTCTTGGCCTTTTGCAATGTGGGGCATAGATATAATTGGAAAGATTGAGCCCACTGCTTCCAATGGGCATCGTTTCATTTTGGTTTCCATTGATTATTTCACAAAGTGGGTGGAAGCAGCCTCGTACGCCAACGTCACCAAGCAAGTGGTAGCCCGGTTTATAAAGAAGGATATCATCTGTCGTTATGGGGTCCCAGAGAGAATCATTACTGATAATGGCTCGAATTTGAACAATAAGATGATGAAGGAACTATGTCAGAGTTTCAAGATCGAGCATCACAATTCTTCTCCATATCGTCCGAAGATGAATGGTGTTGTTGAGGCAGCGAATAAGAATATCAAGAATGTTGTGCAGAAAATGGTGGTAACATATAAGGACTGGCATGAGATGCTACCTTATGCCCTACATGGTTACCGTACTTCGGTGCGTACGTCAACTGGGGCAACCCCTTTCTCATTGGTATATGGTATGGAAACAGTTTTACCCTTAGAGGTTGAGATTCCGTCTTTGAGAATTCTGGCAGATGTGAAGCTTGATGAAGCTGAATGGGTGCGTTCCAGGTTGGATCAGTTGAACCTTATTGAAGAAAAGAGATTGGCAGCCATCGCACATGGTCGGTTGTATCAGAGCAGGATGAAGAACGCCTTTGACCAGAAAATGCGTCCTCGGAGTTTTCAGACAGGTGAATTGGTGTTGAAAAGGATCCTTCCTCCTCAGACAGATCACAGGGGCAAATGGACTCCAAACTATGAAGGGTCATATGTGGTAAGAAAGGTTTTCTCTGGTGGAGCCTTACTACTTTCAACTATGGATGGCGAAGATTTTACGTCCCCTGTGAACGCAGACGTAGTCAAAAAATACTTCGCATAAAAGAGACCCGCTGGACGTAAAAAGAAAGTCCAGGAAAAAAAGGGGAATCCCGGCGAACCATAAAAAGGAAAAGGTTTGGGGAAAAATTAGGGATAAAATGTAAAAAAGAAACGTGTAAACCCGCAAAGTTGAAAACTGGTAAAGGCAACTTTGGCAAGAATAGGTATCCCGATGGATTGAAAACCCGAAAAGGGCGATCCAGGCAAAAGTTAGAGATTTATAAGCGAAAGGCTATGGTCTGCGTTCGATCTGTGAGCCCTTTCAATACCTGGAAATTCTGAAAGAAAGGAATCAGTACAGTTAGTCTCTTCAAAAGTCAAGATATTTGTGGATAAGCAAGACATATGGGTCATAGCTGAGTCGAATCATGGTGGATATCTGTTCCCGCATTGCCGACATATGTATTTTTCTTTTGCTTTTGCTCAATTACCTCTTTTTAGGAATTGCTTCCAATTGTAAATGCCTATTTACAGGCCACTTTTCTCAATAAAATTTTCATTTCACTCAGATAGCTTTCCATTGTTTAATTTACTTTTACTATTTTGTTTGTAAAAACGTCCGATATTTTTGATAAACATTGCATATAAAACTTCGAGCTTTGCGGAGCATAACGAAAAGCAGTAGAAATTACTTAGGCATTAATGGTGATAGTCATGTTGTGGCATATTCTATTTGTTGTTATTTGACTTGCAGGGCAACATCATTGTACTCCCCCAGTAGGTTTGCTCTCCCCAGCATTGAGATTGTACCTTTCCTCAGCAGAGCAGACCTTCCCCAGCAGGAGACTTGGGAAGTATTTTCTCTGGATCAAGGCGTTATTTCCCCACAGAATCAGGGTGTTCACTTTCCCCATCCAGTCAGGAAGCGTGCTTTCACCGACAATGTCATATTCTAATCCTCAGCAAGGTGGGAGTAAAGTCATTCCCCCCATCAGCAGGCTAAGTTCAGCAGTATCCCCAAGCAGGATGGTATTATGGACTGTTTTCCCCAAGCAGGATGGTATTATGGGTTGGCATCCCCCAGCAGGTCCTAAGCCCATCTGTTATTGGTAATCCCTCAGTAACAGACTTCCGGTTCTGTTATTGACATTCATTCTCAACTCCCCCAGCAGAGGAGGAATCTCAGGTTCGACGTCACCTTTAGTAAAGGACATGTGTAATCCCCAGTAGAGTGTATATGCTTTGGGATTTCATCCCCGACAGAAGTTGTGGATCCAAAGAGTCGGTCAGTGTGATCCTTCTCAGCAGAGTTCCTGGATTCAGAGGACAATTTATTTTTGTCATCCCCAGCTGAATTGGACTTTTCTCTCCAGCATTTATTTTGCTGGAGGGACCCTTTTTGCATATCATAAGCATTTGCATTGCATCCTCAAATGCGTAGCATTTCCACTTCGTGTGGAGCATTACGGCAAAATTCAAACATAGGCATCCGAAGCATAAGCAAGGTTTGAGTTTTCCTTCGTCGAGAAAAAAACAGATTTCGGAGAATATCATTCGACTTTACTCCACAAGTGTTGGGTTTAGTCATTCAAAGCAATATTTGACATTCCCTTGCAGAGTTGTTTGCCAGGAGCGTTAATCCATGATTTCATTTTTACCCATTCGTCCAGGTGGTCCTTTGGATTATTCCCTCAAGGGTTTTTTTTCGTCAGACACCCGTTCGTATTCTTTCAGCACCCGTCCGTGTTTGAACCTTTGTTTCAATGCCCATCCGTATTGACTTTTGACGCCCGTCTGTGTCCTTTCAGCACCCGTCAGTGTTTGAACCTTTTAAGCCAATGCCCGTCCGTATTGACTTTTGACACCCGTCCGTGTCCTTTCAGCACCCGTCCGTGTTTGAACCTTTGATTTCGATACTCGTCCGTATTGACCTCTGGATGACACCTGTCAGTGTTGTCTTCCATTCCCCAGCGAGATCAATCCCTAGTAAATTTACCTTTTTACACCTGTCCGTGTATTTTTTCGACACCCATCCGTATTGAACCCTTTTACACCCGTTCGCGTATCTTTTCAATACCCGTCCGTATTAAACCCTTTCACACCCGTCCGTGTATCTCTTCGATACCCGTCCGAATTGAACCTTTTTACACCCGTCCGTGTATCTTTTCGGTACCCTGTTCGTATCTGATATCTTTGACTCCTTGACACCCATCCGTGTTTATCCCCAGCGTAGTTAACACTCGTTTGTGTTTATTTCATGACATTCCAATACATTGTTCGTATTGGTTTCCAACACTCGTACGTGTTGTGACAAGTGCAGCATTTATTGCTTGTTCCCCAGTGGAGTCGTCCCTCCTTTAAGGATTGCAAATTTCAGGTTTCTTTTGGTATTCAATCCCCGTGAATCCTTTGAACGCATGACAGCCGTTGCTATCATACCTTCAGGACCAAGTTGATTGAATAGGGGCAGCTGTAACACCCCAAAATTTGCTCTCCTTACTTTAGTATTAACTGGCTTGTGTTTCATTTCATTTTTGCATTATCATGTGTGCATATCATTGGTTCTAAGCATGGGGTCAAGGTGCTTGAGGTAGTTCAAGAGGAGAAGGTGTTCTTCAAGGGTCAAGTTTCATACCATTTATCAAGAATCAAGGGTTGGTACAAAAGTTACTAAATATGGAAATGACCTATAACTTGAAAGTTTCCATTTTGGGCAAGTTTTTACACTACATTCAACTTGACTTTTCATCATCAAGGAAGCTTCAAATGAATTTTTCTCAAACATGAAAGTTGAAGATCTTTTTCTCCCCTTTCCAACAAGTACTAAATGGTCTCCATATCATTTGTGAAACTCAAGTTATGATCAAAAGAAGGCAAGATGGTTTTTAGGGTTTTCTCATGGTTCCATTCTTACACCTTTTGTATTTTGGGACATATGGACCTATAATTGATTATATTGCTTCAAGTCATATTCTAACATCCAAGTACACCTCATGGGGATCATCTTTGGCCTTGGAATCAAGTGGATCCATGACTTATTCATCACTTATTTCACATTATGCAAAATGGCAAGATGCATCAAAGCTCACAAATCAAGATATTTCAAGGCCCAAATCCAATTCAGGTGTGATTAGCAATTGATAAATGAATGATTCATCATACAATGCTTTGGTGTACTCGCATGGAGGGGGGTGTATAACCCATTATGCAAATTTCCAAAATCACCCAAAACTCATTAATCAAGGAATTAATAAGACCTAAATGATATTCAGTGGAATAACCTAGAGTATATAAGCTTACTAATGCACTCATTGGAGGGGAGGCACGTTGATTTGGATCAGATTTCAAGTTTTAACCCTAATCCTTCTCTCCTTCGAATCTCCTCACTCACAAGAGTTTTTCACAAACTTCTTTCACATTCTGAGTCCTGGGGATCCATAGAACACAAAGCTCCCATCATTTGAAGCTAACAACCAGTGTACGAATTGCGTGATCTCAAGTTAGTGACAATATCATGATCTTAAAACTCAATTTTTTGATGTGAAAAATAATCTATGATACTCACTGATGATTCTGATGTATTTTATGTTGAGTTTGGACGTGTAATATGGTTGTATCGTGAGCTTTAAGGTTTTGAATCCAAACTTTTTTCTTTCGATTCTCCTTATGTGTTGGTTGTTTGTGATTTTTAATGGCATATTATTGATCCTTGTTGAAATCTGGTCAGAATAGTGTATTCTTTTGCATTTTTTGGAAAATTTAGGGTTGCAGGTGGCCAGAGGGGACGACCGGAGCTAGGGCTCCGGCGTCTGGTTATTTTTCCGGCGAAGCTAGGGTTTGTGTGAGGAAGACACAATCTCACCGTCCATTGCCTTGATCTAACGGTTCATAGCGTGCCACGCTTTTAAAATTTTGTTTTTATTTTGTGGTTTACATGCGTGCCATTCCATGCTTGTTATTGTGTACCTTAATCTGAGCCATTCATTTCATTTAATTTTTGGTTTGATGATGTGATCTTGGACGTTGATTGAATCTGATGGCTATTACAATTCCAACGCATTAATGATATGGTGTGCTCATCACGTGTGTTTTTTAATTGCTGAGTAATTTGGTGTGTGTGTGTGCATCGTTGTTAGTGTGGGTGTGAGGATCTATGCCTCTCATCATGATTGCCTGTTGACTTTAGAGACTGATTGTAAGCGTTGGATTGATCTGAGGGTTGCTGTGGAGTCAATCCATTGACTGGGTTCCACATGTTCTTTTTTTATTTTCGCTGATGGATTTTAGGTTTTGGGCTTGCTTTTTGCACCCCTCCTCTGGGCCCATGTTTCATTCTCAACGTGAATTGTTTACTATTTGCACCTCCCATTTTATTTTCCTTTTTATTTTCATTTAATTGTTTTGTTTCTCATTTTTAATTTTTAAAAATAGACAAATGCATCCAAAAATCCCAAAAAAAAATTCATGAATCATGTTTATAGTTTTATAAAATATTCTCAAATTTTATTTTTTTATTTTATTTTATTTTTAGCATCTGAATTAATTATTTGAGTAATTTCTTTTTGAATTGTTCTTATTGTGCACACTTTGCATTGTGGAATTTATTTCTCATAGCATGCAAAACATTTTGAGTCCATTCTTTTTGAATTGTTTCACCAACACATTGAATTGCATAAAAAGATTTTTATATTATTTTTAAAATCATTTAATGTTGCATTTTGGTCCTTCTCTTTTGAATATTGAACCATGTTTCTTACTTGATCTTTGCATGATTGTTTGAGTGACTTATCTTGTGAATTTTTGCATGAGTTTTTAACATGATGTTTATCCCTGGTTAAGGTGTGTTGAGAATTAATTTGGTATTTGTTAAAGGTGTTTTGCTAATTGTTTGATTACTCTTTGTTTGAGGTCTTCTTTTATGCACATCTTTGATCATGTCTGATTTCTTGTTTGAGAAGGCACTTGTGCCATTGTGTGGGGTTGATTATTTGACTTCATAAACCATGTTTGAATTGTTATAGGTCACTTGACTGCCATTATAGGTCATTGGTGTGAGGTTGTTGCATAATTTGTGCATATGTTCAATGCTTGGTTTACATGCCTCTTTTTGACATATCTTCTCACCTCTTCTCATCTATGCTTATTCATGACTTATGTTTAGTTCGTGTATGCCATGCCATATCATTACTTTGCACTTAATTTGATATAGGTTTCTAACCTTGGATCTTTGCATTCATGTCATATGTTATTCATGTTTCATCTTGCATACTTGAACATGTTTCACTTACATGCTTCCTTCTCCTTCTTCTAATGATTCTTAATGCTTGGATACTTGTTTGTGTGCCTCATGTGACACTTGTATAGCATATTTAAGCACATGTTTAGGTAAATCATATTCTGACTTGGATATTATTTGAAGCATTCTTGCATGATCACCTTGCATATCCACTCATTTTTCTTCTACTCATTCTTTGATGACTTTCTTGTATGTTTTGCCACTTGTTTGCATTCTCTTTTCTTGATCTTGTTTGGTAAACATTGTGGGTCACCTCTAAGGTGTATATTCTGACTTGGATGAGTTTCATTTGGTTTGTAACCTTTTCTCTTTGGTTTGTGACTTACTTGGGCTTCATTTGTCTTATTGTCACTTATGTCTGTTTTGTACTAACCTTTTATGCAGAGGCTGAGGTAAGTTATTTGAGGGTGTGGATAGTTATCCATGTTCATTCTCACTCTCTTTTTCTCATTTTCATCTCATTTCTTTTCCTTTAAGTGTTGGATTTCAATTTGTCTGTGATTGAACTGGTTAATGTTTACTTGTGTTTGCTCATGTGATCCCCTTAGGATTCCTAGCTCCGCTTAATTTCTGATTAAGTTGGAGGTAGGAGAGACATTAGGCTTTCAATCTTTTGCATGCTAACATTAGGTAGTCTTCCCTCCTAAACTTCCCCTTAGGGCCATCTTTGCATGATAACATTAGGATAGATTTCCCCCTTAGTGTTTTTTTCTTTTCTTTTGAGTCCCTCTTCTCATCTCATAACCTTCCTAAGATACTTAATAAGGTCAACTTGCCTTGCACACAAGCCTTAAACATAGGAAGTGAAGAATGAGGGGTCCCCCTTCTCTCTTCTAGAGTGTTGAGCATACGTCCCATTGGGGACGACCATGCGACACATTCGTTCCCGTGTCATAGACTTTGGTTTAAGTTGAGTTATGAACTAACTCAAGTCACTTCTGTCCTAAAAAATACAAACAAATCTCAAACCTTTTCGTCCTTTGGGATTGTCAAACTTAAGGCTATTTTCAAAAAGGGCACGTTACTTTCTGTTTTGTCGCAAACAGACATCGTCCCTAACTGCCGGACACGAACTTAACGTCGCTCATAAAAAACACAAAAAGAACTTGGTCCGAACTACGTTGACTCTGAATTTCCCATTGCACAAAGGGAGTACGTAGGCCTAGGAGGATGACGTCCTACCGAGTCTGTCTTTGTTTTCCCCTTCCCCATTTCAGTATAGCCATAGATTTTAGGATAACTCACCCTTAGAGTAGACAACAAGCGTGGATCCCATCGAGTACGATGGATGCGTGGGGTGCTAGCACCTTCCCCTCGCGTAACCGACTCCCGAACCCAGGCTATGGTTGCGATGACCATTCCTTTCCCTCTTCCTCAGGTTTATACGGTGTTCCCTTTCCCTCTCTTGGGATAAATATACATTTGCTGGCGACTCTGTTTTCCGCGCCACTTTCGCGTTTGTACTTGGATGAAAATCCTGAGAGCGACAATTTGTGTCATGGATTGGGCCAGTGCCTGCCCTACTATCGGGCAGGCCCCAACCAATTCATCGGCGAAGGCCCAACAAGGCCCAAAGTCACCTCCGTGTCGAGCATGTACCATCCCCTTGGTCGTCAGACACACGGGGTAAAAAGATTGTCGAGCAGAGGCACCTAGCCTGCGGATGCACCTCTCCTCGACACCCACGTGCTCCTCCCTGCGAGGACACGTTCTCTTATAACTTCCCACTCCCGAAGGAATCGGTATGCCCTACTTCCGGAGATTTAGGGACCGTTACACTAGGGCGAATACCACATGCTGGTCTTCACTATGCCACGTAAGCCCTGGCAGTTACTTGGATTGGGCCTTATAATCCAGCCCAGTGCAAGTAACCATTGGCCCCGCGCTGGGGGCTCTCATAAATACCCTCTCACTTGAGAGGGTCAGGTTACAAAACATTCTAAACTCACTTCTCTGTATTTTCCTTTCTCTGACCTTACCTAACTTAAGCGTCGGAGTACCTTGCAGGTACACCCCCCCCCCCCCCCCCGCTGTATCATCATCACTGGAGCTGAAGTCCATACGACGTTGCTGGCTACTGTCTAACTGTCTGATCCAGGTACGATCAATGGCGCCGTCTGTGGGAAGACTGCTTCCCCGTTTTTCATCTGTCATTAAACTAAAGCAATTCCTCTGTTCATCACCAGCATGGCCAACAACCCATCTGCGAACAAAGCTCTGGACACCGTCCTCGCGCAACTCGAGAACGAAAACCACCATGAAGACAATGCTGCCCTTAAAGTCGAAGAAGACGACATAAGGGACGGATAGACCGCCTCCCCCGACTCCGAAGACACGGCTTACGATAGCAAGCCGCTTTTCAGCCAGTTGCTCCTCCACCTAATGCCTATTCGAGCATCGTGGCCCTATTCGCCTTGGTCAACCAGACCAACCAGCTGATCATGCACCAGAATCTCAGAATTGAAGCACTCGAGCGAGGGCGAACACGACGATCTTCCCCGCGAAGACATCATCGTCCGCCTTCACCTCGTCGTTCTCCTTCCCCGCGAAGGACTCCTCCGGAAGAATCTCGGACCCCCTCACCGGTGTGCAAGGGCCGCCGGCCACGTCTCGAGCGCCCCCAGTCAGAAACCTCCCAGAAGCGCAATCGTTCCCCGCCTCGGAAGGAACCCATGCAATCCTCGACTACCAAGAGGAGCAAGACTGCCGAGGAGAGACCGTGGAACCGTTCTAGGAACTCCCCTCCACCACAAGGACCTGGGCAAAACCACCGATCCCCTTCAAGGTCCCCAGCCAGAAGCGACGATGAAGACCAGAGGACCCCCCTGTCATGGGAGATCATAGATGCCCCAATCCCAGCGGGCATGGAGAAACCCCCGCCACTGGGGACCTACGACAGCCTGGTCGACCCCGACGATTACGTCGAAAGTTTTGAAGCCATGCTCGACTTCAGAAACGTCAAGGGAGCAATTAAGTGCAGACTTTTCCCCACCACCTTGCGAAAGGGCGCCATGACCTGGTACAACAGTCTAGCACCCGGGTCGATCACGTCCTAGAGGCAACTAAGAGAACGTTTTACCAAACACTTCACGGCATCTCACCGACAACCGAAGACGGAGGCCGCACTAGAAAGCATCTACCAGGGGAAGAACGAGTCTCTCAGGAACTACATTGAGAGGTTCAACAGGGAGGCTGTTGAGGTCCACACGACCGACGACATGAAGAATTTTTTAATCATCTGGGGACTACGACTTGGTTCCAAATTTTCCAAGTCCGTCGGCCTCCGCAGACCTCGCCGTTTGGAGGACCTCCTCCAACGAGCTCAGTCATACATCTAGTTCAAGGAGTCAGAGGCAGCACAGATAGCCCTCGACTTGAGGCAGAAGGAAGGCTCCTGCGGCCGAAGAGAAGAAGAATCTCCTCCCCGGCATGGAGGAAAAAGAAAGAAGGAAAACCGCCCCCGGGACTCTCGTGAACCGCGAGGACCAGCTGACCGATTCACAGAATACACGCCGCTTAACACTCCCCATGCGCGAATCCTCTCAGAGTGCTCCAACTCGTAATTTCTGAAATGAGGCATCCGCTTTCCAAAGCCAACTGCCCTCTAAACCAAATGCGGACAAGTCCAAGTACTGCAGGTTCCACCAGAACCACGGACATGTCACGGAGGACTGCATCCATCTCAAAGATGCAATTGAGATCCTGATCAAGGAAGGGCACCTAAAGAAGTACGCCCAAAAGAATGACACTCCTCATCCCAGTTCCCGGGAAGCCTAGAACGTCGAGGAGATGACACCTCATCCTGACGAGAGTCGGCTGCAGGTCGCCCTTAGCGTCACTCGACCCGAAGACTTCTTTGTCTCTGAAGGCATCGAGGGCCAAGAGGCAGTTCGCAGCATGTGGGCGAACTTCCCCCACGAAGACCCCGTCGCTGCCCGCACCACGTGGGAAGGTTTCCCCAAGACAATGGTCATATCTGGGGGCGGTTACAAGAAGTTGTCCGTCGGATCGATCAAGCGGAAATTTGACGAACTGGAGTCCGCAACGTCTGCGAAGACCACCACTCTTGAAAAGGTAAAAGGAAAATCAAACCCCATCACCTTCTACCTTGAAGAGCTCCCAGGAGGAGCGCCCAACGCCACAATCACCCTCTTGGTGAGGGCACAGATGGCAAATTTTGACGTTCGCAGGATCCTTGTCGATTAGGGAAGTTCGGTCGACATCATGTACGCTCACCTGTTCGGGACTCTCCAGCTCGACTAGAGACATCTGACCCCGTACGTCGGTTCAGATCTGCAGGGGTTTAACGACACCACGACCAGACCATGGGGTTACATTGAACTGATGGTCACACTCGGGGCCGAAGACACTGCCCATCAAGTGAAGACCCGCTTCCTGGTGGTCGAATGTCCATCCCTCTACAACTGCATCCTCGGGAGGACCACCCTAGTCGAACTCACAGTAGTTCCATCAACGGTCCACCTCAAGATGAAGTACTACACGACCAGGGGATGGGTAGTTACAATGCACGGGGACATCGATGCAGCCAGGAGGTGCTTCGACGCTGCAATCAAAGGCATGAGTTCCATCGGCACCAAGCCTAAGGTCCCGAGCTCAGGTATCAGCAGATCGAGAAAGTCGCCCTGGCCCTCGTCACCGTGGCCAGGAGGCTGCGCCATTACTTCCTAGCCCACACTGTCATCGTAAGAACTGAACAGCCTATAAGGCAGCTCCTTGGACGACCAGATATGGCGGGAAGGATGCTCAGGTGGTCGCTCAAGCTCGCCGAGTTTGACATCTAATACGAGGGAAGGAAAGCCCTAAAGGCTCAGGTACTGGCCAACTTTGTGGCGGAGATGACCGTCTCGGAGCCTTCGACCAATGGATCCCAAAAGTGGACGATCTATGTCGACGGAGCATCCAACACGAAGGGGAGCGGGGCGGGCATCATCCTCGAAAACGAGGAAGGCATCTTGATCGAGGTCTCCCTCGAACTATCCTTCCTGACGTCAAACAAATAGGTAGAGTACGAGGCTTTCCTCGTCGGGCTTCGGTTGGCCGAGAAGCAGCTGAAGGTATGTCTCTGGGA